>OX439472.1:12057354-12666940 GCA_949320105.2 Crepidodera aurea
TTCGACCGATTTTGATGAAATTTTGAGGGGTTGTTATATGGACCCCAGGGAATGTTTACCACCCTTTTTTACACCATTCTCTATGGGGAAAACAGTGACACTGCGCGAGATCTCAAACAACATAAAAGATAGAGATAAACGGTCTCTATCTTTTATGTTGTTTGAGATCTCAAGCGGTGTCACTATTTTCCCCATAGGGAATGGTGTAAAAATACGCCAATGACCTCCGCCCCACTCCCAAATTTCATTTCCGTGGACCGTTTGTCTCTATCTTTTATGTTGTTTGAGATCTCACGCAGTGTCACTATTTTCCCCGAGGGGAATCGTGTAAAAATACGCCTATGACCTCCGCCCCACTCCCAAATTTCATTGCCGTGGACCGTTTGTCTCTATCTTTTATGTTGTTTGAGATCTCACGCAGTGTCACTATTTTCACCGAGGGAAATGGTGTCAAAAAAACGCCTATGACCTCCGCCCCACCCCCAGATTTCATTGCAGTTGACCGTTTGTCTCTACCTTTTATGTTGTTTGAGATCTCAAGCAGTGTCACTATATTCCCCATAGGGAATGGTGTAAAAATACGCCTATGACCTCCGCCCCACTCCCAAATTTCATTACCGTGGACCGTTTGTCTCTATCTTTTATGTTGTTTGAGATCTCACGCAGTGTCACTATTTTCCCCGAGGGGAATGGTGTCAAAAAAACGCCTATGACCTCCGCCCCACCCCCAGATTTCATTGCAGTTGACCGTTTGTCTCTACCTTTTATGTTGTTTGAGATCTCAAGCAGTGTCACTATATTCCCCATAGGGAATGGTGTAAAAATACGCCTATGACCTCCGCCCCACTCCCAAATTTCATTGCCGTGGACCGTTTGTCTCTATCTTTTATGTTGTTTGAGATCTCACGCAGTGTCACTATTTTCCCCGAGGGGAATGGTGTCAAAAAAACGCCTATGACCTCCGCCCCACCCCCAGATTTCATTGCAGTTGACCGTTTGTCTCTACCTTTTATGTTGTTTGAGATCTCAAGCAGTGTCACTATATTCCCCATAGGGAATGGTGTAAAAATACGCCTATGACCTCCGCCCCACTCCCAAATTTCATTGCCGTGGACAGTTTGTCTCTATCTTTTATGTTGTTTGAGATCTCACGCAGTGTCACTATTTTCCCCGAGGGGAATCGTGTAAAAATACGCCTATGACCTCCGCCCCACTCCCAAATTTCATTGCCGTGGACCGTTTGTCTCTATCTTTTATGTTGTTTGAGATCTCACCCAGTGTCACTATTTTCCCCGAGGGGAATGGTGTCAAAAAAACGCCTATGACCTCCGCCCCACCCCCAGATTTCATTGCAGTTGACCGTTTGTCTCTACCTTTTATGTTGTTTGAGATCTCAAGCAGTGTCACTATATTCCCCATAGGGAATGGTGTAAAAATACGCCTATGACCTCCGCCCCACTCCCAAATTTCATTTCCGTGGACCGTTTGTCTCTATCTTTTATGTTGTTTGAGATCTCACGCAGTGTCACTATTTTCCCCGAGCGGAATCGTGTAAAAATACGCCTATGACCTCCGCCCCACTCCCAAATTTCATTGCCGTGGACCGTTTGTCTCTATCTTTCATGTTGTTTGAGATCTCACGCAGTGTCACTATTTTCCCCGATGGAAATGGTGTCAAAAAAACGCCTATGACCTCCGCCCCACCCCCAGATTTCATTGCAGTTGACCGTTTGTCTCTACCTTTTATGTTGTTTGAGATCTCAAGCAGTGTCACTATTTTCCCCGAGGGGAATCGTGTAAAAATACGCCTATGACCTCCGCCCCACTCCCAAATTTCATTGCCGTGGACCGTTTGTCTCTATCTTTTATGTTGTTTGAGATCTCACGCAGTGTCACTATTTTCCCCGAGGGAAATGGTGTCAAAAAAACGCCTATGACCTCCGCCCCAACCCCAGATTTCATTGCAGTTGACCGTTTGTCTCTACCTTTTATGTTGTTTGAGATCTCACGCAGTGTCACTATTTTCCCCATAGGGAATGGTGTAAAAATACGCCTATGACCTCCGCCCCACTCCCAAATTTCATTTCCGTGGACCGTTTGTCTCTATCTTTTATGTTGTTTGAGATCTCACGCAGTGTCACTATTTTCCCCGAGGGGAATCGTGTAAAAATACGCCTATGACCTCCGCCCCACTCCCAAATTTCATTGCCGTGGACCGTTTGTCTCTATCTTTTATGTTGTTTGAGATCTCACGCAGTGTCACTATTTTCCCCGAGGGAAATGGTGTCAAAAAAACGCCTATGACCTCCGCCCCACCCCCAGATTTCATTGCAGTTGACCGTTTGTCTCTACCTTTTATGTTGTTTGAGATCTCAAGCAGTGTCACTATTTTCCCCGAGGGGAATCGTGTAAAAATACGCCTATGACCTCCGCCCCACTCCCAAATTTCATTGCCGTGGACCGTTTGTCTCTATCTTTTATGTTGTTTGAGATCTCACGCAGTGTCACTATTTTCCCCGAGGGGAATGGTCTCAAAAAAACGCCTATGACCTCCGCCCCACCCCCAGATTTCATTGCAGTTGACCGTTTGTCTCTACGTTTTATGTTGTTTGAGATCTCAAGCAGTGTGTTTTCCCCATAGGGAATGTTGCAAAAATACGCCTATGACCTCCGCCCCCACATAGTTCCACTGTTTGAGGTGGATTTTTTTTTAAATGTTCGTCTTGGATTTCCCTATCCATCCCTTATTTGGGATTTTTGATTTCGGTCTTTGTTTTTCTGAAATTCGACTCCAAAATTTTATTTTTATGAAAAAAACTGTTTTTCGGCGCAAATGTGGTCGAATGGAGTCGAGTTTCAGAAAAATAAAGACCGAAATTAAAAATCCCAAATGAGGGATCGATAGGGAAATCCAAGACGAACATTTAAAAAAAATCCACCTCAAACAGTGGAACTATGTGAGGTGTAGAGTAATTTGATTGAGACAGTTGCGTTTCGTCCCACTGTGCGACGGAAAACGCGTTTGCTCGCATGTGGGTGGTTATAAATGTCAGTTTTTAACACACGCCATCGTGTTTAGTATCCTCGAAAACGTACTTTGGGGACGTCAAAAATTATTTGTATGTTCGTCCGAGTCACAGACACTATTTCATGGAATTGACAGTACAGGTGCGCAGGTATATAATAATAATAAGATTTTCTTTTTTTAAAATAATGGTTATTAGGTTTATTCGTAAAATTTTATATATGTTAATCATCCTCTTCGGATAAGTTTTCATCCATATACTTATAGTTCATCAGTATCTGTTTCGAAAATGCACTTTTTAATAGAATTCATTATATAAGTTTCAAGGCGAAATAATAATAATAAACAGAAATAATTTCGCGCAGATATACAATAATAATACAACAATGTTTTCTTTTCTGACAGCTATAGAAACGTCATTATATACATAGGCGACTGTGACTGTGACCTCTTCTAGCTTTTGTTATAAGTCAAAAATGTTTACATTGTTTCCTATTAATCATTCTTTCATGTTCTTGGAAGTTGTATTACTAAAATTGTTTAGTTTGTAATGTGTTTCTGTTTCTATTACAATTTCATTTTATTGAAACATTTTCATTTCAAAATTGTATAAATCTATTTTTCTCGAATAAACCATCAACATTTCTTATTTTGCAATAAATCTCGCAAGTTTTACAAAATAAACCCCACAAGCCCTATATCATCAAAAAATTCTTAAAAAATGCCATGCAATGATGTAATAAAATATAGGGTGATGCATTTGAAAAAGTCGAGTTATTGCTATTTGTAATTTGTCATTTTCAAAAAATCGTAGTAGGCGATAGAACATCGACTCCGAGTTCGCCTACATCTCGAAAGATGCGCTAAAACTTAAGGAATCGACTGAAAAAAAGTTGATTAAGTTATCTTGAATAGTTCTGATGTTCTGAATTTTTTTGTGGATCTCTGCAGACGCTATTTTGACACATAAATTGACAAAAGTTAAAAACTAATGCAGATAAGTCTAAGAAACCCGGGTGCTTTATATCGACAATTTAATGGCAAATCTAAAAATGTAACAAAAATGGTAGATTGCCAATTAAAAAACATCTTATTTGGGACATACTGTATATAACTAGAAATATTTTGCCTCATTGTCGGTCCTATCGTTAAAAAAAAAACCGATAACTTGGGTAGAAAAAAGTTATGGAGCATGGGTATATTTCATCCGGTATATTTAATTTCGTATAGTTGGGGGCGGTAGAAAATGTCCGTTCGATATTTTTTATTAATATTTATGATATTCTTTATAATTTAAACAAAAATTTAACCTGTAAGTTTTTAGGCACTTTTTTTCTGCAACTTTAATATCTATTGTTGCAGTTGCGGGCGGTGTAAAATGTCCGTTCTTCGTGAATTCATGAATGTTTTTACGTATTTAATAATAATAAATCAAGAACGGATGTGTGGCGATTTTGGTTACGGTATGCCGTACTATAACAATATAATACGAGAACTAAAAAATCTAATTTAAACTATTAGATAATATAAACATAACCAAATTTCTATTTTTATTTCTAATTTATACAGGGTGCGCCAATTATTTCCACTCGATCTCTAGCACCGAAACTAAAAGAGATATCAACAAGATTTTTTGTAGGGGTAGACAGTGTCACTCGGACTACAATTTTAAAATATTTTGATGTATACAGGGTGGCTAATTTTTGTGGAATGAAAATTAATTTGGTTTTTTTAAATTGAACACCCTGTATACGATTATGTCTTCTGATTCTACTTAATATTAGATTTACGGTAGTTTTTTGTATTTGTAAATCCGACGCGGCGTTGACAAGTTATTCCTATTTTAAGCAGATTTAATGAAAAAACAGCACTTCAGAAATATTAGCATAAAAACCACATTTTTTAAAAAATGCCTCAAAAAAGCTACTATGATGTAAATGAAACATGCACCTATCACAATAATCACACAACATCTTCACCTGTTGCACAGGGTGTTTGCCGATGGCGTGCCAATAGTCTAGTTTTCAAATGGCAATAACTTAATTTTTTCAAATGGGACACACTGTATATTTTTCTTCAGTTAGGAGCTTTCCCTAATACGCATTAAACAAATATAGGGTTTTGCACATCTAACTTTACTATTTACTTTAATAATTGACGTTAAGTGACAAACAACATATTTTACACAATTTTTAATAAGAAATCAAGTTACCTATGAAAATGACAGTAGGTATATTTTGTTATGGCATTAATTGTCAACATAAAATTTTGTATTGTATCACGTCTACTATATTTAATTGGTATTGTGTATAAAAAATAGATTTTAATAAGAATTATAGTGTTCAAGAAAATATTGATATGATATGGATACTGGGTGAATGTCAAAAAAATGCGTTTCTTGCTAGTAGGGTCTATCGTCAAAGATACCCAGAAAGACGTCATCCACAAAAGGATACTTTTGAGAATTTAAAGAATAGATTTGATAGAACAGGAACCGTCAAGTATGAAAAACATTCACGTGAAACTACAGCTGTTACTATTAACAACGAATATAAGGTAATGATCAGTATAGTTGAAGATCCCAATATAAGCACAAGGCAATTAAGCAATCAGTTAGATATTTCCAATACCACAATTCACCAAGAATTGTTACCACGTGATTTCGAGCGTAGAGTGGAATACTGTAGATGGTTAATAAACAAGATAAATACAGAGCGTAACTTTTTAAACAAAGTTTTATTCTCCGACGAAGCCACGTTTCCTAAATGGTTTCATAAGAACAGTTGTGTAAATAGACACAACTTCCATTATTATTCGGACCACAATGAACATTTATTTAGAACCACATCACAGTATCGATGGTCTTGGAATGTGTGGGCGGGAATAATAGGTGATTATGTAATTGGTCCCTATTTCTTTGATAGGACTGTAAATGGAGCTATATTTTTAGATTTTTTAGAACATGATTTTCGCAACTTATTGCAAAATGTGCCTCAAAATTATCGCAACGGAATGTGGTTTCAATTAGATGGTGCCACACCACATTACCTATTAGATGTTCGCAATTGGTTAAATAGGGAATTTCAGGATCGTTGGATAGGAAGGGGAGGACCTATAAATTGGCCTACTAGATCGCCTTGCCTTACACCTTGCGATTTTTTCTTGTGGGGTTTTATTAAAAATATTGTTTACAAAGAAGAGGTTACCACAAAAGAAAATATGAAAGAAAGAATTACTGCAACATTTAGACAGGTGACCCCTGCAATGCTAAGAGATGTGCGTAAATCAATGAAAAAAAGGGCAAGAAAATGTATAAATGAAAATGGAAGACATTTTGAACACCTACTATAAATTTTAACTTTCACTATTGTAGTTTTCTTACGATTAAACTTTGTAAAATTTTGTACTTATTAAAAATTGTGTAAAATATGTTTGTCACTTAACGTCAATTATTAAAGTAAATAGTAAAGTTAGATGTGCAAAACCCTATATTTTTTTAATGCTTATTAGGGAGAGCTTCTAACTAAAGAAAAATATACAGGGTGTCCCATTTGAAAAAATTAAGTTATTGCCATTTGAAAACTAGACTATTGGCACGCCATCGGCAAACACCCTGTGCAACAGGTGAAGATGTTGTGTGATTATTGTGATAGGTGCATGTTTCATTTACATCATAGTAGCTTTTTTGAGGAATTTTTTAAAAAATGTGGTTTTTGTGCTAATATTTCTGAAGTGCTGTTTTTTCATTAAATCTGCTTAAAATAGGAATAACTTGTCAACGCCGCGTCGGATTTACAAATACAAAAAACTACCGTAAATCTAATATTAAGTAGAATCAGAAGACATAATCGTATACAGGGTGTTCAATTTAAAAAAACCAAATTAATTTTCATTCCACAAAAATTAGCCACCCTGTATACATCAAAATATTTTAAAATTGTAGTCCGAGTGACACTGTCTACCCCTACAAAAAATCTTGTTGATATCTCTTTTAGTTTCAGTGCTAGAGATCGAGTGGAAATAATTGGCGCACCCTGTATAATCTTCTATAAGAACTAATGGTATTAGAAATGATAGAGTTAGAAATAACAAAATCCAATTGCTTAAGAATCTGCGCTGGATTACTCCCAGCTGATGAATGTACGATTTCATAGCACACCCCCATCCAATTATCTCATATCTTAAGTGGCTTTCTACCAAACAACAATATAAAGTCTTCAGAAAATTTCAAATTGCAGTCAAAAATAATTCCTAAATATTTTACTTTCGTTACGGGATTTATGGCATATGTTGAGCCATTAACATTCATTGTCAATGGTTCAAAATTGGGAGTATCAGTATTTGTGCAAGAAAAGGGTAAAAATTCTGTTTTGTTGAAATTAATAGTAAGTAGTTTGCTGTCGAACCAGCATTTTATCTTTTCATGGTCAGTTTCAACTTTATTTTTGAGTCAGCATCGCTCTAAAATATGGCGGTATCATCGGTAAATCCTATAATATCGCCAGTTTCTTGTAATAAAAATAGATTATTAATGTAAATAGTAAATAATATGTGTCCTAAGATTGTACCTTGTGGTAAAATTTCAATGATATCGGTTGAGTGCTCATTTTCTTGAATCGCTTCTGCTATATCAACGTCCTCAAGAAAACTCGTACATTTGCAAAATTCTGCACTAGTGACAAAAATAACCACTAACAGATCGTGATAATAAATACATGCAAAAAATGTTGAAAACCTTTACCTTCTTGTAATTAAAAATAAACTTATGGTATGTGGCAAAGAAACTTTCCCAAATGAGTTAAACCACTCCAAATTGGGTTATAATTACTCTTTAGATCACAGTGCATCTATAGTTTTTCCATTTTCAATAGCAGAAACAAAACTCCGAGAGGTTACTTTGATCGGCTTTGGCGGCTTCTAGATGTGCCGACAATAAGTGGCTTTGTCAGTATTAGCGGCTTGTATAAAGCGTGATCATTTTATTCTGCAATTGAAAATGGTCACACTATAAAAAATTGTATGATATATGGTCGAGAAAAGCGTTTCTCCTGAAGGAATTAAACCACATTTAGATTAAAATACAATTAATATATTTTTTCTACGACCACCATTCAAAGTACGCTTTTCTGCACAAATTTTCATTTGCAAAGTAGGCAATTGCTCACATGCAAGGACAAAATGACATATGTGTGCGGAAAAGTGACAGAATAAGTGCATAGACATTAAATAACAGAGTCGGTGGCACCTAATTTCTGATTGATTTGTGTTCTATAAACTGACAGGTCGTTGTCGAATGACATTTGGCTCCAATATTTTAAATTTAAATTTTTAGAATTTTACTTTTGCTATCTTTTCGTAAGTATTTTTTGATATATTTAGTATTTTATTACTTACCTAATTATTTCTAGACATGTTATCTGGTTTATAAACAAATATATACCGTAGGAAATGAACCAACATATATCATCCGGCTCTGATGAATCTGATGTGGAGAATACACCACCGAAAATTGAAGAAATAGCTAGAATGGCCACAGAAAATTTATTACCAGATATTTTAAGGGGAAAGTACGAAAAACAGTACTCCAAATTTATGAGTTGGAAGGAGACAAACAAAATTAAGTCATTTTCAGAAAATGTATTATTGGCTTATTTTACCGAAATTTCAAAAAACCTAAAGTCATCTACGCTGTGGTCTCACTACTCAATGATAAGGAGCACTGTAAATATTAAGCATAACATTGACATTTCGAAATATGCAAGACTTCGGGCATATTTAAAAAACAAAACGAAAAATGTACTCCGAAAAAGTTAAAAACTTTATCTTCTACTGAAATATACACATTTTTGAAACAAGCGAGAGAGAGAGAAGAAAGAATATGCTTTATTATCATAGAAAAATTACAAAAATTTTATAGACAAAGCGAAATTAATCATAATAAAAATAAAAATAAATTACTAGATAAAACGAAACACAAACAAAATAACAATAACAATTGCATTGGATATGCAATATCCGTCACTATAAATTATTGTTCAAATTAAAATTTTCAAATGAACTATTATCAAATTAATTATTGCTCCTATATGCTGCCACCCAAAAGTCTAAGGCACGTTATAAAATTCTGCCACTGGGATATCTACGAGTTTTTTTTTTTATTAGGTCAGAGGTGGGAATAGGTAAGTAAACATCAGTATCTAAATTTCTTGTAGGATATCTACGAGTTGGTCTTTCCGATAACTTTTGAATGTGCTTGCGACGGATTCAAAGATAAATAGAGCAGGAAGGGTTTTGAAGTTTTTAAAGTAATTTTCACAGTGTGTCCTACTACTTAAACCAAATACATAACTCGCTTGATTTGCGCTCGTGGGAAAAGTATAGCTTTGCGCACTTGTACAAACTACTATTACGTACTAATTTCGCAATCAAAAGTCAACTATTTTTGAAGGCAAGTACTTTTCGTCCTCAAATGACGCGCACCGTGCCGTATCGTAGTGATCACAACGTGCACCGTGCCGTATCCTAGTGCCCACCGCGGACGAAAAGTGTTTGCGGACGAAAAATTGTCGATTTTTCTTTCGGAAATTAGTACGTTTTTGTAGAGGTCGACGAAAAAAAGTAATATGCGCCTGCTTGCTAGTCTCGGCTGCGTCTCGGCCATCAATTTGCACACTCGACTGTAATAGACAGTTT
Organism: Crepidodera aurea; assembly: GCA_949320105.2. NCBI lineage: Eukaryota > Metazoa > Arthropoda > Insecta > Coleoptera > Chrysomelidae > Crepidodera > Crepidodera aurea. Next base: position 12,067,073 of record OX439472.1, read on the forward strand.
TTCGTCCTTGGCACATAAATAAATATTATGAAAATCTACCACAGTGTCTGTCTTATTTCCTAGGATACTTATGGATTTTCATAAAGTAAAGGCCGTAACAATCAAGAATTTTACCTAAAAAAAGACTACTGTCTATTCAACTTAAAGAAAAGTAGATCACGCCGTCAAAACGTGATCTGATATCTGGCAGTACATTAGACAGGGCCGCAATCAGAATAGGTACGTCGTAAGCAAGAATTCCTTATCCATAATAAATAACAATTTTGAATCATACCTACTTAGGTACCAATATAATAAATTAATAACATAAAAGTACATAAAAATTTAATCTGAAGAGCTCGAAGTGCTACTGTCATCAGCATCGCCGACATTTATTATAAGGGGTTCCACTTGTACTTCAATTATATTATCCAATTTCCACATGTTTGGTTCTACTTCTTGTACTACATGCTGGACACATTTTTCCCACTTTTCTGCAGTAATTGTTGATACAGCTTCGTTAAAGAGGTTCTTAAAAGAAGTATTTCTTGCAGCAACATAATTTTTCATATCTGCCCACACCAGCTCTATAGGGTTGAGCTCGCAGTGGTACGGTGGCAGCCTTAACACGGTTTTATTATGACTTTTGGCCATTTCATCTACTATGTATTTATCATACTGTTTTTTGTGTTGTTTAACTATTGCTAACAGTTCAACTTTTAGTATTGACTCTTCAAAAGGAATATTTTTTGAGCGCAGCCAATCTTGAATTGCAGATTTTCTGAAAGCAGTTGTTGGTAGTTTTTCCAGTTTACGCGAGTGATACGGAGCATTGTCCAGTACAATTATGGCATTTTCTTCCAACTTGGGCAGTATGTTTAAAAACCAATTTTCAAACGATTTTCCGTCCATTTCCTCATGGTAGTCTCCAGTTTTGTTTGACTCAAAAGCCCAGAGACCATCAGGAACAAATCCTTTTTCATTTCCCATATTGCAAATTATTAATCGTTTTCCTTTCCCTAAAAATGTCGCAAGTTAAAAATACATATTTTTGGTATAGATTTTTAATATAAAAAATCCATTACCTGAAGGATTTTTTAAACCTGTGGAAAGCCCATTTAGAAATGCTTGTCTAGATGACGTCACAGTATCATCAACCCATACTTTTGATTTGGTATGACCAGCATTTAGCCAGGTCTCATCAAGGTAGTAAATTGGGCGTTTTTCATTCCTATATGCTCTAATTTTTTTTAAGTAATCTCTGCGCCATAATATAATCTCGTCTCTGTCCAGCAGAAGACTATTTCTTCCACGCTTTTTAAATTTGAAGTTAAGTTCCTTTAATAACTTATAAAAAGTAGTGCGTTTAAAATTTGGCAGGTCCATGTCATCGTTTACTGCCTTTAACACTTTGTCTATAGTAGGAATTTCATTTAAAAAAAAAAACGGTGCACTTGTCGTCTTATCGCATTTCTGTCGAAATCGTCAACACAGTCCAGGGTACTTGTACGATCTCTCTGTTCTTTTGGTCCACATAATGTCCCTGTAGTTTTATGTTCTTTTATAACTTTGAAAACACTACTATTACTGACGCCCACAATCTCTGCTACCTTATTGTTCATATGGACCAATGGTAGTGAGGGATTCAGTTTTAATTCATGTTTATGCACATTTAGTATTATTTCTTTAGTTTCCAAAGTCAGATGGCTTTTTTTTGATCGCTTTCTTGTGGGGCTATAAGCAATTTCATCGGCACTGTCTGTCTCAGACATGATTAATAATTTTTACTTTCTTCTGAAAAGTGAAAGATGTTTTCAGAATCAGAACCAAATTTGAAAGAAAATGATCGAGAAACTAGAAGCCAAACAAAAATACTAATTTTCGGCTTATTAACCGTGTACCTTGAGAAACATTTTAAAAGCATCCTGAGCCTTTATTTTTAGTCCGATTTTTGTGAAATTTTCACGATATACCTACTCAATAATAACAAACTTAGGCTGCTTAAACCTTGATATTTTTTAAACCTTATAAGCAGCCTTGTGTATTAAATTTATTTCTAATAAAAAATATCAAGTAGTTTTTAAAAGGGATACCTTTTTCTAAAATGTCTCTGTTGCAATATATTAATCAAGCAATATTTATTTTAGAAAAACTTACCACTCAAATCCCTTTGAATCGTTTCAAACAAAAAAATCTAATTGTTCGAAAAACAGAATAGTTGCTTAACACATAAACTCGACACAAATTAAAAAAAAATCATATATAACTAAACGAAAATACACAAAAGTTCTTATTATAATCACACTAACACACTAACGAACAATATCAATAGATCGTAATAATAATAATGATACAATAGTATCCCCTACCAAACCCATAAGTATAGCGAGGCAAGTCCATACCTGAACAGACTCGCACTCCGCAAACCAACCAATCGTAGCGGTTCTTTGCCGAGTCACGCCTAGACCATGCTATTTACTTTACTTTTCTTTACGTTGAATAAACTGTAGAAAGCGATTTTTCAAATATCAAAATCACAGTAGATACAGTAGTTCCACTTAGCGTCGGCACCTTTGATATTGGTGTCCAGCAGTTTCATTTTTTATATTCGCACTGGTATTGACACTATTGACAGTAATGACATTTCTCCCCGCCACGATCCCTAACAATGCTCATATATACACTGCTCGATATATCAATTATTGATATAAACTGCTCGCTAAAATTCAGGCTATGCAAATAAGGTTGGAAACATGGAAAAGTAGTCAAAATTAATTATGCAGTTTTCAATGAGGTAAAATTCATTTAATCGGATGCACCCGAGATAAAAAAAAATGTTTGGTGATTCTTACGTATTTTTTTCTCCTGAACACGAATTTGAAGTCAAAAAGCGGAGGTCTCGAATGCTTTTTGAGATATAGGCCCGAAAAGTATGAAAACTTGTTTCTAATCTCACGATTATCTTTATTGCCACACTTATATTAACTTCATATGTACGTTTATTAGTACAAATTTTATGAGTTTTATGATTATGGGTCGATGTTATTCAAATGTGGTTTAAAGGAGTTTTTGGGAATGGAGTTTCTGCCAAAATTCAATATGGCAAATACAAAATTGTGGTTGAGTTGTGTGCTTATATAGTTTGATTCTGTTTAAAAAAGTTAATACAGCCATTCTATATTCGTTGTTAAAAAAAATGCAAGAGATTATTACGAAAATAATTATTTTTCCCATTTCAGTTGACATTTCACATTCCTAATATATAAGAAAGAAATTTATTGCATACAATGTACATAGTCAATACAATTTTTTTTAAGAAAACAAGAACCAAGAATGCATGACACCTAATAAAAACATAGATAGATAGATATTTATTAATATAAAATTACAAGAATTTTACACTCGTCACAAAACATTACAATTATTACAAGCTTAAAACTATAATTTACAATAACAATAAAAGACAGACACCCACACAGCAAAGGATATTCCCAGAATACCCTCACAAGATACCTATGTTCTTTTTGCAGAATATTCCTAAGCAAATATTCTGAGAACGATCATAGAATGTATTGGATATATTAAAATATTTAGCATATCTATAAAAAATATCTTCAGTTAGTAAAGAAGTTCAATATTGTTTCAGAAATTACTCACCTTGCATCATCTTTGGGAAACCTAAAAAAAATTAATTGGGGATTTTCCCTCGAATTGCTTCGACATACTACACAAATTGTACATGGTTTTTTTAAGCACAACATCACCAACAACTGTAGACATTTCGCTTTTACTATTTCGCACAAAACAAACAGAAAACACCACCAAATAATACAAACGAAAACGAATGAAATAATAAATTGAGCAACACAATTAAAAATGTTTTCATATTGCAATGTTGCCAATGTGAATTGTTACATTATCATAATTCGAGATGCTATTGTAGAATTGTCACAAAAATGATCACTTTTCAATGAAATAAGTGGAACATACATAGGGATTGACGCCTCATTAATAAAATATCCTAAAACCAGAATTTGATGAAATAAGAGACTACTTTATGAAATGTTTATAACACTTCTAATATATTACACAGTAGATTGGATGAAACTTTTTAAATCCCGCAACTATGGAAGAGTGCCGGTCGTTCTTAAACTCGTCGTTTGCGCATTAGCCAGGAGTCGCAACTCCTGGCTAATGCGCGTTGAAAACTTACAACCAGAAATTGGCCGAAGTGGAATTACCACAGTAGATACAGTAGTTCCACTTAGCGTCGGCACCTTTGATATTGGTGTCCAGCAGTTTCATTTTTTATATTCGCACTGGTATTGACACTATTGACAGTAATGACATTTCTCCCTGCCACGATCCCTAACAATGCTCATATATACACTGCTCGATATATCAATTATTGATATAAACTGCTCGCTAAAATTCAGTCTATGCAAATAAGGTTGGAAACATGGAAAAGTAGTAAAAATTAATTATGCAGTTTTCAATGACGTAAAATTCATTTAATCGGATGCACCCGAGATAAAAAAAAAATGTTTGGTGATTCTTACGTATTTTTGTTTCCTGAACACGAATTTGAAGTCAAAAAGCGGAGGTCTCGAATGCTTTTTGAGATATAGGCCCGAAAAGTATGAAAACTTGTTTCTAATCTCACGATTATCTTTATTGCCACACTTATATTAACTTCATATGTACGTTTATTAGTACAAATTTGAACCATTTCTAGTCGAGTTGAGATTTGGCATATATTTTTATATGAACAAAAAATGAGTTTTATGATTATGGGTCGATGTTATTCAAACGTGGTTTAAAGGAGTTTTTGGGAATGGAGTTTCTGCCAAAATTCAATATGGCAAATACAAAATTGTGGTTGAGTTGTGTGCTTATATAGTTTGATTCTGTTTAAAAAAGTTAATACAGCCATTCTATATTCATTGTTAAAAAAATGCAAGATATTATTACGAAAATATTTATTTTTTCCATTTCAGTTGACATTTCACATTCCTAATATATAAGAAAGAAATTTATTGCATACAATGTACATAGTCAATACAATTTTTTTTAAGAAAACAAGAACCAAGAATGCATGACACCTAATAAAAACATAGATATATAGATATTTATTAATATAAAATTACAAGAATTTTACACTCGTCACAAAACATTACAATTATTACAAGCTTAAAACTATAATTTACAATAACAATAACAGGCAGACACCCACACAGCAAAGGATATTCCCAGAATATCCTCACAAGATACCAATGTTCTTTTTGCAGAATATTCCTAAGCAAATATTCTGAGAGCGATCATAGAATGTATTGGATATATTAAAATATTTAGCACATCTATAAAAAATATCTTCAGTTAGTAAAGAAGTTCAATATTGTTTCAGAAATTACTCACCTTGCATCATCTTTGGGAAACCTAAAAAAACTTAATTGGGGATTTTCCCTCGAATTGCTTCGACATACTACACAAATTGTACATGGTTTTTTAAGCACAACATCACCAACAACTGTAGACATTTCGCTTTTACTATTTCGCACAAAACAAACAGAAAACACCACCAAATAATACAAACGAAAACGAATGAAATAATAAATTGAGCAACACAATTAAAAATGTTTTCATATTGCAATGTTGCCAATGTGAATTGTTACATTATCATAATTCGAGATGCTATTGTAGAATTGTCACAAAAATGATCACTTTTCAATGAAATAAGTGGAACATACATAGGGATTGACGCCTCATTGATAAAATATCCTAAAACCAGAATTTGATGAAATAAGAGACTACTTTATGAAATGTTTATAACACTTCTAATATATTACACAGTAGATTGGATGAAACTTTTTAAATCCCGCAACTATGGAAGAGTGCCGGTCGTTCTTAAACTCGTCGTTTGCGCATTAGCCAGGAGTCGCAACTCCTGGCTAATGCGCGTTGAAAACTTACAACCAGAAATTGGCCGAAGTGGAATTACTGTATCTACTGTGTCAAAATACTCTCGCAGCGTTAATCCCTAGTAGAAGACCTTTCCTAAATAAAAGACGTTAATTAAAACAATATAAATATTTCTTGCAATTTATCTTTCTGGAAAAAATATATTTTTCCCAACAAATATCAAATATATAGTAAAAATATATGTATCGTAACTTCTGATTCACGACATCCTTTTATAATGCAAATTTTATTCTATACAAAAATCGAAACGGATTGGATGGAACACTATTTTTAGAATTCCCTTTTGAAATGCCGCTGGATTCTGAAGATGCACGTATTCGATATAGAATCATAATCAAGCGGCACTTACGAAATATTACTTCATTTCATACCTTAGTAGCTTGTCTCGCAACGTTTGCTTTCAAATGCTTGTCAGGAAATGCGAAATTCTATGGAATTTTAGATGGGAGGGTTAAAGTAAAATATCCTCGTAATGATGTATTCAGAAGTCAGGGAAATTTCACACTTAAAGGCTTTTCGTACAGAGTGGAGTATATTATGAAGTGCTTGTATCTTTTTAGTGTCTCGGCACTACAACTACAACTCTAGTCATTAGGCTTGGAATTTTTTCACTGAATAAAATAATCGAGACAAGGTAGAGACTGGGTTGTGGTTAAGGGTAACTTAAGTGGATGACCTACTAAGAAAGTCACATACATCTGTTCTCTTCGTAGTACAGGTTAACTAGAATTTATAGTTAAAAATAAATGATGTTTAGTCCAGTCATTTGGTAGTTTTACCTGGAAAGTTTTCCGGGAGTTTTGCAAATTGGTGATTTTATAGATTTCGACGTGCTCTTTCTGAATTTCAACTTTGCCACCTCGTATTTTTGCCGCTCGCTCCGTCATTTTGGAAAAATGGCGTCTAAAAACAGTTTTTTGATAATATCTCCTATCCAACTTATTTTACGAAAAAATAGTTATATAATAAATTAAACTAGAGAAAATTTCCTATAATTTATGCAGTACGCTTTTTTTTGTAAACTGAATAATTTTAGCGTACCAGCGGCGCAAAGTCTACTCGAACACGAGTTTTGGCCAAAAAACTCATTTCCACACCAACATGAGGTAGAGTAAATTGGCGCGTTTTTTTTATTGTGGTATCCCCAGTAGGCCTAATCCATATACAATGGACTATTGCAAAATTTAGTGCATTCTCCTTCGCTTCGATCTTCTTGATGGACCAGGTGTTGCGAGTTCATCGTCTTTAGTACCGGTCGAAACATCACAGATATAAATTTCTTCCACATCATCCGCGGTGGGATTATCAGCTTCGTAACCCTCTTCTTCCTCGATTTCATCGTACGTTTGCTCCGATTTATCCTCTTCATCGGTATCTTGTGACGGAACTTGCGAATTATCACAGGTACCGCTGCAATTCGTGCATATAATCCTGCCTTTCTGCAACCACAGGCTCACCCATATCACTTTTTGCATTTGCAAGAAATACGTTTCAATAAAGTTTCCGGAGCTGGAGGCTCAAGTGTAGTGACAGGAATTTACCCATTCTTGCTTCTTTTCCATTCCCATTGTTCAACTCCATAACACTGTTGAACTTGGTGATAGGTTCGCAACAAATGTTGTCGTGCTGCTGCTTCTGTCGGTGATAACGATGCAATATTAAATTTATTTTTATATACTGATTTTGTAATGCATGCATATCTATAGTTATTTAACGATACACGTATACTGATGATTCAGCCACAGCCAGAATACTTGACGCGTACAATCTTGGGGTTACATCTACAACTCCTACCAGAGTTTTCACCAATAGATTAGGTCCGACATCATCGTCTAAACTAGATTATATTATAACAAACATTGATTCAAAGCTATGTTACCCTCATGTCTTTGAAGGCCACTTTAGCGAACACAGGATATTCATCCTAAAAGTAGACCTTAATTTTTTCCACTTAGAAAAGAATCCATCTAAAATTGTTAGCTACCGGGACATAACCAATGAAAATTTAAATAAATTCAAAAACGATTTGATTAAGACAAATTATAATGACATATATCTACAAAATAATTGTGAAAATGCCCTAAATCTCCTAACTCGAATCATAATCCAAAATCTAGACATCAGTTGTCCATTTAAAAAACATAGGCAAAAATGTAACAATAATAAGAGTAAATGGGTAACCCCAGAAATAAAAAAGACAAGCTCTGAACTAAAAAATCTCCATTGGTTGTGTCGCCAAGTAGGTGGCACCTCTGCTCAAGAAACATACAGGGTGGCCAAAAAAGAGTATAACATACTAGTAAAAAAAGCTAAAACAAGTTTTAATGAGCAACTTATTAACAAATCTAATAACATAAATAAAACAGTCTGGAACATGATTAATAAGGAGACTGGTAGAAAAAAGAAAGACAAGGATATATTAATCAAAATTGAAGATGAAGATATTACGTGCTCATCTACTTTATCAAACACATTTGCTAAGTATTTCTCTAGTATTACAGAAATTAATCTAAATAAATTTTATAGCAATTTAAGACCAATATCATGTACTATACCAAAATTTTTTAACAAAACTTTCTTTTTCTTACCAACAACACCTCTAGAGGTTGAAAATCTAGTTCTAATTCTTAAAAATAAACCTAGTGTAGGTATAGATAACATTTCTTCGAAAATATTAAAAGCCGGGGTAGACTCGCTCTCAGCTCCTTTAAGTTACATTATAAATCTGTCTATAACTGAGGGTACATTTCCTAACTCGATCAAACATGCCAAGGTTGTACCAATTTTTAAAAAAGATGATCCTAAAAATATTGCCAACTATAGGCCCATTGCGGTACTGAGCGTCATCTCGAAAATTTTTGAAAAGCTCGTCTATGATCGAATGATAAATTTCCTGGAAACCAACAATCTAATATCAATCTACCAGCACGGCTTTAGAAGCAAAGGATCTACCCTTACCGCTGCATGTAACCTCTTCGAATATATTTATACAGAACTAGACAGGGGAAGGCTGTGTCTAGACATAAGATTTGTCAAGAGTAAACTTTACAATATAGGATTTAGAGGGATTTTCTTGGACTGGATAGATAGCTTCCTCAGCAACAGGAAAATCTCGGTCAAAATAAAGGATTCAATATCTGAAACATATAATATGAATATGGGAGTCCCTTAAGGGTCTGTCCTGGGGCCGCTAATTTTTTTATTATTCATAAATGACCTACCTGAATATATAAGGTCTAAAATATTAGTTAATAGGGCAATAGACCTATTTGAACCATACAAATCACCTGGTCCGGACGGAATATTCCCTGTCTTTTTGCAACAGGGAAAGAAAATGCTGGCACCAGTGATATGTAAACTTTTAAGGGCAAGTCTAGCTACTGGTTACATTCCAGCTAGCTGGAAGAAAGCTAGAGTTGTCTTCATTCCAAAACCTGGGAAGGACTACTCTCAGGCTAAATCATTCAGACCTATTACTTTATCATCTTTTATGATAAAGTTAATGGAAAAATTGGTTGAGGTACATGTCAGGGAAAACTTTCTAAAAGAAAGGCCACTTCACAAAAACCAGCATGCTTATCAAACCGGAAAATCCTGTGAAACAGCACTCCATGGACTCGTCTCAAAGATAGAGGCTGCACACAGAAATAAAGAAATAGCTTTAGGAGCATTTCTGGATATAGAGGGTGCATTCGACCACACCTCTTTTAGAACCATGGGTGCAGCTGTAGCAAAGCGAGGCGTAGACGACACCACATGCAGGTGGATACAAACCATGCTATGCAATCGATCAGCTGAAGCAACGTTGTTGGGAGAGAGCATGGAGGTGTCAATTTCCAAGGGATGCCCACAGAGAGGAGTCTTATCACATCTACTGTGGGATTTGCTAATTGACGAGCTCCTGACACAGCTCAGCAATGCAGGATATTATACCCAGGGGTATGCAGACGATGTACTCATACTTGTAGTGGGGAATTTTAAAAATATTGTTTCAGACCTTATGCAACAGGCGCTGAATATCGTGGAGACGTGGTGTCTAAAGGAAAACCTTAAAGTTAATCCTAACAAAACAGCACTAATTGCCTTCACGAAAAAGAAGAAGTTGGATAATCTCAGACAACCCAAGCTCTTCAATACTCAACTACAATTAACCCAGGAGGTGAAGTATCTAGGTATAATCCTTGACGCTAAACTAACCTGGAATAAGCATTTGGAAAAAACCATTAATAAGGGTAAAATGGCACTAATGGCTGCCAAAAGGGCCATAGGCACTAAATGGGGCTTAAAACCACGTATGGTACACTGGTTGTACACTGCAGTGGTAAGACCCATGTTAACCTATGGCTCCTTAGTGTGGTGGCCTAAAGTAATACAAAGGAAGGCGATACTGGAGCTTGCTAAACTCCAGCGTTTAGCCTGCATTTGCATTACAGTTGCCATGAGGAGCACTCCAACAGCAGCAATGGAAACCATACTAAACCTTCCTCCACTTGATATTTATATCAGAGCGGAGGCGAGAATGGGGGCATTCAGATTGGAATGCAATGGCTACTGGGATCCTTATGAACAAGGACACAGTAGAATCACAAAAATCATCACAAACTCGTTGATGGAGATGAGAAGTGACGAAATGGCACCAAAAAACAACTTCACAAAGCCCTTCAGCGTTGAGCTGAGTTGGGAAGGTGAAGAAACAAACAACTTTCGGGAAGGAACATTAGTTTGGTATACTGATGGGTCAAAAACCGCAAGTGGAACTGGAGCTGGAATATATAGTGAAACACCCAGATGCAACCTATACGCACCACTGGGGAATTGCGCATCAGTATTTCAAGCAGAAGTACATGCGATAGAGCTTTGTTTGAGGGAGAATATTGACAGGGGGCATAGAGGGAAAAGAATCCTCATTTACTCTGACAGTCAAGCTGCCCTACAGTCCCTATCATGTAACAAAATCAGATCAAAATTGGTCTGGAACTGCCTACAAACCCTGCTCGTTCTGGCCAACCAAAATAAGGTAACACTTAGATGGGTCCCAGGGCATAAAGGGATAAAAGGCAACGAGGAAGCAGACGCCCTGGCAAGGAAAGCCTCAGCGACCGTCTTTACTGGTCCTGAACCGGCGTTTGGCATTCCCAAATCCTCGGTACGACTCTCGCTGACTAGGTGGATGTTAAAAGAACACCGGTCACGCTGGGATCTCGTGCCGGGCCAACAAAACAGTAAACGAATGGTTAAAGCGCCATCAAAAGTACTGACAGGTGATATTCTGAATCTAAGCAGAAATCAAATAAGGCATGTCGCGGGACTTATAACCGGACATTGTCACCTTAGTTGGAACACCTACATAAAATGGGCGTCTTTCAAGATGAACCCATATGTAGACTATGCAATGAGGAGGAGGAAACAGCCTCACATATCATACTAGAGTGCCTGGCACTCACGCACTGGAGGTATAACCTACTGGGGCCGGTAAACCCACATGATGACTTTCCAAAAGAAAGTCTGGTGAAAAGGCTACTCAGCCTGATAAAGGTAACAAACCTCTTCACCTGAACATAACGATGTAACTGACATAATACAATAAGTCTTAAGGCTGCAGTATTGAGGCTTTTAAAAAAACCTCAGTCAGGTACATCGTCTTAATCAATCAATCAAAATATTAGTACTCTATGCTCATGATACCTCTTTAGCGGTATCAGCACAGTCACTTGAGGGTCTTCAGATATGTATTCAGGATATTGTTCACACTTTTATAAAATGGTGCAAAGACAATGGTTTAATGATTAATATTGAAAAAACACAACTCTTGTACTTTCATTATCTAAACATCAACGGCAACTACAAAGTTTTTGGGTCTACACATTGACAATAATATTCGGTGGACAGATCATATTAATGCAGTAAATAAAAAACTAAACCAGTCTTTTTATGCGATTTCTAAATTAAGAAACACTATGCCAACTAGTGCACTTTTAAATGTTTACTATAGTCTCGTTTACAGCCATCTATGCTATAATATAATCTTATGGGGAAACACAACAGATAATAACAAAATATTTGTCACTCAGAAAAAAATCCTAAGGAAAATATTTTTTAAGGATCCAAGAGAAAGCTGCAAACCGGTTTTTATTACAAATAAAATCATGCCTTTTCATTGCATATATATTTATCATTGTCTTCTTTACATTAAGCAACATATAGAATCATTCGAGTTAAATTCTGTAAATCACTCTTATTTAACTAGAAATTCTAATGATATTAGAATTCCCTTACATAAAACTTCAAAAATTCAGCACAGTTTCAGGTACATGGGTATTAAACTCTACAACAACCTACCAATTAGTATTAAAAATATAAATACATTCTCTACTTTTAAAAAAGCTATAAAAGATTTGCTATTACACAAATGTTACTACTCAGTCGAGGAATTCTTAGAAGATCAGTGCATTGCATAGGTGCTCCTCAACATCCAACTTATTTTTTATTATTTTTTTTTATTCCTAAAATTATATTGTATCTGTAAGTGTATAACGTTTTGATTCAGTTTTGTAATATTTTAATATTGTAAGTAGTGTAGTCCTGACCTGTCTCATACGTTGTTTGTACATGTCGCAAGGGATCAATAAAGATTATTATTATTATTATTGAACTCTGTGGGCAGATGTTTCGTAGAAAAGAGGGAGGGTGCCCGACAATAAGGCGGTGGGTCCCTTAATACCAGCGTAGGACTCTACAGGCCGCCGTAAGCCGGTTTTTCAATGCGTCGTAGAATATTTTTCGTTAATATACGAAAAACTCGTGTTGGAGTCAACTATGCGCCGCTCGTGCGCTGAAACTATTCATTTTACAAAAAAAACATTTACTTTATAAATTATAGGAAATTTTCTCTACTTTAATTCATTACTTAACTATTTTCATCGTAAAATGAGTCGGAAAGTAGATATTATCGAAAAACTGTTTTTAGGCGCCATTATTCCAAAACGGCGGCGCGAGCGGCAAAAATACGATGTGGCAAAGTTGAAATTCGGAAAGAGCATGTCGAAATCTATAAAATCACCAATTTGCAAAACTCCCGGAAAACTTTCAAGGTAACCTCTTATTTGAGCCCCAAATGACTGGACTAGTTATCAGAAGTTTGCTTTTGTACACATTTTAGAAAATCTTCTGAAAACAGAACATGTAAAATTAAATTTTTTTTTGATGATAGTAAAATTTTTGTTTGAAAGTGCATGACAATGTCTGGAGTTGCAAAGCGGAGTTTTAGACTTCCATTGTCTAAAGGCATAAATATTTGAATCGTAGTTAAGATACTGTCCTGTGTGGGTTGGTTTTCTGCAGACAGAAGTTTGCCACTTGTCTTCGGTTCTCTTTACTTTCACGTCAAGAAAAGCCCCGCATCTGGTTGAGATACGTAAATGACAGATAATTAGATACTTTTCTTCAACACCTCAACAACGTGAGACCATCCATAAAATTCTGTCTACAGAAAACCGACCCACATAGGACAGTATCTTAACTACGAATCTAACCACTATGGATCCATGAAGAGGGAGAATAGTGAAGACGCTGATAGATCGTGCTTTCAACCTCTGTAACACCAAAGAAAGCCTCTCCGCCAAACTAGATTACATAAATAAAGTGGAACAGATGTTGACCCATAGAAGACAAAAAATCAACCACAGAGAAGAAGAACTACCACAACCAATATTATGCCTCCCTTACCTGAAAGAACTGTCAGAGAAGATAAAACCCAAATCACTAAACACTAACATTGTCTCCAAGAACTGTGTTTATCGGATACCATGCGAATGTGGACAATCATACATCGCAGAAACCAAGAGACCGCTGGAAACCATAATTGATGAACACAACAAGAACACCCAACGAGGGGAAACTAGCAACTCAGGAATAGCATATCCAGCAACACATCATCAAATGGTCCGAACCTGGGGTCATCCACAAGGAGGAGCACTGGTTCAAAAGGAAAGTCAAGGAAGCAGCCTACATACTGATTAATGACGTGTTCAATCAAAGGAGTGTGTAGATTTGCAACGTATGGAAACCGCTGATAGGACGAATGAACCAATTACGGCTCATTGAACCGGAAAGTTTCGCTTCAGCAAATCCCGCCAAAATACATTCAGCTGACCTAGAAATACCCACGCACATCGTCAGTTCTCACATGAAGACGATTATAGATACAATGGAAGTTCGATTTAGTAAATAGTAAAAGATCTACATCTAATTCACATACACAAAGGAATGTAACTAAATGCAAATAAGGTACATAGTAAGCAAACGAGTTAGGAATTTAATTTCATCAATTCGACCGGTTTCTGCCTTTCGGCTTCGTCAGTTAGGCTTTACGATCCAATAAATCAAATTTCAAACGCGCAATGCAAGTTGCAAATTTGTTTCAAGAAATAGAGGAAAAAAAAATTGTCATTATTTTCTGAAGAAAAAAAAAACAACCATGTGGAGGTGGAATTGGACATACTATAATTATTTTTCGAGGGAGTGATAGTTCCATTGAACTAGAGCGTGGTTTTATTATAGGCTTCCACCAACTTTTATACTTTCGCCTGAAAAGTATTTTATTTTGATTTTATGAAGATGAAATGTGGAAATGATTATGAATAATAACGAATAGATTGCTTGATACTATTAAAGAGTATATCAACAAACTTTTAATATAATCAGCCCAATAAAATTATTATCAAAGGTAATACCACGAGTCTTTCAAATTTAATCTATAACATTTGAGAGGACGAGTGGTATTTGGAACACTCACTTTTTGAATCATTTTTTATTAGAAATAACTTCAAATATTGATGTAATTGATTGTATACCTACCAACGTAATATAAGTTGCCTATCTAGTAGTATTTGAGATTATTTATATAAGGTTAATGTTTAGACTTTGACATTATTTCATTATTTTTCAGTTTTAAACGGATTTATTGATGGTGTGTTGTGTGTTAAATCGATTTAAAATAAACGAATAAAAACAGGTTATAGTCCAGTAAATGAAGGCCGGAAAAGGTATCAACCTGGGCATCAGGTTGCACGAGAATATTTTTTTTTAATTTGTAGCTATTCATGGGTACATTGAACTCTGAAAATCTCAACTCCGTGAAATGTGTGGAAGGGTGGGAAAATGGCCCTAGAGTTCTGGAAAATCCGTTTTTTGCCGATATCTCCCAAAATATGACTCTCAGAGAATTATTGTTCAGACAAGAAATAAAGAGCAGTCTATTACCTACAAAATTGGTTGTGATCATTTTTTCGCTACGCGAATATTTTGTGCGAAAACGGCGATTGAAAAATTCATAATTTTGGGAGTCCCAAAATATATCATCAGAAAAATACCGTAGACAAGGGGACAATCTAAGCTTTCCAATGATGTGGGTTGAAACCCGATAGGGTGCTTGATTATCTATCAATTCCCGATTATCCCCGAGCATTTTGGAAAACTCCAAAAATCCAAAAAAAAGCAACCCTGAAAAAACAGGTTCCTCCTTTCACCTGAACTTTGAATCATGAAAAAATATTAATTTTTGCCCGATTTATTAAAAAATTTTAGTCCGCTTGGGAGTGGCATTCCTCTAGAACGTGCTCTGTAGATACAGGTCGGGAGCTAAAAATACGAGATGCGGTTGGGGCCGATTATGTCGAAAACCATTACATTTTCTTTATTTGTTGTCTGAACAAAAATTCATAGTCATATTTTGGGAGATATCGGCCAAAAACGGATTTTCCAGAACTCTGGGGCGATTTTCCCACCCTTCCACAAATTTAAAGGAGTTGAGATTTTCACAGTTCAATATAACCATGAATAGCTGCAAATTAAAAAAAAAAGTATTCTTGTGCAACCTGATGCCCAGGTCGATATCTTCGTTTACTGGACTATTGGTTTACAATTATATTTTGAAATTTGGGTATTAACATAGATTTTCAATACATTGTAGTATAATAATAATTGATAATAATAAATAAAAGTTGTTAAATGCTTATATTTGAGAATTCAAGAAAGGTAAACAAAGTTTTATCAAAAAACAAAAACGAACAGACGATTTTATCAAAGGTAATACCACGAGTCCTCCAAATTTTATCGATTAAATTTTTGGTTTTCACGAAAACGCGGCTTTATTTGGAAAAACCACGAAAACAAACTGATTGATAAAATCACGAGTCCGCAGGACGAGTGATTTTATCTTAAATCAGTTTGTTTGAGTGGTTTTGCCTAAAATAAAGGCGTTTGAGTATGAAGATCAAAAATTTAATCTATAAAATTTCAGAGGACGAGTCGTATTTGAAAGGATTATTTTTTGAATCATTTTGTATTAAAAACAGAGAACATAGTCATTTATGCAAAAGACACTTTACACACAAATATTGAAAATTTTCTTTACCAATTTAAATTGAAACCTGAGCTGTTATAGTTTTACATACAGGGCCACCAAGGCGATTTTTTGACTGGCTACCCCGCGAAACGGCGCCGTAAAAAAAGCGAAGAAGAAGAATGAAATGATGTATTTCTTAATTTAATTAATTTTAAGTTTAGTGTTAAAGTGAGGTATGTAAAAATGTTAAAGGCGTTTTGAAATAATAAAAACAGGTTAGTTTACAAATACATTTTAAAATTTGGTTATTAACATAGATTTGCAATACATTTTAGTATAATAATAATTGACATCTCATAGGTAAACACAGTTTAATCAAAAAACAAAAACGACGAAGCGGTTTTATCAGTATAAAACACAATGATTGGTTAGGATCCTGAGTTGTTATTGGCTGAAACCACAAAATCTGACTGTTTTGACAGATGAAAAAAATAATCAGTATAAAACTCAATGATTGGTTAGGATCGTGAGCTATTTATTGGCTGAAACCACAAAATCTGACTGTTTTGACAGATGAAAAAAATAATCGAAATGAAATTGTCGATTATCCGACAAGGCACCGATTAACTGTCGGAATTGTCCAACATCCAGACACCAACGAAGTTTCAGAGATTGACAGATATACATTGCTAAACGTTTATATTGGATTTTTTGACCTGTACCAAACTTTTTTTCTTCTTTTTGTTTTTATTGTATTGAAGATATCAATTAATTATAGGTACCTACTCATTTTATTTCATCCGGGAGTATTTATTTCACGACAATGGATAGGACGCCGTGGTCCAACTGCGGCTATTTGAAAGAACTAGTTTACGCCACACCTATAACTGACTTGGAACAATTGAGTCGGCGTATTCACACTGCGGCTCAAAGAATCGTTGATTGAATTAGTATTTACTTTTTTACATTTCATTGAATGCTTCTAAGCAATTGATTCGTTATTACTCATAATTATTTCATTATTTCATCTTGATAAGTCGTAAGAATTGAATAACACCATAGTCTAATATAATCGAAATACCAAAAATATTTATAACAAGTTATATACCATTTTAGAGCCTGGACAAAATTCTCATTTTCTTGTGATAAATTTCTACCTCCATATGGTTATAGTTTCTTCAGACAATAATGTCAAAGTTGTTAACTAAAAATTAGTGAAAATCAAATCTGGCATTTTCTAAAAAACTGTTCTGTACGTCTGAAAGTATCACTTATCAGTCCACGGTGAGGTAGCGATTTTCCAGAATTTAAAAAAATGCCCATTATCTCGAAAACGGTGAGATTTTTTACTGAGGTGAAATTCTGATATTCTGAACAGTCATGACCTGGTATATCACCAGTTCCAATATTGTACAAGGTTTACCGTATATTATACAGGGTGTTTCATAGTGAAACCGATATACGTTAACTATAAATAGAGGGTACTTAGGTGATTCCATCCCAATGTTAAAAAATCTGATATGCAGGGAGTTATTTTGAGGATTTTCAAATATTACAAATTCTTCTTAATCCGTATTTTAATTGTAGTTCTTACACCATAGGATTGGGCAACAATATACGAGTACCAAATCTACAGGGCGGTTCTAAAGTTACGGCTTATCAAAATATTGGCCGAAAAGGATGAAACACCCCGTATCTCGGTTATTAAGGCGTTAGACCCAATAACCAAGGTTATTTGGAATCACCTAAGTACCCTCTATTTACAGTTAACGTATGTCGGTTTAACTATGGAACACCCTCTAGATTTGTTTGATTTTTAATACAAACCCAAAAAAATATTTAATTTTTGTTTCCTTACCAAATATTAGATTTTAAGATTAACCTTGCCGACTATTAGTGTTGAAACGGGAATCGTAATATTTTGTATCAAAGAATAGGCAGTCAAGAGTTTCTATATAATTTCTGATTAATTATGGAGGAATTCAAGTATGAATAATATGAGAACTCGGAGACAGCTTATTAAGATAAATGTTGACTAGATGGTATATAATACAGCTCATTTGTAAAATCTTTATTTAAGATTATTTTTTATTTATTTTTGTAGCGGAAAGTTTTCATTTTGTAATATAATATTTTAATTCATTTATTTAATGCTTTTGCTTTGTTTATTGTAAAAATATAGTAAAACCTAAATTCTCAGACTTCATAAAAATTGTTCTATGCACTTTGTGTGAATTCTGCCGAAGCACAGATTTATTTCAAATAGATGTAACCTGTAAATTATTTAAATTTTATTGTTCAAATTAAAAATTTTAATCCACCCTCGTAATTTCCAAAATAATTTCCAATTTTAATACTTCTTTAAAAAACTGAAAAATTATTGTTAACACTGTTTTTCCCAAAATTCAATACAAATATAAACAGTTATTACAATTTCATTGTATTTATAACTACTCTTTTCAACAACCCTCAAAATTTTTCCGAAAAAAGATTAATTTTTTTAATTTATGTTGGTGTTAAAATTGAAAATTTTGTAATACTGACATTTATAATATAATGTTTATTAAAAGATTATGTTCATTTTTAAAGTTAGCTTTCCATAATTTTTTTAAATAACTTACAAGTTTTCTATTTGTAATATTAGTAATTTAATTCCATTACACCATATTCTGGCTTTTTGCCTTTACGGAATTGGCAACACGTATTTCCCGTTTCTGTAGAATTAAAACTATATATCTCAAAAGGCCTTCTTTACGAACCATGTTAGCCCAGTTGTCAGAGAAGAATATTGACCAAAAGCTCGCCCACAATGTGATATCGATGAAACTTGGCACTTAAGTACTTGAAAGGGTGTAGAAAACGATAAAAAAATCTTTTCTGTTCTAACTTCACAATTTCGAAAACAAAATCGAATTTTTTCTCCATTATATCTCGAAAAAAAATGAAAATTTCTAAAAACTAATAGCACCACGTGAAAGAGCGGAAAATTAAAGATATGTTAAAGGTTATTTAAAAAAATGTATTACTATAAAAAATTATTAAAAATAAGAAAGCAAATTCGAAAACTCTACGCGCGCCGAGCCGTTGAATACAAATATTCAGGCGATGCGTTCGGAAAAACTAAAGTATCTTTGCCTAAAATGTGCGCAAAGGAAAAAAATCTGTTGTGTCGCCACAAGACTTTCCCGGCAGTTATAAAATAAAAATTTAAAAAATTTAATTTTGTGTTAAAATTTTCAAATCAAATGATATTTGGTATCCCAAAAAAAAATTCGTTTTTTTTTAAGTAAAAATGACATTTGAAATATTATAAAAGGAAAGACATTTCACATTTCAAAAAAAAGTAAAACAATGTTTTAGGGTCGCAATTTTGTTTAAATGTCATTTGGATTTTAAATTTTAACATTTTTTTCCATTGTTTAGTTGTAAAATTAAGGAATAAAAATTTCAGGATGTATTTACAAGCCAATAAGGCACCTAAATTCCAAATAAAAACTTTAGGTCTTTTATTTTTTTGTAATGTACATAGGGCTACTGCTCCCCCTGGTGGAGCGATTTTAACCAAAAACAAACGGATTCATTCCGCGATGATCCAATACCCACATACCAAATTTCAGCTCAATCGGATGAAGCGCTGGGTTGCGATTTTTTAGTTAAAAATTTTTTTTTTAAGTTATTAGGTTCAAAATTAAGAAGATGAAAATTTCAGGATGTATTTACAAGCCAGTGAGGCACCTAAATATCAAATAAAAACTTTAAGTCTTATATTTTTTTGCGATGTACATAGGGCTCCTGCGCCCCCTGGTGGGGCGATTTCAACCAAAAACTAATGGGTTCAATCCCCAATCACCTGAAACCCGTATACCAAATTTTAGCTCAATCGGATTAAGCGTGCGGACGCTATCGTGGAAGAATACAGACATACAGACAGACAGACGGACAGACTTCCATCTGGAAATCGTTTTAATCGTCTTAGGGGACCTCGAAATGGATATATTTCATGTATTTATGTATGCCCCTTAACTTAAGTTATTTCTATTTTTTACAAAGAATGTAATTTATATTAAATTTCATAATGATTTACTTTAAATGTGATTATATTACCTTGTTATAATTTACTACTTACCTTACTTTACCTTACTGTGACCTAAATTACCTTATTGTGACCTAAAATACCCCATTGTGACCTAAAATACCCCATTGTGACCTAAAATACCTTATTGTGACCAAAAATACCTTATTGTGACATAAAGTAAATGTTTAATGTGATGTAATAAGTTTTAAAACCTTTTCATTTTGTTTTTTCTAAACTGTACTGCACTCACGTAAAGCAGTTTCTAAACTGCTTCTGTGAGTACTCTGTTTATTTGTGTACTATTTCTTGTTTTTTTTATTGTATGTTACATATTTTTAATGCAAATAATCATTATTATTTATTGTTATTATTATTAATTTATCACCATACTTTTACTTTTGATTTAAATATAATTAAAATGATGTACATTATCTATGTTTAAAAAAAACTTGTTTTAAAATCATCATTTTTTTACAACATTCATTCGACGCAATTTTTATTTTCAAAATAGACTTTTCGCAATTTGCTTTCTTGTTTTTAATAATTTTTTTATACTAATACAAATTTTTTTTAATAACTTGTAATATAATTTTTGTAAATGTGCTAAAATTTTCATTTAAGGGTTAATATGCAATATACAAAGTTGTTTTATTAGTTATACTACGAACTTATTGAGTGACCAAGTAAGTAATTAATCTTTATTGAAATTTATATAAAGATTTTATATTTGTTGTATTTTCGTATATACAGGGTGTATCGTTGGTAAACGGAAATATTTTAAAGGTAGGTAGAGATCACAAAGGCGATTCTAAATAACCCATATATAATGGGTCTCTTGGCTTTCATAACCGAGTTACAGGGTGTTTTATCAATTACGCATAATTATGCATTTGACCAAAACTTTTGAATCACTTAGTATATATTTTCCATTTTTGGCATACAGCTTACACTTCTCACGAATAATGTACTGAAATATTGAGAGATATGAAAATCAAGGTTCGGCTTTAGGAAAAATTGAAACATATTAAAAATCAAAACAACACCCTGTACATCACAATTTTAATTTTTCCATTTTAGATTTGAATAGAGGGGAAAATACTGAATTGAAACAAGTTGTTGTTATTATCCCGCCACCGAATCAAATGGGAAAATTTTGATATTGAAAGTAATATTTCCTTTAAATTTAGAAAAAACATATTACGACACTCATTTTTTGTTTAACAATTTCAAAAATTCACTTCGCGTAATTTACCTATTTCTTGTTTATTTGGCTTAAAATAATTTTGCACTGTACTGGTGTATCTGCAGGCCCGTACTTAGGGGAAAATATTTAATTAGGTATTTATTTTTGAAACGCCCAGTATAAACTAAAGCGGGACAATAAATGCTCATAGTAACTATGTAACTAACAAACGTTTGTTAATAATTGTTAATAATTGCTCAAAATGTCCACTATTTCTTTTTTTTGAAACTGAAAGTAAAATTTTAGAGAAAAAAAAAGAGAAATTATCATTTAATATTCAAAATGGATTTATTTTCGACATTTAAACAGTCCTATATTATTCCTATTTTTATTATTTGTCCGTTTTAACAGATTGAGGAAGCCTGTGAGGAACTGAGAAACAATCCATTTAGTATAAGAAAATCAGTAAGGGACATCATTAAACGTGCAAGAAAGTGCATAAAACAAAATGGTGGACATTTTGAGTAATTTCGTTCATTATTAATAAATGTTAGTTAGTTACCATGAGCCTTTATTGTCCCGCTTTACTTTATACTGGCCGTTTAAAAAATAAATACTTGAATATTTTCCCTAAGTACGGGCCTGCAGGTACACGAGTACAGTGTAAAATTATTTTAAGCCGAATAAACAAGAAATAGGTAAATGACGCGAAGTGAATTTTTAAAAATGTTAAAGAAAATATGAGTTTTATAATATGTTTTTTCTAAATTAATTGAAAATTTTTCATTCAGTTTCAAAATTTTCTAATTTGAATTGGTGGCGGGATAAAAACTTATTTCAATTCAGTTTTTCCCCTCTATTCAAATCTAAAATGGAAATATTAAAATTGTGATGTACAGGGTGTTGTTTTGATATCTTTAATACGTTTCAATTTTTCCTAAAGCCGAACCTGGATTTTCATATCTCTCAATATTTCAGTACATTATTCATGAGAAGTGTAAGCTGTATGCCAAAAATGGAAAAAATATACTAAGTGATTTAAAAGTTCTGGCCAAATGAATAATTATGCATAATTGATAAAACACCCTGTAACTCTCTTATGGAAGCCAAGAGACCCATTATATTGTGAAGTTAATAATGTCATTTTAAAAGAGACCAGCATATTATAAATTTAAATAATGTGGGGGAATTTGAAATGGAATTTTAACGTTATTAAAATTATAACATTTAGATGAAATTAAATTAAAAATTAAAGAAAACCAAATACCCAGACTATGCCCAATTCAATATTTCCTCTTAAAAACATCTTGGCAGGTTAAATATTAAATGAAACATCACCTAAAAATAAAGAAATAGTATTATTAAAATAAAGTTTAAAAGAATAAACAAAATGTTATTTTATTGATAAAGAAAAAAGTTAAAGTTTAACTTACCTAAGGGAATGATTTAATGTGAGATCAATATTACAGTGAAAATCCTTCTTAAAAGCTCTGATATTCAAAATTCAAAATTTTATTAACAATTTATTTTCGGGACAATCTTTATAACAAATTATAATGTCAGGACAACCTGTACAGCAAAATAAAATAAAAGTTTTGACAACTGTTTAAAATGAAATCCAAAGAAACCAACTTTGATAACTAAATTAGAAATTAATAAAATGTATAAAATTAGACACCAGAATATAAAGGAGAAGTATATTAATTGTTATAATTAAAATTATGAAAATGAAAACACAGAAAATTGATAATAAAATATAATAGAATCAAAATTTTGAAATAATTAGAACAAATTCAGAAACAATTTGGGAGTTTCTGTATGACGTCAGAAGGTAACATAGCAACAGAAAAAAAAGAAGGGAGAAAAAAGTTTGATGAAATTAGAAAAAAGAGGCTAGTAAAAAATTTTAAGAAGATTTTCTTTAAAATTATAAAAATTAAGAAAGTTTTAAAAGTTAGTTGATAAAATGGTAGAAAGGAGTTTTTAGTATAAAAAATTTAAGAAGATATTTTATTTAAAATTTTAAATAAAATTTTGCAAGAAGAAGGTACAAAATTAAAAAGGCATTTATATTCTGGAAGTCCAATTAGTACTGCGACTTTGTTTTATGATTAATAAGTGGATAATATTAAACAATATTTATACAACAACTTACCTGGAAGTTGTTGGGCTTAATTTGTGTATCATCTGGATATTGGTTTCAACAACGTGTTCAATCGAGCATCTATCACTTAAGAATCAACAGAAATTTGGAAACATCACCTAACCAGAAGTCTAGTTGTAACATATCACTGGTTGTACGAGTTAGAAGAGGAAGTAAAACTGATTGTTGAAGGTATAAATTCATTATATCAAATGTAACTTGTCTCATATTAAAAATAACGTGTGGAACGTGCGTTTTGCGGCTAAGACAGATATATCAATTACTGTCATAGGAAATCGGTGTGCCAACCTTAGCTTTAAAAATTTATCGCGCCAAATTCAAAATTTTTTTATTTGTTTTAGAAGTAAGATATCATTGAGTGAATGTGTGTGGGCGTGCAAGTAACTCATATTAAATTTAGTCTGATCTTTGTTCATGTTTTTCTATACTCTCTATTAAAATAAACTCATTTAATGGTTGAACCAACATTTTATTTTATTGAAAAGTACAGGGTATATCAGTAGCGTGGATTAAAAGGGAGCTCTAATAATTTGAACTCACAATTAAATAATCCCTGAGATTAAAAAAAATTTTAAGAGATATAACAACAATTGAGCATAGTCGTGGCGATATTCACAAAAATATTAAATTTAAATAACAAATTATTTATTTTGAAATTAGCTAACAAGATTGAAAAATTTCATATTTCACATTATTTAAATAGAAATTAAATTAAATTTTAAAGTAATAATAGCTAATATTATTACAATATATGGGTTATTTAGAATCGCCTTTGTGACCTCTACCTACCTTTAAAATATTTCCGTTTACCAACGGGACACCCTGTATACTATTTCAGATATTATAATCTACGAGTAAAATAATTATCACACTTTGTATACTCAATTTTTAATAAAAAAATGGGTTGTATTGGTTTGTTGAAAATAATTTATTTATCCAATGGCATTTTTAAATCCAAAACAAAGAACGTCACATATTGAACAAACTATATGTCAGAGGAGGGAGCATATTTGTGGTTATAAATGATTAATGATACTGGATCCTAACCAGGTCAAAGGGAATGAAATAAAAGTTTTTTCATGAATAATTGATATACAGAGTTACCCACACACACTGCATACTGTATAAAATAAATTGAACAAGTTTCAATTAAAATTTATAATCTTGACCTAAAGTTCGAAAAAAATTTTATTATCAGGTCGATTAAAACAGTTTTATTTTTATACTAACTTTTAACTACAGATATCGAGGAAAAGTTTTATGTAAAATTTTATTCCTGCCTACTTTAAATATAAAAGTAATATGAAAGAGTTTTCGCGTGATCTCACAAACGATGTTGATATTGTTATCGGCAACATTGATTTTATAAAATTTACCTCAACGAGAATCGTCAAGGAGATAAAATAATTTCTTGAACTTCTTACCAAAAATTCTTAATAAATGTCTTAACTTATTTAAAAGTTATTTATCTAACCGAAGCCAAGTAGTTAAAATAGGTAAAGTAACAAGTGATTCTAAAAATATTGAATATGGAGTTCCACAAGGTACAATCTTAGGACCCATATTATTTACTATTTACATTAATAATCTATTTTTATTACAAGAAACTGGCGATATTATAGGATTTTCCGATGATACCGCCATATTTTATAGCGACGTTACATGACCCAGACTCAAAAATGCTATTAGCTGCCCTCGCTTCGCTTCGCTCGCTCGTGCTGCTAATAGCCTCGGGCTGCTAAAGCTCATTTTCTGCCCTTGTGACACAATATACTATTTAACCGCATGATATACAATTTGAGGCTGAAAACCATCCAACAATAGATGAAAATATTAGAGAGGCAATACAATTAGTAACACCTAGAGAAATTACTGAAATACTACAAACATCAATCCAAAAAAGGAACCGGAGTATGATCTCATACCAGGAAAAATTTTGAAAAATGATCGAGTCTAAGCATCTCATTATTTTTAGCATTAATACGCTTTCGATTAGTATAAAATAGACATCTACTTTTGGTTTGTTCATAGCTTGGAAAGACAACAAATTTTGCAATAAACATCTTTTGGGTAACGTACAATGTTCAATGTTTTTGATTGTTCTGTATATATTTATTTTACACTTTTGAATCGTTTACTTTTATTTAATAATAATAATAATAATAAAGTGCCTTTATTTAGTATTGTGATATACAATACAGTAAACAATTTAAAGAGGCAAAGTCTAGCTACTAGCTACTCCACTTAACCCCTTTATACAAAATATACACTAAGAAAAAACATTAACAAGGAAACGATAATACATATTTAGTACACCACAATACTGTATTTTATATATCTATTTGGTTTCGTAATAGTGATTTTACATGGACTTTGAAATTTTTTAATGACTGCTATTTCGGATGCAGGGGTATGGCATTATATACCGAAACTGCACGATAAGTGAACGACCGATGAAACATGGTTAAATGATATCTAGGTAGCATCAGAGTAAAATGATTCCTAATATCCACATTGTGTATATCCCCGCGATAAAAAAATGAAATGAATAAAAAACTAAGACTTGACCCGGAAAATGAAACACTAAAAACACAGTACAAATCATACAAAAATAATCTTACTAATATTTTGAAAAAAACTAAACAAAAGTACTACAAGCAACAATTACTAAAAAACAAAAATAACACTAAATACTTGTGGTCCATGGTGCAAACTTTATGTGGGCGGAAGCAAAAACAAAATGATATCGAAATAATCAATACGGACAATGGAGAATCCTTAAATGATGCTCAACTAATAGCAAATTCTTTCAGTAATACATTTGTGAGTTGTGGTAACAACAAATTCGAAACAACCCACAATATAAACACACAACAAGAAGATTGCCTAACTCTTAACAAATGCTACAGAAATATACAATCTGATCCATGACTTAAAAAATAATAAATCGCCCGGAGTTGACGGCATAAGAACAGAATTTTTAAAAAAAATTGCGGATCAGATATCGAATCCTCTTGTGCATATAGTGAATGGTTGTATCGAAAAGGGTATATGGCCCGAGGCCCTCAAACACTCTGTGGTAATACCGATATACAAAAATGGCGAGAGAACATCGGTTAACAATTACAGGCCTATATCATTAATAAGTCATATAGCAAAAATATTCGAAAAATTAATACAAAATAGACTAAAAACTTTTATATCCAAATATAAATTGTTATCCGATAAACAATATGGGTTTAAAGCAAAAACTTCCACTGTGGACGCAATACTCGACTTAACAAAAAAAGCCCATGACTCACTTGAAAAGGGAATGCCTTGTTTATGTCTATTTATAGACTTAAGTAAGGCCTTCGATACTGTAAGTCATCCTCTATTAATCCAAACTCTTGAGGAGTCAGGGATCAGAGGAAGCCTATTAGATCTATTTAAAAGCTATTTAAACTCGCGGAAACAAGTGGTAAAAATAGGTAACAAAATAAGTAACGAAGCAAACATTACATATGGCGTTCCGCAGGGTACGATCCTAGGACCAATATTTTTCAATTTATATGTCAATGGCTTGTTCAGCTTAAAAACAACAGGTGAGATAATAGGCTACGCAGATGATACAGCCATATTCTATGAAGCGCCTACCTGGAAAGAACTAAAAGAAAAAGTCGAAAAAGATGTGAAAATTATAAAAGATTGGTGATAGTATTCAACCTGTAACAGAAATGAAATATCTGGGAATTTTTCTGGATCAACATCTAAGATGGGATAGGCATATTAACTACATTATAAAAAAATTACAAAAAGTGATCTATACCTTTAAGTATTTAAAAGAATACCTACCTAAACAAGACTCTGTATTATTCACTCGTGGAGAGCCATCTTAGGTATGGTATTCCAATCTGGGGAGCAGCTGCGCGTATCCACATAAATCCTTTAGAAATTATTCAAAAAAGATTCTTAAAAATAATCATGTCAAAACCTTTTAGGTATCCTACGGATGATCTGTATAGGATATCAGAAATTATGGACTTACGCCAATTATTCTATTATAATATATGTCTAAAATATCATTATAGTAATAACAAGGGACCTTACCCTGACCATCAGTACCATATTAGACAGAAGGAACTTCATACCTATCAATTTGTAAAACGGTCATTATCACAAAAAGCATTTTCGTACATTGGAACCAAATTGTATAACTCACTCCCTAGAACATTAAAATTAATAAATAATAAATATAATTTTAAAATCCATTTAAAAGAATTTTTAAGAAATAGTAATAGAACCATGATTATAAATTTAATAGAAACTCGGTAATAATCTAATCTATTCACACATTTAATTATTACTTTCACTTACCTCTCCAGTTTCACTATAAAAACGATTTTTCTCTAGCATCAATCCTCAGACTGATCCCAAAAAACACTAATGATTCAAAGTATTCAACACAGTTCTAGTTTTAGTTAGATGTATTTATTTAATTATAGTATTTGCATGCTTTTATATTCTATATATATATATATATATATATGAATAGCTGGGCTTCCGGGATCTGCTCCGTGTTGTCACTGGTTGATTCTCAATAGAATCGTTCAACTGACGACGTTTCGGCACAATCTCCTGTGCCATCTTCAGGTCTTTGCTTCTAGTTAAACTGACTTCTCTTAGCGTTGTCGAAGGTTTATGTACTCTCTTCGTTTTCCGGTCTACTGCACACAGGTCTGTTTGTTGGCGGGGGTGCGCTGGGCTTTCTATTTGTGATCTCCTCCCCGTAGAGTAGAGTTATGTTCTGCTTTAGGTTTCCACGGGCATTATATGAATAGCTGGGCTTCCGGGATCTGCTCCGTGTTGTCACTGGTTGATTCTCAATAGAATCGTTCAACTGACGACGTTTCGGCACAATCTCATGTGCCATCTTCAGGTCTTTGCTTCTAGTTAAACTGACTTCTCTTAGCGTTGTCGAAGGTTTATGTACTCTCTTCGTTTTCCGGTCTACTGCACACAGGTCTGTTTGTTGGCGGGGGTGCGCTGGGCTTTCTATTTGTGATCTCCTCCCCGTAGAGTAGAGTTATGTTCTGCTTTAGGTTTCCACGGGCATTATGCACGGGCATTATGCATTATATATATATATATATATATATATATATATATATATATATATATATATATATTTTTTTTTCGAAACAAGTGTTCTCACTTATCGATTTTTACTTTATTTATGCGCTTAACTTCATGTACCGTCATATATATATTTGTTATTATTAGTATTATTGTATTGTAAACATAAATAAAGTCTATTATTATTTGCAATCTATATTTAGTCACTTGGTCCAAGCAAGGATAATAAACAGTTAAGCCATAATTTAAAATCGATAGGACCAATGATTGTTTTAAACTTCTTAAAAATTTTTGTATGTAGATTTATATTTCAAAATTATTAATGTCAGTATTTTTAATTAGAGTTTATCAAATGTATTTACATGTTTTTCACCACGTACAAGGAACACCTGTTGCTTCTGTGGATTTCCCAATGTTTATTTACACATAAATTCAAACTATATGGAAGATATTAGTTAATCTTGTACATCTTATTTTATGGTTTATAAAATGTATCTATACTGTAATAGTGAATATTTTAGTGTGTTTGAACATCATATACAGACGCAAACAACGTAATGTAGTTTTGATATCGTACCCTGTAGGTAAACTAAAATTATGTTTTCCCAATAGACTGCAGGGGTAAATTCATAAATAAGGTGCATGCTCAAGTCCCACTACCAATCTATTTTAATTAAAGGGCTTCGGTTCATTTCGGCAGCGTGAATCACCAATAATTGAGAGTAAAGGATACGCAAGATGTGCAAAAACTTAATATACATTTTCAATTCCTCGTTAATACTATATTACGTAACAAGAGTGGTAAGTAACCCATTACGTACGAAGTGAAAAAGTTTACACAAATTTTACGAGTGTGTAATGGGCTTACAACTCGAGTAAAGTACTATACATTTTCTACGCCCACTCATAATGAGGATAACCTGAAAACAAAAACTCATTTTTGTGTGATTATAATTACACAATATTTTAATTCGTTACCTTTGACAACAAATGATTATCGTCTGGGACATCTTTCAGAAACTTATTAATTTGTTCTGGAGAAAGGATTTTCGCTTTTTTACTTCTAAATCCATCCGATTTCCGCTTCAGTAGGGCCATTAGTTTTGGATAATCTGCTATGTTAATGTTATTATTAATGTTTAGTGTAGTTCTCAGCATCGAATAAATGGCCCATAGAGAAGGTGGCTTCATAATTTTTAATGTTTCCTCAAAATACACAAGCAAAACATTCTCCGAAAAGGATTTAACGTTATTCTTGTGTCGCCAATCCATAAATTTTCGATAGGTAATTTCGTACCTTTCTTTAGATTTTAGCGGTAACAAATTATGTGTGGCAGCTTGAGCTTTTTTTAAAATCTCCGGTGGAGTGCTCATAATTTCATCACTTTCACTTTCAGACATATTCGTAGGTAAAGTTAAGAAAATCTTCGGATACAATATTTTGTGACAATATAAAAAATAACATGACGTTTATTTCTATAGAAACGCGGATTATTTTTTGAAAAATTGTATGTGTTGCCGACATTTAGGGACATCACTCTTTTAATTCAAAATGTATCTCGGTAATACTAAAAGTTTTTATGTTTTTCAATTGACTAAATTTATGTAAATAGTCCAAATGAAGTGGTACGTAGATAAAAATTTGATTGCAATTTGATTATATTAAGAAATTTAAGTTTTCTTATCAAAAAGCACGTGTATGTTAGGAGATCTCATTACGTTCATGTTATTGTTAAATTTACAAGGAATGTTGACAGTGCGATTTTTAACGTTTACTGACGTGGGCGTAGAAAAACTAACAAATACAGCCAAAATGTAATATTAATGTTTGTAAGACATTGACTTTTACTTTTTGTCATTTTCACCGATCAAGAGGAAAACTTCTGTATCTTTACTTGAAATATTTGAAAAAAATTATTTCGGAAATGTATAAAACTGATATTCTATAATTTTGAATATGATACTTTACTTTATGTCCGTTTTAGATAGTTTTCTTTATATACAGGGTGGCGCAAATTTAATTGAACCTATTGGGATTTCGGAAACCATTATAGATACAAAGTTGCTTAAATGGGAAAAACGATGCGCATTTTCAAGACAAATTGATTGGTTTTTTCAAAATTAAAATAACAGGTCCGGTTTCAGAGATATTTGGGGAAAACGGATTTTCATTTTATTTAACACCTTAATTTTGAAAATTAGTAAAAAAAATTATTAACACGTTAATCGCCATGAGAACCGACATTTGGTTCCCAACTAAAAGAGCCGCCCAGGCCCTGTGAACCGAGGTATGGGCTTCATTGCTGGCTTCCCCTTTATGCTCTGTGAACCAGCGTATAGGTCACAAATGACATTGCTGCTAATGGGATATTAAAATACAAGGCCTGGTCGTTCCAAATAACCTTTGAGCCTATAACAAATGTGTTAGTTTTGGAGGATAATGCACATCGAACATATAAATAAAATTATACAAATGTTGCTCATTTCTACCTTGATCCAACAGTGGTTCCATGAAATGCAACACAACTTTCGAGGTCGCAGTAATGTTTGAATCTTTATCCTTTCACAGTAAACTTTTAAATCATAGGTTTAACCTCCTTTGCAACAAATTTTGTACAATTTTATTCCGAATTTAAAGCGCTTATTTTTAAAGCACGGTTTGAAGAGAACACGTCCCCTAAATGGACCATGTGTTTTATCAATGCAAAATTCCCGTTCTGGAATATATACTTCTTGAAATTTATTAGTCAATAGTTTCAATAAAGGGCTCACGCGGCCTAAACTCTACACAGGCTCTGAGAACCAAACGCTGGTTCGCATTTTGAAAATGCTTTTTTTGGACATAAAAATAAGAAAAACAACTTTTACAACATTATAATGTTATCCATAATAATAGGGAACAAATCGTTAAATAAAAATTTTGGGCCCCGGGGGACAAAATTTTATGGTGCTGTTTGGGCGATTAACGTGTTAAGCTTTTCCCGAGGCTTTTTATTGAAGGACAAATACAACTTAACAAGCGTAGGTATGGCGTTTTTCGTCTTTGAAGTGTCACCCTCAACTATTTTTTTTAATACGGACCTGTGCGTTTTATTTCATTTTTGAAATTCCCATTTTTTTCTCTATCCAACCATGCAGAACCATGTATTTTTATTAGGTTTTGACAATGAACTGTACTTTAGGAATTTTGCTAAGTACGGTCCTGTTCCATTTTCACCGAAAATATTTAGAAATCTTTTTGAATAAAATTAAATTAAAAATTGAGTATACTTTTGATCCATGTCCTTCCAACTCACAGACGCCACTAAATTTGTTCGGTCTATGGCAATGCTAGAAAAGCATTCTTAACTGGTTTGTTATAAACAGGACCAACAGGGCCGGCCTAAGGCGTGTGCGACGTGTGCGGTCGCACACGTGTGATTTGGGAAGGGGCGCCGAAATGAGAAAAAACGTGACAAAATAATTCGGTAAAATGTTTTATAGTCCAGTAAATTAACTCCAGAAAAGCCCCAAACCTGGGCATCAAGTCTGTCCGTCAAAATATTTTTAATTTGCAGGTGTTCATAGGTACATTTACCTCCGAAAATCTCGCTACGTGGAATTTGTGGAAGGGTGGGAAAATGGCTCTAGAGTTCCCGAAAATCCGTTTTTCGACGATATCTGCCGAAATATGACACTTACAGCATTTTTGTTTACACAAAACATGAAGAGCAGTTCATTACCTACAAAAGTTGTCCATATGATTTTTTTTCGGTACACTAATATTTTTTTGCAAAAATACGCAATTTTGAGAATCTGAAAATACGGCGCTTTCTTATCATAATTAGTAAAATTATTGTGGTGAAAACGAAAAATTTGAAGATCCTCCCAAAACTTGAATATCCTCCCGTTATTGTCTAATAATAACCAAATTTTTTTTCACTTTTTGCACGAAAAGAAAATAATCCTCAAAAAAAAAATTCCCGGAAAACCAAAAAATATGAAAAAAAAAAGAAAAATCCCATCGACAAAGGGACAAGCTAAGCTGTCTAATGATGTGCGTTGAAAACCGATATGGTCCTTGATTATCTATTAATTCCCGATAGACCCGAGCATTTTCGAAAACATGTTGTTTACGAAAATAAACAAAAATAATTTGTTGAACCTTTCTGAATATATTTAACACCTTGCAAAGCCCCATTATCCAAAAGGATTCGGTGAAATAATTAGTCTTGATAAGAAAAATATGAATACATTTATAGGAGGGTCAAAACATCCAGCAAAAACAAACTTTGGCCCGGTTGTTCAATAAGTCCGACAAATAGATAAAAGGAAAAGTAACATGATATTATAGCTACAGGTTCCTTCTTTCATCTGAACTTTGAATCATGAAAGAATATTAATTTTTACATGATTTATTGAAAAAATATCTGGTCACCGAGCTTCGCTCTTAATATTCAAATCTACATTTTTAAGCAGACCAATGAGTGTATAATTTAAGTATATTTATAACATGACAAATTATTAATTAATTCGCGAAAATCACGGAGTGGGCGACATCTACTTGAACTACTGATAGGGAGATAAATAAAAAGTTGATTCGCGATTGGCTTGAAAATTAAAAAAGCTGTCAGTGTTAATTTTCAATTGGCTGCAGCTGTTGTTGACGTTTATCAACTGCTTGTCACAGAGGTTAGTTAAATGCATTAAAAGTTGCCTAGTTTCTGGAGATTTCACCCTTTTAGACCAACATCTACTGACGCTTGATCTTCGCGAATAGTCACGGCGGACAGGCCCCGTTTCCGGGACGGGCAACAGCAGCGTGTAGGGCACACGTCCCGTCAACAGAAGATCGCTCAGCTCACTCTATTTATCACTATATAAGAAAAACTCTATGTTCAATTGATTTTATTATTTATTGATCTGCAGTGAAGGAAAATTATAGGTCTGATATTCATACTTGGGTAAAAACCTCCACAAAAACCTGTGACCAGACTCTCGGCGTGTGGCAGATATTAATATCCTATTTTTCAAAAATTTTCAGTTAAAAAATAGTTCATTCGTACATTGCATTACAATTTGTTCTTGGAAAATGCAAAGTCACAATCAACCTTAAAATGTACTATGAAAATAGAGAATTTTAAATGTCTCTTTAAAGTTTCTTGTAAAATAAAAAATTGAAATCTGTGTTAATAGTACACGTGTACAAGCATTCATTCTTTTTCTCTCTCTCTCTCTATGATAATGAAAACTTAAATATTAAAACTGTCCGCATAATAAAATAGTAGCCGTAAGGGGTAGTATCACACTATCGGGGAAGGGAAGAACCTTTACCCGATGTGCATAAAGCATTTCCACCCGCCAAAAAAAAAGATTAGGTTAGGTTAGATCTTTGTAATAAATAAAGAAAAGTACGATAAGTGTGACATTTTGACATTTGTTACATTCTGACAGGTGTCATATTTTAACATTTGTTCATTTTGAGATTTGTTCATTTTGACAGTTGTTACATTCTGACACGTATCACATTATAACAGTTGTCACGTTTTTACAGGTGTCACATTTTGACAAGTGTCCATTTTAACAGTGTTACTCAACGTTCCTATAAATATTTACCTAAACCCATGATTTCTGAAATTGAATTGGCAACGTTGTATTTTCAACTTTGAATTTATGAGGTGGCTGTCATTTGACAAGCAAATTATTTATGTCCGTCAAATGAATCTTTCCTTTTTATATAAAGCGGCAAATTTAAAATTAAATTCTTTCAGATTAAAACGCCAGAAATTAAATAAAGTCAAACCTTTTTACTACTATACTTTATAGAAGAAAGGAGTGCAGTATTTAATTTGCAGAACGTAGTATGGTTCAAGAGGTAGAAATTTTATTTTTACCTCATCCTTCAATGCTTATTTGTAGTTAAAATTTAAATTTTAATACATCTGATCGGCCTAATATAGTTTTTGTCTAGATTCTTGTTTCCATGGTTTTTACTGTAATAAATCTGTTCTTTTGACAGATAAGTCATACTTTATTTATTCATAGCCGTATCGTATGTATTTTAATTGATTCAGAATTATGTATTAATATATAATAGATAATAAAAATATTATCAGTCCTCCTAAATCCTTGAAGGCAGAAAAAGGAATTGAAATTCTCAGATTGCCTCCTTACCATGCAGAGTTAAATCTCATTGAATTTATCTGGTCACAATTATTAAAAGGTTATGTTTCTCAAAACAATACAACATTTAAATTTCCTGATGTGCGAAATTTGTTTTTGAAGGCAGTTTCAGATGTAAATAGAGAACATTGGGGAAAATGCATTGATCATGTTAAAATGGTGGAAAATTTTCACAGACATGAGACCTACATTTTTTGCCGATTTAGATAGGAATTAGTCTAACCTGAAAGTTTCATTGAATTCTGACGAGTGGATTTCGAGATCCTCTGGACACACAAACACACACACACATACATACAAACCTTGCTCGTTTAATAGTATTTGATTTGTAATCCGTTTGGGAGTGTCATTCCTCTAAATGCAGGGCAGGAGCTAAAAATGGGGGTGTGTTTTGGAACCGGTTTTGTCGAAATGTATCATATTTTTGACAAAAATGATAAGGATCATTTTTGTAGGTAATCAGCTGATCTTCATTTTCGTCCAAATAAAAATTCCCTAAGTGTCATATTTTCGGAAATATCGACGAAAATAGGTGAAAAAAAACAAATTTTTGAGACCAATGGGCCATTTTCCTCCCTTTCCACAAATTTCAGACAGCTGAGATTTTCGGTGGTGAATGTACCCATGAATACCTGCAAGTTAAAAAAAAATTGTGCCGGACAGACTTGATGCCCGGGTGCGTATTGGCATTGTTTACTACAGTACAACGCATACATACCGTCGCAACGCGCTGCCCCGCAAAAAAACTAAAATTAAAATGAGGCTCACTGTGACTAGGCATTGTTTTATTTTTCATAACAAAATTTCAGAAGAAAATTTTTACAATATTGACAAAAAAGAAACATAAGTAAAAGAAAAGTTTGAAACACCCACTAACTGTTATTGTCAGTGTGACTTCGCATTTGATCTATTGAGCTCAATATTTTTATTGAGTGATCATGCTTCTCTTGTTGAGAAGGTCTACCAGCTTGCAAACGTTTTCCTCCGGAACTCAACCCAGGTCTTACTTTTCTCCTACAAACTGATGTAGGCTGAACAGGAATATTTCACTTCAAAGTTATATTTTTCGACATGTTGACAAGATGTAGTAGGTTCAGCGAGGTTTTTATTCTATTCAGGAACTTATTGAATTTTTTCAGAGAATTTGTCATGTCGACAGTCTGGTTGCCTTGTGCGATCTCGCGTATTCTTTAAAAATGTTGCGATAATTCCTGAACAGCTCTAGAATGTCCTTCGTCCATTTGAATTTTGCTATTAACCACTCCAGTACTATTTATTTTATCATTATCTTGTTCATTTTCCTGTCCAGCGAGGCTTGATTCATTTCCTGCATTAGATGGAAGGAATTCGTGTAGTGCTGGTGCTGCCTCATCTGTCGGAGACAATATGTCGTCATAAAGTTCGGGCGTTACGTTTTCTCCCAACGCTAATTGCGCCAATTCCTTTCTGTCCGATGCAATAATTTGAATACAATTTCTGAGAGTTATTCCATACACATTTTGTATATCCCAAAGGTGATTGCAGAATCTTCCACCCTTTTCAGCAATGTCATCTCTCTTTCTCTTTTTAACTTTGTCAAAGTTGTTGTGGTGACATTTGTATACTTTTTTGAAGTGGATCCTCTGTTTGTTCGGGTATGTATACCTAACTATCCAATTGATGTTTGTTTTCTGACTGAATTTTTTCATCCATTCTGAGGTCCATTCGTTAAAAAATTGAGCATCTTTATCGGTTGAATTGCCACTTTTTGCTCTAACAATTGCTGAGAAGTTGCTGTCGTTTCCGATCGAGAAATCGTTGACTCTCCTCATTCACCACTGAGTTCTTGGAGTAGCAAAGAAATATTATTTTCATATGACATTTTTTTGGTTGAAGCTCTTAGACGCTCAACTAATTGTAAAACCTCAACTGTAGTGTGTAATTTGCGTGAAACTGGTATAGACTAGTACAGAGACGCGCTCTTGTGCGTGGTAGTGGTGCTATTTTGAGTTGCATCGCGGTAAGGATTGTCCGAAGTATCTTAGCGTAATCATGGGGCAAACCTTACTATATTGCAACGCACATCAGCGTTGAGCTGGAGTAAGGTATGTTTGAATGTTGTGAGCGTTTGTTTGGCCATTGTTTACCGCGGTGCAGCGCGTTGCGACAGTATGTATACGTTGTACTGTAGTAAACATTGCCAATTCGCTGCCCGGGTTGGCACCTGTAACGTTTAAATTCGGTATTAAGACCTTACCTTGTTCTCTTGGGTAGATGTGAGCCACTGTAGGGATCGAATTATATTTGAACGAGCTAGTTAGTTTCATATAAAGTATTTCGAACATTAAAATATATTGTCTAATTTATCGATGTCATGTTTCGATCTGTCGTTCCGGACATTTCTTCTGTTAAATTTGAGGTACTGTACGGCTGTGTTAGCCAGTCACCTGTTATATGATTGGTCAAGTCGCAGTCGCTTTTAGTGACCCGTGGCGATTAATAGGTGAATCTTTTCTGGACTTGAGTGGTGGAATTCGTTCTAGAATGATTTCGAAGGAAATTTCGGACCATTTCTTTTTCTTTCTTGTTGGGTGATAAAGTATAGCGTGGTTTAGACAAAATTTTGAGGAATGGCCCGGTGTTTTATGAAGATTATTTCGTACCATTGATTGGGATAGACGAGCGATTCCCGTATTGTTAGACTTGCGTGCCTATTTGATTTGGTGTGTTTACCCTGGTCTGAATCTCTTGAAGAGGAATTGATATTTTGTACCAAACCAAGCCACGTTCGTAACGACGCCATTCTTGTCAGGTAAGGCGTTTTTCATGACAGTCGAGTTTTATGTTATTTGGCAAGTGTGTAAGGCCTATTAATATTATAGGGATAGTACCTTCCACGGGAGACGATTTGATTCTCCGAGGATTCACCTTCCACGGAAGCATCTGTCAGGAAAGTTCCTGATTCGCCGAGAATTCCCCTTCACTGTATAAAAGGGGTTCTCGTGTTGGGCAGATTGTGTACCGCATTCTAGTGTTGACCACATTCTCGTGTTGGGCAGAGTGTTAACCAGATTTTCGTATTAAGCTGACCTGACCTGACGAGTTAGTAGCTGCAAGTTGCCGAAATTTAATTTAGGAACAACCGCAAGTTTTTCATTTCTTTTTATATTTGTTCATATACATTATTTGTTAATTAGTAACTTTTAAAGGTCTCTAAATTAATATTTTCTCTAAATTTTTGGAATTTTGTAAGCGAATTATAGGGGCGAGTGGTATTTTTTTTACGCCCAATTCCAACGACCTTGAGAGCTCTCGCGGACGGTGTAACACCCCTATTGTTCGTCATTTAATTAATTAATTAATTAATTTAATTAATTTAATCATTTTTTTTAACTAGCGCAATTTTAGTGGGATCCCTTGGATTCCTTTTTCTTTTTATTTTTTTTGACCTGTGCAATTTTGTGTAAGTGGAAATATTAAACAGCTATTGAGTAATTAGTTACTTTTCTTTCATTTACTAATAGTCACAAATAGTCTTGACCCGAACTAAGGTAAGCAAATTTTTGTTGCGACGTAGTTTATTTTTTTTGTGGGCTCAATTTAGATCCATTCTGGAGGTTGAGTGACTAAATTGACTATATTTTGGATGAGGGTAAAACAATCTCCTGGCGCCCATTTTTTTTCTTTTTAATTAACAACATATGTCAATCCACACCCCACTTCACTGTGGTTAGCCGGCATCCAAAGCGGATTACATAATCCCACGAAGGAATATCTTTAACCGAGAATAACTCGTGGCACACCTTCGTTTATTGGACTATTATTTTTAATACAAATTAGCCCTGTGAATATGTTCATAACTTCTGTTCAACTGGTTCTAAACGCTCCACTTCATTGTTTTCATAGAGCACAATTATTGTGACAAATTCAATAATTATTAAGCACTGACAAATTCGTTTTATAGCACAAATACCATTTTTTAAGGGGTTTTCTACACCCATTTTTATTGTAAGGGGTGCCAAAACTCATTATTGCACACCCAACATTTTGCTCTTGAACATCAAAACCTTCTTGTCCAAAATTCCAAGTGAGCACCAAGTCTATGCTCCACCTATGCCCGTTCCTATATAGGTCAAACTAACCGACGTCGACACGTCCACATACGAGCCAGAGAATATATTATTTCAGTCAGCCATTCCGAACCAGGTCCATTTTAGCCCATCATATCCAAACTGTACATACAATAGATTTCTACAATTACATCCAACAAGAACATATCGATAATTCGCCCTCTGCGTTTCAATAGACCAATTATAGCCGACCTTATTAGTAAACTATGACCATTTCTCGGTCCATTTACTAAGTTAATATAGTTGAATTTGGTTGAAATTCTTTGTTTTTCATATCTGAGATTAAAGTTGAATAAAAATGTCTAAAACTTATAGTTTACGGCGTTTCCTTCACGCTGGATAAAAAATGGCGGATAGGTATTATACTCTGGTATTGGTCGTCAATGTGTGTCGGCCAATCAGAAGAGAAGTCTGGTGGCTAGAAGCCACCAAATCCGATAAGTTTATTTAGTTCTTCGTAAAATTTGTCCTTTTTATTTAGAAAAATGTAAGTCTAGGTTGCTGTGACATTGACATTGATAGATAGTTCATACATATACTATGTTAATGTTAATGGAATTTTTTATTAGGTCAGAGGTGGGTATATTTAAATAAACATCAGTATCTAAGTTTTTTTGTAAGATCTCTACGAGTTGGCCTTTCCGATCAATTTTTAATGTGCTTGCGAACTAAACAGACTGATTCAAAGATAAAT
The DNA here is from genome assembly GCA_949320105.2 of Crepidodera aurea. Lineage (NCBI taxonomy): Eukaryota > Metazoa > Arthropoda > Insecta > Coleoptera > Chrysomelidae > Crepidodera > Crepidodera aurea. The sequence goes on from OX439472.1 coordinate 12,106,878, forward strand.
AGAGCAGGAGGAAGGGTTACAATTTTTAAATTTTCAAAGTAATTTTTACAATGTGTTCTACTACATGGATGAATATATGTTTTGGAGGAGGCGGCAAAATGGGATTGAAAAAATGATCCTTTTTTATAATTTCATAGTGGCATAAAAAACGGGGCGGCATGAAGCTGACTTGCCCCCCCCCCCCTGAGAAATTTCCAAGAGAGAAGTAGATCTTGCATTGTCAATTAGCACCGGTAAATAAAGTTACAGTTTTTTAACCGAACACTTTGTTTTTTGAGCACTTTGACGAACTTATTAGTCTACCATACACAATTGGCGAGTCCAACTATGACCGGTACACTTGTATTGGCGTGTTGCCTGTTGGGGAGATTGTTCAGGCCTCTGCTTCATAGACTATGCAGACGCATGTCTCGATTTCTCTTCCCAACTCCAGACTCGTACCAGGATACAATCTAGCCAAACTGCTGGCAAGGGTGGCTGCTTGTTTGTTCTAACTACCCTACGTCAGAATTTGATTCCTTTGTCGGAGACTTATGGTTACTGTCTCTGACTATTTTTCTTTGGAATTAACTGCATCTGTGAGGTAGTACCATTCCTGTTTTGGGATGTGGTATAACTTTTAATGGAGCAGTACCTTGTAGATTGGATGGATGCAATTGTGCGCCAAGGCCATGATTTATTAGAAGTTTCAGGACTGCAGGTAGTACTTCTGCATAGTGCATATATTATAATATGCAAAATGTGCATATATTTGTTTGTTTTGTTTCGCTTGTACATAATTTCGTGTGTAAATAAATGTATATATTTTTTAATTCAGTGATTTTATTTCTGGTTCTAATCAGTAATTAAAATAAAGCGTTTTTCTTGACAAATCTCTCCAGGTTGTATTTTGAATCGGGCGGACTTTATTCAAACCTTGAAGAATTCCGAGCTGCTCTGAATACAGCGTGGTGAGCTAGAGCTCGTCGTGGCGTCAGATAAAAATCTGAGCTACGAAACCCCAAAAAACGAACCGAACGTCACGACGTTGTAATGGATGTAATTATCAAAGGTCAATATTTTATAATATAAACAAAATTAAAATTTTATTCAAATTAGATTCGTTCGCTGAAAATTCAAATAGTTTTACATACCAAAGTCCAATGCACTTTCCTACCAGAATTGCAAGAATAGTAATATTGCAAACTTGCAATATTGTTGTTCCATTTTAGTTAGATTACATGTAGAAATTGCTGACAATAATTTGTGTTAAATTAAAAAGAACTTTTAGTATTAATTTGATAATGTGTCACTAAACTTGTAATTTTATGTAATAAGTTGAAAGACCCAATAAATGGTTAAAATGCGACTTAGGAGTGTCAATTAAGAAAAGGTAGCAAGCCTACAAGGCGAACCCTTCAAAAACAAGGAACAATATTACATGGCGATCCTGCCAACTACTCCTTGAAGCTGAGGAAAAGTTGGATAAATTATGCACCGCCGCTGGTAAAAATAATTTAGAGTAAAATGTGTGGAAGCAACCAGTCAAAAGAGGTTAAGGAAGAAGTTATCATCGCTCAAGCAGGTAACAGTGGAGGCCAAACAAATAGTGCTAGTGAAAATGCAAAAATCTGGTCAATCAGAGATGTTGTCGAAGTAATTTTCATTGTGGTAATTGTAGGATTAATATTATTATACTTCTACAAGGTTAGTAAGAAGAGGTTTGTGAGAAAAATAAGAGATGAAGCAGCTAGAGCAGCCGTAGTAGGGAATGTTTAGCCATAGGACGAAGCAAAGGCTAAAATGATCATGAACCAGTGTAATGAAGAATAATTAGTGCCAAGTGCGTTAAGTGTGTCATGGTGAAAAGTGTTTAGTCCTTGTTGCACAAGACTAAGGAAAGAACAGAAAAAAAATCGTAAGCTTATATAATGACTATTTTTACAAATTATTGTTTATTGTTAGGGATACTTTAGTTATATATTAGAGGGTTATTATTATTCATATATTAATTTTTATATAAATGACTAAGTTGGACAAAATGCAAAACTCAGACTACGGACAACTTAAAACAACAACAGTGACATGATTAGGGACATGAAAACGCATTTATTGACAAAGAAATCTTCTGCTGCCCTTTCGGTACAATTACATACTACTAAACAGAATAACAAGACAATTGAACAATTTGGTAGGTGCATTGAAGATCTAATGGTAAATTTAACACTAGCTGAAGCTAGTACAGATGACGAAGCAATTATTTTAACTTCTACGAACGAAAAACTAGCCATTAATGCTTTTGCAAACGGTTTACGCGATACTACTTTGAGAACAATAGTAAAAGCTAGGAATTATGTTACTTTGAAAGATGCGATAGTTGGTGCAAAGGAAGAAGAAATCTCTAGAGTAAATCCGCAGCCACAATATATCTCGTTTTTTAAAAGAAATACGAGAAATGAAAACGGCAATCAGAATCGTTTTAATAATGGTCGTACTGTTCATAATAGAGATACATTTAGAGGTCGACCGAGACCAAACAATTTTGTAAATCCTCGTCGATTTTCCGGTACTCCGGGACGATTTCCAAATCAACGTTATAATCAACGAACATATTACATGAGAGATTCGGACAATACACATAACGAAACTTTAACGAATAATGTAGGAAACAATTCGGAAGAACGGTTTTTTCGTGTCCAAAGTCAATAATAAGAATAATGCAAAAATTTTTGGTATGAATGGGTTAAATTTTGTACGAATGAAATATGGTACGAAAGATTTAAAATTATTAGTTGATAGCGGTGCTTCTCTTAGCGTAATTTTTTCTTCAGTAATTAATGAAACGAATACTGTAAACACTGCAAATAAAACAAAGATAATAGGAGTTGCTGGCTCGACAATGTCGGTCGGTAGCACAGTTTTAACGCTTAGTATAGGTCAGGATCATAACATAGAATATGAATTTCAAGTAGTAAATGATTTTGAAACCCAATTTCAAGGTGTGTTAGGAGCCGATTTTCTGTCTATGCATTTAGTTATATTAGATTACCAAGTATTTAATTTAAAAATTACAATTCCTCTTGAATAAGAACATAATATTTATACGACAATACCCACTAGATGTGAAAAGACCGTTTATTTTACGACAGAATGTACGAATGAGTGTGTAATTTTGCCAGAACAAGTATGTGAGAACGTTTTCGTAGGAGGTATGTTGGTGAATCCTGTTGATAACAGAATTCCAGTGAAAATATTAAATGTTGCCGATAAAGAAATACAATTAAAAAATTTTAAGCCCAATATAAAAAGATCATCAGATTTTAATATTTTTAATTTTTCAGAAAGTAGTAAATCTGTTGATAGGGTTGATAAATTACTAGATTTAATAAAAACTGATGGAATGTCTTCAGAAGAAGTAGTATCTTTACAGAAAATATGTGCCAAATTTGCAGATGTTTTCTATTTAGAAAATGATCCATTTACTATATCTAATTTACAAACGCAAGAAATACGCTTACAACAGAATGTAACCCCTTCATATATTAAACCTTACCGGCTACCAAATTTTCAAAAACAGGAAATACACAAACAAGTTAACAAAATGTTACATGATGGGATCATAGAAGAAGCTAGATCCGAATGGGCATCACCTCTTTTAATAGTTCCAAAGAAAAATGAAAAATTCAATAATAAACAGTATATAGTCATTGTTGACTATCGTGAAGTCAACAAGAGAATCCAAAACGATAAATTCCCTCTCCCTAGTATAGAAGAAATTTTAGATTCTTTACAAGGAGCTATGTATTTCTCACATTTGGATTTATACCAAGGGTATTATCAAGTAAACTTACATAAAAATTCGAGACCTTATAGATCATTCACGACTGACCAAGGACAATATCAATTGACACGACTACCTATGGGTCTTAAAATAAGTCCCAGCGCTTTTTCAAGAGCAATGACAGTGGCAATGTCAGGATTCAATTATGACAAGTGCCTTATTTATTCAGATGATCCCATAGTTTTTGGAAACAATTTAAATACACACAATCAAAATTTAGTAAAAGTTTTAAACAAATTAAGAACATTAAATTTGAAATTAAATCCAAATAAATCCAAAATGTGATTTCTTAAGAAAACAAACATTATTTTTGGGTCATATTGTGTCATATCAAGGAATCTTACCAGATCCTGAAAAAATTGAGGTAATGAAAAATTATCCAATACCCAAAGATGGTAAAGAAACTAAACGTTTTGTGGCTTTTGCAAATTATTATCGAAAATTTATACGTAATTTCGCAGAAATCACAAGTCCGTTAAATAATTTAACTAAAAAAGGTGTTATATTTAACTGGACAGAGAATTGTCAAACAAGTTTTGATAAACTTAAAAAAGCTCTCATTAATCCACCGATTTTGTCTTATCCAGATTTTTCCGAGACAAACCAATTTATTTTAAGGACAGACGCGTCAGGTATTGCGGTTTGAGCAATTTTATCTAATTCTGACCAAAGACCAATAGCTTACGCAAGTCGTGCTTTAAATGCGGCGGAGAAAAATTATTCAACAATCGAAAAGGAGTTATTAGCCATAGTGTGGGCTGTGAAAAAATTCAAACCATATTTATTTTCTAAGAAATTTGTCATTTTGACAGATCACCGGCCCTTAGTGTTTTTATTCGGAATGAAAGATCCATCTAGTCGTCTAACTAAATTTAGACTAACGTTAGAGGAATATGATTTTACGATTCATTACGTCAAAGGAAAGGATAACATCACGGCAGATGCTTTATCGCGAATAGTAATAACATCGGATGAATTGAAAAAATCAGACTTCTCTAATATGTTTGTAATAACTAGAGAACAAGCACTAAAAAACAAATTACTATCTACAGATGATACTAATATAGTAAAACTAACAGGCTTGATCACCCTGGAATGGTTGAACTTATAAAATGTCTTGCAGACATTATAGAATTGCGCGCTATAAATAAAAATGAATTCAAAGAAAAAATTAAAGAAAGTTGCAACTCGAAAAATACAAAAAATAATTACGTTACAGATAACATAATTTATAATAAAGATATTAATGTATTATTTCTAAATCGGGAAGTTCTAACTACGTCAATCTTAGGACGGACGTAGGGATACCTGAAAGACATATGTCATAAATTTAAAATTCCGGAAATTTTAATAATTAAAAATGAGAATAATGAAATATTGTTACAAAAAATGAAAGACAATTTATTAAATTTTAAAGAAGCAAATATTAAAATAAATGTTGTTAAAAATATTGTGAGAGTAGATGATACGGAAACTCAAAAATTAATTATAAATGATTTCCATTTACTACCCTCAGGTGGACACTCAAGTCTTAGTCGTACTTTGAATAACATCAAAAGGCATTATTTTTGGGTTAATATGAGGAAAGACATTTCAGAATTCATAGGTAAATGTGAACAATGTCAAAAATGTAAACATTCGGTCATAAAACGCCAACCTTTAATAATTACAAGTACAGCTCAATTTGCTTTTCAGAAAATATTTTTAGATATCGTAGGACCATTGAATTTAGATCAATGCGGAAACAAATATATTTTGACATTACAGTGTGATTTGTCTAAGTATGTAGAATGCTATCCTTTGCCAAGTAAAGAAACAAAAATTGTCGCTAAGGCGTTTGTTGAAAATTTTATCTTGCGTTATGGAATACCTGAGGAAGTTTTAACTGACAAAGGTACGGAATTTTTATCAAATGTCTTCGATGAAGTTTGTTTTATCTTGAACGTGAAGCACCTAAATTCAACACCATATCACCATGAAACTTTGGGTGCAATCGAAAATTCGCATAAGAGTTTGAGAAATTTTCTAAGAATGTACACTTCAGAAAATATGGAAACATGGAGTACATGGGTTCAATTTTGGTGTTTCGCTTACAATAATAAACACAATATTCACCACACGAGTTAGTTTTTGGAAAGCCTTGTAATTTACCTTCAAATATTATAAAGTGTAAAAAAGATCCAATGTATAATTTTGACAGTTACCCCCACGAATTGAAGTATAGACTTCAAACAGCCGCAGAAGACGCTAGAAAAAATTTAATGACATCTAAACAAAAAAGGAAAAATATTTATGATTATTTTTTTCATCTGTCAAAACAGTCAGATTTTGTGGTTTCAGCCAATAACAACTCAGGATTCTAACCAATCATTGTGTTTTATACTGATAAAACCGCTTCGTCGTTTTTGTTTTTTGATTAAACTGTGTTTACCTTTTTTGAAATGTCAAATGTAAACATTTGTCAATTATTATTATACTAAAATGTATTGCAAATCTATGTTAATAACCAAATTTCAAAATGTATTTGTAAACTAACCTGTTTTTATTAGTTTATTTCAACATTCATTTAACATTTTTAGATACCTCACTTTAACACTAAACTTAAAATTAATTAAATTAAGAAAGACATCATTTCATTCTTCTTCTTCACTTTTATTTAAGGCGCCGTTTCGCGGGGTAGCCAGTCAAAAAATCGCCTTGGTGGCCCTGTATGTAAAACTATAACAGCTCAGGTTTCAATTTAAATTGGTAAAGAAAATTTTCAATATTTGTGTGTAAAGTGTCTTTTGCATAAATGACTATGTTCTCTGTTTTTAATACAAAATGATTCAAAAAATAATCCTTTCAAATACGACTCGTCCTCTGAAATTTTATAGATTAAATTTTTGATCTTCATACTCAAACGCCTTTATTTTAGGCAAAACCACTCAAACAAACTGATTTAAGATAAAATCACTCGTCCTGCGGACTCGTGATTTTATCAATTAGTTTGTTTTCGTGGTTTTTCCAAATAAAACCGTTTTCGTGAAAACCAAAAATTTAATCGATAAAATTTGGAGGACTCGTGGTATTACCTTTGATAAAAATACTAATTATAAGGAGTATGGAGTAGGAGATAAAATATTAGTTAGGAATGATTCGGAAACATGTAAAAGTAAAAACGTGTTTAATGGACCTTATAGTGTTTTTTTTTTTTTTTTTTTTTTTACTTTTGTCAACGGCATCGACTACTATGGCCATTAGCCTCGTGTTCTGTGTAGGCTTTGTTACTGTTTCCCAGCGCCACTTTAGGAACAGCACTGTTAATTAGAACCCAACAGTGAATGGTCGAGTGAGGAATCACACCTGGTAAATGAAAATCAATTTCTAAATTTTTAATTAATTAAAAATCAGAAAATGATTTCTGCCTTTGGTGTGATTCGAACCCACAACCCTTGGATTATGAGTCCAGTGCTCTACCGCTGAGCCACTCACCCCCCCCCTTATAGTGTTATTAAGGATAAAGGAGTAAATTTAGTGATTAGCATAGGAAATAAACAAAAAGAAATACATAAAAATAGTGTTAAAAGTTTTAAAGAATAGTTGGTAGATATGTAATAGTAAAAAAAAAATTGTAAAATAAAGAAAACATTTTTTTTTTTTTTCTTTTTCGCAAACCGGGAAGGTGTAATGGATGTAATTATCAAAGGTCAATATTTTATAATATAAACAAAATTAAAATTTTATTCAAATTAGATTCGTTCGCTGAAAATTCAAATAGTTTTACATACCAAAGTCCAATGCACTTTCCTACCAGAATTGCAAGAATAGTAATATTGCAAACTTGCAATATTGTTGTTCCATTTTAGTTAGAATACATGTAGAAATTGCTGACAATAATTTGTGTTAAATTAAAAAGAACTTTTAGTATTAATTTGATAATGTGCCACTAAACTTGTAATTTTATGTAATAAGTTGAAATACCCAATAAATGGTTAAAATGCGACTTAGGAGTCTCAATTAAGAAAAGGTAGCAAGCGAACCCTTCAAAAACAAGGAACAATATTACCATGGTGGAGGTATCGTTCTTTTATATTTAAAATTTGTTTTTTATAAAGTAAATTTTCGTACACCTACAGTAGAAGGTCGTGTTTGAACTACTCATCGTTCTACTGGAGGGGTATAAAATTTACTAGTAATTTATAACTGGCGAGCCACAAAACTAGTGCTCTTTTATAATTTTGAGGGGAGTGTTCTTCACATCAACAAGGTTATAAGAGCAGGACTAGGTTAATAAAATTGGCCCAGTCCAAGGGTATAAATGACAAGAAAAAGGCCTAGCAAAAAACAGAGGGAATAGACAAAATTAAAACGTGCGCGAGAATGCAACTTAAGTCCGGTAGGGAATTTAGCACAGATAAGTTGCCTCTCACCCCTCGTGTTTTAGGACCTTGTGAACCATTAGTAGAAAGTTCTGATTATTTTTCTTTTAAGGCTCTGCTCCACGGGTACGCGAAAATGGCATTGTAAGGGTTTAGAAATACAGTGTTTTTTTGGACAGCGTTGTACTTTTTTGCTTGATTCTTTTTTTATTTTATAGATAAAGGATCCACACATGCTTATAACTATATGAGAAGTTCCGAAATTGTCCAGAAAAATATGAATTTTTTGGTCAAACATTGACAATATTCGAATGGGTATAAAAAATTGTAGTAGGCCTTATGACATATTTAAATATAGTTATAAGCATCGAGACAACCTTTCCCTATAAGCTCGTAAAGAAAATTTCAAAAAAATATACCGTTGCTGAGAAAAGCCTGTATTTCAAAACCCTTACAAACCCATTTTTATCGGCCAGGATGTGGCGCCTCTACGGATTATTATTGAGATTACTCAAAGTTCGGTAAAGATAAAATAGTTTCACTTATTTAAATGTTTACGAGGGGTAGACAGATGGGTGAAGAATTATAATTTCTGTGGAACATTAAATTATTAGTAAATGCTCTTCTTTATGGATATTAAAATCACTTTTTTAGATTAAGGCTCTGCTCCGCGGGTACACGGAAATGGCATTTTAAGGGTTTAGAAATACAGTGTTTTTTGGATAGCGTTGTACTTTTTTGCTTGCTTTTTTTTTATTTTATAGATGAAGGATCCACACATGCTTATAACTATATGAGAAATTGCACAGAAAAATATTCATTTTTATTATTACTTCTTTATCAATAAGTTTTGTTCGTCGTATTTGAAAATTAGTTTAGAAAACTTTTAATATGAAAGTTATTATCGAGTATTGAAGGGAATAATAATCTTGAATCTACGTCATTTCAGGGATATGATATCCTTCCGGCCTAGCAAAGCCGTTCCTCAGCTTTAATGTTATAAAATTAAAAAATGGCGACAATGTCACCATTAGAGAGCCAAAAGAAAATTTTATTTATTTATTTTTCTCATAATAAAGATTAGTTAAAATAAAATATCAGAGTAACAAAAGTATAGAATATTTCGTTATGAAAATAAAAGAGTTATTATAAAATAAAACAAGTTGAAGGAAAACTAATATGTAATTAAAATTTAAAAAAAAAAGTAATCATACACATATCTAACTATGTACATTTTAACGAAATGTTACAGATCTTCATACTTCTGGCTTTTCGGGGATCCACAAGCTCGGGTAAATAACATTTTGTATAAAATTCGGAAAGTTGTGATTTCATTCTCTCGCAAAATAAATCATTTTTCAGGACGATTTCCTTTTTTATACCAGTAGGTGTCCAAACTGCAAAGCAGCAATACGCTCTTCCAGTGACCAATAGCTGGCCTTGTATTTGGTAAAACCATTTGTGGTTTTGATTTATTTTCTATTTTCTATATCTTTTTCGGGCATTACATTTTTGGCGCTGAAGGGGCATTTTATTATCCTCTTAGTGGAGTGAAATTAGACGAAAATATTCTGAAAATGGATGTAAGAGCTAAGTCATTTTTTTTATTTTTTCGATTTTATACATAAAGAGAAGCTTGTAAAAAAAATTTCAATACATTTGGGCTGGAGCTTCGCGAGATATGTGCCAAAAACGGCATTTTTCGAGTGGATTGCTTCAATATTTTTTAAATATCTCCGACTCTGAGAGTCGTGGAAAATTAAAAAAAAATAATTAAAATGACCGTGATGAAGTAGAGTATCGATCCGTATAGTAGTAGGGTTTTTTTAAAAATGCATCCAAACCTCAAAAAACGAATTCGTGCACATTATTTTTTTTTACTGAACCAAAGAATCCTCGAATTTTCTTAAAAATTGGAGAAAATATGTATTTTTATGTCGGGAAGACATGGTAAAAATTAAAAAAAAAAAATGTATTTGTCGCAATTTTTGGAAAAACAATGGTAGAGAAAATTTTTTTATCTTAAAAAGAAATATTTTGGGTGTACTTTTGTCTAAGAAAATCCAACATTTTATTTCTGTATTTAGGGAATAATAAAAATAATAAAAAAAATCGATTTTCATTTTTCCAATTTTTTATGTTTATCGCGATATTTATGCTTAATTCTCTAATCTAAAAATTATATTTCAGTCCAAAAAATGTTTAAAAAAATAAAAAAAAAATATTGCACGTTCTAAAGTAAGATTTTTGTTAGGGAACGAATCAATATAAATCAATATACAAAATAAAAATCGGTTTTTTTTATTATTCCCTGAATTGGGCACTTTACATAAAGAAATAAAATGTTGGATTTTCTTAGACAAAAACTCACACAAAATACTTCTTTGTAAGATAAAATTTTTTTCTCTAAGTACTATTGTTTTTGGCACATATCTCGCGAAGCTCCAGCCCAAATTTATTGAAAACTTTTTTACAAGCTTCTCTTTTTGTATAAAAGAGAAAAAATTAAAAAAAATTGACTTAGCTCTTGCATCCATATAAAATTCTAATTTCACTCCACTATCTATCAATCTTTTCTTTTTATTATTTTGGTATTATAGTAGGTGTAGGGTATTATATTTTAAAAAAAATCTTACACTCTCCACCAATAATTCACTACTTGATTCCGCGTGATTCGTAATCACATTCGGATGAGATGAGATTTGTTTCTTTTTATTGGATTAACCTGTCAATCGAAGTAATATTGTTGCGGCTACATTCAACAAATCAACAGATAGGTATATTAAAATATTATTTACGTACAGTATGTCCCCTTTGTGGACCTGGATGTCTTCTACTCGCACTCAACCTAAGCCGGGTCTTCAATCCTTTTCTACGATAATTTTCCATCTTCCCAAAACACTAAATAACAATAACTACACTTGTGGCCGATTGCACTGACACAACTTAAAATTTAAGAATGATAGTTTTTGAGAAGTGTAAATTTGATTTTAGCTGTTAAAAGTTTTTAATGGATTTTTGATTGAATCATGTAGCTACATGAATCCTTTAAGGGATTTGGACAGTGATCTCTTCTAATATACTTTTGATAGCATCGATCGTTTAATTAAACGGATAAGGTAAAACCCAAATATATTCATTTTTGTCTTCCGGTATCGATTTAAAATGTACAGGGTGATGATTACGATATATATTTACCTAAATAATAATACAATTTAATCTATTGGAAACTGTCGCGTACAACTTTATTATAAAAATAAAACTCAATATCAGCACCTCAAAAACTCTTCGAAAAAATCAAAGGAATGCACCGAGTCTAAAAATAGAATAATTATACTCATAGTACAAAAGCCCTTAAAGGTATTGGGCTCTCAAGGTAAATAATTTGGGATAGACAATAATATATAAAATCAACAACTAAAGAGTAGACCCTAAGGTACTAGATTTTATATTCATAATTAAAAAAGTAATAATTAAAGTTTGTTTAGATTACAATTTTTAAGATTATATTTATTGATATATGATTTTTTTGAATTTTTAAAAACCTTTCCCTCCCTAGATGAGCATCTGAAAGACCTAAATTTATATATCTCAAGCGGTCAGGATGTCAAATCAAACTCAAGGTAAGCCTAGAAATTCTGCGAATCAAATCAAACCATAAAATATTAAAGTTTGAAATATCCAATATTTTGATCAAACTAGTTTGAATAATTAGATCGTTAGTTGGTTAACAAGTATTTTATTAGTATACTAACGTATAAAAGCTGCTTAATACGTGAAGAAAAAGACAAAACGAAATGTAAAAAAATTATTATTATTATTCATTATCATTTCCCAATCCCATAAATCCCCTATAACTCCCTATAGTATCATAATAATATTATAATGCGCGTCATCTTTGTTACACCCCCTTGTCCAAATGCTTACTTATTTCAAAACCCCCTCTATACTACGAACCCTGATTTTATCTTTGTTTTATATGTTACTACCTACCCAATTTTAAAAGTGTCTACATTCTTGAACCTGACCTACCCAGCGGCATATTTATCGGAATTAAAATAAATCTTCAAATAAAAAATTTCAATTTTAATAATTCTTAACTCAATTATTAATTAAAGAAACTGTCGTTTTATATATTTTGAATATTTTGCAAAATATATCAATTAATTTATCTTTAAATCATTTATAATTATTTTTAACATAATTTATTTCTTCAAAAATTTTAATAATATAAAAATTAGGAAGTTTTCATATCTTACGTTACACAGAATTGATATTTGCATGAATGCGTTTTGTTGAATTCAAATGTACATCATACAAAATTAAAATTTCCCCTCGTAAGTGTTAAATATCGATTAGGTTAAAGTCCAAACACGCCCACAAATATAAAATTGTGTACCTCTCCTCTCACCGCAGATCCCCTGTAGAAGGTTTGACTGATGCAGAGCTGAGCCTTAACTTTGAAAAAATTGGGGATAGGCTACCGACACCACGAACTCCGGATCATTTGAAATAGAAAAATATGCTAATATTTAAAACATTCATTTTTTATCTATATAGAATTTTTTTTAATCTCATAAAAAAAATTACTGCTCTGCTGGTTAGAATCATAAATAATAATTTTTTATACGCGTAGCTCATGAGTGTTCTAGAAAGTGAAATAAAACAATTATTTAAATTTTTATATATTTTTTTTATAAACGTTATTTTTAATTAAATTTATTTTGATTCCCTACCTTATATAGCCTTTTGCATACATTTCTCACTGAAAAATATATCTTCTACACTATATATTTTTTTTATTATTTCATGCTCTATTGTTTTACACTGTAATTTTTTACACTTTCATTTAACACTACTATTTATGCACATTCACTAATTATTTTTTTATTTTTAACTGTTTATCACCCCGCATAAATTCGTTTCTTCTTTTATTTGGCTGTTTAGCTTGAGCTTGAATGGTGTTTGGGCTCATAGCAAGTTTATAGAAGTCAATTTGACTGTTTTTAAAAGTCACTGTATTTCAATTTAGCATCTCTTATAAATTATTGCATGTTTAGGCATAGTGGGTACTGGGAAATGTTTTTAAAAAAGTTTATCATTTAAGAAGTGTTTCTCCTGTTATCGAATTTTAATTATATTGGGACAAGACATTTAAAAAATGGATATTCAGAATTTGAAAATACCTGTGGAACAGGAAGGGTTTTCAGATGTTATGTGGGAATGTACAATATGTTTTGGACATTTTGCTTCAAAAAATGACTTAACTGCTCATCTCGGAACTTATGTTGGTTCTAAATCTTTCAGATATGTAGTGTGCTCAAAATTATTTGCACATAATAGTCTACTAATTGAACATATGAAATCACACCCATATAACAAATATCCTATTGAATCTAACAAAGCAATAAAAGTTCAAACTGAAATTCAGGACTCTGAACAGCCTTCATATCTTCACCTTAAAGTTGAGACTCTTTCTGACAATGAAAAGTATGAATATGATAAAAAGGTAAATGTACTTGCAATTATATTGTAGACGATTTATATATGAAATTTTAAATTATTATATATTGAAAATTGTTATTAAATGGAATTTGGAAAATTATTAGTTAGAATTTGTGACAGTATTTTTTATATATATGTATATATTTATATTTATATTTGACGTTTATTGTATATATAAATAAATATACAAGACATATTTATTATTACAACCAATAAAATGATTATAAAAGGTTAAATTTGCAATGGAACTTTTTAATTGCATTTATTTATTAATATATCGTTAATGTTAATTATCTATTAATAAAACATTACAATGTCCCCATAACGTTTATTATACATTAACTACTCTTTAATTTCTATATTTGTATCATAACGGACCTGGGGCAAACATAAAAAATAATTTAAAAATGCCAATTTTAAAATTTAATATACAGAGCATATAACTGATAAAATTTTCATAAAAGTACCATGTGTTGTTCGCAGGTGTTTCACATTTTTCCGTGACCGTTTTTATTATATGAATTATGTGCTTTATTCGATTTTAAAATAGCCATTTACCGAAATTAATTCACGTGAAAGTCATAAAATTAAAAATGCATTAGTAAATACAATTGGACAGTTTTCCGATAACGCCATAACAATTTTCTGCTCCATTTAAGAACTGAAGCATCAATAAATATGTGCAAAATATCCCAAATTTATATCCGCAGTGAATTTGGTATTTGTCACATGAATACGATTATTAGTTTAATAAAACCAAATATTGTCTAATAAAAATTTATTGTTATATGAAGTTAATTAAATATTTTACATATTTGCCCTATAACAGAACGTGCTGACATATACTCGTATATTATATGAGTAATGAAAACCTTTCAAACTGTAGGCTTTTATTCACTAAATTCAGACGTACAAAATTACATTGACAACTAAAGATAGATAAACAAAAGTTCAGATATCTATAACAATACGAGGGGTGATGACAAATGTAGAAATTATATAACATTCTCCCCATGTTTTTTTTAACATAATTTTAATATCTAAGATTTTGAGGAGCGTGACAGATTCTAGAAAATCTTCTTACTGCATGATTTTCATTATTTCCAGATACTCCTGGTTGAATCTGTTCCGGTTCATCTAGATGATCATTTACAGGATCTGCAGGAGCATTTTCAGTAAAATTGACGTCATCAACCAAAACGTTTTCTTCCCGAGCTGTTCCCGAGTCTTCCCGAGCTCTCATCATCTTCTTCAAGAAGCCGTATGTCCACTGATATTACGCACTAGGGTATAATTTGGATTTAGTTCAATTACCTCGACTTCTTCTACTAAAGGATCGTATCTAGTTTGGCGGCGAACGTTTTTCTTCAATAGAACAATCTCAGAAGGAGTTAGTCATGTAGGTAATGACTTTCCATGTGTGGATCTTCGATCGTGCCTGAACATGCGTTCGTGAGGAGTAGAGTTGGTTGAAGTACATAAAAGTGACCTAATAGAATGAAGAGCATCAGCTAACACTAATTCCCAATCAGATGTCCGTAATTTCCTCGCTGTTAATGCCAGATTAATAGATTTCCATATTATTTATTTACTTATTTATTTATTGATTTATTTATTGATTTATTGATTTATTGATTTATTGATTTATTGATTTATTGATTTATTTATTTATTTATTTATTTATTTATTTATTTATTTATTTATTTATTTATTTATTTATTTATTTATTTATTTATTTATTTATTTATTTATTTATTTATTTATTTATTTATTTATTTATTTATTTATTTATTTATTTATTTATTTATTTATTTATTTATTTATTTATTTATTTATTTATTTATTTATTTATTTATTTATTTATTTATTTATTTATTTATTTATTTATTTATTTATTTATTTATTTATTTATTTATTTATTTATTTATTTATTTATTTATTTATTTATTTATTTATTTATTTATTTATTTATTTATTTATTTATTTATTTATTTATTTATTTATTTATTTACTTATTTATTTATTTATTTATTTATTTCATCTTACACTGTCCTACAGGTTACATCCAACTATAGAACAGGAATATAAGTTTCAATTATAGTACAATAAAGTAAAGTACAATATAAAATAAAAACAAATTAACGAAATAATACATAAAGAGTTAGAAAACGAGTAAGGAATTTAATTTATCAGATTCGACATCCTAAGACCGGTTTCTGCCATTCGGCTTCGTCAGTTAGGCAGAAACCGGTCTTAGGATGTCGAATCTGATAAATTAAATTCCTTACTCGTTTTCTAACTTTGTATTAATCTCTGAAAGGGATACGAAAGAAGAGAGTGACATTTTGACCAGAATCAGTCAAATAAAAGCTTTGCAACACACAATGCAAATTGTGTATGCCACCCCAATACACCGGGAATTTTTTGCTTTTAATAATTGTCAATACTCTCTTCTAATCATAGATGGCAATACATACAGAATTAACTGAAGAAGTAAGATTTAATCACAGAGATTGAACAGTAAAAAATATCAAGCTCACTTGCAGAATTACATTTGACACACATGTTATACAGTGGAGAGTATTTAAAAATATATGATCGTGGTGTTGGTAACGTTCAACTTGACCGTTACCTGCGGGGTTATAAGCAGTTGTTCTACTTCTTGCAATATTATGGAAGTGAAGAAAGCTGATAAGTCTTTTGACATAAAAGAAGGGCCTTGATCGGAATGAATGTAAGCAGGTAATCCAAACATAGAAAATACCTGGGTAAGACATTTAATAACTGTAGAAGAATGCATGTTAGAACAATCAAAGGCGAAAGTAAACCGAGAATATTCGTCTACAATTGTTAAAATATATTTATTCGGTGTGTTGCTAGGCACTGGTCCCTTAAAGTCTATATTCAAGCGTTCAAAAGCACTTGTAACTTTTGTTAAATGGACATTTGCATTTTTACAAAATTTTTGCTTGATTTCTGCGCAACTAGAACAACGACTAATCATTTGTTTTATATCATCTAAGGATTAAGGCAAGTTTCGACTCCATACATTCTTGTAATCCCAGGGTGATTCGTGTGAAGTTCAAAGAGCTTAGTGTTATTACTAGCTCCACAAACCCTAGAAAAGCAGTCGCTTACAACGTTGGCTGATCCAAGACGATAAACTATATTATAACTATAACAAGATAGCTCCAACCGCCATCTCATTATTTTCTCATTTTTAATTTTGCTTGAGTGTTTTGTATGAAACATAAATGACACAGATTCTTGATCCGTAATAAGTTTAAAATGTCGCCCAATAAGAAAATGTCTCCATCTTTTGAGAGCCTTAACTATAGCTCAAGCTTCCTTCTCAATTGCAGAATATCGTCGTTCAGAGTATGAGAGTGTCCTTGTGTAGAATGCAACAGGGCGACCATTTTGACTTAAAGAAGCAGCTATGGCGAAGTCTCAATAATAGGTCATTCTTTTTCGTCAATTGTAAAAGAAAAGAATTGGCGATATCCCTTTTGAGACTTTAGAAATCTTCTGCGACATCAGTATGAAGAGGAAATATTTTAAAACGAATAAGACTGTGAATTTTCTGAGAAAATCCGGGAATTCATTTATAGTAGTGAGGCAAACATACCTACTACTCTTCGTAGGGTGAGGACGTCCGTCGGTGGACATAGATTTAGAAGAGGTTTTAGTCGTTCCGGATCAGGTCGAAGTGTTTTGTTCTCAATGGCGTATCCTAACAAATTTATAGATCTCTTTAGTTAGTCCATACTTTTTCACAACTTCTAAAAATGTATTCAAATTTTTATCGTGCCTTCTTGATCTTCTCCGCAAACCGTAACATCATCAATGTAAGCAAATACTCCAGTGAGGTTTTCTTTGGTGATGATTCCATTAATAACTCCTTGAAAACAAGAAACGCCATTGGTGACTCCAAAAGGGATACGACAGAAGTGACATAATTTACCACACGCTTCAAAAGCTGTAAATAATTTTTCAGATTCATTTATTGGTATTTGGTGGTAAGCATTTTTTAGATCAATAGTGCTGAATACTTCATATTTTGCTACCATTGCGACTAACTTCTCGATATTGGGAAGGGGATATGCATCAAGAAGGGTGTACCGGTTTATAGTTTGAGAGTAGTCTATGATCATTCGTTTCTTATAATTTTCACTTTTAGTAACAAGAACTTGCACTCGCCATGGTGATATACTCTCTTCGATGATACCTTCCTTAAGTAGATTCTCGATCTCTTCTTAAAAAAAACTTTTCATCGATTTCTGAATATCGGCGTGATCTGGTAGTTATGTGGAAATCGATCAAGCAGTAACCTTTGATCTCAGAAGAAAGAGAAGTAGATGCCATTAAAACTTTACTAGAACAGGATGTATGGTTAATGTATTCTTAATTACGAAGTTATAATCAATATAACTGTCGGAGCTGCCGGTATTAATTAAACAACAGCTTTTTGACCATTTATCTTGCAATTGAAAAGAGTATTTGAAAGATTTGAAGGAGCAAGCAAGAAGAGTGGAAACGGTCGATTTATTCTTCCTAGATTGGCAAACTTGAGCAAAATGACCTACCTTCTTGCAGTAGGTACACGTCTTATTTTTAGCAGTACAAAGGGCTCGGATGTCTTATTTTCCACAAAAATAACATGACTGTAACGTCGTAGATAAAGTTAAGATATTCTCCGATGAAGGGCGGTCTACTTCTTCAGAGCAATTGTTAGCAATACTGGAAGGAGTTATGTATCTCTCAGAATGACTTTGGGCATCTTCTAGTGATTTAGATTTAGTAACAGCCTCATCAAGATTAAGCATTTTGTTTTCTAATAAACGCTGCCGAATTTGAGATGAAGATAAAACACTAATGAAAGCATCTCGAATTGAATCATTTTTATTTTGTTCAGCGTCCACAGCTTTAAAATTGCAATTTTTTACTAAGAAGTTTAAGTTCATGCAAAAATTGTTTTCCGTTGCTTGTTGCTTACGAGAAGCTAATAAATGCCTTGCAAATATTTCGTTTTGTTTAACAAAAACACTTTCAAGTACTTCAGTAGCCTTTTCGTAAGAACTAATTTCACTTACTATTTCGTATATGGAATGGCTAATGAAGTCTTGGAGTACTTTTAATCGATCTTCATCTGTAAGACCCGTTTTGGAAGTAGAAACACAACCCAGAAAATTTTGGAAGGTCTTGAATCAGTGTCGCCATTCTTTAGTAGCTTTTGGAGAATTGGGGGTCAGTTTAGAATCTCTCAGGACGTAGATATTTATCCATGATTAATCTAAATTGGGAAATTGGAACCTTTGGTTTATCAACTAAGTTGAAAACTATTGTCGACCACTGGAGTGTGTGAAAATTGTGTTTTGGTTGAGTGGTCGACGATAGTTTTCAACTTACATGATTAATCTCGTGAATAAAATTGTAATGAAAACCTTTCAAACTGTAGGCTTTTATTCACTAAATTCAGACGTACAAAATTACATTGACAATTAAAGACAGATAAACAAAAGTTCAGATATCAAGACCGTAGATGGGTCATTCCGAATATTTTTAGTTCCTGAGATATGATATGAATGCAAAGGTGAAATTTTCGCGAAATCACCCAGATATGTTTTTGTAGGGGTAAAGAGTTCGTTAAAAACAAAAATAATAGGAATATAATATAAATTAGTTTAGAAATAATAGAAGTTGAGAGAAAACTACATGACTATTGTTCTTAAACCGGCACCTCTCTACATTCTAATACGTCCACGTGAGAGAAAATGCTCTTTGAGAGAAGTTACCGATAGTTTAGCTGTGTGGCCACACTTCTGAGAGTAACTGTTAAAGGGTGTATGTCTAGTGTCAGACAGCATACAAGTTCGGAATTGTTTGCATATTTGGACAAACTACATTTTGTTTATCTCGACATTTACACTTTGTTTGAACCTGATTCGTTTCTCTGAAAGCTTGTTGAGAGTTTTTGTTTTAAAAATTATTTGAAATACTATAGCAAGTACAAGTGAACAAAAAACAAAAAATGGTCCAAAGAGGAAACAGGAATTAATAATGGAATGATAAAACTAAAGAATACAGAAACAGTGAGATGAAGAACAATATATTACAAGAGATATCAAAAAATTGATTCTACTGCTGCAGAAATACAAAGAAAATTACGTAATCTTCAAAACCACGTAAGAATACTATGGTTTACAAAAATGATTTTTATAAGTTTCGTCAGAATTTCCTTTTTTTATTTATATTTAACTCGTTCGTAAAGAGAAATAGCCTCTCGCATTTGTGTATTCATTCAAAGAAAGTTTCGAAATTGTGGAGCATCCTCCATTTCAAATTCTCTTGTTAGGGAAACACATGCACCCTAGTTTTGACCTTCGCATAATCCATGATTTTACTTAACACCTTCTTTTTTATATATCCTTTTTTCTCATGAAAATTAGTTCAGCAATAATTGCAGTAGCAAGTTAGTGGATATTGAATAGTAGGAATAACCTAATTGTTTAATTTTCAACGACAAAATTAAACATATCAAACCGGCAACACGGTACCAAAAATTTAAAAACATATCAGACATGCGGTTTGTCACGTAGCATCTGCAACTACATTCATTTGGTCACGTATGCCACAACTTAAAAACTTTAAAATAAAATTCAATTTTGTTTCTCCAACGCGAGAGACGAAGACGGACACAACAAAACCACCCGGTCTAGCCAAAAATCGACTCGTCCACATGGTAACAATTTCTTCTAGAAGAATCGGACGGGGCGGGGTTAAGTTTAAACGACTAGACTTGATAAAATTTTAAGCACACCTCGTAAAATTCTTATCGAATCATTGCCATACGCGCATCATGTAAATTAAGTTAACAAATTTTGTTCGGTTCATTTTTTACAATTACATGAATGATGTGGTTCATTTACTTTAAACACTAATATGGTTTAGTGATTTAAACATATGTTACATTGTTAATTTGTTGTTTTTTCGTGATTTTATTAAAACGTTAATTGCAAGGTGTTCGTTTTTCTTGAAGTTCTACAGACAGCAAACCCTAAAAATATATAGCCAAACTAAATTCCTGACATCGTTTAAAAAAGCGGCGTTGTTAAAACATCGGCCGACTTGGAAAACGGATGCAAAAGAAGTTCTCTACATCAGAGTCTTCTACACTAATATACGTACAAACAATAATAATTGAAATTATAACTAATACTAAAAAGATTTTAGATTTAAGAACAGAAATGCTCTTTTCAAATCCAAGAAAACTGTAACAATATGCTCCCCACTGTCAATACACTGTTTCCATTTAGTAATTGTCAGTTGCAAAGCAGATTCACATGAGTGACCACGTCTAAAGCCAGATTGGTTAGCCATAAGTATATTAATACTATTAATGTATTTAAGAAGTTGCTCATATACTGCCATTTCTAATAGCTTTTCCATCCCTGGTAGAGTGTTTATTGGTCGAAACTTACTTGCATTGTTGGAGTTTTTAACTTTGGGAACGGGAACAATAACACTGGTTTTCAAATCATTGGGAAATTGCGCATATTCAATTGAAACGCTTATGAAGTGTAGTAAAACATGCCCTATGACACCAAATTTCATGTCTTTTAATTCAGAACCTGATTTACTTTCTAACTCATTTATAATTTTTGAGAGATCTTTCAATTCAAGCAATTGGAAATCCAAAAATGAAAAATTAACCATAACTTCATTCAGTAGTTGCGTGAATAGAATACACAATTTTCTCTAGACTACTTTCGAAATACAAGTTAAAATATTATTCACATCCATTTGAGAAAACAATTAATGAAACAACAGGCTGTACACAGGATTTTAAAAATTATTAGTCAACAGTGGACACGGTTCTGAGATCAATGACTCGTCGGGAGCTCTCAGATGGTAAAAAGCACAGTGAAGAGTAGCTATCGTGAGTAATCTACAATAGTACGGCATACCGTAACTTAAATGGCCTGTTATCGCCACAAGCTTTATTCAAGCATAAGTCGATAGATTTTCACATGGCAAAAAGTTCTACAGTTACACGGTGGTCTTGTAAACGATTTTGCGTTTGTAAAAAAATATCGTTTTTTTGTAAGTCCCACACATCAGTTGTTGATTTATTATTATTAAATATATAGAAACATGCATGAATTCACGAAGTTTTTCACCACCCATAATTGCAACAATAGATATTAAAGTTACAGGAAAAAAGGGTCTAAAAAAGTTACAGCCACATGATTGAAACATTTCTTAAATTACAGAGAATATCATAAATATTAATTAAAAATAATGAACTGACATTTTCTACCGCACGCAACTACATGAAATTAAATATAGAGTCGCATCTTTGCAGTCAATTCAGCTGTATGCTGAACACGATGGCGTGGGTTAAAATTCTTTTCGAGTTGGCCCAACCCTACAATTTTTTCACCGGCAAAACTAACGGGGGTGTTTCTGGCCGTTTGGGGGGTGGAGTCGATCGCGTTCAACATAATCAAATTTATAGCGAAAAACAAATTTTTCACCTTTTCGGAGGTGATTTTTGGTCGTTTGAGGGATGGGTTCAACTCTAAAAGAAATTTAATCACCGCCATCGTGTTCATCATCCTCGAAAACGGAGGGTTACATTAGTTTTGCCGGTGAAAGACGCGATTCACTCTTTTGGGGATGGTTTTTGGCAGTTTGGGGGATGGGGCCAACTCAAAAAGAATTTTAACCCACGCCATCGTGTTCAGCAGCCTTGAAAGCGTACTTTGGGGGCGTCAAAAATTATTTGTGTCCTTAGTGGTTATTTCCAACTCACAGAATGCAATAAAAGCATCAATACACACGACGCAAAACCATTTTTCTCGCACGGGGGTGGTTTAAGTCGGTTCCAATTTTTTCCAACTTTTTCAAAATAAAAATCTCATAATAAAAATACCTCAAGTAGAGAACTGACATGTGGCGATAACAAAATTTTCAATCTGTGTTTAATTTTTCAATATTATACTCTGAATAAAAGAGGAGTGCAGTAAACGTGGGGACATAACGTCACACTCCATAGGCGTACTTTGCAAAATAAAAATAAAAATAAACCAATAAATAACACGGAGTGTTTAATTTTCAATCACAAAAAAATAAACATAATTCAATTTCATCTCATTTTAGTAACCAAATAATCAAATTGGCAACATTGACAACGCCGCAAGTTTAAATCTGCAATATTAAACATATCGTATTACAAAATTCAAAACTTCTCAACGCTCTGCCCGTACCATCCGGTACCAGTTATGTGGGCCGCTTCTGCTTCCTATCGAAGCCATTACAACATCCAAAATCTTCACGTAGCCCAAAGTCTAGACGGTGGAAAATTAACCAAATATATCACTAAAAATATTTCATCTAACGGGTGCGAATGAGACGGTATTATACAAGAGTGAGATGCAAGACGAACGGATCTCGCTCAAAACGCCTACACACTTATGACGTAGACATTCCTTTACATACTACATGAGAAATAACACGTAGACCTGTTTGGGGTAGGAGACAGCGACAGGCTAAGACACGCAAATTAGAATACATTTGTGTAAGCAATGTAATGTTTCTATTTGTTACGTTTTGTTTATTTCCCGTTTAAAATTTAAATAAAAAATGTTAAAACGTAATGTGTGAGTTTTTACTAGGAGTTTTTACAACAAACTAAATTTATACAGTCCACAAATTCTTCACAGAATCCAGACAGCATTTAAAGAGGCGGCACAGTAACCACCTCCACCGCCTGACCTTGCAAATGGCTACATAATCGTAATATTCACTGATTTACGACACGGATGATTATATGTTGTTAATGGGATTAAACTTTTTTTAATCTCTTGGCATTAAAACACTTTTTTTTTTTAGGGCCGTTGGATATGTTTTCCATTTAGCCAGAATCGATAATATTAACCCTACCTATTCCAAAAGAAACCCCCCTCACAACAAGGAGTATGGAATTAGGTAGACACGTTTCACACCCAGGGGTCTATCAGGGTGACTGACACACAGATTGAGAGGACCTCTGTTCAAAAGGTTGTAAAATATTAAGGTTAACCAAAAACAAAGGATACAAAACTAACCTACTCTATAATTTTAAACCGCAAGCTTTGATAAAACCCAATAGGGCTTCATAAACTGCTGGATCGTTCAGCGATAAAAGGTGCATTAAGTTAAATGGGGCGAAAAAGCCATTTGCTAGTAGTTGGCTAAGGAGTTGCTGTGTTTGAATGTTATGCTTTTTGCAACTGAAAAAAATATGATCCAAATCACTAACCACACTACAACTGTCGTAAAGATTGGAGTCTATAACTTTAATTTTGTGGAAGTGATAAGGGTAACAGGCATGTCCAAATTTGATTCTGCTGATCGTTACAATACTATTCTGTGGATATTTTAAATTCTTATGCCACAACTCGTTGGGTATAACTGGCTGAAGTAGGGTGTAACGGGATGGTTTGTTTCTGCAATATTGGATCCAGTACAGGTTCCATCGTTCTTTTATCTTCTTTCTAGAATGACTTATGCATTCGTCAATGTTAATATTATTTTTAAGAATTTGACCAGTATCGATACTTTCCTTCGCTAGTTTATCGACTGTCTCATTAAAATATAACCCGATATGAGCCTTCACCCATAAAAACTTTATATCAAACTGTATTTGTTTTAATTTGTTGATTTGTGTTTTTAACTTGATGATAGAAGAGTTTTGATTGGGTGCTATAATGTCAATTGCTTCAGCTATACTTTTGAGGACAGAGAGTGAATCCGATAATATGATTATCTTTTTAAAGGAATGATGTTCGGCATATTCTAGTGCCTGAATAATCCCAATGGCTTCAGCAGAAAATATTGAGGTAAATTCATTTAATTTATACTGTGCTTTGATATTCAAAGAGGGAATGAAAAATGCACATCCGACTCCACTATTTTGTTTGGACGCGTCAGTGTAAATGTGAAGGAAATTTGGGTATTTTGATAGGTAACAATTTAGTATTCGGTGACTAATTGTGGGTATGTCGCTATAAGATGGAATTTTAATACTCACTGGGTCCAAGGCTAATATATCAGTTATATTATTTAAGCTATTTTTCTTTAAAAAGGATGCCATATAACTAGTCTCTCTGAGAGCACTACATGATAAGGGAGAAGGTTTTTTTCCCAGTATTTGTTGGTCAGATCATATGTGTTTAAGTTTGATATTTGTTTGAGTATCAGAGAGTCTTTATTCGTGGCTTTATATATAAATTTGTCAGCTAACAATTTCCTACGTAGTTCCAAAGGTGGTTCTAATGCTTCAACTCGGAGAGGTTCTACAGGATTAGAGCGAATTGCACCTATGCAAAGTCTAAGGGCAGAGTTTTGAAGAACATCTAATCTTTTCAATACATTTGCTGAAACTGATCTAAAGAAAATGCTGCCGTAATCCATAATCGACCGGATGTATGCCCTATAGAAAATGAGACATGTTTGGGGATCCGCTCCCCGTCATGTCCTTCGTATTAATTTTAAAAAATTTAAACCTTTATTGCATTTGGATACAATTTTATCTATACGGTCTCCATGTGAGTTTTTTATCAAGTGTGATACCAAGATAAGTGGCTACTGATGACACGGGGTATAGGATGTTATTAATTTCTATGTTGTCTATGTGAGGAAGATTATGCCTAGTAAAGAATGTAATATTTGATTTTTCAGGAGTTAAATTAAAACCTAACTTATCCACTTTTTCGCTTATAGAATTAATAGCATCTTTTAGTGCTGTTAGAGAATCTAAATACATTTTTTCAGAATTGTATATCACAAAATCGTCGGCATATTGTATTAAACCGTAATCTATATTGTCATGAAGATTTCTTGTAAAAATGTTAAATAGAATGGGTGACAGCACTGACCCTTGGGGCAAGCCCGTTTAAAACACTTCAGTACCTAAAATCAAAGATTAAAAAAATAAAAGTTCAAGAACTATCTTTAAAAGTCACTGTCTTCACTATAACTACTGGTATCATTATCATTGCCTTTTCTGAGGTTTATTAAGTTTTTCATTGCTATATTCAATTTCCAAAATGAATTTTCCACTTTTCTCAAATGTTCTCCATTTACATCTCAAACTGACTTCAAAAACAAATTTCGCACATCAGATAATTTAAATATTGTATTATTTTGAGAAACATAACCCTTAATTGTGACCAAATCAGTTCAATGGAATTTAACTCAGCGTGGTTCGGAGGCAATCTGAGAATTCTAATTCCTTTTTCTCTGGCCATCTCATCTATAATATATTTTTTGAATTTGTTTTTATGTTGCCTTGCTATTACTAATAATTCTGCCTTCAAGGATTCAGGAGGATTGATAATATTTTTAGAATGAAACCGGTTTGAAATATATATTAATACAAAATTCCGAATTAATTAAAATTCATACGGTATAGCTATGAATAAATAAAGTCTGACTTATCTGTCAAAAGAACAGGTTGTTTATTATAGTATTAAATTCCTGCACTCCTTTCTTCTCTAAACTATAATCCATTAGAACCTGGCGTGTGACTCAAAATGTCAGCTCTCAATTTTTTCTCAACACATTTACTTCCCTCTATTTAAAAAACAAAAAAAACGAACGTGTGGTGATAATAAAAGTAGACCACTTTTTTTTTTACATGTTTAAAGTTCAATTCCGACCTTTCGGGTGACGAAAAAAATTCGTCACCCTGAAGGTTTTTTCTCAATTCTCCGAGAACTGATGAAAAATACTTGAAAATTATGTATGGTAAGAAGTCGAAAATTCTGGTACGCCGCACTACAAGTTTTGATAAATTATTATTATTATACTTTCGTATGTAAATATTTAGGTTTTTTGCATTAATAAGGAAACTAAAACTTGCCTTCACACTTTTTCCAGACTTATGACTGACAAAACTTGATAAAATAAATAAAAAGTTAATAGAATTATTGTATGTTTCACGCGTACAATGAAAAATTAACTAACTTTTTCTTGAGCTAACTTGTTTTGATTACACCCTGTTAGTATAATCACCAACCAATTTTGAGTTGGTAAGCTATGTGTAAGGTTGTAGATTTAACTTCTTCGATTAGTCGTGGATGTTTATAAATGAAATATCACCTTAACATAAACTTAACAAGTAGGCTGGTGCCAAAGCGGTTTTTGAAGGAAAAAATTATCAGGAGGCAAAGACCAGTTGGAACATTTAGTTGAAGTTATAACAAAGAGAAAAAAAATAATTAAACTCGAGATGAAGCAAAATGGGGAAATGGGGTGGTTTTTAGTTTCACAGCTGCAGCAAAAAAAATGGAAATAATATAGGATATTAAAAAAGTCGTCATGCGAAATGTCACTTTTTGGTTTTTCTTCAATTTCAGCGGTTCAATAAGGAATAAACCATCAACATGTATAGATCATTTTAAAGTAGAGATTTCAACGGTTAAAATGAGCTCCGACACGATATTGAAATCGAAAAAAAGTTCCAGTAAACTTTCCTTGGAAGATTTTTTTTTTTTTTCGAAAAATGTAAATATTACGAAAACTACTTGTTTTCCATATTCAAAAAAAATCATGCTTATTCAGACCAAAAAAGGGTATACTATCACAAAATTTCAAGTAAATTGAATTATTTTTACGAAAGTAAAAAATAAAATTGTGAAAAATCGATTTTCCGCCATTTTCTCGGAAAATTTGAGGTTATGTTAAAAAATATCTTATGTGAAAGTTTTCCATTTTTTTATTCCCTACAACTTTTGTGTACAACATTTTTCGCTAGGAGGTCAAGTTTTCACGAAAATTGTAAAAAAACCATTTTCAACCCCTAAAAACCACCCCATTTTCGCCATTTTGCTTCATCTCGTGTTTAATTATTTTTTTTTCTCTTTGTTATAACCTTAACTAAATGTTCCAACTGGTCTTTGCCTCCCCATTTTAGGCTTTAAAATCCGCTTTGGCACTAGCCTAAAGTACAATATTGTAACAACAAAAATGGTTTAGAAAAGTTTCGATGCAAACGCTCAAGAATTGTTTGTAGTCGTGTAGATATTTTTTGTTACTTTGCGGAATACAGTGGCGTCGTATATATATTTCTATTTAATTATTTAATACAATTTTTATTTATTTTGATTCGCCCCTGCAGTGGTGGCGTTTTATGTTGAATTTTCAACATCGCTCAACATAAGATTAATAAAAAATTAAAATCCCAATTATTTTGTCTCAGATTGATAATAGCTCTCGCTCTCTCTGCATTTCATATATTTTAAATGCTGCGTTGTATGGTAGTATTACACAAACAACCCCCACGGACCTCCATAGACTCTATACCAAAATTGGGATCGATACGGAGTAATAAATCAAAATTTTATGTGAGTTTTACAGCACAAGCGATTTAAAGAATAGAAACACATATTTTATAACTTTAAAATATTTTTATTAACAAAACAGTATCGTTTTAAAAATACTATAAAATAAATGGATTTTCTTACATCACCTAATAAACCATCTAGTTTTATGCTAAAAAAATTGAAATAAAAAAGAAAAAAATTTTACAGCGGTTTCTTGCAAGGTTGATTTACAATATTTTTTTATGCATGCTAATGGGAAAAATTTTCGTTTTTATTTAGGTACAAAATAGTCCTAAAATAAGTGATAACATAAAAATATTTCTACTATTTATTGGTTTTAGTAACAAAATTTTAGTTATTTATGCAACAAATGTAAAAATTTGCACAACCACATGAGACAAAAAAGAGACTTTACACATGACTTGCATACAATATTTTTTCTACAACCTAAAGAGATAAAATAAAAATAAATTTTCTATGCGCCCTAGTATGTAAAGAGTTTCACTTTGAGCACCGGGGCGTGACATTTTTTTACAAAAAATTTGACAGAAAGTTTGACATAAAATTAACATTTATCATGTCAAAATACTAAAATTTGTTTTTAATTTACGAACTAGGGCGTAAATAGTTTTATTTTAAGCACTAGGGCGTGAAGTAAAACTTTACACTATACAGTGAACTTAGAGTTAATAATTTACAAACGGTCGTACAAAAATGGAATTTCATACATTTTGAAGACAATTGCGACATACCAAGGTTCCGTGATTCCCACATATGTAGGTTTGACATTTTGGACATACATGGTAAGTTTTATTACCAGTTCTTGTGCATAACCCACATCTCTTTCTTTTCCTTAGACCTTCCTCTATAGGATTATCTTCAGGGACTGGTGCTTCATTTTCCTGAAGAATATGAACAATATTCACTCGAATGAGCTTGGGAAGATTCACAATTTGTAAGCGAGATCTCATAAAAGGAGAAACAAGTTCCTTGGCGAGATCTTTCAACCAGATTCGTCTAACTAACCTTTGCTCTTCTTGGTTGTTACAACTAGACACGACGAAGGCATTAACACCAACCACATTGAGAAGGTGGAACAATGCTGTAAGAGGCCATCTATTTGTTTTTCTAGCTGTAGAATAAGTAGCACACATTTCATCGACTACATCTACTCCACCTTTGGTACTATTGTAAAATGTAATTATCTCTGGTTTTCGAGCATCTCCAGTGGTTTGGTCAATGGTCTTACTATGGTGCATCGTCGATAATAACACTACAACTTTACTTTTTTTTGGTACATATGATATTAGTGTTGTACCGTTCTTACCAAAACCAAAAAGTGAGGAGTTTAACTCCCTATCTTTGCTGCTTTTAAAGCAACCTGGAAGCTCAGTTTTATTTTTTCTGACGGTACCAACACTTGTAAGATTATGGTCCTGCAGTAGCTGATAAGCTAGGGGTACGCTGGTAAACCAGTTATCATAGGTGACATTCCTCCCACTGCGAGTTATTGGTGCTATTTGCCTCTTGACAACCTCGGCAGGTTTTTGGTCTAACACGTATGGACCTTGTGGCTGTTTACCTAAATATACTTCCATATTTAGTGTATAATAAAGATGGGCATCGACTAATGCAAACACTTTGATTCCATATCTCGCAGGTTTGCTTCTCATATACTGTCGAAAAGGACACCTGCCACGAAAAGCCCACAACATTTCATCTATGGTAGCATATTCGGATAATGAGTAGTTTTCTTGACATTTGCCTACAACATACTCAAATATTTCTCTCAACGGCGCTAATTTGTCTTCTGCAATTCTTTCACGGCGATCATTTTTATTATCAAAGCGAAGTACTCTAAGCAAAAATCGAAACCTCTGCTGCGACATTACACACCGGAAGATTTGTACACCAGTTCCATCATTACTCCATAATTCGTCAGTATGTAAATGAGACGATTTCAATACTCCAGCATAGTATAGAAGCCCAAATAAAGCTTTTACTTCTTCCAAAGTAGTAGTTTTCGCATCCCTTTCACGTTCATAGCTATCTTGAATCATGTCAATATAAATGTTGGTGTAATTTACAATTTTTTGAAGAATCTCATCAGTAAAAAAACATTGCCAAGCTTTCAATGGAGTATTAGCTTGTCTAGCTGCTCCTTTGTTACCGGGTAAATGGGTCGTTACTATATTTCGCCGTCTAGTGCGTATTGACTGAGTAGGTTCTGCCATCTTCCACTTAGTTCCGTCTTTTCCTATATAGCTACCTCTGTAAGCCAATGGGATATCATCATCAGAAGTACTAGAGTCGCTAGAGTCTTCACTATCAGCATCACTCTGATCCGTATCTGTATTCCTTTCTTGATCATCTCTTATTTCTTCTTGTGGATCAACATTACTCCCAACTCCCAACATTCCTTTTCGTCTCCTCCAACTTCTTCACTAGGTTCAGGGTCCAGGCCATAAAAAAAGCGAGAACGTATAGGAAGAGTTTGATCCATAATTAAAAAAATATAACTAGAAAAAAAAATATAATCAAGTAAATAGTCAAATATTTGTAGAGGGTTAGTTATAAAGCATGGAAACACCGGAATTTATTTTATTTTTTTTTTCGTTCATGAGATATTCGGTGTTTCTATACTGTATACTAACCCTGTATAAAGAAAAATCCATTAATGTACACAAATTATCATAAATGTATAAAAAAATACTTACATAAATGACAAAAAAATAGCTGAACTGATAACTAAAACAAACACTTAAAAGTAGTCTAAAAAGGTCGCTGCGTCTCAAGATGACCCGCAAATATCTCTAGTTGATTAAGGGCTAACTCAAACTAAATGACGGTTCCTGAAATATTTAGGTAGATGATATCTAGGAAGGTACTGAAGGATAGAATTACGCATCTTAAGTGGTAAGGGTAGGGCAAACTAAATCATTACTGCGCGGGTCATGATGACACGCAGACACCGGTCCCGGGTTAAGATTATTATTTACCATTTTCATTTTCTGGTTGAAAGTGGCTTTTGCTACCTCATTAAAGATGAGACAAAGTTTGCGTGAAAAGAGGAAATCTGCCGCTATCATACCCTGTGAATTGAGTCACGGTTTGACTCCTTTGGCCATATCGGAACATGCGTCAAACTTTCTGCTCCCGGGCAATTATAGCCTCGCCAGGAATTTGTTCCTATTTTTTTTGTATTGCACTAATTTGCTCCAAATTTTCTTGATTATGGGTCCGCAGAAGGTCCTTTGTTATCTGTGAAATGTGTAAACTCTAATTTTTTTGCTTTTTGATTAAATCTTTGTTTGTTGAATCCCATTTTTTTGCTGTTTTTGGAGCGCGGGTAAATTTTGTAAACAACCACCAATTAAAAATTCATACATGATCGGATTGGTCTCTATGATACATCATTTGAAAGCTAAGAACGTTTACTTTTCGGCTGTGCAATTAATTTTTTTCACGAAGTTGTCAATTTTTCAAGAATATTGGAAAACGCGTGCTCAAGGAAAAAACGCACTTTTTTTTGGTGGCTTTTTTCTCCCTGCTCTTTATTTCTAACATTTTAACACCTTCACTAGTGTGAAGGGGGAATTCTCACCTTTCCATCAATGTATATAAAGTCATATCATTTGATCCGAGGGGAAAAAACCCGAGTATTACTGTACACGCTATAATTTCTTACTTTCGTTGCTTTCATCGTTCGTGTGTGCTTATGCGGCGTGTCGTCTGCTACAGTCAATGCGGCCACGCATGGAAATATAAGTGTGTTTATTTTCTTTCATTGTTTTGATAAGTTAAGGATGAAGTTATAACAGTAGACCCCTTGTTAATTTTCCAGAGGATTTGCCGGACTCAAGAGTCTCCCAATGATCTAGAAAAGCATTTCGATTATGAACTAGCTCCATTTCCAATGAGCATATTTGACAATTCCATGTTACGGAAAACCGCTAAATCGGTTCTAATAAAGATGTTCTAAAGACTAAATGCATTAACGTTGTCGACGGGGGAATGTTGATACATCGGGTACCCTGGACGGGAAAGGAATTATTTGATGAAATTTTTGGCAGATATGTAAAACATTTAAGGGGTAATTATTCCGGGCAAGTCACAGTGGTTTTCGATGGCTATGAATGCAATTGCGATAGTATGAAAGGGTCAGAACGTTTGCGACGTGCAAAGAACACGTCATACCCTGACATAAGATTCGAGCCTAACATGCCTTTACCATTTCCAAAGGAAAAGTTTTTGTCCGATAATAACAATAAAATTCGCTTCATTCAGTATTTGAAGGGTGTTCTGGAAGAGAATGGCATTTCGGTTATACAAGCAAAAGACGATGCAGACTCGTTGATCGTACATAAGGCGTTGCAGAAATATGCTGTCAACGGCCCGCCAGTTGTAGTAGTGGCAGAGGATATTGACATCCTTGTACTGATAACAGCCCTGACCCCAGAAGATCAAACAATTTATTTCTTGAAGTCTGGAAAGGGAAAAAACCCCCAGCAAATGTTTTCCTCCAAGAGCTTGGATACACGGCCCTTCGTTAGAGACAATATTTTATTTCTCCATGCGCTTTCGGGAAGCGATACAACTTCCGCTTGGGAAAACGTCAATAGTCAACAAATTAGAGAGAAAAGTAACGAAGAATAAGGAACTAGAAGCGGTCATGGAAAGTTTTAAAAACCATAATCTTACCCACGAGAAAGTATTTCAGGACGGGCAAACTGTCATTGCGTCGATGTACAGTGATGATAATATACAAACCCTGACAAAAATTAGATACGAGACCTTCAAGCGATTTGCCAGAGACAGAAACAGAAACCCAACTGCGCTCAACCTAGCAACCTTGCCCCACACATCTTAAGCTGCAAGGCAACATTTTTATCGGGTATATCTGCAAGTCCAGCAGTGGCTCGGAAACGAACTGTTACCAGAAAAATGGGGATGGAAACGTGTAGGGGATATACTCATGCCGGTCCAAACCATTAAAGACCCAGCGTTTCCGGAACTCTTAAAGATGATATTTTGTCAATGTAAGAAAGAATGTAAGGGAACATGTTCATGCAAGAAAGGGGGGGTACCTTGCTCATCTATTTGTGGTTCATGTGAGTCACGCCAGTGCTCGAATTATAAAGACAGCCAAGATACGTTATCCGAAGAGGTAGAGCTAGAGGAAACTCTAGACCCAGAAGAAGTTTTTGGCGAGGGTGACGTTGATGACCAAGAATTAGATGGGGACTGGTGAGAAACAGATTTATGTCATTTTTATATACTTTTTTCATCAATTCACGGACAACTAACCCGTGAATCTCTTGTACTTTCTTTAAAATTTTTCTATATAATATTGTAGTCTATAATATATTATTCTTGTATCATTGGGTTCTCACGTTGATAAATAAATAAATAAAAAAATATATTTTTCTATAAATAAATGAAACTTTATGAAAGTTTATAAATCTTTATTCCAAAAACCTCGATTAGGATGGTTGCAAAAAAATTTGCAAAAATTTGCGGAGAATCTGCAAGAAATTGTTGTATTATGGGTAAATATTCCTCACTCTTGAGAGATTTTGAGTTTTCCTTACCAAAAACCTAATGAGCTTCAATATTTTGCCACATGTGCAAAGCTGATTGTCGCTAGTTTCAGGCCAGTTGGTGGGGTCCATCCTGCTGTAATTAATCTTATAGCCTGTTTTCCTAATAAGTATAGCTTGAGGCCTCATCTGCGAGAAAAACAAGACCCTTCAAAAGTATATGGTTTACGGGGTTTCTTATTTATGGCACCGATGATTTTGTCAATGGATAGAATGTGATGGCGCCATCTTTGGTTTCCACAGTCCAAAACATTGAAAATAATGGATTTCAAACACCCCAAATCTCAAATTTTTTAAAAAACTTGCATATTTCATGAGTCTCAAAATTTCCGATTTTTCAACCCGATTTTTTTGAAGAAAATATTGATGTTGCGAAAAAAATCATAAGGACCTTTTTTGTAGAAAATTAACTGATCTTCAATTTTTATCTGAACTGAAAATCATATTTTGGGAGATATTCGCGGAAAACCGATTTTCCTGGTCTTTTGGGGCCATTTTCTCGGCCGTCGCACGAGCTTTTCACGCAAACTTTGTCTCATCTTTAATGAGGTAACAAAAGCCACTTTCAACCAGAAAATGAAAATGGTAACTAATAATCTTAAGGTTGGCATTTTTTTCCTCCTTCATTTACTGGATTATTTTAAGTAGCCGGTAGTTAAAAGGTGTGTTAAAATTAAGAATTTTTTCTGTGCCGCCCGGTTTTTATTGAACAGAACAATAGACTATCCTTATTTTAATCCTTTTTAAGACTCTGATGAGCGCACGGTTGGGTAATGTATTTGTTTATATTATTATTTTTTTGTTACTATTTTAAACTTAAATAATTATAATTTAACCGCCGGCGCTGGGGTGATTGTTTTAGTCCCCTCGCCACTCACCCCTGAAAAATGTTTTCTTTGGTTGGCTAATGCCAATTTTTTGTTTTTTGTGTTTTTTTGTTGGGTAAACTTGGTAAATTCAATATTTTCATTTTGTAAAGTACCTACATACCGAAATAATACATATTCAAAAAAAATTAAATGATGATTTTATGTACCCCGTAAATAATATATAGGCACCCACATATGAACTTTCCTGTTCTGACAGATATATTACTCCGGCTCCATCGCAATTTCAGTATAACTAATGGACAACTGTTCTCTGTTATAGTTATCGTATTGAAAAAATAATTTATCGAATAAACAGTTTTTATTGAACCCAATAATTTTAAACCTCCATTATTTTCTGCGGCCTCGGTAGAATAGATCCTGGGTAACAACGGACAGGATTTAGTAGGGTCATGTTAGTGAACAAACCACCGCCATCCAAATGTCCTACGATTTGTCGTTAAAAGCTAGAATATCTCAAACCTCGTCCAGTCTATATCCATTTATGTCCTGACAATAGAACCGTTTCCGATTCCAATTCGATTTCGGAATACATCTCCAGCCTATGGAGTTTATTAGCGTAAATTACATTAATTCGGACAATAGTTGTTAGAAATAATTTGTTTTATTTATTTATTTATGGACATACACAAGTAGTCGAGAAAAATTCGGAATTTTGGTAAGTCGGATTGAGATTGTGTTTTTTGCATTGCATACTTTTTTAAAATTGCATTGCAGCATCAAAAAGTGCATCATTCTTTCGAAGTTGTTGTTGCCTAGTTTTTAGTTATTTTGTTATTTTATTATTATTGACGACTTCGATATACATACGGTATATAGTTTTTTTGTGACTGTCAACTTGTCAAAATAAAAGATAAAAAGCCATATTTGTTTAAATAGATCTTTTTGTATTTACGACTGAACCAGCATTATAGACACGCAGCAGACCGCTGCATTTGGTCCTTCGAACGTTAAGACGCAATAAGATCTATCGGTCAACGTTATGGCGAGTCAAAAGTCGCTAGGAGCAGTTAGGAAAGTATACAATACCAGACAACGCGCTAAAGCCAAAACTGAAGGCGATTTAGAGAATATTGGACAAAAAGACCAAAATACGGTCATAAGTGAAGAACACCAACAGGCGAGTATTCAAAATGACGTAGAAACTAAGACAAAATCCAGAACTACAGTTCAAAGTAGACGAAGTACGGTTTCTAAGATGGAGCTAGAATTAGAAGCAAAAAGAAAAATAATGGAAATGGAAAAACAGATAATTCTAGATCAGTTAGCTATAGAAAAATTGAAAGTAGATGAAGCAGCAAGTGTAAATAGCGTAGATGACGAAGAGTTGTGCAGCTTTATCAGCGAGAAAAAAAGGTTACAGACTGGTTAGAGAAATGTAAAAATAATAAACAGGAAGATCGACGTGATCTGTCAGAAGTGGTAGAAAAAGGGTCAAAGGTAAAGCTATCTCAAACTGATTGTGTCGAAGCCTTAGGCATAGAGGTAAAGGAAGTAAAAAATAAGTATTCTACTTCTAATGATGATTTAAATGTTTGCATGTTAAGAAGGCAAGTTATTGATCGTAAGTTACTATATTTTAATGGCAATCCTTCTGATTGGCTATTATTTATTACTGAGTATAATGAAACAAGTCAACTATGTAACTACTCAGATAGTGAAAATTTGGCTAGGCTTCGCAAATGTCTAAAGGGCGAAGCTAGGGAAACAGTTAAGATGTTGCTTATTTCTCATTTAAATGTTTCTGAAATAATTGATACTTTAGAAAGTAATTATGGGCGTCCGGATTATATAATAAAATTTTTGATCGGTCAAATAAAAAAATACGCCACCTTTGAAAGACTACAAACCAGATACAATTGTCAAATTTTCAAACATGATATGTAATCTTGTGACAACTATCAAACATCTAAATAATGACATATATTTAAAAAACCCTGTGCTCCTTGATGAAATTGTGTCAAATTTAACTACTAACCTTAAATTTCAATGGTCATTTCATGCAGTCTCACTAAAAGACGTATCGTTGCTAGACTTTGCAGAGTGGTTAAAGAAAATAGGTAGAGCAAATAATCTGTTATGTCCTCCTTGGTCACCAAATACTAAAAACGATCGTTTACAAAATCAGAAACAATCAGAAAGTCTGTTTGTAACTAGAAAAATCTCAAATGAAAAATGTTCTTGCTGTAGTGAAAAAATGCATAATTTGGATAAATGTAAAAAATTTATTGATTTGTCTGTAAATGAACGTTGGGAATACGTAACAAAAAACAAATTATGTATTGCATGTTTCAAATCAAATCACCGTCTAAATACTTGTTTCATCAAAAAATCATGCGGTATAAACAATTGTAAATTTAAACATCATAATTTACTACATAAACAAATTGAAAATTTAACAGAAAATGATACTTTAGAAAACCAGGAACCGGTTCAAATTCACCAGATTAAAAATTCTGCAATTCTCCTCAGAACCATTCCAGTTTATGTATATGGTCCTGAAGGTCACAAGTTAATTTATGCTTTGTTGGATGAAGGCTCAACTATTACTTTACTAGAAAAAAGTGTTGCTGATGAAATTGGACTCAAAGGCGTTCTAGAACCTCTTTGTTTACAATGGACTAATAATTATACGAAAAAAGTAAATAATTCTAGAAAAGTTAAACTGACGATTAAAGGTAAATTACCAGACGCAAAAGACTACAACATAAAAAATGTTAGGACAGTAGACAATTTAAATTTACCTTTGCAATCAGTAGATATGGACTTAATTAAACGACAGTGGCCTTATTTAAATAATGTCCCAATAGAATCTTTTAAAAATGTACGACCAACCTTATTAATAGGAACAGACAATTATGACTTAACAATGCCCCGAAATTTTATTGAAAATAATAGATATGATCCTAAAGCTACCTTAACAAAACTAGGCTGGGTTATAAATGGTTATACCTTTAAAGGAAAAGTTGACGAAAATTTCTCATTTCACATTTGTGAGAAAAATTTTTCAGACGACTTACTTTTTTCTTTAGTTCAGGATTCTTTTAAATTGTATGATTATGACTTTCCTAAAAATGATAAAATTTTATCTGTTGAAGATAAATATGCCATGACTATTATGGAAACGACAACTAATAGAGTTGACAATCGTTTCGAGACGGGTTTATTATGGAAAAATAATCATATCATTTTACCTGAAAGTAAAACCATGAATACATCTCAAAAGGTTATCTTAGGCAGGTTAGAGAAGATGAGTTGCTTTTAGAGTCTCCAAGGACGTGGTATTTGCCTCATTTTGCGGTCTTTAACGTAAATAAGCCAGGAAAGCTGACAATCGTTTTCGATGCCACAGCCAAATCGCATGGGACTAGCCTTAACGACATGCTATTGTCAGGTCCTGACTTATTGACACCTTTAGTAAAAGTACTTTGGACTTTTAGACAGCGTAAGATAGCGTTTTGTGGCGACATGGCGGAGATGTTTCATCAAGTAAAAATTATTAAAGATGACCAAAAAGCACAACGAATCTTATGGCGAGGCCGGGAGAGATTTAGAGAACCATCAGTATATGAAATGCAGGTCATGACATTTGGAGCTACATGTTCGCCAACATTAGCTCAATATGTTAAGAATAAAAATGCTTCTGAATTTCAATTAACATTTCCAGATGCGTCTCATGGTATTCTGAATAAACATTATGTCGATGATTATTTAGATTCTTGTGATTCAGAAGACATAGCAATAAAACTAATATTTGACGTTATTCACGTACATAGTCAGGGTGGATTTCATATTAGAAATTGGCTATCAAATTCTAAAAAGGTACTTTTCAGTTTACCAACAGATATGAGACTGAAAAACGTTAAAGACTTTAATTCATATTCTAAATTGCCAATAGAAAGAGTTTTGGGGATTCAGTGGGATCCAGAATATGATGTATTTCGGTTTCAATTAAATTTGGAAAAAATATCAGATACCGTTTTAAATTCAAATTTTATCCCTACAAAGCGAGAGGCTTTAAAAGTAGTTATGAGTGTTTTTGATCCTTTAGGATTTTTAAACAATATTACAGTCAAAGGTAGAATTATTTTGCAAGACATATGGCGGGAAAAGACTGACTGGGACAACCAAATCTCATGTAACTTAAATAACAGATGGCAACAGTGGCTCCATGAGTTAAAACTCATAACCAACATTCATATACCCCGCTGTTATTCTTTAAATATTCATTATGCTACCTCTATCCAATTGCATGCTTTCTCTGATGCTAGCACTAAAGCCTACGCTTGTGTGATTTATTTAAGAATAGAAAGTGCACGAGGTGTAGAAGTAGCATTTTTGTCGTCAAAATGTAAGGTTGTCTCTTTAAAGGAAATAACAATACCCAGACTAGAGTTAGAGCCAGCTCTCTTGAGTAGTAAACTTACAGATCGTATTCAACGATGTTTAGAGATCAAAATTAATGACACGTTCTTTTGGACAGACTCATCAATTGTCATTTCGTGGATTATGTCTCAAAAAATTAAATTTAAGCAATATGTTGGCAACAGAATACAAAAGATTTTAGACTTTACTGAAAGAGACATGTGGAAGTGGTTACCAACTGCACTTAATCCTGCAGATTGCGCAACTAGAGAACAACTTAATAAAAACTCAAAGTGGCTTTCAGGACCAGATTTCCTTTTAAAAGCATCTGAGCATTGGCCTCAAGACTTTACTGATTATGTGAAAGACCTACCAGAGGTAAAACAAACATTTGTAGGAGTAACTATAACATTTAATACACTCTCTGACATTTTACCTGATTGTAATAGATTTTCATCATGGCAACGTTTATTAAGGTCATCTGCTTGGGTTTTCAGATTTATTAATCACTGTCGCAAAAATTATTCTCACTCACAGAACTTACCTGTGGAGGAATTGCATACTACAGAACAGGTATGGTGGAAATTATTACAGTCAATATCATTTTATGATGAAATTCAATCATTAAAAACTAATGGTTCTGTAGGTAGAAACAGCAAACTTTTTAAATTAAATCCTTACTTAGATGAATTTGACGTAGTGAGACTTAGAAGTCGAATTGACACAAATATTCCTGGATTTGAGAATAATCCTGTTATACTTCCTTCAAAAAATCATTTTACCGAACTACTCGTTGGTTTCTATCATAAAAAATTTAAACATCAGGGTCGTAAAACACAAATTAATGAAATTAGACAGTTATATTGGATACTGGGACTAAATAATTTGGTAAAAAAGATTTCTAGGGACTGTCAGTTTTGTAAAAATATGAAGTCAATTCCAGCAAATCCTTGCATGGGAAACTTGCCAATTCAAAGAACCACGCCCTATATAAAACCATTCACATTTGTGGTGTGGACTATTTCGGACCTTATTTGGTAAAGATTGGAAGGCGCCGAGAAAAACGGTATGGTGTTTTGTTTACCTGCCTAACTATTCGCGCCATTCATATTGAGATAGCTAATTCCCTTACCACTGATTCCGCCATCATGGCCATTCAGAGAATGTGTGCAAGAAGAGGCTATCCATTAGAGATTTTCAGCGACAACGGCACTAATTTTAGAGGAGCTGATAAAGAACTTCAGCTAGCTCTAAAAGAATTTAACCAACAACAAATATCTCTTAACCTTTCTGTTAGTGGTATGAAATGGAACTTCAATCCTCCAACAGCAAGTCATATGGGCGGAGTTTGGGAGCGGATGATACAATCCGTAAAGTCAACCCTCAAAATCATCTTAAAAGAAGAAGTTCCCCACGAAGAAGTTTTGCATACCTTAATGTTGGAAGTTGAAGACATAATAAATTCTAGACCACTGACAGATATTTCATTAGATACTCAAGACGAAGAAGCACTAACCCCAAATCATTTTCTTCTTGGACCGAAGTATAATGCTGGGAGAGTCCATCTCCTTAAAAATCTTACTATAGATAATTTCAGCTTACGGAAACAGTGGATGTATGTTCAAGACCTTGCTAATAAATTTTGGAAAAGATGGATAAATGAGTATTTACCCACTCTTCGTCTACGTTCCAAGTGGCATCAAGACAAAAAGAATATAGAAGTGAATGATGTAGTTATTGTTGTTGACGATCAATCTCCAAGGAATACATGGCTAAAGGGTATAGTCACAGCTGTGTTTCCGGGAAGAGATGCAAGAGTTAGAGTTGCCGACGTTAAAACTGTTAATGGAACTTTTAGACGACCTGTTTCAAAATTATGCGTTTTAGATGTTTTTAAAAAATGAATAACTCATTTGGGGCGGGAGAATGTTGTTGCCTAGTTTTTAGTTATTTTGTTATTTTATTATTATTGACGACTTCGATATACATACGGTATATAGTTTTTTTGTGACTGTCAACTTGTCAAAATAAAAGATAAAAAGCCATATTTGTTTAAATAGATCTTTTTGTATTTACGACTGAACCAGCATTATAGACACGCAGCAGACCGCTGCAGAAGTGATGAAGAAAAAATTCATA
This sequence comes from Crepidodera aurea, assembly GCA_949320105.2. NCBI lineage: Eukaryota > Metazoa > Arthropoda > Insecta > Coleoptera > Chrysomelidae > Crepidodera > Crepidodera aurea. The sequence goes on from OX439472.1 coordinate 12,147,924, forward strand.
TCTTGCACAGAAAACATCCTAATCATACGAATTTCGGTCGCTTAACCTGAATATAATAGCCAAATGAGTCACCCGGTGTACGTGGAGGTCAGGACGGCGCCAGGAACGTCATCATCTTGAGTTCCCTGTTAACTCATCAAAAATCGATCAAAATACCTCACACGGGGGTTTTTAGGGTCGCTCGTCCGATCTGACATTGACATCATTCTCCGGAGGACCTGGTGCACGCGACCTAGCTAAAATCGTCATCTCCTGGAGTTTTACTGAAATTACTTACCAAATTGATCGGCACACCTCATAAGGGGGTTTTTCGGGTCGCTCGTCTCGAATCTGGCATCAGTATCCTCCGCCGGAGTTGGGATGGTAGAATCAATTGCAATTATTGTCACGAATCCTATATATAATTAAAATATTAATTTAGTTTAGACTTATTTACACAACATAAAACTTAAAATATAAACATTTAATCAAACCAGGTCTCATTGCAAAATTTCGCTGATGTGCAGAAACATGAAAATCGATGTCAGATTGCCTAATTACGTGACAATTATCGAGATAAATGTAGGGCAATTTAACGAAACTGCAATTCGCCATGTCAGCGATTTTTTCCTAAAAACTATTCGCTACGGGAAAAATTAGACAGTTGCTCTTTGGCTGGGTGGCCGAAAAGGTCTCCGAAGAGACAAGCGTACGATAAAGAAGAAAGAATCTCCGGGAGATTCCAGTCCGGTATTAAAGCAAAAGCCAAAATTAGCCCCATAGAGGAGTACAGCCATCAAAGGGAATTGTGACAGGCTCAAATTCCGTTATGCTTAGGTAAGCGTTTATTGTTAGTTTATATTTAATCTATGTATGTTTGAAGGGTGACCCAATAAAAGTGTGTTTGTTTTGTACTTCTCTTGTTTTACTTCTTACAGTGGGTGGTGGTATTAAGACATAATAACTGCTAAGTATTCGGGGAGAGACATCCGTAACTTCGTAAAGGTCGAAAAGGCGTTTCGCCCTGGATACATAGCAGCAACACGTAGGGCAATACTGGACCTCGTGACATATGCGAGAGGAAAATTAAAGGTATAAGTACAAATACATTGACTTACCCAAAAAATCAACGTGTGAGGTGTTTCGATCGATTTGGTAAGTAATTTCAGTAAAACTTTCTGAGTTTAGTCAGGTCGTCCTGCATACGACTTCGATGTCAGAACTTTTTTTTTTATCACTTTTTGATGCAGCGATGCAATTTCAAAAAAAGTACTTCAAAATATGGCACAAAATTTCTAGACGACCTAACGAAGCGAGTGCAAAAAAACTCATCTCAACCCGACTAACTGCACCAAATTCCGGATTTTGGGCTATTTTTGTGTTAAATTTTCTCGATTAAGCAGTATGAGACTTTATACCAGTTTTGCCATAAATAATTAAAAATTGAGCAATTTTTAAATTTATATTTTAAAATTTCAAAACTTTTTTGGTCGGACAATAAGTTGGCCTACCTTTTCACGGAGTACCTACTAAACCAGAATAGGCCATCAACCAGGATCACGGTTGGGCTCCTGACAAGGCATTGGAGACTCAACAAACACATGAACAACATCGGATTAGCAGACACAACCATATGAGAAAGAAATACATAATCGTAGAAAAAGTATAGTGTACAACTCGCACTAATACACATTTCTCACTCATAAAATATTGGAGAAGGAAACCTAGAAGACCAAAGATCAAATGGTACAGTTTAGTGGAAAGTCATCTTACTTATGGATGGGGAGAAGTGGCTGAAACTCATATTCGCCCACTCAAAGTTATCCAAAAGCGCTTCCTAAAACTAATGTTATTTAAAAATGTTAGATATCCAAGTGATAAATTATACTGTACTATAAAAGAAGTGCTACTAGTCTAGTATAAAAACAAGAATAATCTCCTCAAACTCACCCATACATACATGGGCGCCGTTACTTAAGGGCACGGGGGGGCGGACGCCCCCCCCCCCCCTGGATTATAGATTTATTAGTCAAGACGCCGCGCCGCGTGAGATGCGATAAACTTAAATTTGCTGGAGTATCAAATTTCCATTTCGCAATGTTTTTTAAACTACACTCGTAGTAAGTATTGTTCAAAAGGATCTTCATTTCAATTGGACGCTGTTATGCATAAAGCATCCAATGCACATGATATGGAATCTGAGATATTAATGGTTTTGCAAAATGTTATATAAAAAAATCAGGTGCGTACAATTATCGGATATTAATTTTCTATAAGATAAATTAATTTTTGATGTATTAAACGTAATTAAACAATAGTCATTTACAAAAATGTGAAATACTGCAAAATCAATCCTAGTTTTGCGGATTTCATTATATTTGAATTTGGAAAGTGGATTGGATAAGCAGTAATAAAACTAATGATAAAATGGATAGGGTATTTTTTGCAAAATAAAAATAGTTATTTTTTTGATAGTTTGAACGAGTTATCATATTTTAGATATTTGTGGATTGGATCGTTTATGCATAACAGCGTCCAATTAATAGTCCAATAAACGAAGATGCCAACCCGGACATAAGCTCTGTCCGGCACCATTTTTTTTTAATTTGGAGGTATTCATGGGTACATTCACACCCGAAAATCTCAGCTGTCTGAAATTTGTGGAAGGGCGGGAAAATGGCCCGTTGGTTTCAAAAATTTGTTTTTGTCGGCCACATTCGCTGATATTTCTGAAAATATGACACTTAGAGAATTTTTGTTTGGACAAAAATGAAGATCAGTTCATTACCTACAAAAATGATCCTCATCAATTTTGTCAAAAATATTATACTTTTCCACATAACCGGCTCCAAAACGCACCCCCATTTTTAGTTCCTGCTCTGCATTTATATAGCACTCTCTAAAGGAATGACACTCCCAAGCGGATTACCAATTTTCAATAAATCACGTAAAAATTAATATTTTTTCTTAATTCAAAGTTCAGATGAAAGAAGGAACCTGTAGCTCATGTTACTTTTGCCTTTTATCTATTTCTCTGAATTATTGAAAAACCGGGCCAAATTTTTTTTTTGCTCGATATTTTGACCCTCCTACAAATTTATTGATATTTTTTTTATCAAGACTAATTTCACCGAATGCTTTTGGATAATGGGGCTTTTCAAGGTGTTAAATATATTCAGAAAGATTCAATAAATTATTTTTGTGTATTTTCATAAACAACATGTTTTTTAGGGCGAATTAATAGATAATCAAGGACCATATCGGTTTTCAACGCACATCATTAGAAAGCTTAGCTTGTCCCCTGGTCGATGGCATTTTTCTTTTTTTTTTCATATTTTTTGGTTTTCCGAAAAATTGAGAAAATTCTTAACCCTATGAAAAATCGACATTTTTTTGAGGATTATTTTCTTTTCGTGCTAAAATTTTTTGGGATTAGGAATTGCACTAAATAAAAGATCACATTCTGACCTTTTCATTTATATTTATATATCAAGTATTTTATTAAGTGCACGAGAAAAAACTCTGCCTTCGAACTTTCTCAAATTGGATTTTCTTACAATAAATTTATTAATCAAGTGCAAAAAGTGAAAAAAAGTTGGTTATTATTGCTTTATCTTTTTTGTTCAGACAAAAACGGGAGGATATTCAAATTTTCCGTTTTCACCACAATAATTTTGGAAGGAAGCGCCCTATTTTCAGATATTCAAAATTGCGAATTTTTGTAACGCCGTTTTTGCAAAAAATATTAGTGTTGCGAAAAAAATCATAGGGACAACTTTTGTAGGTAATGAACTGGTCTTCATTTTTTATCTAAACAATGCTCTAAGGGTCATATTTCGGTAGATATCGCCGAGAAACGGATTTTCGGGACTCATGGGGAATCATGTGTGAAAATCTCCGACAGCTACGTTGGTGCATAAGGCAGTAAAATGGGATTTTATAGACGCGCCCCCGAGCCTCGCGCCCTTCACGTTTATCATATGCATACGTATTTTATCGATAAAAACTCGTACAAATTCAATTTTTTATCTGAAAATTAACATTTTTATGTTTATTGGGTAATTTTATAATAATTTATAACATAATTACTATATGTATATCATCAGATAGATATAATATTGAATCTCCAAGTATATTATTTAACCACTAAATTCGGATATACAAAATATTACTGTAAAAGAGTTCTTTGTTTTATTTTGTTGATTTATTATAATATACCTTTATACACAAGCGTCAAGATCAGTAGCTTTTTAAAAACCATTGCTCATATAGATAATTGACACATGCTTGCTTAGACCTAACAAAACAATAATTTTTTTTATTAAAATTGCGTGTATTTTTAAATTTTGCAAGGTTGAAAATGAAAAAGTAATATTTAATGAAAAGACATTGAAAACCTGCAGAGACAAACTAGAAATTAGAATAACGTTCAATATTAAATATAGTGATGAGGTTCTACCGGAAGAAATTGACAATTTGCATGGGCATTATCGAACCTGCTACAGATTGTTTACGACTGCGAATAAATTAGTCATAGAGCAGTATAAAAAAATTAAATGTAATATTAGTAAGTAATTGTCAATTGGTTTGAAGGTCCTAAATTACCAGAAACAGTTCGGGATATTATAAACGAGAGTGAATCTGAAAATGAGAGTGATTATGAATGCGAAAGTGATGAAAATGACGATCTAAGCGATAATGTTGATGATTCTGTAAGCGACGAAGAAGGCTGTTAAAATATTATAAAATGTATTTAACAATATTGTATTTTTAGATGTGCTACCATCGTTTGCTAACATTGTATTTTATTATAAATAAAATTTTATACTGTTACATTTTTTATTTTATTTTTTATGTTTTACTTTTTATTAATTTAAATCGAAGAAAAATTTCTCATAAAATAACTACAAATTTTGCTAAAATTAAATATATTTACCAAAATCCAGTGCAGTTTACCGTGCTTTTCACTGCAAACAAAGTTTTTCAGCGAATTATGTTTTAGAGACATAAGTAGGTTGAATAGACAATAGCTAAGTATTTGCAAGTGAAATTAATTATAATGAAATATATAATTCAATTCAACAAAACTGGGGTAAGTTAATTATTACATTAATAAATATAAAAATGTTAATTTTCAGATAAAAAATTGAATTTTTACGAGTTTTTATCGATAAAATACGTATGCATATGATAAACGTGAATGGCGCGAGTCTCGGGGGCGCGTCTATAAAATCCCATTTTACTGCCTTATGCACCAACATAACTGTCGGAGATTTTCACACATGATTTATTATATAATGAGAAAGCAGTAGTCAATTTCTCTGACATATCAGTTTTGATTTGTTTTTTTTTAATTTTTGGCAACTTCACCCCTGTCAGCCACCAAGTTTGCACCATCGTAGCTGTCGGAGAGTTGGAATATATAATAAGTAGCTTATAATCTTCCATCCTAAAAAAAATCACACGTATCATCGATAGTTTGCGTTTAATAAAAAAATGGCAACTTTGGTCATCCGTACCTAAGTCCTGCACCACTGAAAGTGTCGGAGAGCTCGGATATGTAATCCTGTTTAGTAATACAATGAGTTTTAACCGAGTTTGTCCATATCAAAGGTCAAAGAGTTTTTCGGCTCCAGCTCTTAGACTATTAGGTCCAAAACTATTCAATACCTTACCTAAAAATATCCAGGAATGCCGGTCATTCTATTTATTCAAAAAAGAATTGACAATTTACTTAAAAAACACTTCCTCGGATATTATACAGTCATACTTAACTTGAGATGACTCTCAATTGTTTAAATTTTATTTAAATTGACCCATTGAATGTTTGTATATTTTAATTGTTTTGAAGCTTATCAGTATTTACGTATACGGTATATGCGTGTTTAACTGTATATTTTCGGACATGTGTAGGTATATATTATGTTCTCAAAAACGTATTTTTTTTTTCATAGTTAAGATAGATTTTATATTAAATTGTATTTTTATTGGTACACTCACGTGTCCCATCTCACTTCAGTGAGACTTTTTATGCGCTTATTTTGCTATTTTTTGCATGATATGTAATTTATATATGTATTTTTTTGCAAATAAGCACTATTCTATTCTATTCTATTCTAATAGAAAACGATTTGAGAATATCGGAAACTGCAACCAAACCTTTATCTGATTTCTGAATCTGAATTCTATTTTACTTTTATAAGAATTTACATGGAAAAAAATTACTTTTCCATTTAAAACTTACATTTTGTAAAAACAATTGTTACAAATTCATCCTCTTTAGTCTGTTTTATTGTTTCCGAAAAAATTTAAGTTTTTATTCAAATTATCATTTTTGTAACTCTATATTGAACAGACAAATAGTTATTAATTTAACTTTATATTAATATTAATGGCTCTAAGTAAAAATATTTACATTGCAAATGATTTATGTCTGCTAAAATAAATGTAAAATTCTCCACTTAGAACAAAACCACATGGCCTTCCTATTTTAAAATTTATCTTAAAATCTCCAAATTGCCGAATAAAAATTCCATTTTACATTAACTTAATTGAGCATTAGAGAATGACGTGGCCTATCTGCAGTCACAATGGGGTCCCGCTCAAGTTCCTGTCTGTGATAAATGGTCCCTTGTCAAACAATGCCTGTTCTCTATCTAATTACAGAGAAGTCCTGTCGATGAATGCAAATTTATTATACTGGGGTTTATGTGGCGAGTAACTCCCTACTTTACGAATACTACCACAACTAAATTTGTACATTGTCTGAGCGTTGCGAAAATGGGTGGCAAGATTTTCATTAATTACTCTAAAGAATAGTCGTTTCTAATCTAAATTTTCAATTCCGGAATTTATATTGAAGCGTTTGCATTCGAAACTTCGGGAAAGATATGCCGTAAATAAAGAGGTTTTCAGTGAAAATTTACTGATTACTTATTTTGATGAATAAGATGCTTTTCAGTGAACTTGAGCTGGGAGGCGTTTTTCATAAAATTACAAAAATAATAAAAGTACTTAAGTCTTAAGCTTAAACCTTAGACGGGAAATCGCAAGTTAAGACCCCGTCATTTCTAACTCGGACAAGCCTCCTGGGCCCCGATGTTTGAAATGTGTGAGTACAACTCGTCTGCGAGAATGTACCAGGTGACCATCTCGAAATCGTGTCAACGTTGCCAAATTTAAATTTAGACAGTTCAACAAAAAGTAGAGCAAAACATATATTTTAGTTCACTTGAAACCTTCGTACAAGAAGAAATAGAAGAAGTGATTAGGACAGACAGCCAAATTATTGGATTCAGACCAATTATAAGCTCTTTAGATCCGTTATGGAAATATTAATTCAAAATATAAAACATTTTTCAGAAAAATATTTATTTTTCACCGTTATACGAATTTAAATTAAGAAAAAGCTTAATTTTCAATCGAAAAAATTAGTTTATACATTTTCAATTTATAATTTTATCCAGAGCTCATTTGTTAATTATCTAATGGTATATGTCTACATAACTCCCTATCCTTAAAAATCAAATAACTCACTTATTTTTCATCTAAACTTCAACATATTATACATTTTCGGAAGGGGAAAAAGTTCACCTTTCAGATAGAATAAAAATATATAGGGTGTATCGTTAAAAAAATCGACGTTATTTGCATTTTAAAAAGACCGCTTTTTTAAAATACCCTATATAAGATTTTACTAAATAAACATTTATACTGAAAAAAACTTTATATAAAAAGAAACTGTTCAGTGAAAACCGCACCTTCCTATCATTTCTGAGTTCCGAGATATTTGCAGTTAAAATGGGTCAGAAACTTCTGGGACACCCGGTATTTCAAAAATAAAGGTACTTTATTCCTGAGTAAATTTCATATTTTTTGGCCAATCTCGTATACGACTGAAAAAATTTGATGAGATAGTTGCATTTTAGGTTTTTAAATAAAAAACTGTTAGTTATAAAAGTCTTTTTAATATAATAATAATATAAGAGTATTTTTTTGTATGAACTTTCTGGTTACCGGTTTTGATATCTGAAATTTCATCAGAATTGATCATAAAAAGATATTACAGGAAATCTTTGAATATGTTGGCAATAAAGTACATTCAAATCTGTTTAGGATTATAATAAATAGGACCTTTTGAAATTTGTTTTAGGGTAAATCAGCGTTAGTCTACAACAGTGATGGCTTAATATGGCTTATCTGTATACACGGAAATTAGTATAATAAAAATAGTCCTGGTTTCCCCTACTTTAATGGAAAGAAATCTGTAAATTCTCTTTTCCAATAAATATTTTATTTATTCCTAAAACAAATAGTGTTTAGTGAAGTTCGCAGCCAATAAAAATATATTTTTTTGTGTTTACCAATATTTTTCCAGTTTTGTAGATTCAGTCTGGTAAGTTAAAATATTTTAATATATTTTTTATTTGGTGTTTGTTTTTCAAATAGAACTTTTTCATTTTATAGATTTTATTAATTTAAAATATTATATAATTATTCTTTTTATGATATATATAATAAAATACAAACTACAAATCACATACCAAACTATTAATATCAAAGATATAGGTTATAATTAATATAAATTTGACTTGATAGTCTCGACACTTAACCAGCGTTGCCAAACTGCGGGGAATCTCAAGATGATTGGGGATTGGCATTATGCGGGGAAAATGCGGGGATTTTGAAATCTCATCGTTAAACAATATAATAAATAATCATGCAGGAATTAAAATTAAAATTAAAATAAAAAAACAGTTCAGATTGGGCATAGAACTCAAGACCATTTGCACAGCAGCAAATTATTTGTCCATTGTACCTACTTTTGTTATAATAAATCATATTATAATCGGTAAGTTCGTTTATCTCTGCGCGGTGCGAACGCGAACACATAGAGAAAACCTTTCTCTGATTCCCTTAGTTTTAGACGCTTCTAATTTGCTAGCTTTGCGTTAGATAAGTTGATTTTGTATTCTGTCGCGAAATAACGATACGATTTTGTGCAAATATGGATAAATGGTTAATAAAAGGTCAAAACAAAGAAGATAATCAATCCTAAGGTAAGGTACTTAACCTATTGAGGGGAATTTTTGGGGAATCAGCAGATTTTTGTCCCCAAATTTTGGGAATTTGACTTGGGATATTGGGGAATATGATAAATTGGCATCGGCAACACTGCACTTAACGCCTTCACGGCGCTATTGCGCATGTTTTCTCTCTTACTAAACTCAACTCTACTGGTACAATCCAGTAGAGCACTTCTATGCGAACTTGTAGATGATTTCTCTTGGTTTCAAACATACCGATTTTGTGACGCTGAGAGAGTGAGGAGTGATCAGATGGTACATTCTCGCACACGAATTGAAAATTTATAAACTAACTTTTTCGATTGAAAATTAGGCTTGTTCTTAATTTAAATTTGTATAAATTTGAAAATTAAATATTTTGCTTTGAAAAAATTACTACTTTAATACACAAAAAAGAACGTTTTCATCGGAGGTTTCATAAAAAAATTATTTTTGCAAGAGATAAAAATTAAAAACAAAAAATATTTTATCTTCTAAAGGCTGATGTTTTAAAACAATTTGTTATTGATGTTTATTAGTACATCAAGAAACGGTAATTTTTTTATATTTTCAATTTCAATTATAATTTTAATGTTATAACTTGTCTACTTTTTTCTCATAAGATTAAGAGACTTATTTATCGACAGCAACATTTGGAAATTTCTTTTTTGTGTTTCAAATAACCTGTAATTTTGCCAAGACAAAACATTGAATTTTCGATTTTATATTAAAAACAATATTATAATTATTATACTTTTTTTAAACAATATATATTGTTAATTATTAATTATTATTTAATTAAATTATTAATTATTATATACTAACTTTTTTTCGATTGAAAATTAGGCTTTTTCTTAGTATAACTGAAAAATAGATATTTTGCTTTGAAAAATTGTCATTTTAATTTTTGATAATTTTTCTAAAAAATGTTTTGTATTTTTAATAAAAGAATTAATATTTCCATAACGGATCTAAAGAGCTCTAATTGGCGTGAATCCAATAATTTGGCTGTTTGTCTTAATCACTTCTTCTATTTCTTCTTGTACGAAGGTTTCAAGTGAACTAAAATATATGTTTTACTCTACTTTTTGTTGAACTGTCTAAATTTAAATTTGGCAACGTTGACCGATTTCGAGATGGTCACGTGGTACATTCTCGCAGACGAGTTGTACTCATATATTTCAAACATCGGGGCCCTGTTCGAGGGTCGTTCATAGGATTTCAAACATGCTAGAAGTATAAAAATCGTACTATTTTTTCTGAAATCGCAATCAACATTATCATAAATTAAGGAATTTTGGTAAATTCACCGGCAACACTAAATTTTAAAGCAACCTAAATAGTAAATATTACATAAATATCTAGGTAATTTTAAAATTCTTCAATTCTAAACGTACCCTATTCATTTTGTATACATAAGCTGGTTTCAATTTGTACATCAGACAAAACTTTTGACTTCTTTGGTTTAAGTTGCCACTTTGACGTTTCAAGAGATTACGTAGATTTTGACCAATACATTATGAAAAAGATTCTTGGAATTTACTGCACACTTTTTAGGAACCAAATACCAAGGTGGCTCTGTCTCTGGTCGATTCGCTGTCACTTTTATTTTTAACAAGATAAGTTTGACGTTTTCAAATCAAGTTTATAATAATTTTGTGCTAAAAAAGATGTATTCAGATAGTGAAGATGAATTATTATGTACACCTCCAGAATTAAGACAAGTAGCTAATGCTACAATAAAGAATTTATTACAAATATAAAAGTGTATAAAAAAATCATTCAAAATTACGTTCGTTTCTTAAACGTCAATCAGAGAAACATGTAATAGTAGGGGAGGCCGAGATGCTAAATTTGCAGTTACTAAAGCGTCATGGTTCTAAAACGAAAAAACTTTAAGTCAAGTTTTCCATTTTAGTGGGGGGAAGAGTGTGTAATAATTTTCAAAAATGTAAAAAAAAATCAGTAATAAACGTGTACAATCATCAAATATAAATATAATATAAATATACAGGGTGAATCACGGTAGACGCGACGGTCCATTGTGGCTAAACGGTTAATATTTTGAAAATTTTATTTTTTCATGGATATGTGGGTTGATAAAGGCTACATTTTAAAATTATTTTGAAATATACAGGTTGTCCCAAATCTAATAATTTTGGAGTTATTTTTATTTTTGTTATATTTTACATTATTTTTCTACCGTAACGCCTAAATATAACTTTAATGAACTCTCTCATTTCCGGCGCTTTGTTTCACCATTCTCGAGATTGCGCAACTATTCTAGTATCTAGTATGTTTGTGTGTACTTCCATCTCTGTTATTCCTAGAAGTATTTGTGTTTTTGTTATGTTTGTTGGTTGGACTACTAATCATTCGTTTATTTCTTCATCCTTACTCTATTTCTCTTGATTGTCTGTCGTTTAATTCTTCTGTATTACCACAGCTAGACTGAGTTGCTGCTTGTTATTCCGTATATATTCCCTGTATTTGATCAGCTTGGACTATGATCCGAAAAAATTATCTTTGAAACTATGTGTTTGGTTTTGACATTATTAAAAATGTTTCGAGATGCATCAAAATCTTTATGGAAAAGACGGATAGATTTTTGTTTATGGGCATTGGAGAAGGTTAGTGAAGATGATTTTTTTATAATATGCTGTTTACAGATGAATCCACTTTTCATAATAATGGATTAGTCTGACGGTTAACCATACAGATTTTGATGCATCTCGAAATATTTTTAATAATGTCAAAACCAAACACATAGTTTTTAAAGATAATTTTTTCGGATCATAGTCTAAGCTGATCAAATACAGGGTGTTATATTTAGGCATTACGGTGGAAAAATAACGTAAAATTTAACAAAAATAAAATTAACTCCAAAATTAATAGATTTAGGGATAGTAGACCTTTATAATTTTTAAAAGGTAATGGAATTTGCTACATAATAGGATTATAAAATACAGGTTGTCCTATTTAAAATAAGAACGATATTGTCGTTTGAATATGTCATTAGAGAATCGGCCCGTTTTTGACGCACTGTATAATTTTAAACAACTCTAAATAAATTATTGCTTTCAATTATTAGTCTAGTTTTTTTCAGTTAAAATAGGATTTGGCTGATTCCATAGGTTTCCAAGTTATTGGTTTTCTTGTAAGTGCTTCCATTTTTAGAAATATCAAAATATCTCAAAAACTAAAAAGCTTAGGTATAGGGAATACTTAAGAAAGTTTATCTTATTTTTAACGTATAATCTATAAATTCAATAAAATATAGGGTATTCCATAAAAAATAATATAACTTTGATACGCCACACTTTTTTGGGACAACCTGTATATTTCAAAATAATTTTAAAATGTAGCCTTTATCAACCCACATGTCCAGGAATAAACAAAATTTTCAAAATATTAACCGTTTAGTCACAATGGAACGTTTTTCTTCCTTACGCCACGCTCAAATTGGCAGATTATTGAAATATACACTTTTCTAGATGTACTTAACTTACTTTTTCTTAATCTGATGCGCTCGAGTTTTTCTAAGAATCGATTTTTTTTACCAATCTGACGGGCTGCTCTCAGCTCACCCCACTATATTAAGGGTTGATATATGGTAGGGGTGCAAGGTTTCTTCCCATATGGATTTCTGACGCGCTCGAGTAACGCGGAAAATCCTTGCTTGGCCTCCCCTACTATAACTAAAAAGGCAAAAACATTACGCCAGAACAATTTAATAATTTCATAAATGAAGCTCCTTATGAGAAATATCTGGCGACAAAGGTAATAGCTTTTACAATAATAATAATAATAATAATAATAATAATAATATACGCCCTGCAATTCACTCCGTTACGAGTGAACCCCAGAAGCTCTGCAGCTTGTGCGGGGGAGGGACGGCTATTATTATTATTTGCCGTGGCGCTCTGGGGCGACTTACTGATGCTATGTATGTATGTATGTATGTATGTATGTATGTATGTATGTATGTATGTATGTATGTATGTATGTGTGTGTGTCCGCTCGTCAGAATTCAATGAAACTTTCAGGGTAGACTAATTCCTATCTAAATCGGCAAAAAATGTAGGTCTCATGTCTGTGAAAATGCGATCTTCCGAGACATTTACAAGAAAAGTTAAGATTTTAGTTTTATTTCCTAGCAACGGCACATAATAATAACTTGTTTCTATAGTAATATATACTATAAAGGATAGATGAGTACAGTAAAAGTGGGGACATAACGTCACATTGCATAGGCGTACTTTGCAAAATAAGTTTCTATAATATAAATAAGGTCACAGCATATAAAATATATTATTACTTCGTATTACTTCGTAGATTAAATTTTGAAGTTATATTATTTACAAAAAATAAAAATAAACTTTATGCATCTGACACTTTAACATTGAACGAATTAAATTGAACCAATAAATAACAAGGAGGATTATATGTTGAGATTAAACTTAACTAAACTCAAAGCTTAAAAAAAAAGTTAGTTCAAGAACTATCTTTAAAAGTCACTGTCTTCACTAAAACTACTGGTATCACTATAATTGTCTTTTCTGAGGTTTATTATTATCGGTTCTATTAAATTATCCATTGATATATCCACTTTCCTAAATGAATTTTACACATTTTTAACATGACCAATGCATTTTCCCCAATGTTCTCTATTTACATCTGAAACTGCCTTCAAAAACAAATTTCGCACATCAGGAAATTTAAATGTTTTATTGTTTTGAGAAACATAACCTTTTAATAATTGTGACCAGATCAGTTCAATGGAATTTAACTCTGCGTGGTACGGAGGCAATCTGAGAATTTTAATTCCTTTTTGTCTGGCCATCTCATCTGTAATATATTTTTTGAATTTGTTTTTATGTTGCCTTGCTATTACTAATAATTCTGCCTTCAAGGATTTAGGAGGACTGATAATATTTTTAGAATAAAGCCATTTTGAAATATATATTAATACAAAATTCTGAATCAATTAAAATACATACGATACGGCTATGAATAAATAAAGTCTGACTTATCTGTCAAAAGAACAGGTTTATCTAGACAAAAACTATATTAGACCGATCAGATGTATTAAAATTTAAATTTTAACTACAAATAAGCATTGAAGGATGAGGTAAAAATAAAATTTCTACCTCTTGAATCTGTACTACGTTCTGCAAATTAAATACTGCACTCCTTTCTTCTGTATAGTATAGTAGTAAAAAGATTTGACTTTATTTAATTTCTGGCGTTTTAATCTGAAAGAATTCAATTTTAAATTTGCCGCTTTATATAAAAAAGGAAAGGTTCATTTGATGGACATAAATAATTTGCTTGTCAAATGACAGCCATCTCATAAATTCAAAGTTGAAAATACAACGTTGCCAATTCATTTTCAAAAATTATGGGTTTAGGTAAATATTTATAGGAACGTTGAGTAACACTGTTAAAATGGACACTTGTCAAAATGTGACACCTGTAAAAACGTGACAACTGTTAAAATGTGATACGTGTCAGAATGTAACAACTGTCAAAATGAACAAATCTCAAAATGAACAAATGTCAAAATATGACACCTGTCAGAATGTAACAAATGTCAAAATGTCACACTTATCGTACTTTTCTTTATATATTACAAAGATCTAACCTAACCTAAAGCTAATCTTTTTTTTTTGGCGGGTGGAAATGCTTTATGCACATCGGGTAAAGGTTCTTCCCTTCCCCGATAGTGTGAGACTACCCCTTACGGCTACTATTTTATTATGCGGACAGTTTTAATATTTAAGTTTTCATTATCATAGAGAGAGAGAGAGAGAGAGAAAAAAAATGAATGCTTATACACGTGTACTATTAACATAGATTTCAATTTTTTATTTTACAAGAAACTTTAAAGAGACATTTAAAATTCTCTATTTTCATAGTACATTTTAAGGTTGATTGTGACTTTGTATTTTCACAAGAGCAAATTGTAATGTAATGTACGAATGAACTATTTTTGTAACTGACAATTTTTGAAAAAATATGATATCAATATCTGCCACACGTCGAGGTCGTCACAGGTTTTTACCCAAGTATGAATATCAGACCTATAATTTTCCTTCACTGCAGATCAATAAATAATAAAATTTATTGAACATAGAGTTTTTCTTATATAGTGATAAATAGAGTGAGCTCAGCGATCTTCTGTTGACGGGACGTGTGCCCTACACGCTGCTGTTGCCCGTCCCGGAAACGGGGCCGATCAAGCGTCAGTAGAGGTTGCCCTAAAAGGGTGAAATGAATTTAACTACCTCTGTGACAAGCAGTTGATAAACGTCAACAACAGCTGCAGCCAATTGAAAATTAACACTGACAGCTTTTTTAATTTTCCCGCCTACTTTCAAGCCAATCGCCAATTAACTTTTTATTTATCTCTCTATCAGTAGTTCAAGTAGATGTCGCCCACTCCGTGATTTTCGCGAATTAATTAATAATTTGTCATGTTATAAATATACTTCAATTATATACTCATTGGGCTGCTTAAAAATGTAGATTTGAATATTAAGAGCGAAGCTCGGTGACCAGATATTTAATGTTAAATACGCTACAAATCATGCCCAGAAGTAGGCAATGAAAATTTTTATTTAAAAATCTCATTGTCTAGACCTGGGCAGGAACCAGAGCACGGACAGACCTATTAATGGCACATATTGAAATGTAACCGCCTTTGCCAACTGAGCCACCGTCGCCGTCAAAGGTTTTTACCATTTGGTCAATTATATAATTTATTTTAGGTTGCTTTAATAATAATTATGTCGTACAGCAGAATTGCACAGTATGCAATTTACAGATTTAGAAGATCATGGTCTATTCTTATGGTCAATGTACCAAATACAAAAACAAAAATTGCCAGAAAATTCACTGTTACGGTATATTTTTATACTATAGTTAAGAAATATTTATACCTTCGTCCTACGGTATGGCCGGACTGTGGCCGCGGTCAGTGTATTTCTTCTACCCATAGCCGGATTGCAGCGAAGGGCTTTAATCCCTTTATAATACCTTAACGACCCCCCTGGAAAATTCAGAGCTTTAAAAGTCTGCATGATATTCAATGAAATTCTGATAATTTGGAGCAATTACATTGATTGATTTCTAACATGATTTGAGACGACACAATTTTAGTTAATTTCGTTTAGTTTCTATTCGCTACCTGCATTGGGTTCAAAAGTTTTGTTCCATCCGAGAAGGCGCCCATGGTGAGCGATCCGGGAACTATTGGGAGAAAAAATGTACACAGTAGCATTGAACTTTCGCTAAAAAATGGCCCATGCAAATTGTTGCGTGTTGAAATGTAAAAATACTGGGTACAACAGTAAGTTCCATTTCTACAGATTTCCTAAAGTAGCGCATAAAATTCTCCAGAGACAAAAATGGATTGATGGGATGAAGAAACACAAGTGAGTACAACATAACCCTACTCGAAAATGTCGTTCAAGGGGACATTTTCTAAAATTATTTTTTCAGAGCCTGTGAAGCTTCATGGATGCCCAAACCCGAGTCAAGAATTTGTAGTGAGCATTTTTTAGGAGGGGAAAAATCGGACACTAAAAAGCTGGTAGACCAGGGTTCCGGGCCCAGTTTTGCTATTAATGATACTGGTGAAAAAAAATTTGCAGGATTTTCTTCAATCAAGACCCCTCAACAACTCTTAGATATTGCCGGAGTCAGTTTTTCTGCGTTCCAGTTTCTCTTGACTCGAATGCCTCCGTCCAATTATTCAAAAACATCAGTCCAAAATTGTCTTCTGATATTTCTCGTAAAAATTAAAACAGGAATGACTTTCTGTGAGATGAGTGTATTTTTCTTGCTAGCATTTCAAGAATTTTCCACAAAGTTCTGAGTCATTTAGCTTCTGTCACAAAAAATCTGTTTTTTTGGCCAGATAAAGACACAGTGCAGATAACAATGCCCGAATGTTTCAAGCCCAATTATGAGAATACGAGAGTCATAATTGATTGTACTGAGTTTAAAATTCAAGTGCCTGCGGGAGTTGATACCCGTGTTTACACTTACTCACACTACAAAAAAGGGTTCACAGGAAAGTTGCTTGTCGGAATTACTCCATCTGGATTTATAAGTTTCAAGTCTAAAGTTGCTGGGGGTCGGAAAAGCGACTCCCAGTTAACAATTGAATCTGGTTTGGTCGACTTGTTGGAAGACGGCGATGCTGTGTTAGCAGACAAAGGTTTCCCTCAAATTAAATCTGAAACGGACAAAAGTGGCAAAGCGACCATTCTTGTGATGCCACCATTTTTGGAAAAGAAAAACGAATTTACCAAAGAGGAGGCTGACCGTACATATGAAATTGCCAAAGTAAGCATCCATGTTGAGAGAATAATGCAACGATTGAGAACGCACAAGATTCTAGATAAAATCCCTGAACATTTGTTCAACTCCATAGACGACATCGTACGTATATGTTGTGTTTTAGTAAATCTTCAGCCTCCGATAATGTCAGAGAACGGAGAAACATCGACGAACGAATAAAATGGATTTATTGAGTTCAATAACACAATGTTTTTTTATTTCTGAGATAGTAATAAAGTAGAATGTTGAACAATAGTATGAATTCAAATTCTAAATTTGGTTTTTCATTTCTGCCCCTGGATGCCAGCAACTTCTTCCTCAGATAACTCCATATTATTAGTATTAGGATTATTATTAGTATCACAGTTTTCCTTGCATATGGATGCATTTAAAGCAGGTAAGTAGTATTTAAAAAAAAACTCCTCGCAACGAGTTACCACGGTTTTAATGAAAGGCTCATCACGATGCACTGTAACCAACAAACTTCCAGTGGGGGAGTAAACAAATAAATCACAAATATGTAAGCCAGATAAATATAATTGCATCTGACATTGCGTGTAATATAAATGCACTTTTTCGCAATACCACTTGATCATTTCTAAATTCCAGGTACGGAAGATTGCATTCTTTGGTGTCATAATTAACGATACTCTTATTTTTACACTTAAACGGGCATTTGATTTCTAGCAATTTGGTAAAAGCACCATCTTGCAGTACATCGCCGTCGAAACTTGAGCACAGCCAAGGTTGCTTAAAGCTAACAAGCACGCCTACTTTCAAAACCTTACAAGAGTATTTTGCCTCATACTCTCTTCTAGCACAGCTTTCATTCACAATCCCATACTGAGTTGATTCAGTAGAGAACTTCTTTGGAGACAGCATTTCCTTAACTAAGGAATCAATGGATTTTCTAGATCTGCTTTTGATACTGTGGGCGTTTGTACTTGCAGAGATTCTAAGGCGTCGAGCTTCAAACCATTTAGTACATGATTGAGCTATCGTATCATAGCATAGCTCAATGATTTCACGTTTAGTGATTTGAATGTAGTCAATATAGAATCTCTCCAAATTCGCTGGTAGTTGGTACGCTGAGGATTTGTAAACGGTATTTTGGTCAACAAGAACAAATAAATGTTCAACGCAAGCTTTACATTCATCCCTAGCTAAATTGTCTTTCATTTGTTTCAACCTTGATCGAGCTAGTTTCCTCCATGCAAACTCAGCCTTATTTGTGGTTGCAGCGAGCAAAATAGATCTCAATGCTGACGGACTTGGTATTTCACTTAAATCCAAATTGGGCGTATGTACGTGGGCTCCGCCCATTACATTTTGGTCGTTAGGACACGAAAACATCTCCCAAAAGTATTTACCCTTTGAATACTT
Source organism: Crepidodera aurea (assembly GCA_949320105.2). NCBI lineage: Eukaryota > Metazoa > Arthropoda > Insecta > Coleoptera > Chrysomelidae > Crepidodera > Crepidodera aurea. Next base: position 12,166,697 of record OX439472.1, read on the forward strand.
ATCCTTTGCCAATTGCCGTGCGCTGGGTTTTCCCCATCGTTGTTCTTGATCTGTTTTTGACCAATTTTCCTCGTGATTAACATAATATACCAGCGCTGCAACGTGCTTGCATCGGGCACTTTTATTGTAAACACAGGTACATGACACATTTTTTGTAGCTCGACAATTATCTATTTCAAGTTTCACAGTATATACAACTTCGCTAACATTAGTTTGCTTGATGACTTCACCTTGGATTAAAATTTTACCACCATGTCTCAATTCTTGAACTTTGAGTACATGGCCAGCCTCGACCAACTTTTTTCCTTTTAATGGAGTTTCCGGTTGATATGAAGTATTATCGACAATTTTTTCGAAACCAGTTCTGATTACAATATTCATTTTGCTAGACAACTGCATACATCTGGAAATCACATATTCAATGTTAGATTTAAAACATTTAAAATTTGGCTTCTTTTTTTTTTTTGGCATAGGCGGATTGCCATTCAGCCAGACACGGATTCGTCTATAATTAGAAATACCCCAAAATATTACCTAACAGCAGAAGTTATAGCAAGAAAAACAATATATGACAGGGACACACGCTTCTCGTCCAGGGACCGATCAGGACATTTTTTTTTTGACAAACAGTGATAGGCCTCGGTTAGGGGGTAAACAAATAGGTATAAAAACGGAGGAAACAAGATTAAGATTCTAATCATAGACGAATCTTAGTATCTCTCAGAAATTCCAAAAAGCAATCGATAATTTTATCAGAGAAATGGGTCAAAGCCGTTTCTACATTCAAAGGAGAAGGAATATTATATTTTATAAGGTTTATATAAAGTTTATTTGAATGTTCCGTGTATTTTTTGCATTCGAAATAAACGTGATTGAGGTCTCCAATTGAACCACAAAAATCACAATATTCATTTTCTTTTACATTAATTTTAAACAGGTGTTTTGGATAACTGGCATGACCAAATCTAGTTCTAATTAAAGATGTAATATAATGTCTTGGAATAATATGATTTCTAAACCAGGGTGAGTTTGGGATGTTTCTCTGTATTTTTGTATATTGATTGGAGTAAGTGGAGCAGAATTGTGACCAATCAGACCTCCATCTTCTCATAGTATTAGATTTTAGTAAGGCAAACACATCTGGGCTACTGATGTTATAAGTTGTGTTATTTCCATTTTCTATTGCAGATTTGGCAAGCATGTCAACATATTCGTTGTGCTTCAGACCAATATGTGCCTTTACCCATATAAAATATATATCTACACTACTATTCATTAGTTGGTACAAAATCTTTTTGATCAAGAAAATATATTGATTAGAATTAAACTTGGGCATATCCATCGCTACCGCTGATTTTAAAACAGATAGACAATCTGAAGCAATTAAAGCTTTTTTAATATTGGATTCTGAAACAAATTGTAAGGCTTCTAGTATCGCAATTGCTTCTGCAGTGTAACTAGAAAAGTTATCTGGTAATTTAAAAATATTCTTAATATTAAGGGACGGGACATAATAGGCGCAGCCAGTACCTACAATTGTCTTGGAGGCATCAGTGTATATAACAGTATAATCAGGAAAATAATTTAAATTATAAAGGAGTAGGTTTGAACAATTGTGAGGATTTTCTTCATAATTGGGTTGTTTAAGTAAAGTTTTGTTGAAAAAGCAAGGGAAGTCAGTTATGGTGAAGAGTTGGTCGAAAGAACTTAGTGTATGGGTAGTTATCTCACAACTTTGGACAGCTTTACATAAAGGCGGTGAGTTTTTATGAGTCCAGTATTTATTTGTTAGGTCATGTGTATTAAGTCGAATGATTTCAGAATATAAGGTTGGATTATATATAAGTGCCCTAATTAGGAATTTTTTACTTAGATATTCTATTCTGTATTTAATAGGTGGCTCTACCGCTTCGATATAAAGGGTTTCAGTTTTTGTAGACCTCATAGCACCCAAACATATTCGTAGTACAGAGTTTTGGCTTCAACTACCGCCTTTTCACCGGATTGAGAAATTCATGGGTTCTTAGTAGAAAGGAAACGTTTCAAAGGAAAAATTTTCACTCAGGATGAGACAAAAATAATAATTCATTTCGGAAGCTCATAGTGGTTTGTATTTTAATTTCTCTCTCTCTTTCCACTGGATTAAAACCACTTAGTTGTTAAAAAAGTTTTTTTATTGACGTTTCGGCTTTCTATAAGTATTTTGATAACGGCTTTCGATATAGAAAGCCGAAACGTCAATAAAAAAACTTTTTTAACAACTAAGTGGTTTTAATCCAGTGGAAAGAGAGAGAGAAAAAAAAAATAATAAGTTATTTGGTAATGCAAAAACTGCAAGTGAGAAAAGCAATGTACCGATTGTTTACAAGTCTATGTAACCTCACATTTGTGACTTTTAATATTCAAATTACTCTTATAATTGATAATAGTACTTACCAATCTTTGGGTCCAAATATCGGGCTTTATTAATTTAACAATAGATTTGAGTTGAGAATGAATTTTATTTCCTGTTATTTTAATGATTCGTGTTTTTCTTGCTGGCCCAATGTATTTGACATTTGCAATTTCCACCAATGGTTATGGTTTCACAACACTAGAGGTCGCGTCATGTAACGCAGGTAGCGAATAGAAACTTAATCGAAAATCTTGTGAAAAGTGAACGATGAAATAAATTAATACTATTTAATAAATTTTCAAATTTTATAAAAAAAAGTGCAACAAAAGAGGGTGAAAGTGGTGTTGCAGATAGAGAGCTACGTTATAATAAATAGCTTTAAACATCAAAAGAAAATTTACAACAAAAAAAATCAAATTCTGGAAAATAATATTAAATTGTATAAAGATATTAATAGTCTTTCTCGATTTGATTTTGAAAAACGTTGTTCATTTTATTGTAAAATTTAATTATGTTTTAGCTATTTCATTAATTTACATAGTTTGTAATATTTTCAATAAATATGTAAAACTGAGGTTTTTGTAAAACACATTTATTCTAAAATAGCAAAATAATAGAAAAATAAATAAAATTGAACTATAATCAAAAATGAAATCACCCAGGTAAACAGAAGCAGCGTCAAATTTAGGTAAGTTTTAATCCCCTGACCCTTCTTTACCCACTTACCATCGCTGCAGTCCGGCTATGCCCTCGTCCTACGGATTTATCGCAAACTATATTATTCTTTAGATTTCAAAATGGAAAATATCACTCACAAAGAATTGGCATTAACAAATTTGGAGCAATTATAGAAGTCCCGACGTCGGGACTTATATAATTCAATACCTGTTGGGGCATATAGCCCAAGGAGTAGTTGTTTGAAGTCCAGACGTTGTGGCAACGTTGACATTCAATGTCCAATTCCTGGGAGATTAGACCATTTTTCTTTTCATTTGTGCTATTTATTTATTTATTTATCAATAAATAATGCATTCATTTACATGTTAAATTAAAATATATAAGTCAACTTAGGGAAATTGAATTGAAGCACCTAGGTGCAAGCACCTGTATGTGCTAAAGACATAAAGTAATATTATCATAACACATTTATACAATATACATAGATTTATACATTAATTTGAGTAACCGTAACAAGAATACAAAGTTGTATATGGTATTATATAATAAGATTCACATAAAAGTATCCTAGCCACATTCAAAACATATTAAAAACTATAAAATGTAAGAAAAATATTTTGAGCTGAAAGACGAAGGTGGGCAAATCTAATTTAATTATTTTATAGATATTTAAAATTATTCGATTATATGTACCGAAAGTTTCAGTAATGATTTTGACAGAAGATAACAGTTATATGTATAGATCGTAATTACTTTCAATAAACTTTTTACATTCTCTCGAAAAATGTTTGATGGTTTTGATAGTTTTGACTTGCAAGGGAAGTGAGTTGTAGATTTTTGGTGCCACGCTTGTTACAAATCTTTGGCTAGCATCTCTATTAACAAAAGGGGTCCTATAATAATTTCCTTTACGTGTATTATGTTCATGAATTGCAGTTAGTTTTAGGCTGGGGTTTTTGTAATAAAAGATGCATAAAGTGTGAAAATATAACAATCTAACATTTAAAATGTCACTGTTATACAGAAATGAAGTGGGGTACCTGCTGTTTTGTCTGTATATTATCTTTAATATGTAATTTTAAATTACATTTAATGGTTGAAGTGTATTACTATATAAACCCCCCACACCAAAATACCCTACCTGATCATAGATGCCACTAATGATCGCTAAATCATTAGTAGCAACCGGCGGTTCATGTATTTTCTAAGTTCGTAGAACTTTGTTATAAATCGTTGTAATATATTTTTTAGACTTGTTACATGATCATTCCATTTGAGATTTTTATCAATAATGATGCCCAATTATTTAGATTTTTTTTCTTCGGTGATTTCAAGATTTGTGTTATCGATTTTAAGTTTTGCATAATCAGGTCGGTTGACATCAGTTAAAGAAAAGTCAAAATAAGAAGTTTTTGACACATTTAAGGATAGTTTATTATAGTCTAACCACGACTTGACTTTCGATATACCAAGTTCAGCCTTTTTCTAGACTAGATGCCATGATTCATCAGTGAACACTAATACAGTGTCATCTGCGTAAGAAATAATCGAGCCTTCTATTTTAGTTAGTAAGAGAGAGTTGATGTATATAATGAATAATAGCGGCCCTAAAACCGTACCTTGTGGTATCCCTATTTGTATAATTTGAGTATCACTGTACGTGTTTCCAATTTTTAGGACTTGTTTTCTGTTGGATAGATAACTTGAGAATAAATCTAACACGATACCCCTAACTCCATATTGTTCAAGAACCTTCAGAAGTTGCTTGTGAGGCACCGTGTCAAAAGCTTTTACAATATCGAGAAATACAGCTAAACACTTTTTACCATCATCCAAATTCGTTTTTATTACATTTATAAGGTCATACATTGCCTCGTTGGTGCTAACACCTGGGATAAAGCCGTACTGTTGTTCACACAAAATCTTATTTTTAGAGAGATGTTCTTAAAGCCTTTTTTTACACATTTTTCAAATATTTTGGCAAATGTACTAATCAAACTGATGGGTCTATAGTTTGTAATACAGCCTTTATTGTTTTGTTTGTGAAGGGGTGTAAAAGAAAGTTGACCATCGACAAAAATCAAATTTATTATGTGTACTAGTGGAGCTAAAATGTGAGAATGAGTTCTTTTCACAAGTTTAGCTGTAAAACAATCTAAACCTGGAGCACTATTTGTTTTTAAACTTTGTATATGTTGGATAATTTCGTTTCCATCAACTGGATAAAGAAACATAGATTGCTTTAGTTGCGGCGAGGTAAATTCTACATTTAAAGGAGCATCATCGATTTTATCTGCCATTTTCTGACCTATATTGATAAAATAGTTTGCCATTTCTTTTTCGCTTGAAAAAGGATCTCCATTTTCTTTGACAATTTTTATAACACTGTTAGATTTTTATCTCCATTGACTATCTTAAACAGCTTTTTCAATTGATTTTTGTTGTTATTTATTAGTTTATAAGTTAATTCGTCATTATTTCTATTTTTATTTAATTTTTGTTTTAATCTGTCTCTATTGAGTTTATTATTGCATTTGTGATCCAAGGTTAAGTTTTCTATGTTGTTTTATTGAAATAGTTTTAAACGTTTTACACTTGTTATATATAGTTGTTAAAATATTTGTGAATTTAGTATATGCTGCAATCGGCGTATTTATAGTTATAATTTCATTCCAATTTACTTCTTTTATCATGACTTCAAATTTATCAGTGTCGAAATGTTCGATAGTTTTAGTCACTTGTTCATTATTAAGATTATTATTATTAGTTTTATTTTTTGAGAGACATATGTAAATTGGAAAATGATCAGTAATATTAGTGTTGATTACGGATGACATATACTGATATTTGATTTTTACGAATAAATATGTGATCTAAACAGCTTTTAGAATTTAGTGTAATCCTTGTGTAAGTGTTGATGTATGAAACAAATCCACATGACATAAGCATTATTAAATAGTTATTGCTTACTTTGTCTTCCGTGTCAATAATGTCAATGTTAAAATCACCGAGGAGAATGTCAATATGCCCCTTATTTAAATTAGATGTATATGTTTCAAAATCTTCAATAAACCAATTTGAAGATGTATCTGTAAGAATGTAAATTAGTTGTTATATTGTTTAGTTTAAATGTTAGCTTACTAATTGTTACTTCATATCTAGGAAGTACTATGTTTTTTATATCAAAGCTGATTTTCTAACTTACAAACATTAAAAGTTTCAAACCCTGGAATAGTAAAATTATTCACATCGTGTATGAACCTTGTTTCATCTAAAATTATAATATCAATATTTATTTGCTTACTTGCAGTCAAAAATACCAAAAATTCATCAAAATTTTTAAAAGCGCTTCTAATGTTTAAATGAAAAATTTGAAGAAGAGGTGTTTTATTATTTTTAAGTGTGTTAACAGTAGATAAACTATACCAATCCGACTCCAAGATGGCGGCCGTTTCCGGTGACGTCATTGAACGTGGTGCCAAGGTCAAGGTTTGAATAATAAACATGTTTGTATATAATTCATCTTAAGATCTGCTTCCACCAGGACTGTTAGATCATCTGTGTAGTCTATAAATGTTAAACTTTCAAATACGTTTTCCCAATATTTAACATCTCAAGGACATTGTTTGATTAATTTTTATCCATATAAAATCTTTTTTAACCTAGATTTTCCGATTTAATGAATCTTTTTAACACCTGATATCAACCACATTAGTTTTACTTTTTGCCAATACCTATTTTGCATCTTTCATTGGTAGATAGTAGATATCATCTGTATGTCTCCCTAAAACTATCATATTCCCGCGTTTAGCCCTTTCTTTACTAACTTACTAGTTATATATTTGTCCAATTAAACCCTGAATTTTCCCAACGAACGAACTAGGCAAGAATAACACTATTACCCTCCGATGGGTTCCGGGACACACTGGAGTGGACGGTAATGAAATAGCAAACGTACTCGCAAAAAAAGGGGCTGAAACACCATTTCTGGGACCTGATCCCTTCTGCGGAATAAGCACCAGTACAATACTTGATGAACTTGGAAAAGAAGTAAATAACAAAAGATCCCAATACTGGATAGGACTACAAGGAATGAGGCAGGCCAAGAATCTGGGAAACTATAACTAGAAGAGATCTGACGACTGCGTCAGTAAAAGTAAAAATAAGCTCAGAATACTAACAGGTATCCTAACAGGGCACTGCCGGCTGAGAGGCCACCTAAAGAAACTCGGATTACACTGAGAGAACGGTTACTTTATGCTTAACGAATAGGTTTGTTTGGGTATGGTTTGTTAAATATTAACTCCATTTTCTTACAGTCAATCAACCTTATTAAATACAACAATACCATTTGAAAATGTGTAGTTCACGAATAACAAAGGATTTGTTGCGAGCTGATTTCTTTAATATAAATATATACGTTTGTCTAAAACTTCTTACATTTTGTCACAAACTAATTTCTTACTGCCAAAATATCAAGAATATTATTGTTAAATATACATTTATTTCTGGTTAAAAAACATTTGCAAACATGTAGTTGTTTGAGGAATAAGATATGTTTGTTTCTCAGAAACAAATATTTGGTGCAGTTGTGAACCGTTATACATACAATTGACAAGATGGCGCCCGAGTCAGAGACGGGAAACTCAAGTGCTAAAAATGTGTGTTCTTATTGTGGTAAAAAAGTCTTAAAAAGTGTTAAATGTTCTCAATGTGCCGCGATCTTCCACCATAGTTGTTCGCAACGAAGGGTTTGCTGTGAAAATCAATCTTTATCCGATAAACACGTCAACACGGACGAAAGTGAGGTTATCCTGCCCATAATGCAATTCGATATTGATGGGAAAGACGCTTTAGAAGTGGAGAATCATTATTTAAAACAGTTAGTAGATGAGATTCGTGATAAAAATTTGGTGCTAACTTCTAACAATCATTGGATGTTATGTGGAAAAATTCCAAGGTAAATGATATATTCGTTTGTATTTTATGCCCCATGTAGTAGAAACTTATTTAATATTTAGCAATGAGGCGACAGTGCTTGGTGCAAATGAAATTTTTATTGTTTTCTTATTTTTGATTTAAGCCTGGTAGCGTACAAAATGGCTGTGTGATATCAACGAGTATTTGTTAATACTTACTTATCATATGAATGTATGTTGTAAAATAATATTTATTAACTGTTAAGATATCCATGTTAATTCCAAAATTATTATATTTTATTTACTAATATCACAAGTCGATGAATCCTGATACAGGACATGCCTGAGGTTAGGTTAAAATTACGGGATACTTTTAATTTTCCATTGCCATATAATTAATGCAGTTTTTGTATCGCAAATAGGAGAAAAACAGATCAGTGAGAACAACCGACCAATGAATGTAATTTTTCGATATTTGGAGGTTATATTATTGTTTTGTTAATTTTATTGTTAACCTGCTTAATGTAATTTTTTTATATTATTTGAGGTAGAAACATGAAAAAACTGTCAAGCAATTTGTTTATAATCCTGTTTGAATGTAATTGCTAATTTAATACAAAACAAAAAGTGTTGATTACCTTTTTGTTTTGTATAGAAAAAATATTTTTTGCCTTTTTCAATTGCGAATGTTTCTCTTTTTACAAAAATGTACTGCAATCTTCCGAAAATTCGAGTTTCATATTTCAGTACAAATTGTCAGTATGAGCTTTGAAGCACAAAAAATAAAAAGTCTACATTTCTATTTGTGTATTTTTTCTAGAATTCCAAAAAAAAAATCGCTAATGTTTCTAATAAAAGTATTTTTATTATTTATGGGGAAATGTATGTGTCATTTTAAAATTGCATTTACTCTTAGTGGTTATTCACTATTTTATTTTTTGTTTTAGCTACCTGGTGATAAAGAATCTAAAATTAAATCAAAGACTGAGAAGCTAGATATAAGTGTGCAGCCTTTCATTGTGGTAGAGGGAAGTGGAACAGTGATAAAAAAAGTTTATGTGTACATCAATGGACAACTTTACAATGTTGCTTCTGTTTTGAAAGGTATATAGACTTTTGCTTCCAAGCATACTACGTTTTTCATCTACGATATCAAACCGAATCTGAGAATATATGATTTTTCTTTGTGATAAATAATTTAAGAATCCTATGTTCCCTTTTGTACCTGATGTTATATTTATTAAAGTTTTTCCTAATCATTCGACGTTTGATTTTTGAACATACTCTTTTGACAAGATGAGAACTTCCAAATCAGAATAATATTTGGAATTCAACCAGTCTTCAACAAAATGATTTGAATTGGAACAACAGCTGTTATGAATTTTTTTTACATAAAGAAAAAGGGGTAAATGCCAATGTTTTTGTTGAAATGTGTATCAATTTTGTTAATGTCAAATAATTATGTTTCAACTTACAACATCGTTTTTGTATGATAAGTTTTTATATATTATACATTTCATTATTCATTGTTATTGATCACTTATAATATGTTAATTTTGAATATATTGTTTTTTACCTGATGTTGTTGATGTTGTTTTTTTTTACATAAAGAAAAAGTGAGAGATTTTATCAATTTTCATTTTAGTCGACATAGTTTGAGTGGGGTGAAAAGTTATATATGAGAGCAATTATGTCTCTCACGAAAAAAGTATACTCTTTTTAAAGTAGTAAAGTAAAGTAGTAAAAGTAGTATCAATTTTTTTCGTGAGAGATATAATTGTTTTCATACAACTTTCCGCCCCACTGAAACTATTTCGACTATAATGATAATTGATAAAATTTCTTTTTCTTTATGTAAAAAAAAATCCATCTTAAGGTAAAAAAACAATATATTCAAAATTAACATATTATAAGTCATCAATAACAATGAATAATGTAATGTACAATATATAAAAACTTATCATACAAAAACGATGTTTTAAGTTGAAACATAATTATTTGACATTAATCCGATACATATTTTTAAAGATAAGACATTAGGATAAATACAAACAAATGCCTTTTGATGGTATATAAAATATATATTGATATTCAATATAAATACTTTAACATTCAAGAACAGTTTTTAAAATTGAAGTAATATTATTTAATAATAAACATATGCAACTTATTGAAAACAGCGGTGGATCGTACTTGAAGTGATATTTGTTAATATTTAACAAATGTGCCTTTAGTTCGAAAGCAATATCATGTAATATTGAAATAGATATTTGTTTGGGATCCGTTAAGATACCATTAGTTTGCCATGAAAATAGATAAGTTAGGCCATATCCAACAATGTCATTTGTTAACAATAAATAAAATTTATTTAATGTTAATAAACTGTTCTCTCAGTGTAGTAGACAAAGAAGAATGCAGATTCTGCAGATTCTCTCAGAATGCATTACCCTGCAAAATCCAAGGGTACGGTACCTCGGAGAATATCAATTGAAGAGGGAGATCTACCTAACCTGAAGCCTACCGACATCCTGAACTTTTTGAAAGCAATAGGACTGGAGGAACTGCTCTAATCGTTGAGACATCCACAACGATTGGGCAGCAGTAGGGGGCACAATAGATCTTATAGGTCGCAGTGTATCGACACCCCCATCTCAGATAGATAGATAGATACTACACTGAGAGAACAGTTTATTAACATTAAATAAATTTTATTTATTGTTAACAAATGACATTGTTGGATATGGCCTAACTTATCTATTTTCATGGCAAACTAATGGTTTAACGGATCCCAAACAAATATCTATTTCAATATTAAATGATATTGCTTTCGAACTAAAGGCACATTTGTTAAATATTAACAAATATCACTTCAAGTACAATACACCGCTGTTTTCAATAAGTTGCATATGTTTATTATTAAATAATATTACTTCAATTTTAAAAACTGTTCTTGAATGTTAAAGTATTTATATTGAATATCAATATATATTTTATACACCATCAAAAGGCATTTGTTTGTATTTATCCTAATGTCTTATCTTTAAAAATATGTATCGTATTAATGTCAAATAATTATGTTTCAACTTAAAACATCGTTTTTGTATGATAAGTTTTTATATATTGTACATTACATTATTCATTGTTATTGATGACTTATGATTGTTATTGATGACTTATATATGTTAATTTTGAATATATTGTTTTTTTACCTTAAGATGTTGTTCTTTTTACCTTAAGATGGATTTTTTTACATACAGAAAAGGAGAGATTTTATCAATTATCATTAAGTCGAAATAGTTTCAGTGGGGCGGAAAGTTGTATGAAAACAATTGTATCTCTCACGAAAAAAATTGATACTACTTTTAAAGATTTCTAACTTTAAAAAGAGTATACTTTTTTTCGTGAGAGACATAATTGCTTTCATATATAACTTTTCACCCCACTCAAACTATGTCGACTAAAATGAAAATTGATAAAAGCTCTCTTTTTCTTTATGTAAAAAAAAATCCATCTTAAGGTAAAATAAAACAACGTCAACATCAGGTAAAAACAATATATTCAAAATTAACAAATTATAAGTCATCAATAACAATGAATAATGTAAAGTACAATATATAAAAACTTATCATACAAAAACCATGTTTTAAGTTGAAACATAATTATTTGACATTAACAAAATTGATGTACATATATACACATTTCGATAAAAAAATTGGCATTTACCCTTTTTCTTTATGTGAAATAATTTCATAACAGCTGTTGTTCCTATTCAAATCGTTTTGTTGAAGACTGATAGAATTCCAAGTATTATTCTGATTTGGAGGTTCTCCTGTTGTCAAAAGAGTATGTTCAAAAATCAAACTTCAAATGATTAGGAAAAACTTTAATAAATATAACATCAGATACAAAAAGGAACATAGGATTCTTAAACTATTTATCACAAAGAAAAATCATATATTCTCAGATTCGGTTTGATATCGTAAATGAAAAACGTGGTATGTTTTGAAGCAAAAGTCTATATACCTTTCTAAACAGAAGCAACATTGTAAAGTTGTCCATTGATGTACACATAAACTTTCTTTTATCACTGTTCCACTTCCCTCTACCACAATGAAAGTGCAGCACACTTATATCTAGATCTGCCAGCTTTTCAGTCTTTGATTTAATTTTAGTTTATATATCACCAGGTAGCTAAAACAAAAAATAAAATAGTGAATTTGCTAAGTCACAACCACTAAGAGTAAATGCAATTTTAAAATGACACATACATTTCCCCATAAATAATAAAAATACTTTTATTATTTTTTGGAATTCTAGAAAAAATCCACAGATAGAAATGTAGACTTTTTATTTTTGTGCTTCAAAACTCACACTCACAATTTGTAATGAAATTTGAAACTTGAATTTTCGGAAGATTGCACTACCATTTTTGTGAAAAGAGAAACATTCGTAATTGAAAAGGGCTAAAAATATTTTTTCTGAAAAAAATAAAATCACATAAAATTGGTTCTATCGTGAAAATGTACCAGAACTTTTAATATCAAAATACTCTGTTGATTACCTTTTTGTTTTGTATTAAATTAGCAATTACATTCAAAGAGGATTATAAACAAATTGCTTGACAGTTTTTTCATGTTTCTACCTCAAATAATATAAAAAATATTACATTAAGCAGGTCAATAATAATAAAATCAACAAAACAATAATATAACCTCCAAATATCGAAAAATTACATTCATTCGTCGGTTGTTCTCACTGATCTGTTTTTCTCCTATTTGCGATACAAAAACTGTATTCATTTAAGTATTCGGACGTTTACGGATCATTAATTAAATGGCAATGGAGAATTAAAAGTATCCGGGAATTTTAACCTAACCTCAGACATGTCCTGTATCGACTTGTGATATTAGTAAATAAAATATAATAATTTTGGAATTAACATGGATAACTTAACAGTTAATAAATATTATTTTACAACATACATTCATATAATAAGTAGGTATTAACAAATATTCGAAAATATTGCATATCATGAGACTAAATTCATGACTTTCCATTGGCAGCCATGTGTGAATGAAATAATCACTGATATCGAACCGACATTCATGAGCTTCCATTTTTAACGCATGAATCTGGGAACTTGCATTTATATATATAAACAAAAGAAACCAATTACAGATCCCGAAAACACTCTCATAAAATTCTCAACAGAGGATGCCTCAAATAAAAATAATTACCATCGACAAGATCCACGTCACACAGCCATTTTGTACGTTAATACGCTTAAATCAAAAATAAGAAAACAAGGACAATTTCATTTGCACATGCACTGTGGCCTCATTGCTAAATATTAAATAAGTTTCTACTACATTGGGCATAAAATACAAAGGAATATATCATTTACCTTGGAATTTTTCCACATAACATCCAATGATTGTTAGAAGTTAGCACCAAATTTTTATCACGAATCTCATCTACTAACTGTTTTAAATAATGATTCTCCACTTCTAAAGCGTTTTTCCCATCAATATCGAATTGCATTATGGGCCGGATAACCTCACTTTCGTCCGTGTGGACGTGTTTATCGGATAAAGATTGATTTTCACAGCAAACCCTTCGTTGCGAACAACTATGGTGGAAGATCGCGGCACATTGAGATTATTGAGAACATTTAACACTTTTTAAGACTTTTTTACCACAATAAAAACACAAATTTTAAGCACTTGACTTTCCCGTCTCTGACTCGGGCGCCATCTTGTCAATTGAATGTATAACGGTTCACAACTGCACCAAATATTTATTTCTGAGAAACAAACATATCTTATTCATCAAACAACTACATGTTTGCAAATGTTTTTTAACCAGAAATAAATGTACATTTAACAATAATATTCTTGATATTTTGACAGTAAGAAATTAGTTTGTGACAAAATGTAAGAAGTTTTAGATAAATATATATATATATATATATATATATATATATATATATATATATATATATATATATATATATATATATATATTTATATTAAAGAAATCGGCTCGTAACAAATACTTTGTTATTCGTGGACTACACATTTTCAAATGGTATTGTTGTGTTTAATAAGGTTGATTGACTGTAAGAAAATGGAGTTAATATTTAACAAACCATACCCAAACAAACCTATTCGTTAAGCATAAAGTAACCTTTCCCTCGGTGTAGTTATATATTTGTCCAATTAAACCCTGAATTTTCCGTTGTTTCAAATCTTTGTTATGACGGTCTAATAATTATCATTCTGCGCCTGAATCAAAAGCATTAGTAGACGATAGTTTTTACCAACCAGTATTTTCAAGTGTATAAAATGACAAAAATGGAAAATTAACTTGTGTATACCACAATCAAAATAACTTTTTCCTAATTACTTAATAAAGAATTCTCCAGAAATTCTATTCAATTTTGCTTTCACCAATAAAAATAGTTGGATTTGTCTGTTGATAGATCTTATCTAAAAAGGAAAATTCAATTTTAAAACCAGCTATTATCGTTAATTGAAAAGATGAAAACGTTAAGTCAAAAATAACGAAAGATTAAAACTGCACAAACTTTTTAATCAGTTCGCTGCACTGCAACCCTGTAACAGCTTATTGAATCTAATTAAACAGTAAAACTAGATTGAACGTACTGGTGAAAACTAAGCCAATTTCTGACAAACGGGTTGTAATTTTGCGGATAACGATTACTTCGGAAACTATAAATGAGGCATCCAGCTTAAAGTCACTCAGAGGAAAGTTTGTGTCAGTGTTTCTATCGATATTTTGGAATGTTCTCCGTAGACATGATCTGTCAGGATCACGACGCAATATATGCGTGCTAATTAACGTCGGAGTTGTTCTCTTGAAATCAAGTGTCTTGAGTCATCAGAAACTGGAAAAATTAAATAGTGTTTCTATCATTTAACATTTTAAACCATACAGGGTGTGTTACGCAGATGGCCCATTAGCCATATACATGGTGTCCCACGACGTATTGTACACAGTCCAACCATAAGTACTAAGGACCGAGGCCATTTCATATCTGGTATTAAAAAATGGCTTGTTGCGTTTATGACGGATATACAGGGTGATATTTGAAAATATGTGTATATCTAAAAGTAAAAATCTCAGACCAATCAAATTTGGCACACTGAGTGTGCTCCCTGAGCTCAATAAAATAGGTTTTAAAAAAATTTTAATTTCAGGTCCGGACTTAGTTTTTTTTAGATTTTTATTAGTTTTTTGAAAACAACACCCTGTAAGCCAGATCAGATAATTTTTATTTTTCTCACTTTAAAGCTTAAAGATGGTACTAAGCAACAGTCAAAAAAAATTGAACGCGTAACTTTTTATTTTGTGCAGAAAAAATAAAACTTTGAAAAATAGTATAATTTTAATGGATTCACATTCTTCTTATGACTGATGCGGCACTACATTGATAGCACATCATCATTTTTCAACAAAAAACATAAGGACAGTTCATTTTACTCGATATAAAGTATTATTCAATCAACCGTTGAAATTCCAGGGCCGTATTTATTTTTTTAAAGTTTTTATTGATTTTGCAAAAACAACACCCTGTAAAGCGAGTTGTACAAATTTTCTTTCTGTAACGTCAAAGAAAAACTATTACTTTTGATTATTGTACAAATGCAAGAAGGCTTAGAATTCGCTTTGACGTCAATTTTGACAGTTTGTTAAAGAACGTGGTGAGCGACTGACAGAAGACCAAAAAGAGGGTATTTTGAAAATGGTAAATCAAAATGAAAAGCTAAGTACCCGGCGAATATCCAGTATTTTGAATCCACAGTTTTCAGGACGTTAAAGAAAGATCTCCATCAATATCACCCCAACTGGTTCAGAGATTGCAAAAAATAAATACGGCCCTGGAATTTCAACGGTTGATTGAATAATACTTTATATCGAGTAAAATGAACCTTCCTTATGTTTTTTGTTGAAAAATGATGATGTGCTATCAAAGTAGTGCCGCATCAGTCATAAGAAGAATGTGAATCCATTAAAATTATACTATTTTTCAAAGTTTTATTTTTTTCTGCAGAAAACAAAAAGTTGTGCGTTCAATTTTTTTTGACTGTTGCTTAGTATCATCCTTAAGCTTTAAAGTGAGAAAAATAAAAATTGTCTGATCTGGCTTACAGGGTGTTGTTTTCAAAAAACCAATAAAAATCTAAAAAAAACTAAGTCCGGACCTGAAATTAAAATTTTTTTAAAACCTATTTTATTGAGCTCAGGGAGCACACTCAGTGTGCCAAATTTGATTGGTCTGAGATTTTTACTTTTAGATATACTTAACGTAGAATAATTGACATATTTTCAAATATCACCCTGTATATCCGTCAAAAACGCAACAAGCCATTTTTTAATACCAGATATGAAATGGCCTCGGTCCATAGTACTTATGGTTGGACTGTGTACAGTACGTCGTGGGACACCCTGTACAGAGAAGTATAGATATTTGAAATTTGAAAATTGGGTTACGGGGCTTTGTCAATACGATCTATTCAATGAAAATATTTTCAACTTCCGGTTATACCGGAAGTAGACATCAACTTTGTTATTTCAAATAGTGCCAGTTTTCAAGATTCTTAGGCCAGCTAATAAAGAGCTTTCAGGGCGAGAATCGGCTATACTTCGACTTAATTCCCTGAGTTTCAACCTCTGGATTGGTTTTTTCCTCCGGAACTCATGAAAATACGAGATAAACAAGCGGTTATAATAATAATAATAATAATACTTTATTCATCCTTTTTGATCATAATATATGATATAGGACAGGTCAAAAACAGATTTTACATTAAAACAGCATGCAAACGTTTGTTTAAAAACTCTGGTTCATCATAAAAACATTCTTTAATTAAATATTTTTTAAGTTTTCGTTTGAAAACATTGAAATTGCTCTCATATCTTATAAAGGTGGGCAAATGATTCAGGAATTGAATTCCTTTATAGACAGGACTTTTTTCAAATACTGAGGAAACATGTTTTGGGGCCTGATAAGCTTGCCAGACCTGGTCGGGTAATCATGGAAATCAGAGTGTAGGTTAAAATCATTAAAATTACTTTTTGTGTATAATATGCACTTGTAGATGTAAATAGAATAAAAAGTGAGGATACTGAACTCTTTAAAAAAGATTAAAAATTAGGCGGATAATCCTTTTCTGGGAAATAAAAACCCTTGATGCATTGGCCGCAGCTCCCCAGAGTATGACATTATACGACATATGGGAGTATGCTATGGCATAATAGACATTAATCACTTGCCTAGTTGTAAACATATTTTTTAACTGAAGTATAGCAAAGTAACTGCTATTTAATTTTTTTAAATCTGATTGATATTGGTTTTCCAACTTATATTCTTCATCAAGGTAGGTACCTAAAATTTTGGTAGAACTCGAAAAAGAAACATCAGTATCCTTAACTGAGATACTACTATTTTCAGAAATATCTGTCCTTGTAAAAAAATGCATAAGGATGGATTTTGTCGAATTTACTATCAGAGAATCCCTTTCACACCAACTGATAAATTCTTTTGATAAAATATTCATCTTTAAGATTAGCTCATCTGGAGATTCAGCATCAATCGCTAATGTGGTGTCATCTGCATATAGTATCTAATGATTAGTGGTAACATATTTAGAGAGATCATTTATGTATAATAAAAATATCAGTGAACCTAAGATTGATCCTTGAGTTACGCCAATTTCTACAGGTTGGGGAAGGGACTTCTGATCTTCAATTCTAACAATAATTTTTATCTTCCAAGCCACGATAGAAATTTGCCCCGAAATCCTAAATCTCGTGGTTTATATATTGTTATATCAGTACTAACCGAGTCAAAAGCCTTTGAAAGATCAAAGAAGAGTGCATCCACATACATTTTCCTATCCAATGAGGTGTGGATAAAATTAAGTAGGGCTATGGATGCACTCTCAGTTGATCCGCCAGGTAAGAAACCATGTTAATGGTCAGATATAACATTATACTTTTCAAGGAAAGAAAACATTTGTTTATAAATACATTTTTCTATTATTTTACATACTGGACTGTTATTGGACGATAATTATCAAGACTAAGAAGGCTACCTTTTTTATGTATTGGTGTAACAATTCCTATCTTTAGATTAGATGGAAACGTTTCTGTTTCTACTGAGTAATTAATAATGTCTGCTAAAGTGCAAGCGATTTGTGGACCTATACTTTTAATAATCTTTGTTGAAAGACACTCAACACCCTCGGCATTAACATTTTTCAGGCAATTAATTACATCCAACACGTCTTCAGGGATAACAGGATTGAAATAAAAAGTGTTAGCGACATACATTGTTTTATAATTTTTAAAACTATTGCCAGTAAAGTGAGTATTTATTGCTTTTTTAGTGTTCGTTGCAAAGAAAGTGACAAACAAATTAGCAATTTCGTATTTATTCCGCGTTATTTCTCCATTTAAATCAACGGCATCAATTGTAGTATGTCTCTTTTTTCCTATTTTTTGTTGTACTGTTCGCCATATATATTTTTGTTTTTGTTTTACATTTTTATTTTCAACATTTTTTTTGATTTGTTAATTTCCGTGACATAATTTTGCTTTAACCTTTTATAATTTAAATGATCATCGGGATTTGGGGAATATTTTGTTAACCAAAACAAATTCCTAAGATCATCACCCATCTGTATAAGATTGCGATCAACCCATGTTTTTTTGGTTAGATTACATACGTTTTTTGTTAAAATAGGGCAAATAAAATCAATATAGTAAAATATAGTATCTAAAAATTCATTATATAATAAGATCAACACTTGAAATGTTTGTATTATTTAGATATTCATAGACTGACAAGAAACGTTCATTTTCTAGATGAGTTTGTAAACTCGATGGTGAGACATTTCTAAAATTTATCTTTCTTTTATTTAGGTTATTTTCGTTATATGAACATACTATACTCGATCGATAATCTACTTGAATGTTAAGTCCTAAATGATCACCAAGTTGCAAATCAATTACGTTTTCGTTATACTCAAAAATCATATTAGTTAAGAAATAGT
Source organism: Crepidodera aurea (assembly GCA_949320105.2). Taxonomy (NCBI): domain Eukaryota; kingdom Metazoa; phylum Arthropoda; class Insecta; order Coleoptera; family Chrysomelidae; genus Crepidodera; species Crepidodera aurea. The sequence continues at coordinate 12,185,767 of OX439472.1, forward strand.
CAACTTTAGTTTTTGTCGTTTTTAAATTTTTATTTGTGAAAATCCTCGTTGGATCACAATTTTTTAAGTTTTAGTTAAAACTCTCCATTAAGTCAATTAGTAATGTTCTTTCACGTGATATACTTAAATAATCAATGTTAATGTCTCCACAAATAATAGTATCGTCACAATTATTTGAACAAAAATTTAGGACTTTAAAAAGTCGGTCCATGAATATCTCACTGTTTCCTGATGGGGATCTATATATTGTTATGATGTTAAAATGGGGCAAAATTTGTAAGTATTTTAAAATAAATTATAAATGAAAAATCATGTGAAAAAGACTTAATAAAAAAAAAGGTGATAGTGTGTTGACAGATTTAAAAAAAAAAGTTTGAAGTTTATGTTAATTATTTTTTTTAAGTTGTCAGATGTGCATAACAATTGGCATCCCAACGTGGGGCACAAAAAAAAACAGGGCCTAAAACATAATTTATAAATTAAAATGGATTTCCAGGAAATGATGAGATGTTTTATGGAGAAGATGGAAAATATGGGTCAGAATATAGAAAATAAAATGGAAAGTATGGAACAGAACATAAATCAAAAAATGGGAAATATGAGGCAAGACATTAAAGAAGATATGGGTCTTATGAGACAGGACATAATGGAAAATATAAAACAAGAAATAGAAATAAATATTAAGAAGAACAGTGAAGAATTTAAGGAAAGAGTAAATAAAATTGAAGAAAATTGCATGAAAGAAAGTAAACAGATACAAGAAGAAGTAGTAAGCATCAGAAAAGAAGTGGACACAATCGGATTCAGAGTTCACCAGGAATATGATGAAGTTGTCCAAAGAATAGAAGAGGTGAAATAAGATGTGGGAATTATGGCTGTTGCAATACAGGGGGAACTCAAAGAATACGAAAAAGAAATTAAAGTTGATGTTGAGAAAATGAGTGAAGACAATCAAGAAAAATTGAGAAAACTGAAACAAGAAATAGATGAGAATGAAAAACAAATAAGAAATATTAAAAGGAATATTGAGAAGGAATTGGAATTAAAGAAAAATCTGAAAGCAAATATAACACATGCAGAAGCAACTATAAAAAAGAAAATAAGAAGTGTAGGAGATAGCTTGGAAGAAATCAGACAAGATGTAAGAAATGATACAGATAAAGAATTGGAAGAAATAAGAAGAGAGAATAAAGGGAAAATGATGGCAAGAATAATAGAAGAATTACAGGAGCAGAATAATAAGAAAAGTGGTAAAAATTTAGATAAATCCTTAAAAGTAGAAATTTTAAAGAATAAAAACAGGTCAGGTCAGAACTATCACAAATGAAAGATCAAATTAAAAAAAAAATGTATTAAATAATTTTTTGGATATTGTAAGAATTGTAATATAGAAGATATAAAAAGATATTAAAAATAAAAAAAGAGGGAAATTATAGAAATGGGGGGATAAAATAAAATATATGAATATGATTATGACTAAATGAAAATATAAGAATAAAGGGAAAATTATAGAAATGGGGGGAAGAAATATAAATAAATGAAATGAAATATATGATTATGATGAATATAAAGGGGCAAAATTTGTAAAATTCGTTGAATTTTTCTTATTCATTACTTTGCAAGAAAAGTTCAACGAAATTTTAGGGAATGTTGTTATGATGTTAAAATGGGGCAAAATTTGTAAGTATTTTAAAATAAATTATAAAAGAAAAATTATGTGAAAAAGACTTAATAAAAAAAAAAGGTGATAGTGTGTTGACAGATTTAAAAAAAAAGTTTGAAGTTTATGTTAATTATTTTTTTTAAGTCAGATGTTAATAATTTTTATAAAATGTCAAATGTGAATTTATGAAAATAAAGATTAAAAGCATTAAAAAGTACTAGAAGAATAATTTCAAGTGCTTAACAATATATTTACAAGACAGCAACTTCTTCCTTGTAAACAAAAGGAAATACTATCTGTCTTGTACAAATGATAAATTCGAGTACTCGAGGGCGAACAGATACTCGTAAAAACTGGTTTTCAAAAGTTAAATGTTAAAGAAATATATTATAAATACGTTTCTTAACAGTTCTTGATAAGAACGAAAAAGATTTAGAAACAAAATTATTAAAATATGGAGAAAAAATGAGCTTCACTTAAGAAAAAAATTATTCCATTAAAATTTGTTATTTTAAAACTAACGTACTTAATAATTTATAGTTGTAATTAAATTTAAAACTAAATCACTAAAAACAAAATATAATTAGGCAAAATTTGTATATTTATTAGTAACTTATATCAGTTCTGTAATTGAAATTAATTGAATGTATGTTAAGAAACAGTGTATTTATGGCCTTTGACTTAAAATCGAAAATATTAAAGGATTATATTCCAGAAAAGACAAAAATTAAATTAACCGGTGAATCTGGCGATAATATTCACAAGGGGAGTGTGTTTAAATTATCGTTATATGTTAGTTGGATATACAAATAGAATCATCAGTATGATTTGCAAATAAATATAAGCATATATCAACGATTTAAATATTGTTTAACAATAATTCGTTATAAAATCTATCAAAAGTGAATCGATTGAAAAAATATTCTAAGATTAATTATAACGAATTATCAAAGCATAAGATTTTTAAAACGTTTTGATAATTATAAACACACTTACCCTGATAAATATCACACCAAGACTGATCTAAAAGACAAGTTCAATATCTATCAATCTGTGCAAGAAAGAGGGCGCTAACGCCAATTCGAAATTTCATTCATTTCCTTAATCGAGTTGCCAATAACGTTATCGATATCAATATTCAAAACATTATTCCTAATATCCGATGATAACGTTACAATGACATGTACTATTTTTCTTTTTATTTTTGAATTCAGCATCAAATTTTAAACAAAAAATTATTAACATACCACAGATCTAAGTTTAACAGTTTCCGAGATATTTGAGATTTTTATAAAAATTTTTGAAAAACACGCATTTACACTAATTTCCGTATCTGGCTTATTTGCTAAGCTATTGATTTCAAATTTTATACAGAGATTGTGAGAATATCCTTTTTGCATACGGTTAAACATCAAATACGATATTTTATACAGGGACGCTCCATTCTAGACAAACGGAGCCTCCAATGTTCATATTTTCAATTCTGAATAAGTCGATAATTTCAAATGAAACATCCTGTATTTTATTATCATGCCTGACTCAGTTGTTTATTCTCTTTCGATCTATATTAGCATTTCCTATACCTAAAGTTACGTATTTCTGAGTTATTGCTAGATTTATTATAATTTGGAGATTGTTTACATAAATTGGTGTCTAATATAATCTAGCGTGCAATGAAAATTGAAAAGACAGTTGTAATAAACAAACTACTGGACAATTAGATTATTTTATTTTCTAACTTCGTTCAATTTAATCGTAAGTGAAAATGGCTCTTCTGGGTTACAGTAATGAAGATCCTATGAATTGTTTTAAAAGATTCTCTTTAACTAACTTCTGCATCCTGCAATGACGCATTTGGAAAAGCACGAAAATAAGCTAAAACTGTTATTTCCAGTAATTTTTCATCATCAACTTTTGGTTTGGTCTTTTTAACTTATGGTTTAAACGAACCGTGCAATAAAAAATTGTCTGTAATATTTCTGACCATTTTCTTATTCGGTCTGCGTTTTTCTGGGTATCTGCGAATAATTGGCACGTATAGTTGCCTTCAAAATAAGTTGGACAAATTGTTTTGTTCGTTTCAACTTATAATTTTTATTTCTAAAGAAATGCTATTCATATATATTTTTTTATACATTACTTTTGTACAGATAAGATAACGACACTTTCTTTTTCAAGAAACAGGCCAGTAAGTTAAAACGACCAAAACAATTTGTCCAACTTATTTTGAAGTCGACTATACGACTAATTATACGATTGCATTTACCATAAATCATTACAATATTTAATAAATCTTCATTACTGTAGCCCAGAAGAGCCATTTTTACTTACAAATTGAACGAAGTTAGAAAATAAAATAATCTAATTGCTAAGTAGTTTGTTTATTACAACTGTCATTTTCAATTTTCATGACATGCTAGATTATATTACCCACCAATTTATGTAAAATATCTTCAAATTATAATAAATCTAGCAACAACTCAGAAATACGTAACTTTAGATATAGGGAATGCTAATATAGAGGGAAAGAGTCTAAAAAACTGATTCAGGCGTGATAATAAAATAAAGGGTGTTTCATTTGAAATTATCGGCTTATTGAAAATTGAAAATATGGGCATTGGACGCTCCATTCTAGATACCCTGTATAAAATATCGCGGTATAACCGGAAGTTGAAAATATTTTCATTGAATAGATCGTACTGACAAAGCTCCGTAACCCAATTTTCAAATTTGATATATTTATACTTCTCCATATATGGCTAATGGGCCATCTACGTGACACACCCTGTATACAAACTGTCTACAATAGTTATTTATGTATATATGTATAATAAGGATCATAAAGACGATCATTATTGTACAAGTCGTGAATGTTATTGGGTGAGGCGTAGCACACGACGTGTGCAATAATTACAAAATTTTATCTGATGGCATTTATATTAACACATTTTCGAAAAATTAAAAACTGCATTTTTGACATGTCACAATGACAATTATTTTTAAAGGAGTAAGTATATGTGTAGTTTCCCCTTAAGCTTGAGTGTATCGTATTTGTCCAACCTGCCTCCTCTCTCACGCAGACGTGCTAATGGGTAAGAGAGGTATTATATTCATGTTTCGTCATTATTTTCGGTTTTAGCATTCCAAAAAACATAGAAATACACATACATAATTTTATAAAAAAATTGACATTTTTACCCTCTTCATGGGGTGCTAAGGGGGTGCTAATGGGTAAGAGAGGTATTATATTCATTTTTCGTCATCATTTTCGGTTTTAGCATCCCAAAAAACATAGAAATAGACATACATCTCATTTTTGAACCAAAATTCAAAATTCGAACATCTTTAAGGGTTGGCAAAGGGGTGCTCGCGGAAAAACGGGCAATTGAAATTATTTTTCATGGTCATATTCGGTTTCTCGGGGTGATTCTTAACTCGAAACTCACCTGAAACCAGCAAATAGAAAAAGTAGCGAATAAAGCGGTGACCTCCCTTGTGGCGGCCAGACGACTTTATGAAAAGAAATGGGGGCTAAGACCAGACATGTTGTATTGGTTATACAACATGGTGGTCAAACCCTCAATAACATATGGAGCAACAGAGTGAGGGCCAAAGACACTACAAGGAGCTGCCAAATCAAGACAAAGACTCGCATGTCGGGATTAAATTACGATTCTTGTTTCATATATTTAGATGACCTTATAGTATTCGGTAATAACTTAATAAATCACGACAAAAATTTATCTAAAATTTTCCAACGATTAAGAGACGTAAATTTAAAACTTAATCCAAATAAATGTGAATTTCTGAAAAAAGAAATTTTATATTTGGGACACACTATTTCGGCAGAAGGTGTTTCACCAGACCCTAGAAAAACCGAAGCCATAAAAAATTATCCCGTTCCCAAAGACTCCAATGAAACTAAGAGATTTGTAGCATTTGCTAATTATTATAGGAAATTTGTCAAAAATTTTGCAGATATTGCTAGTCCTTTAAATAAATTAACTAGAAAAGGGGTACAGTTTGAATGGACCTCAGAATGCCAAAAATCCTTTGAAATTTTAAAACAAGCCTTACAAAATCCACCTATTTTACAGTTTCCGAATTTTTCAGAAAATAATTGTTTTATCTTAAATACCGATGCATCAGGTTATGCCATTGGTGCCGTTTTGTCTAATAAAAATGATAAACCTATTGCATATGCCAGTAGAGTGTTAAACAAAAGTGAGAAAAATTATAGTACAATTGAAAAGGAACTTTTAAGTATATGTTGGGCAGTAAATCACTTCAGACCGTACCTGTATTCTAGACGCTTCGTTATATATAGTGACCACCGTCCACTTTTGTATCTTTTTGGAATGACAAACCCTTCGAGTACACTTACTAAATTTAGGTTAATGCTTGAGGAATATGACTTTACTATAAAATACATTAAAGGTAAAAATAATGTAGTAGCAGACGCTTTGTCCCGGGTCGAATTATCTTCTGATGATTTGAAGGATATGAAGCCAAATATGAAAGAAACTACTTATATGGTAACTAGAGCACAGGCAAAGCTAGCAAATAAAAATATTGTTGGTAGTCTTGATTCTAATCTAGAGAAAAGGACTGAGCACCCTGGACTCATAGAATTATTAAGGCGTCCAAAGTATTCTTTTCAACTTTGTCCTATGTTACAAAAAGATTTTGAGAAAATAACCAAAAATAAAAAATATGATTATAAAATAGGGAAATTAATTTTAATTGAAAATTCGCGAATTATTTACATAAAACAGAATACTCCATCATCGTTAGACTTAGGTACTACGTTGAGAGATCTGAAAATAATGTGTAATAAATTTAATATTCCGGAATTAATTATTGTAAAAGATGAAAAGTGCATGTACTTATTGAATGAACTTATTAAATTCCCTGAAAAAATAAAGAAGTTTAATTTAAAAATATCAATTGAGCCACTAAAAATCACTACCACTGCTAAATCAGCTCTACAAAAGATATATCTCGATTTAGTGGGTCCTTTAGAGCAGGATATCGATAATAACAAATACATTTTAACTATACAATGCGAATTAAGCAAATTTGTTGAATGCTACGCTATTAAAAATAAGGAATCTTATACAGTAGCGAAAACATTTGTTGAAAATTATATTTTGCGATATGGGGTTCCTAATGAAATTGTAACAGACAAGGGCACAGAATTTTTGTCGTCTATTTTAGAAGAAACATGTAAACTTTTAAATATCAAACATTTAAACTCAACCGCTTATCATCACGAAACTTTAGGGTCCTTAGAAAACTCACATAAAAATTTGGGAGCTTATTTACGTATGCAGGTAGCTAAACAACCAAATTCATGGAGTTCATGGGTGCCTTATTGGAGTTTCTCTTACAACAATACTGTTCATACTGAAACCAAATATACACCACATGAACTTGTATTTGGAAAAACAGCTATTTTGCCATCTAACTTAACTGATCAAATTGATACTATTTATAATTTTGATGATTACCATATTGAACTAAAATATAGAATTCAAACAGCTTGTGATGATGCGAGAAATAATTTAATGTTATCAAAAGACAAAAGGAAGGAAAGTTATGACAAGAAAACAAAAATTGTAAATTATAAAGTAGGCGATAAAGTTTTATTAAGAAACGATGCTGGGACTAAGTTGGAACCACTATTTAAGGGTCCATATGTAATTATTGAACAAAAGTCCCCTAATGTAGTTATTAATGTTAATGATAAGCTTATAGAAGTGCATAAAAATAGGATAAAGTTATGAATGAAAAATATTAAAAAAAAAATGTTTATAGACGTCTAAACATTTTTTTTTCTCGCCCTTTGGAGGTGTAATGATATTTATTATTTTAGATATTTAATAATTATTTAGTTAGTTAGTATATTTCACAATTTCCTCTATTAGTGCATCGACTCCAGGTATAGTGTTATTGACTTATGAATACTGTTTAATCAGCAATAACACTGTTGCTACCTGAAGTACTTTGCGCTGATAGATGGGAATTGATATATGTTTTGAGGTGAAATGAATTATTGTAGAAGGATTATAATTTGAGCTATCAAAGAGAATAGACATAAATAAATTGGGTTTTTTATAAAAATGAGTTTAAATTATTTAAGTCCAAAATAGAAGTTAGTTTATCACATATAACAGGGGCGATGAAAACCACGCCCACAGCGGCCATGGAAACACTGCTAGGTCTGCCTCTTCTGCATCTAGTGGTGCAAGGGGATGCAAGAATGGGTGCTTACAGGCTGAAAAACTTACTGAACCCCCGAATGGAGGTAACAGAGTATTGTCAGAACTTTGTCAAACGACATATTCAATACGGAGACTGACCATAGGACAAAACAATATAACTTCAACAGCCCATTTAGAGTATCAGTTATGGACAGGACTGACTAGACTGACAAAAAACACTACAACCTTCAAGGTAATGTCTGGCATATAGACGGATCCAAAACCAAGGAGGGAGTAGGAGCAGGGATATACTCCAAAAAAAATCTAAGAGCCACAGCTATGCCTTAGATAGAAATGCTACAGTATTTCAAGCGGAGATATACGCAATTCTGGAATGCGCTAGAGAAAGTAATAGGAGAGGTCTCAAAAACCAACAGATCCTAATCATGTCAGACAGTCAGGCGGCACTGGAGGCAATTTCAAGCCAGGAAGTGACGTCTAAACTGGTATGGGACTGCATCGAATAAACTGAAAGTCCTTGGAGACCAGAACATATTAGTGCTGGCCTGGGTACCTGGACATCAGGGTATCGATGGGAATGAAAAATCTGATCAACTTACGAAAAGGGGAGCAGGAGAAATACCCGATACAGAACAGACCCCCGGAGTAGCGAGGTGTACAGTCCGAGGGGCTATAAAAACCTGGATCGGGGAAAGATACCTTCAACACTGGCAAAATGTGTCAGGACAAAAGCACGGAAAATCCTTCATAGGAAAACCGTGCTCTAAAAGAATAGCTGAACTACTCTTCCTGAGCAGAAGTAAGCTGAGAGTGATAACAGGACTCATGACTGGTCATGCCCCAGTAAGTTCTTAAACTATGCTATGCAATAAGGAACCAGAGACAGTGAAACATGTACTATGCGATTGCGAGGTATTGGATCGAAAGAGACAAACACTTTTTGGGCAACCAACATTAGACCCAAAAAGTTTTTAACAGACAACCAGTAAAACAACTGTACAAACTAGTACAGGGTAAAAAAATACGGGACTGGGTGGATTAATAGATGGGCAATAAACGCAATAAGCCAAAGAACATAGAAATACACGTATATCTAATTTTATACAAAAATTGAAATTTTTACCCTCTTCAAGGGGTGGTAAGGGGGTGCTAATGGGTAAGAGAGGTATTATATTCATGTTTCGTCATCCTTTTCGGTTTTAGCATCCCAAAAACATAGAAATAGACATACATCTCATTTTTGAACAAAAATTCAAAATTCGAACCTCTTTAAGGGTTTAGGGGTGCTAGCGGAAAAACGGGCAATTGAAATTATTTTTCATGTTCATATTCGGTTTCAGCGACCCCAAAAACCTAAGAATAGTGGGGTCTACCCTTTGGTTCATACATTTTTTTTGTGTGCCTGTGTAATCTGATTTTGTAAAGGGTAATTAATCTATTTGAAAATCAAAAGTTGGCTATTACATTTCAGTAAATGTAAACACTCTCGACCATGAGACGCGGAGTAAAAGATTTTGAGCACCTTAAATACTTTACGCCCAAACCAAACTGCTGGAACTGAAAACACGCAAGACCAAGATACAAGGCGTTAAGAGTTTACATGTAGCAAAACTGAAATATTCACCATTAAGAGGAAGAACTTTGGAATTTGGGGAATAGAATCCAATTGTTACAATGAAGTTGCGCCCAAGAAAATAGTTAAAATATATCCCATATATATCCTGGTGGAATGAAACTGTAAAAATGTTTATAGAGAACAGAGATGAAAGTTATAAAATATATACGTTAGATAAATCGGGAAGATTATAAATGAAAGGGAAATGCTGTAGTCAAAATAATTAGAGTTGAAAAAGCAAAATACTACGAAAACAAAATTAATGAAAATACTTAAAGACTTAGTTCCTAATAAAAACAAAACCAGCAGTTTAACGGAACTATATATAAATGAGAATAAAGTAGTAAAAGACATGTGAAATTCCAAATGCACTGAATAATTATTATGTAAATAGTATCGCTGATATTATAAAATCAATTGACAAAAAAGGGGGTTTCAAATATTACCAAAGTATAATAACAATAATACTAGATTAAGATCTTTCCAACCTATAAATAAGGAACAACTTAAAACCCTTATATTTAGTATAAAAATAAAGAGAGGCCAGATGAAATAAATGTATTGTATATTAAAAATTGCTTTGAATATATTGTAACGGTCAAACAAGGTGTAAACGAATGAAATACCTAACTTTTATCGAATAATAATAATCATCAAATTCTACAAGTAAATAACATTAAATAATCATTTATTTTAATCTGAACCAACATTAGACAGAACGTGTTTAAGTAAATACAATTTCAAATCAATCTTGAAGTAGCAATTAATTCATAAAATGTTAGATTTCTGAAGGTTAAAATTAACACAGTAACTCCATAAGCAACTTGCATCGACGATTTTAAGACAATTACAAATATTTTGGCAAATAATACAATAGTAAAAATCAAATCTGAATAGTCTCAGACAAGTCTGCAATCGTTACATCTAAGAAAAATTTTTATTTTAAACACTATGTGAAAAACAAATTTTCCACATAACCTCAAAATAAAATATTCAAATTTAAACAAATCATTAATCTAAATTTAGGGGAAAGTCAATGAAAATTAGAAAACAAAGCGTGGGAATTGCTAAACTCATAATATTATTGTAAAATAAACAATAATAATATAGTTTAACAGAATTATAACTTCAATAATAACGAAAACAGAAAAACCTTCATGTATTCTTAATATTAGTCAAAATAGCAAATAAGTTACACCAAAATAATTCTTTTAATATAAGGAATGATTTGGTAATGGTTAAAAGATGTATAAAAGTAATTTTTTTTAGATTATAATAATTTATTTAAAAATTTTATGTCAAATTCCGATCTAGAAAGCTGTGACATACAAGTTCATAAAAACCAAATTCCGCGATCAAGCGGGGCTTTTTGCTAAAAAACCTCCGAAGTGTCCACATCAATACTCGTTACCTGTCAATTTCTAATCAACATTTCATCATCCTGTTCTGAGGTAAATCCAGTTCCTGAAACTTTTCCTGAATTTGTATCCAGTTAATGTATCCTGTAGAACATAATCCCGTATTTCTGATTGAAACTTGGTAGAATCATTTGGACCACAACGTCGATTTGCAAACAAGCAACTAAAGTTTGCTAAAAGAATTCAGAAAGTATTAAAGGTAACTTTTCATTTTCTTAAATATCGATATTTAAAACTTTAAAATAAACAATAAGGCCAGAGTACTAAACTAATTTAACCTATATTTTTAATTTATAATAATAAAAACAGAATAACGTAAGAAAGAATTTTACACAATAAATAACAACGATAAAATTTGAAAGATAATAATAATAAACCTTACACTTACTTTTTTCTGTTTTAAATATTTCACACTGTAATCGCAAATTTTGATTTCTGTTTTTTTTTAATTGTGAATAAATGCACACATATTTTTCTACTAACTGTGTCGTTATTATTGAAGGCTACAACTTTAAAGTCAATTTACAGAAGCACACCTAAGGTTCAAGGTTTTTATGCTTCCGGCTGAAGTGAAAGAGGCCACCCCACAAAAATAAACACGTTCTGGCTAAGATTACGTCAGAAGGTAAAATTAATCTTTTAAGAAAGTTACTTACTCACAAAATAAATTAAACTTATACAAAGACAAAAAAGATTAGGTGTTTCACATCACGTTTCGCGTGAAGAAGTAACAATATTGCCGATCCATTAATAAATATAAAATCGACTGGCCAGTTAGTTGTGAAAACCAGTGCCAAATAAACATATACACACACATACATTAATAAATATTATAAAGTCTTCTTTAGAATTAAACATATTTCCCGACAAGTTAAAAATATCAACTATCATACCTACTCCGAAAGTCGCAAACCCAAAAAAGCATCAGATTTTAGGCCTATTAATATGTTATGTGTAATAGAAAAAGTTTTAGAAAAAGTAGTTTACAAACAGTATATATAGAGTATATAGAAGAAAATTATCTGCTCAGTAATATTCAAACTGGGTTTCGCGGAAAACATAATTGTGAAACAGCCATTCAATGTGTACTCGGAAAAATGCTAAAGATAAAAAAAATAGGGGCTGTTTTTATAGATTTACAAAGAGCTTTTGAAACTGTTGATAGGGATATATTAATTAAAAAATTAAAAAGTTTTTTTAATAATAGCAGAAGCATGCAATGGATCATCAGTTAGAAAACAGAAAGCAGAAGTTAAGGTTAAATAAAATAATTTCTAATGAGATTAACTATGAGTACGGAATACCTCAGGGAAGTATCTTACGACCCCTACTATTTCTTTTATATATTGATGATATTGAAAGGGTTGCTGGGGATTGTTCGTTACATTTATTCGCAGATGACACTCTGATATATTTCGCTCCCAAAGATATAAAGTATCTGGTACAAACTATTAATAGTACACTCAGACAAATTTATCTGTGGTGTAATGTAAATTTACTAAAAATAAATACGAATAAAACTAAATGTATGCTTATTGGTAGCGAATGGTATGTTAACAATTTCATAACAAGTAATTATCACTTGTAATCTCCCTTGAGCCTGAATTACTATCGGAAATATTTCCGAAAGCATGAGTTTTTTCTTCTTATTGGTTAAAAAAATGTTGGTGTGAAATTTTCAGATAAGTATTAATGGTGAATATATTGAGGTTCAGAAAAAAATTAAATACTTGGGGGTGATAATTGATCACTAGCTTTGTTTTAAAGAAGACGCAAATTTTATAATTAAAACAATTTCTTTTAAAATTAATTATTTGTATCGCTCAACCCTACATTTAAGTAAATGGACAAAAAATGTATTATATAATGCATTAGTTTTACCTCATTTTACACACTATGCTACCGTTCTTTATCTGTTGAACCAGAATGAAACAAAACGCCTACAAAAGCTTCAAAATCGAGCCATGCGAATCATCCTTTCATGTGATAGAACAACTTCTATAAATCGGATGTTTACTGCATTAGGCTGGTTAAGTGTAAAACAGTATTTTAGTTACTTAACATTAACATTTATATATCAAATTAATAATAATTTATCACCGCTATACTTGACTAATAAAATACAGTACAGGGTGGCCAAATAAGAATGCGAGATACTGTATCTGGGAAACTATGCATCGTAGAGGCTTGCGGAAAAAAAAGTTATAACTAAAACGGCCTGGAAAATATTTTAAAGTTTCTGAAATGGCCGCTAGGGGGCGTAACTGCAATCTTGAATCTAAGAAAGTGATGTTTCTGTGAATTCCGCTATATTAACCTAACAAAAAAATACCTGATCTTTAAAGTACAGGACAATCTGAACCTTTTTCGTTTGACAATTTTTGCTGCATCTCTAAAAATGAAGTGGCGGGGGGTATTCAAAGGTTTCAGTAACAAAAACCCTGTATATTCGAAACGGCTGAGCCGATTTTAACAAACATGGGCTAGTTAAAGAGAGCTATTCTTAGGCTACAAATGCTATACTTAAAGTTTTCCCCCCTAGAGGGCTTTTTTCGACAAAAAATTCAATGCATTGGTATGATTTCTGTTTCATGAAAAAGTAGCTAAATGATGCCTAAACAAGCTCCCGAAAACCGCTTCTAGATATCTTGTTCCTAACCTAAAATTTAGGCGAACGAAAATTTTATACGGAAATCCCTTAAATTTTTATTTTTAAAACTAATTAATTTCTTTTATTATGTAAGTTGTGGCCCTAAAAGACCGATTTAAAAAATAAAATAAAAATAAAGGTTTTTAGTGTCCCTATAAATGCTCTAAATACTGATCATCACGCTCTATGCATTGCTGAAGCCTCTCATGGGTAGACAAACCTGCAGCTTCAATTTCTGCGCTCGGTATGTTACGTAATGCATTACGAATCCGGTTTTTCATATCTCTCTGGTCGTAGGTTGAGTCTGAAAATCAAAACAAGTTAAGTCTGGTGATCGCGCAGGCCATGGAAACAGACTTCCTCTACCAATCCACCGCTATTGTAATACTGCATTAATATGCTCTCGCGCAATAATGGAGAATTTTTATTATATTATATTTTTTTAAATATATTATAAAAACCGGAGTCGTAATGCATACAGAGAGCCGAAATTGAAGCTGCAGTTTTGTCTACCCTTGAAAGGCATCAGCAATGCATAGAGCTGGTCAGCATTTCGAGCATTTACGGGGGCATTAAAAACCTTTCTTTTTTTATATTAAAAACCTTTCTTTTTTTATTTTCTTTGGCCTAAATTTTAGGTTAGGAACAAGATATCAAGTTGCGGTTTTTGCGAGCTTGTTTAGCTACCTTTTCATGGAAAAGAAATTATACCAATACATTTAATTTTTTTGATAAAATTAACCATTTCTGTCGAAATGTCGAAAAAAAAGCACTCTAGCGGTGACATCTGAAACTATCAAAACTTCAAATATTATAGCATTTGTAGCTCAAGAATAGCTCTTTTCAACTAGCCCAAGTTTTTTAAAATCGGCTTAGCCGTTTCGAATATACAGGGTGTTTTTTACTGAAACCTTTGAATACCCCTCACCCACTTTATTTTTAGAGATACAGTAAAAATTGTCAAACAAAAAATGTTCAGATTATCCTATAGGAAATTTGAAAATTGAATTACAGGCATACTTTTTGGGCTAAAAACCTCAATATCTCAATTCTGTTTTAAAACTTTTATAATTTCTGTTCATTTTATATTTTAAATGTATTAAGTATTTTAATCTGTATTGTCATTATGTATTTTATAAATTTAACTGACCAATGTATTTATATGTACGCTGAAATTAGCTGTATTTGTGCTAAATAAAGTATTTATATGATAAATGTGTATGTATGGAAAAAGCAACGGGCATTATAAATTGAGTTTTGAACAAAATACCCTAAAATTAAAAATGAATTTTACTAAACCAGTAAGGAATTTTAATTTATTAGATTCGACATCCTAAGACCGGTTTCTGTCTTTCGACTTCATCAGTTAGGCTTTTCGAATCCAATAAATATTTTTTTTTTTTTTGGTTTATTATTTATTTTTATTTGGTATATATTACATTTTCTAGGACATTTCATTTTCCTAATTCCCTGCTATAGGAATTTCCTCCTTTTCAGGGTGAGGCCCTGATTACAATATTTGTAACCTAGCTAGCTAATTTTTCCTAAGGTTTCTGTGCGCGTTGGTGTGTTATGTTTTGTGTGTGTTGGTTGGGGCCTGTGTGGGCAGGAGCTGTTTCCCAGTTTTTTATCTAAGAATCGCCAATTGTGCTATTTCCACCCTTATGTTTGGGGAAAACGGTGCCCAATCTAAGGGGGGAAATATGATTTAGGAAAACCACGAAAACCTAAATCACGATTCATAAATAAATAAAATTCCAAACTCGTACAAGTCAATAGCTATATCCGCTATAAGATAACATTTTTAGATGTGCTACCATCTATGGTAAGAAGCGAGTATTGACATTAAATTTTGACTGAATCTAGTCAAGATGTCACTCTCTTCTTTTTATCCCTTTGAGAGATTAATACAAAGTGAGTAAACCAGTAAGGAATTTTAATTTATTAGATTCGACATCCTAAGACCGGTTTCTGTCTTTCGACTTCATCAATTAGGCTTTTCGAATCCAATAAATAAAATTCCAAACTCGTACAAGTCAATAGCTATATCCGCTATAAGATAACATTTTTAGATGTGCTTTCATCTATGGTATTGTATTGTTTACTCACTTTGTATTAATCTCTGAAAGGGATAAAAAGAAGAGAGTGACATCGTGACTAGATTCAGTCAAAATTTAATGTCAATACTCTCTTCTTACCATAGATGGTAGCACATCTAAAAATGAATTTTACTGTTTTCCAAAATTATAACTGTAGTCCAAAGTACAGAGTGTTAAAGTGTATACGGTGTATGTGCCCGCTAGGAAGATAATTTTAATATTCTTCTCACGGGGTAAAAGAGGATAAACTAAATTAACGTCTTTATAAATTTTATCAGTATAAAAATAGTAAATCTCTAGATTTACATTTAAAAAGATTTAAGTATTTGCGGGAACTTCAGTTTTAAATTCAGAACAGGGAAGTTAATGAGAAGTAAATGTAAATTACACAAAGTTAAATGTTTGACAAGCAACTTTGATACTTCGTTTTACTTACTTATGACGGTGTAAATGAGGGTTGTTAACAAAACAAGTGTACTAAAACATGGAAATAAAGAATAATATAACAAGTTTTGTAGGTATTTTAGTTTGTGAATTGAATCACTATACAGAGTGGCTCGCTCATTCGTGCTTTTAGATTTAACTCTTTTATTACTCTGGCGGTTGATTTATCGTCATATTTTCATTTTAGTTTTTACTTTTATGTCAAATCAATTTGAATGTCTATTTTGACTTTCTTTATATCAAATTAATTTTAACGTTATGTCGATTGGCTTCCTTTTCTTTCTTTCGTTTGTTTTTGGCTTGCATACCATACTTTTTGCAGAATATTCCTAAGCAAATATTCTGAGAACGATCATAGAATGTATTGGATATATTAAAATATTCTATGAATATTTATATATTATATTCCTAGTACATTAATATAGAATATTCTAAATACATTCTATGTACATACTAATTATCTTTTATTAAAAATAAAATTGATGGATTTTTTTATGTTGTTCATTTTCATATTTTCAACAATAAATAAGTGTAAAAAAATAAGCGCGTTAATTTTAAACCTTAGAAAAAATCTATGAAAAATTTTGTAGTTGTAAAATCTAATTCTTAATTTAAATCAAATGCGCAAGTTCAATACAGCATTGCCATCTTGTAATAGAAAGCTAACATGAACAAATTAATTCATATTTTTATTTATATACTAATATACTAAAAAAGTTTATTAGGTTTATACATTAATTTTCACTGACAAGAGTTGCAATAAACATTTAATTAAAAGTTAAAACCAAAAATCAACTTATCATAAATACTATACGACAACGTCGCTGTCACGTCACCCGTCACTCCCGTAAGTTTTGTGGTTAGGTTTATAGGTTTACCTATTAGTTTATTGCAGGGCTCTTAGTATAAGATATATACTAAGAGTATATCCCAAACTTATTGAAAAACGAGAAGATAGGTCCGTATTTGACTAACTTTCAAAATTCTGTGTGCGTAAAAAATTTATCAAAAAAGCATAACTTTATGTTAAACAAAAATAATGTTGCAACAAATTGTATTAAGTTAAACGAAGAAAATTAGACACAAAAATGTAAACAACGTAACTTATAAGAGTTGTTCAAAGTGGCCTCCATTTTGCTCAATATATTTCCGTGCTCTTGAAGTATTATTTGTAATTGATTTTCTAATCATAGCTTGGTCATTTCTCAGTTCCTCGCATGCGAACTCAATTCTCCGTAGAAGGTCCTCTCTAGTGTTTACTTGAGATGAGTAAACTTTTGACTCGTGGTGTTTTTAAGCAACTCAGTTTCGTTATAAAATAAATCGACAGACTTATCGCGAAAATTCAATCACTTCTGGTATTACTATTGAAAATTTCACACCAACATTTTTTAACCAATAAGAAGCGTTCGTTTCAGCTCTGTAATATATTTGGGACACCATGTACTACAGTTTATACTGAACCAGTGCGCTTGCGCATGACACTATGACATGGTCATTATTTGAGTAGTAATATAGTAATTAGCAGATGAAGAAGTGTTTAATTTACTCATTCATATTATTTGGTTATATTTATAATCCAAGCATATTCTTGGTAAAACCAAAAGATATAACAGTGGCGACGAGGATTCGATTCGTGGTGTGTTTCAAATTAAATTACCGACACCAGGACAAGAACCTAAATTTTTTTCAAAATTGTGAACGCGTGTGTGAACAAAATGGCCGTACAAAGCGAAAATGTTGGTCAATTACGGGAGTTCGACCCGGTAAATTCAGATTGGACAATTTATAGGCGACGTCTTGAAAACTATTTCATTGCAAATTCGATCGATAAAATCGAGCGAAAAAGGGCAATCTTATTAAATTTATTGACGGAAGATGCCTACCAATTGGTCTTTGATTTGTGTCTACCCGTAGAACCGGAAAAAAAAACTTATGAGGAACTTGTACAATTATTAAGTACACATTTTAAGCCGGTTCGGACAGTGTTCGCTGCGCGATTTAAGTTTTATAGTGCCAGAAAAACCGCGAATGAGTCTGCAAAGGAATGGGCTGCTAGACTCAGGAACATTGCGGCAAGTTGTGATTTCGATTCGGCACAGTTGGAGTTAGTGCTAAGGGACTTATTCATCATCGCTTACGATAAAGGGCCGGTGCAGGAACGATTGATGGAGGAGAAGAAGGCAGTCACCTTCACGGAGGCTATTGAAATTGCTTCTGCAAAATCAGCCGCGCGGCCATATGAAAATTCATCCGCCGGCGCCGTTTCCATCAAGAAGGAAGCAGAGGTTTATTATGCACGTGCGCGACCAAAAGGTAGAGGTGCGCATGGCGTAGGACCGTCGACGTCATCAGCAACCTCAGCACGGAGAAATTTCCAGAACGTAGCTACCAGGAACCAGCTGATGACAACAAAAACAAACACACAGCACCGATGCACCGTATGTGGAAGGAAAAATCACAGTTCAGATAAGTGTTCTTTTAGAGAATGTTTTTGTCATATTTGCGAAAAAAAAGGCCACTTGGCTTCGGTCTGTTCTAAAAAAGTAGATAAAAGATTTACAACAAATAAAACTTCACATAGTAATGTTCAGAATTATTTGGAATCAGATGATTATTCTTTATATTCTTTAGATGTCGATGTGAACCCTATTTATATCAAATTAAGAATTGAAAATTCAGATTACGAATTTAATTTAGATACAGGGTCTAGTTTTAGCGTTATGTCAGAATCATATTACTTGGAAAACTTTTCAGAAAAAGAATTACAGAAATCAAATAAGATTTTCAATTTATATAATGGTAATAAAATTGTACCGATCGGTCAAATTACTTGTAATATCGAATTTAGAAAAAAATGTGAGCTATTAGATTTTTATATTATTCAAAATGCCTTGGGCCCGCCTTTGTTAGGTCGCGATTTTTTTAATCTGTTCAATTTGAACATATCAGAGTTGGATTTCATGCAAATACCTGATGACGTAGATTTCGTGATTAAAAAATATTCTAAAGTTTTTGCACCCGGATTAGGTAAATTCACTAAGGGTGTGATATCGATAAAATTGAAAGATGTTAATGTTGTACCGAAATTCTTCAGAGCTCGCCCTCTGCCGTTTGCAATGAAAGAAATGGTGGAGGTGGAATTGAACCGATTAAAAGATTTAGGGGTTATCGAGCCAGTTGACTATAGTCCATGGGGTACACCGGTGGTACCAGTGTTAAAAAAAAATGGCACCGTACGAATCTGTGGCGATTTCAAAGTGACAGTCAATCCTTTTATTGAGGTGGATCAATACCCCCTGCCTCGTATCAATGAATTGTTTGTAAAATTACAAGGTGGTATTGAGTTTTCCAAACTGGATCTCTCGAATGCGTACTAACAGATTTGTCTTGATGAATCTTCAAAAAAGTTAGTTACAATAACAACTCACAAGGGACTATACAGATTTAACCGGGCACCTTTCGGAATCGCGAGCATACCTGCTAAATTCCAGAAACTAATGGAAGCTCTCTTATCGGGTTTAGACGGGGTTATTGTATTTCTCGATGACATTTTGATTACAGGGAGAAACCGTTCAGAACATGTAGAAAGACTGGAGCGAGTTTTGAAAATACTGGATGAGTCTGGTTTAAAAATTAGTCCAGAGAAATGCAGTTTTTTTATGAAGGAAATAGCATATTTAGGTTTTGTCATTAATAAAGACGGTTTACATACCGACGATAAAAAAATTGTAGCGATTAAAAATGCAACTCAACCTGAGAATTTAACGCAACTAAAATCTTTTTTAGGGTTGATTAATTATTACGGTCAATTCGTACCAAATTTAGCGGCGGTCCTATACCCATTACATAATTTATTAAAAGGCAATGCAGTTTGGCAGTGGTCTCCAGATTGCGAAGCTGCATTTAAAAAAGTAAAAAAATTATTGATATCAGCACCGATATTAACTCATTTTAATCCGGATTTACCAATCAAAGTATATAATGACGCCTGTGATTACGGAATCGGATCCGTAATCACACACATCATGCCAAACGGAGACGAAAAACCTATCGCGTTTGCGTCGCGAACATTATTAGAACGAGAAAAGAAAATGAGTCAAATTGAAAAAGAAGCTCTGTCAATCATATTTGGACTTTGTAAATTCAACCAGTATATTTGGGGTCGACAATTCACCCTAGTGACAGACCATAAGGCGCTTACAACTATTTTTCATCCTCAAAAAGGGATTCCGCAGTTTTCTGCGAATAGATTAAGGAGATGGGCGGTAATTCTGTCCAACTATCAATACAAAATAGAATTTGTTAAATCTGAAAAAAATTGTGCTGACTTTTTATCGCGCTCGCCCATGGAAAGTGAGGAAAAAGACATAGAAAACGTAGATTTAAATTATGTAACATATTTTTCCGAAAACGATAATTTTCCAATAAATTTTGAAACTGTAAAATCAGCTACATTGAATGATAGGATAATGTGTGAAATAAAAAAATATGTGTATCACGGTTGGCCACAAAAACTTGACTGTGATGAAATAGTTTCTTTTCTGAGAGTAAAAAATGAGCTTACGGTAGATTCCGATTGTCTTTTGTGGAACAATCGATTGATTATACCCAAAGTGTTACAAAAAGATATTTTGAAAGACTTGCACTCCTCTCATTTGGGTATAGTCAAAATGAAAAGCTTGGCTTGGTCATACTTCTGGTGGCCTGGTTTAGACAAAGATATAGAAAAAATATGTCGAACCTGTGAAAATTGTATGATGTTTAAAAAAACGCCAAACAAAGCTGTTTTGGATTGTTGGCCTTTTCCACCCGAAATTTGGCATCGATTACACATTGATTTCATGGGACCATTTTGCAACAAACAATTTTTGATAATCGTAGACGCATATTCAAAGTGGTTGGAAGTTTTCCAGTTGAACTCGATAACTTCACAAACAACAATTGAAGTGCTCAGATCAGTTTTTGCAAGATTGGGCTTACCAAAACAGATTGTATCGGATAACGCATCAACATTCTGCTCAAAAGAATTTCAAGATTTTTTGAGAATGAATGATATAGTTCATATTACATCTCCACCTTACCAGCCATCAGCAAACGGCGCAGCAGAAAATGCGGTAAAAACGGTAAAAAACGGTCTTAAAAATAATTTGGGAGTCAATAAAAGTATTTCGCTGAACAAAGCACTGTGTAATTTCCTTTTTGACTATAGGAATACTGCTCATTGTACAACCGGTTTTAGTCCAGCGGAATTAATGTTCCAAAGAAAATTGAGAACTCGTTTCGATAATTTGAAACCTCCAAAAAACATAAAACCGCCGACAGATATTAAAAGTCGCATCCTAACAAAGCAGGCAAAACAAAAATATTATTATGGAGGAAAAAGATTTGTAATTTTCGAAATTGGTGAAATTGTAACTGTAAAAGACTATAGAAATGTTCAACATCCAACGTGGATAAAAGCTATCATATTTAAAAAAATCGGCAAATCTACTTATATAGTACAAATTCCAGATTTAAACAATGTGACTTGGAAAAGACATATCAATCAAATAAATAAATATCAGTTTAAAACTTCAAATATTTTAGAAAATCCTAGGGTAGAAATAGATTTGTCGGTTGAAGAAAATACTAATAATAATTGTAAGATTGTGACCAGTGATGAACACAGTGATAGTACTAGTGGGGTTGAAAGACCCAAACGTATAACGAAACCTATAGATAGACTTGTATATACAGAAATGTAAATAGTAAAATAGTAAGATATTGTAAAAGGGGGAAATGTGTAATATATTTGGGACACCATGTACTACAGTTTATACTGAACCAGTGCGCTTGCGCATGACACTATGACATGGTCATTATTTGAGTAGTAATATAGTAATTAGCAGATGAAGAAGTGTTTAATTTACTCATTCATATTATTTGGTTATATTTATAATCCAAGCATATTCTTGGTAAAACCAAAAGATATAACAAGCTCGTTACTGTAGCAACCAAAAAACTTGACGATAGTATTTTCCTACCCTGGGCTGTACCACAGCGATAGGATTTCTGTCAAGTGTCAAATTATAAGTCTTACGAAAATGTCATGTTATAATTTTTTATATTACTTTGGTATGAAATTTTCTTACCGAATCTCCCACGATCTTGAATTACTATCTGGAAATATCTCCTCGAGCATGAATTTTCTTTAAAAAATTCATGCTTTCGGAAATATTTCCGATAGTAATTCAAGCTCTAGGGAGATTACAAGTGAAAGCAAAATAATGGGACACACAATGAACTAATGAAATAAAAAACACTAAATGAATACAGAATTGAATTTAAACTACTTATATATTTATTTAGCAAAACGTGATTTTAACATAAACAATTGCATCTGCTCTCTACGACTTCGAAAACAATTGGCAAAAAATGGCAACGCAGGGGGGCTAATCAAGAAACGTCCAGAATATATATTTATACTCGAGGGCTCAATACCGTAATAATTCTATCGTGCGGGCTATATAAGGTATGACAAATATGGGGATCAATAGTTAAACAAATTTCTTTACCCCTCTTGGTGTGCTCGAAATTAAATTAATTTATTAATTACGTAGCACATAAATATACTCTTTTAATTCAATTATATATCGAGGGTGGATCAACGCCTCAACAGTATACTGGGCTAAATAACGTACCAATTATAAGTATATATATATCGTTTATTTAGCAATATAAGCAAATACAATTACAACATCTTAATCTAAGTAAAAAAATTTAAAATCACATTACATCACAATTAAAATTTGAAAATATATAGATGCCTACATTAAAAATATACAAATAAAAACAATACAATAAATAAAAGAAAGAAGAAAGTGTATTAGCAGGTTCCTAAACTAAACCTTTTGTTAGTCTAACATGTACCCTTTTAATTTCTTCTTAAATATATTCTTAATTTCTTCCGGTAGTTCATTAAAGTTTTGAACTCCTTTAATGAAAATTGTATTCATGAAATTCAAAATTATACTTTAATTTGTCACGTAAATATATAGGAACTTCACCAATTTTCATTTTAAAAATAAAATATCTGGTCACCGAGCTTCGCTCTTAATAATCAAATCTACATTTTTAAGCAGCCCAATGAGTATATAATTTAAGTATATTTATAACATGACAAATTATTAATTAATTCGCGAAAATCACGGAGTGGGCGACATCTACTTGAACCACTGATAGGGAGATAAATAAAAAGTTGATTGGCGATTGGCTGTCAGTGTTAATTTTCAATTGGCTGCAGCTGTTGTTGACGTTTATCAACTGCTTGTCACAGAGGTTAGTTAAATGCATTAAAAGTTGCCTAGTTTCTGGGGATTTCACCCTTTTAGGGCAACATCTACTGACGCTTGATATTTGCGAATTGTCACGGTGGACAGGCCTCGTTTCCGGGACGGGCAACAGCAGCGTGTAGGGTACACGTCCCGTCAACAGAAGATCGCTCAGCTCACTCTATTTATCACTATATAAGAAAAACTCTATGTTCAATTGATTTTATTATTTATTGATCTGTAGTGAACGAAAATTATAGGTCTGATATTCATACTTGGGTAAAAACCTTGACAAAAACCTGTGACCAGACTCTCGACGTGTGGCAGATATTGATATCATATTTTTTCAAAAATGTTCAGTTTCAGTGTCCGCATAATAAAATAGTAGCCGTAAGGGGTAGTCTCCCCCAGGAAAGAACCTTTACCCGATGTGCATAAAGCATTTCCACCCGCCAAAAAAAAAGATTAGCTTTAGGTTAGGTTAGATCTTTGTAATAAATAAAGAAAAGTACGATACGTGTGACATTTTGACATTTGTTACATTCTGACAGGTGTCATATTTTGACATTTGTTCATTTTAAGATCTGTTCATTTTGACAGTTGTTACATTCTGACACGTATCACATTTTAACAGTTGTCACGTTTTTACAGGTGTCACATTTTGACAAGTGTCCATTTTAACAGTGTTACTCAACGTTCCTAAAAATATTTACCTAAACCCATGATTTCTGAAATTGAATGCCAACGTTGTATTTTCAACTTTGAATTTATGAGATGGCTGTCATTTGACAAGCAAATTATTTATGTCCGTCAAATGAATCTTTTCTTTTTTATATAAAGCGGCAAATTTAAAATTGAATTCTTTCAGATTAAAACGCCAGAAATTAAATAAAGTCGGTTTACTACTATACTATACAGAAGAAAGGAGTGCAGTATTTAATTTGCAGAACGTACTACAGGTTCAAGAGGAAGAAATTTTATTTTTACCTCATCCTTCAATGCTTATGTGTAGTTAAAATTTAAATTTTAATACATCTGATCGGCCTAATATAGTTTTTGTCTAGATTTAATCTTGTTCCCATGGTTTTTACTGTAATAAACCTGTTCTTTTGACAGATAAGTCAGACTTTATTTATTCATAGCCGTATCGTATGTATTTTAATTGATTCAGAATTTTGTATTAATATATATTTCAAAATGGCTTCATTCTAAAAATATTATCAGTCCTCCTAAATCCTTGAAGGCAGAATTATTAGTAATAGCAAGGCAACATAAAAACAAATTCAAAAAATATATTATAGATGAGATGGCCAGAGAAAAAGGAATTAAAATTCTCAGATTGCCTCCGAACCACTCAGAGTTAAATTCCATTGAACTGATCTGGTCACAATTATTAAAGGGTTATGTTTCTCAAAACAATAAAACATTTAAATTTCCTGATGTGCGAAATTTGTTTTTGAAGGCAGTTTCAAATGTAAATAGAGAACATTGGGGAAAATGCATTGGTCATGTTAAAAATGTAGAAAATTAATTTAGGAAAGTGGATATATCAATGGATAATTTAATAGAACCTATAATAATAAACCTCAGAAAAGACAATTATAGTGATACCAGTAGTTTTAGTGAAGACAGTGACTTTTAAAGATAGTTCTTGAACTAACTTTTTTTTAATCTTTGAGTTTAGGTAAGTACTGAAGCGTTACTTTTAATGCCAAGAGATTAAAAAAAGTTTAATCCCAACATATAATCCTCCTTGTTATTTTTGTTGTATTTTTATTTTTTGTAAATAATATAACTTCCAAATTTAATCTACGAAGTGCGTATATATATTTTATATGCTGTGACCTTATTTATATTATAGAAACTTATTTTGCAATGTACGCCTATGGAATGTGACGTTATATCCCCACTTTTACTGTACTCATCTCTCCTTTATATTATATATTACTATAGAAACAAGTTATTATATCTGTCGTTGCTAGGAAATAAAACTAAAAGCTTAACTTTTCTTGTAAATATCTCGGAAGATAGAATTTTCACAGACATGAGACCTACATTTTTTGCCGATTTAGATAGGAATTAGTCTACCCTGAAAGTTTCATTGAATTCTGACGAGTGGATTTCGAGATCCTCTGGACACACACACATACATACATACATACAAACCTTGCTCGTTTAATAGTATTTGATATTAACGTTAGATAAAGAAAATAATTTTTAACAGATAACCATTTAATGTATTCAACATTAATGTTATATGTGTTCTTCTATCACAAGATAGTATTACTCTCATTCATCTATTCTGAAGTTTCTGAACTCTTCTTTCATTTTGGTTTAGTAAATACAAGATGGTTCCACAGTAAGTGAAATGAGGTAAAATCAAGCTGTTATACAAAAGTAACCATTGATTTTGATGCTTTGATTGCCTTACTTAAGTAGTTAATTTTGAATGCTATCGTTTTAATAATGTACCCAGCATGTTCCTTAAATAACATTCTATTGTCTACTATTACATCTAAATATTTAAATTTTTTTACTAATTCATTTGCTATTTTAATATTATAATTATGTTCTTTGAAGTCATGATACTGTTTGTCATTTGCTATAATCATGAATTTCGTTTTATTGATATTTATTTTTAACGAGTTGAAGCAGCACCACTTATAGACTAAATTTAGTGTTTCATTTATTACATTAATTATATCGAGCAGATCGTTTGATGCATAATAAATTAAAGTATCATCTGAAAATAGATGAATGTAACATTTATTGATAAAAAATGAAATATCATTCATACCTATACAATAAAAAAAGTAGTGGACCTAATACGCTACCTTGGGGCACACCACACTCGTTTGTAACTTCCGTAGATAAAATATTATTTAATTTTAATTTCTGTTTTCTGTTATCTAAATATCCAATTATCCATTTTAGAGCACCATCAATGATACGAAAACTTTTTATTTTTCTAATAAGTAAAGAACGATTAACAGATTCAAATGCCCGCTAAAGATCTAAAAAAACAGCGCCTGTTATTAATTTATTATTATGGTTTAGTTTCCAATCATCTAAAACATACTGTACTGCTGTTTCGCAACTGTGTTTACCTCTAATTCCCGACTGTACACTATTTAACAAATTATTCTCTTCTAGATATTCAACAAGTTGACTATAAATTACCTTTTCCAATACTTTCTCAATAATACAATGCATATCGATTGGGCTAATATCAGTTGCCTTATTGGAATTAGTAACTTTAGCAATTGGTGTTATAGTGGAAACTTTTAAGATTGATGGAATTGTATTGGTTTCTATAGAAGTATTTATAATGTTAATTAAGGGCATTGCAACATTACCAAAACAATTCTTCAAAAACTCTACATTTATATCATCAGGATTTCCTTTATTTGCCATATCAAAAATAATTTCCTTTAAAATGTCCATATCAATTAATTTAAAACTTTGTGAGTAAACATTGTTAGTTTTAGTTACAATAGGAAAATCTAGACCATTATATTCTATATTAGTGACTATTTCTAACCCCAAACATGGTAATCGATTGGATTAAAATCGGGCCCCCTTGCAGGCCAGTCCTGCTTTACCTATCCAATGATTAGTGTTGAGGGTTCTGGAATAAACCCTGTGTTGTGCCAGTTTCCCA
Source organism: Crepidodera aurea (assembly GCA_949320105.2). Lineage (NCBI taxonomy): Eukaryota > Metazoa > Arthropoda > Insecta > Coleoptera > Chrysomelidae > Crepidodera > Crepidodera aurea. Next base: position 12,212,854 of record OX439472.1, read on the forward strand.
GGACGGCCAACAATGTGTTACCGCCTTTTTAAACTGCATCGTAGTTCTAATGGACTGTATTTTTTAGATTGAGTATGTGTGTACTGTAGTAGGTTTGTCTTCTCAACTCCATTCAACAAAAACAATGAACACTTTTATTTAATCATTTATTAAACTGTTAAATAAATAAATGAATAAAACAACAATGTAACAAAGGATTACATTAAACTAGTAATCAATGAACAAGTATTATAATTAATATGTGTTTAACAAGCACTAACACATATTAATGAAAACGAATTAAAAAGAAATGATCGCATCATTCAGAAAATATTATTTTTGCGTGTGTTCTGCGTGCGTGATGAAAAGACACTTGAGGGTCCTAGCCTGATTCGCAGCTAGAGACACACTGTTTAAATTCTCGAAGCACTGAGTTTTGATTTTGAAAATATGAAGTGAACAATAAAGTGTACCGCCTGATTGCAGCTAAGTACCACTGTGATAAACAAAATATTTTTACGTTGAGCTGGTGTCAACGGAGGGTCTAAGCTGATTCGCAGTTAGAGACGCACTGAGATAAGATCGGCGAAGCGGTTTCAAATTTATCCCTTCCGGCCGGCTAATTGTTCTAGAAGAATTTTAAGCTTTTTATGCTGTCTCTCTCTCCCGCTTGAGATGACAAGGATTAACTCAAATCACGTCATCATGAGTTTAGGGCGGACGTGACTATGATAGCGTAGTCTTAAGAAAGTCCGTTATAGATTCTACGTAGTAAATATTGGCGTACGTGACAATCGTAGCGTAATGGGAAAAAAACTAAAAAAAACTGTTTGTCGATGTCTCGCGTTTGAGAGTTGTTTTTCAAATGCATCCCGGTGCGGCGTTGCCGGTTGAACGAATATGAGTTTACATGTTTAATTATCTGAAAATTAAACATTTAGAAAGTCAAATATAAATCTTACTTCAAGAGCACGGAAATGTATTAAGCAAAATGGATGCCCAATGAAAAACACTGTATAATATAATATAATAATAATATAATATGGGCCTAAGGCTCGTATTGCAAACTTTCCTACTCGTGCAAAATATGCTCCATTTCGTGCACGTCGCATAATGTCTATTATGATATAAATTTAATGAATATTCATGTGCATTTGTGAGATTTAAAATCAATTTCGCATGATTAGTTTTATCGTTAAATATTCTGTAGGTGGTAGTACTTTTTAATTATTGTGAAGTCATTGGGACGTGCAACTATTTTTGTATTAAAAAGACTATACTTACATTGCTTGGATGTGGAATTCGATCAAATCGTGATGTAAAATTTTATGATGTTTCTGAAGTTTCAGATCATAAGTTTTAACAAGCAAAAACGGATTGTTCTGGAAGCGTCTTGCGGCAAGCTGCAATAAAACGAGATAATTTTACAGATTGAATTTTGAGTACAGTATATAACTTATATTAGTCCTGGAGAGATAGAAGCATTTACTAATAGGAAACATTAATTACATCCTTCGGAAATTAAAGGCACCAAACAAATAGCACACGGTAGAATTGTGATTAGGACTGACCACCGCGGCGCGGCGCTGTGATCAACACCAATGTGGCCGGCAAGTCCCATCAGTCGGGTACGATTAACACAGGAAAGATAGAGAAAAGTTGGGATTTTTATTAAATATAAGGGTCAAAAAATAATAACAAGTAGTAACGGCACCCGCTGCAGAAGCGTTCCATAAGAATTTTCCAAACTTTAGTGTTCGAAATCGAACATCTACGCCCCTGACAAATAAAGGGAATAAAAATATTCAAATAAAATAAGCATCGCAAGCCCATGTGTTCTTGACCTTGAATCAAAGCGCTGTCAACCAGCCACTCTAAAAACTTCGTTATTAAATCATATTAACCGGTACGAAAACATGATATCGCTTGCATAAAAAACATTTAGCCTCTATACAGTTACGCAATACGGTCGTACTTCGGGAAACATGCCGAAGACGGCCAGTACAGTACAAAAGAATATCCTCAAACATTAGTATTGGCTGAAACAATCGAACCATATTGCATCATAACGGGCTACGTGCGTTTCATCGCGTACTAAAAAGCACACATGATACATCTTCAATTAAGCTACGTCGGCACACGCCGACGTAAAAATAATTTCTTTACACTTTTCGTGTTTCGTAAAACAATGCAAGTAGTTTTTGATTGGGTTCAGAAGAATAATTTGAACCATTTATCACAATTGTAATAAATCTAAATTGTTAAGTTTGTACTATTTCGTGTTAAAATTTAATACACAGTTCAAGAAAGTGTTGAGTGTTTTTTTAAACCACCTTCGTCAATACCAAGGGCATCTATAGGGTGTCTTCTTTAAAGAGATATACAGTCCACTGAACAAATTATTGCTCGTTTTAAGTCAAATGTCACTTAAACGAGAATAGAGGCATCTATAGGGTGTCTTCTTCAAAGTCTGGGTTGCCAATATACAGAGTGTCTGTCCAAACCCAGAACAGTTAGGGTTTAGAAGTCTAAAAATGGCGTTAACGTTACATACTATTATCCAGTATGTCCAGTCTAACTTTCAATCTCGAAATAATTTTGCGTGGTGCAAGTGAGAAGACCGACGAGATTACAGTGATATTCGCACTGTGTTTTCAAACAAGTGGGATTACAACGGACCTCATGAAATTCCCGGAGAAATGTTTAACAACGGGAGTGAAAATATGATAAACTCATGCATAGCTGGCAACAGTCATAGTTGCAAACATTTGTGGCTGTTCTCTTATTCTGCAACAGGTATTTATACACAAGTACAATTATTATTGTGGATTATTAATGGGCACAATTAATTATTGTAATAAAAATCATATTTTCAGAAAAATGTCACATTTCTTCCACTACTTTCACAACACTTCAATGTTATTCGAGGATTTGCACGGACTTTCGGTTGATATTTCATATTTTCTTCTACCGAACAATCCATTTTGCTAATGTCATGCAAATTTGATCACTAAACAAACTTTAATATTATCGTATAAAACTATATTCTTCCATATGTTTACAATGATAAATGCTGGGAGTTCCCAGCCATCTTGCTCAGTCGAAAAAAGTGGGATTTAATATAAGGAACCTTCCAAAAATCCCAAAATTTTGTACATAGGCGTATTTTGGATTCCTAAATAAGAATCTGCGGTAACATTTTGGAAATTCTATAAATTCAAAATGGCCGATCCAATATGGCGCCCGAAAATCTAAATTTCTGGTACAATTCGATTTCTGTATGGACAATAATTATAACTATTAACAGTATTTAAAAAAGTTACCTTTTTTATCTGAAAATTTTCATTGTTTTACTTTTTTTTAGATTTTTCTTCACTATATTATGAAAATTAAGATTTTTATTGTTTTTAAATAAATTTTAGCATCACTTTTATCATTATTTATCCCTGGGAATGAACCTATTCCTAAAGAGACTCCACAACGGTATAGTAGACCTACCAGAGAAGAGACGGCAATGGCCAGACATATCTGCAGCAATAGACGGATAAGATGGGCCTTGAACACCTTCCAACCGTTTAAATCAGCAGGAGCTGATGGAATATTCCCCGCCCTACTCCAGCACGGGCAAGAAGAAATCCTACCACACCTAGTGAGTATGTGTCGTAGCAGTCTAGAACTGGGATATATACCGGAAGTATCGAGAAGGGCCAGAGTCACCTTCATTCCTAAAACAGGGAAAAGGGATACAACCTATCCAAAATCCCATCGTTCGTTCTGAAAACGGTGGAGAAAGCAACTGATAACTATATCAGAACAGAAATCCTGGAACGGGTGCCTCTGCGCCCCCATCAGCATGCGTACCAAACGGCAAATCCACGGAGACCGTATTGGTGCAATTGACAGATGAAATCCAGGATGCACTAGAGAACAAAGAATCTGTAGTGTGTGCCTTCCTAGAAATAGAAGGGGCTTTTGACAACACACCACACGAAGCCGCAAAAAGAGCACTAGAAGAAAGAGGGGTAGACAACACGACAACCAGATGGATGTCGCGACTATTGTCTACCAGAATAGCCGAAACTAAAATGGGACAAGACACTGTTTCCATATGCACAACCAGGAGGATGCGGACAAGGAGGAGTGGCCTCCCCTCTTATGTGGAGCCTAACAGTGGATCGACTCCTCTACGATTTGACCGAGATTGGTATATCGTGTCAAGGCTATGCAGCTGACATAGTCATAATCGCAAGAGGCAAATTCGAGAATACCCTCTGCGATATAGTTCAAAGAGGGCTTGACTATACTAAAGAATGGTGTCAATCGATGGGACTTAGCCTCAACCCCATCAAGACTACCTGAGTTGCCTTTACACGGAAAAGAAACATTAACCGCAAAACCATCGAATTGGATGGGAAAGTTATTGAATGGAAGCAAGATGTCAAATATCTGGGATTAATACTAGATAATAAACTCATCTGGAATAAGCACGAAAAAGAAGTAACCAGCAAAACCAAGAAAGCTCTAATGGTGTGCAGAAATTTTGCGGAATGTAACCCAAAGATCATGCAGTGGATGTACACATCAATAGTGAGACCGGCCATCACTTAAGGGGCAGCAGAACTAAGCTGGCCAGTACAAAGGCACATCTAGCGAAAATCCAAAGACTAGCCTGCGTATCCTTAACAGGTGCAATGAGCACATGCCCAATGGCCGCCATGGAGGTAATTCTAAGCCTGACACCCCTCCATATAGTAGTGGAGAGTATAGCGAAAGGGACAACCTACAAAATGACTAGAGAAGGATCAACCAAACGCAAGTTTCGACTCCTTCCTGGAAATCACCAAACCTGGGACATGCCCCAAAATGATATGACAAAGAAGTTTAGCTTTGTGAAAGAATTCAACACAAAGCTAAGTAACAAAAACGAATGGGACAAAGATGCCATCCCAAAACTCAAGAGAAGTGCCATTAAATGGTACACAGATGGTTTTAGAACAACAGAAGGAACAGGAATAGGAGTATATGTACCTGGAATCAAATATTCCGAAAGTTTAGGCAACTCTCCGAGCATTTTCCAAGCTGAAATATACGCCATCGGAAAATGTGTCCAGTTCAACATAGAAAGAAATTTTCGCAGATAAGAGATCATCATATTGGAAGACAGCCAAGCAGCCATTAATGCCTTGAACTCCCACGTAATCAACTCCAAGATGGTTTGGGAGTGCCTAGAAAATCTAAACGAACTAGTCAAGAACAACACTGTGATCCTCCTATGGGTTTCGGGACACACTGGAGTGGAGGGTAATGAAATAGCAGACGTACTCGCAAAAAAGAGGCTGAAACACCATTTCTGGGACCTGAACCCTTCTGCGGAATAAGCACCAGTACAATTCTTGATGAACTTGGAAAGGAAGCAAATAACAAAAGATCCCTATACTTGATAGGACTACAAGGAATGAGGCAGGCCAAGACACTACTGGGAAACTATGACCAGAAGAGATCTGACGACTGCGTCAGTAAAAGTAAAAATAAGCTCAGAACACTAACGGGTATCCTAACAGGTCACTGCCGGCTGAGAGGCCACCTAAAGAAACTCGGATTAGTAGACAAAGAAGAATGGAGATTCTGCGAGGAAGAGGAGGAAACCTCTATACACATTCTCTCATTCTCTGCAAAATCCAAGGGTACGATACCTCGGAGAATATCAAATAGAAGAGGAAAACCTGAAGCCTACCGACATATGAGCTTTTTGAAAGCAATAGGACTGCTCTAATCGCTGAGACATCCTTAACGATTGGGCAGCAGTAGGGGGCACAATAGATCTTATAGGTCGCAGTGTAACGACAACCCCATCACAGATAGATAGGTAGATAGATAGATAATTATTTATCCTAACATTGATTGATTATACAAAAAAAGCACGTTTAACCAAAAAAATGCATTTTTTTGATAGGCTGTAGTTTTGACCGGGGCAACTCGGGGCAGTTAATTGTTTTGGAAAAAAGACTTTATACTTTATTTTTTTGAGTCGCTTACGAATTTCAGGTGACACTAGGAGAGCAACACTATTTTTTCGCAGTTAATGTTTATGCTAGAAATAAGATAATAATATTACATACATTTCATAAAATACTCTATTTCACTTAATTATTTGCATTTCAATGAATATATTTAATGTTATTTAACAATTTATAATATGACAATAGTAAAGAACTCCTGCATCTAGTGAGGTTCTGTCATTTTATTCAATTGTTTAAAATGATAAACGTCATGCTTTTATCCATGTCGATTAACGGGAAAAGTATCAATGTTTCACATTGTGTGTCGGTGGCGTCCATCCTAGTGCTGATCTCAATACTTGTTAAACGGATAAATGAGACAAATCAAAAATAAATTTAAATGGGAATAATGCCTATAACAATATTAAGAAAGGGAATTGATACAGAATAAAATCAGTACTTAGTACAATTCAGTGACTGTTTGTTGTGCCTTTATTAATTTTTTCCCACCTATTTAATTCCTTTATAGGTAATAACTATTTATTTTATAGTTTTATTTATAAATCTGTGATTTTTAGCTTCTTAGATTTCGTAAGTGGTGTGTTAGTGTTTTCAACCTTTTAACCATTGTAATTATGATGGTTAGGACGAACATTTTAAGACAAGTTTTTCAAGAAAAAAATACCTATCCGTTAACGAAAATAATTTTCACACAAATTCAAATTCATTTATTGTATCTTTCCAAGTTTACAATTATTATCATCTCTAATAATATAATACTTTTAGACTAGTCCAAATAAAAATTATAGTAAAACAATTAAAATTAAACATCCACACCTCCATGCACACCTACACGCACACAGATTGTGTACTTCCACCCACCTGTTTATCAATTAACACAGTACAACATGAAAAGTTTAAAAAATTGATATAAAAATTATAATAATTGAGTGAATTTAATTACAGTAAAAATTTCAAGTCAATTAAGTTACATTGTTTACTCCTGGTATGGGATCCAAAAACTCCCCAACTGAGTATTATAAGTACTTTTTTAATTTCTCTTTAAATGAGTTGAGTGATTATAACAGATAATGTCTTGGAAATTCCTCGTGTTTTGTTGATGTATCATGTTACTTTTTACATATGTTGATTCATTTACTTTTTTATATTCACGGTTATTAAACATCATTCAAGTTCAATGTTCAAGTCAAGTAGTGTCTGAAAAGTGCTCTGTTAAAAGTTAAATTATGTACGTGAATGAGCACGAATAAAATAAAGTGTTTTATATCAAAATATTCGGTGAAAAATCTACTTTCTAGTGAACTTTAAACATACAAATAAAAATGAACCTACAGTGAGTTTAATTGCATAAACAGCATTTATTCTATATTCTTATACCTATGCGACAAAACATTAAAAAAAGAGGTAATTATCTAAACAAAAACTAGTAAGATAAACTAATTGTGATAGCTGATAGCAAACCCTTTAAAATAACGAAAAAGACTAGACAGTGGCGGATTTATTTTTAAATAGACTATTACTATATATAAAATTATGAATGATATGGAAAATGATATATCAAATACTGATTTATTTAATCGCGTGTTTAGGCTAATCAAATCTGAAAGTGAACAAATAAAAAAGGAGATTAAAACTGAAAATAGTAAAATATTAGAAAAAATAGATGCATGCATTGACAGAATAGATAAGGTTGAACAAAAAACCAAATTTCTTGAAACCAAGTGTTTAAATTTTGATCGAGTAATTCGTAAGAATAATATTATAATAATAGGAATCGATATTGGTCCAAATGAAGATTTAATTTCTTTGGTTCTAAATAAAATAAGGGAGTTACTCGTGATAGATATATCAGAGGCTGACATAAATAATATATACACCATAAATTTGGGCAATAAAAAAGCGGTTAAAATAGAATTCGTGTCATTTTTAAAAAAATCCCTAATATTAAGGAATTGTAATAAACTAAAAGGTAAAAATATTTATTTTAATGAGGACTTGTGTTATGAAGATAGACAAGACAGAAAACTTCTTCAAAAACACCTAAACATAGCGAGAGCGGGTAATAATCACGCAAAAATTAAAGGTCGCACATTAGTCGTCAATAGCGAAGTGTACACCATTAAAGCGTTAAAACAAATGGGCTTAAGTGAAAATAGAGAAGTGACAACTCCAAATAGTCCCGTTGAACAAACAAAGATAAAGCCAAATAGTGCCCCACCAACACCATCTCCAAATAACTACTTAACTTTTTTTGAAGATAGTTTAATGCAATTCACTTTAGATACACCACAAATTCCTAACACAAGCACGCTAAACCAGCAGAGAAAGAACTCAGTGACAACTAAAATACTAGAAGCCGAACCATCTGAAATTTGTTCAAATAAATCTGAAAACACACAAAAAGAGGCAAACAAAGAAGTCAAGAATACTGAAAAAGAAGTCAAGAACACAGAAAACGAAGACAAGGAAGAAAAAAAGAGAGAGACGAAACAAGAAGAAAAATTAAAATTAAGAACAAATTCTACTTCTAGCACATCTAATAGAGTTACAAGAAACAAATTTAGCAAGTAACGTGCATTATTTACTTTATTAATTTACTCACTTTATTTATTACTCTCATTTTATTTATTTCTTACAAGGTAGATGTTAAGGCTAACTTTAAACACGTATCTATTCATTTTATTTTCTATTTTACTGTCGATTTTAAGATAATTATCTGTACTAACATTATTTATTCTATTTGGTATTAAAAGTAGTTTATTTTAAATTGTTTAGGCTGTAAATTAAATTATTTTGCTTAAAATTCTAGGGATTAAAAGAATGGTAGAAAACCCATAAAAAGCAATTCCATATTTCCGTGTCTATTCATTTTATTTTCTATTTTACTGTCGATTTTAAGATAATTATCTGTACTAATATTATTCTATTGGTATTAAAAGTAGTTTATTTTAAATTGTTTAGGCTGTAAATTAAATTATTTTGCTTAAAATTTTAGCGATTAAAAGAATGGTAGAAAACCCATAAAAGGCATTCCATATTTCCTATTTATAATCTTTAAAGCTTTTGTCTTGTTTCAGTAAAATACTACTCTCTGAATTTGACATTTTAATATTCTAATATAAACAAACTAAATAATAAATACAATGGATCCCTATATTCAAGATTTTAACGTACAAAAAATATACAATTTTCAATTAAATAGTTCCAGCGAGGCAAAACACGTCTTAGCAATAAATAAAGATAACCCAAACATAAAAATTATTCACAATAATATACGAAGTATAGCAAAAAACCTAGATGAGTTTCAAATATTTCTAGAAGGCCTAGACACATCTATTGATTGTATTGTATTTACAGAGACTAGAATTATACCAAATGTTGAGATATATACAATGGAGGGTTATAAGACACTTTATAATCATGGCTCTCGAAATCAAAACGATGGTGTATTGGTTTTCATAAAGACAAATCTATATTTAAATCATACAAATGTCGAGCTAGGCGATTCTTTTGTACTGCGAGTAAAATTAGAATATGACAAAAAAATTATCTACATAAATTCTTTTTACAGATCACCTTCAGATAAACAAGTTAATATGTTTCTAGAAGGTTTAAGAGATTTACTAGAGAGTCACCCTAAACAGTTCTCTTACAGCATTCTTATTGGTGATATTAACATTAACTTATTAGCTAAAAATACAGATGATACTCAGAATTATTTAACTTTGCTTACTGAATATGGTTACCTATCGGCCATAAATACTATTACTAGACCTGATTCTGGATCCTGCGTAGACCACATTTTCATAAAAACAGATAATAACAACTTGGATAATATAATATCAACAACTGTAGAAACATTCATTACAGATCATTTTGTAATATTATTACAAATTATGCTTAAGAATTGCAAAGTAAATCCTATTATGAACGAACATAAAAATTATTACAAACAAATTAATAAAAAAAAATTATTACAACACATGCAAAATACCAATTGGCATGAATTTACAATAATAAAAAATCTAGATTTCGCAGTTGGAAAACTTGTAGACTGCATTCAAGATGCTGTCGAAAAATCTGAAATTAAAATTAAAATAAAAAGTAATGAACGAAAACGAAAGGCTTGGATATCTGGGTCATTGATTAAACTCATTAACAAAAAAAATGAAATTTACAAGAAATATAAAAATGATCCACAAAATGTAATTCTGTGCAATGAATACAATAATTATAAAAAAAATATAAAAACCCAAATTAAAGAAGCAAAAATGAACTATTATAGAAACATTATTGATAAAAAGAAGAATGACTCCAAACAACTTTGGTCCGTAATAAATGAATTAACAAAAAACAAAGAAAAACAGTGTATAACACGTATAAAATCTGAAAAGGGGAATTTAATTAGTGACCCAAATCTCATAGCAGATGATTTTAATAACTTCTTTACAAATATAGGAATAAACTTAGCAAAAAAAATTAAAAAAACAAAAAATTATCAAGAAAGAAAGAATGTATGTAATAATTCCATATTTTTAACTCCCACAACTAATACCGAAGTAAAAAATATAATAACCAGTTTAAAAAAGAAGAAAGCTCCAGGATTGGACAACGTAACTGCAGAAACACTGCAGCACATTTCAGACTTTATAGCTGCCCCACTCACTAATATTATTAATACAAGTCTCTCTACGGGTATCTTTCCTCAACATTTTAAGCAGTCTTTGATTATTCCCATATATAAAAATGGCGAAAAAAACGAAATATCAAACTATAGACCGATAGCTCTGATATCTGCACTAGGGAAGATTCTAGAAAAAGTAATAAAAAAACGACTAAATGGTTTTTTAGACAAAAATAAATTGCTATCGACAGCCCAATATGGTTTCAGGGAGGGAATATCTACTCAAGATGCGATTAGGGAACTGACTAATAAAATTTACCAATCGATTGACAAGAAAAAGCCATCAATAGGAATATTTTTAGACCTGGCTAAAGCTTTCGACACTGTGGACCACTGGCATTTACTAAATGCTCTTGAAGATATGGGTATAAGGGGTATAGCCTATAATTTAATGAAATCGTATTTAAGTAACAGAACACAGAAAACTAAAATACAAAATGTCATCAGCAAAGATCAAACAGTTATATGTGGTGTACCACAGGGAACAGTTTTGGGACCCTTGCTATTTATTGTATACTTAAACAATCTCTTTTTAGTTGAAAGTAAGGCAAATATTATTAGCTTTGCTGATGACACAGTAATGTACTATGAAGCTTCTGACTGGAATAACTTGAAACAGTTGATTGAAGAAGATTTACCCAAAATAAAAATATGGTTTGACTACAAATTACTATCTATTAATTTTAAGAAAACAGTATACTTACCCTTCTGCAGTCTAGCTTCAGGTCTTCCCCAATTTCAAAATATCGCTATCGGGGACGGTACATGTATATTATCTGAAAACAAAATAAAATATTTAGGTATAGTAGTAGACAATCACTTGCGTTGGGATAAGCATATTCAATACTTACTAAACAAATTGCGTAGTGTATTATTTAAATTCATACAAATATCACCAATCCTAAAGTTACCAGAGAGAAAAATTTTGTATCACAGTCTGTTTGAATCTCATCTCAGCTATGGAATAATCGGATGGGGTGGAGTCACTAAAACTCAATTAAAACCAATAGAAATTATTCAAAAAAGTTTTTTAAAAATAATGCTTAACAAAAACCGAAGATATCCCACTGAAAATGTTTATCATGAAACTCAAATATCATCAATTCCAAAATCAAAATGAACTTCACACAGCTTTACATCAATATGGCACAAGGAATAGAGAAAATTTCTTGCCGCCACGTATGAATAAATCAGTTGGACAAAACAGTTACAGCTATCTAGGACCAAAAATCTTTAATAGTATTCCACCAGAGATTAGAGAAATAAAATCAATAAAAATTTTAAAAAATCTACAAAAGAATTTATAAAAAAAATGCCGCGTCACTTCTTCCACAATATAATAAAATAAAGTATTCAAAAAAAAAATTAAACTGTAAGCTTTAAAAATACTAAAATTATAATAATAATAATAAAGTATAAAGTTTAATCAAATTCATGTTGTAAAGGTAATTATTTAAAATTAAAAATAAATGGGTCACTCTTTCTTTCGCTAAAATTAAAAAAAAAAAAATTTAAAAAAAAAAAAAAAAAAAATTAAATTATGTATATTATTAGTTTTATGTATATAGTATATTTTTACATTATGTTTTTTCTATATATATATTTATGTATGTCATGCACAATCTGTCATTGTACATAGTACAGTGAACAGATTCAGTGGCATTCCTAGTTTATTTACATTGTGTAATATTTATGTATATTTTTGTATTTTAGTAAATAAACATTATTATATTATATTATATTATTATAAATAGATATCTAAATTTTAAAAAAAATTAAAAAATATATATGAACATGGGCAGCAACGTTAGTATTGACAAATATTTTAAGGACATTTTTACAGTTGTAGAATTCGGCAAAATATTGCGTCCAATGCCGAATCTCTACGTGTAGATTCTAGATGATCACGTTAATGTTCCGTTTTAATTAAATGCATTTTATGTTTATAAAATAGGGTATAATATAAATTTTGGTGTTTACAGGATGTTGATTGATAGAATTCTAACAAGTATAAATAAAATAATAATATGTTTTTTCTTTCTTCAATTATTTCCTTATTTCCTTAGTAGGCCGGAAACAGGAGATATGAAACTTGAGACGATTCCTTACTTCTGTTTTTTCTATGCCAGAAATTTGTAAGTGAGATTATAATCAAAAACTGGCCAACTATCATTATATGTCATTAAATGTAGAGAAGTGAAAACGAACACTACAACAGTGTGATCCATAGGGCAGACCTGCGATACATCTGACTATCTTCTTTAGCATTATGAAAACTGTTCTCATATGAGAGGAGTTACCCCAAAATGACAGACCATATGACAATGTAGATTGTACCAGACCATAATAGGCCAGCCTAAGTATTGGTAAGCTTGCGGTATTATATAAATTTATGATCCACAATTACTCCTAAATATTTAAGCTGGTTCACTTGTTCAATGGATTTGTTGTTGTCTTATTAACATGTCATAAGTACCGTTTTGTCTACGCTGACCAAAAGCCCATTTGCTCTACACCAGCCTGCAAACTCCATTGTTACCTTGGCTGCGGCTTCTCGTGCCACTCTTGTCACTATTTCACTTGTACCATCTGCAATAATAATTGCAGTGTCGAGCCTTGTGGTACCCCCATCGGCACTCTAACATGCTGAGACTGAGTCAATACAAACCACTTGATACCTGTTTTGTAAATAAAACTCTACCCAATTACCTGATACTCCTCTAACTCCTATTCTGTTCAATTTTTCCACCAACAGCACTTGGTCCACTGTATCGAATGCTTGTGTCAAGTTGAAGAAAATGACAATGGTATGCCTCTTGTTATTCAGATCTTCTATTAGTTTATTACAAAGTTCCTCTATTGCTGTATTTGTAGATTTCTTAGGCCTGAATCCATGTTGGCAGTTCGGTAGTAGATTATAATGTTGAATGAAAAACACACGCTTCTGTAATTGCATTTTTGTTACCTTATTAATAATATTTTGGGTTTCACATTAATTTATGGGTACAAGAGGCAATAATTTTTGGTCCCCCTTTATAACTGATGGTTTATCTATGATAGTAAAGAATGTATTTAACTGATTTGCTACATCTTTTTTGTCGCTAAGAATTGTACCATTTATATTTAATTCTAATGTAGATTTTGATATTGATTTTCTATGCTCGTTTATTATTTTCCACGATTATTTACCTATATTATCTGCATTTAGGAGCATTTCATTGTTAAATTCCCTATTTGCTTTATTTACAGATTGATTATATCTCAACCCACTCGACAAATAATATAAATTATATTAAAAATTGGTTGCACCACGTTTGGACTAAAAACAACTACTCCTGGGGCCCCCACAGGCATTGAATTGAATTACGTGGTGCAACCAATTTTTAATATAATTTATATTATATTTCGAGTGGGTTGACTGTGTGAAAATTATTTTCGTTAAACAATACCCACTTGTAGGCATCTGAAAAGAACCGGTTTTTATTAACACCAACGGATAGACGAGAAATTACATAGGTCAACATTTTATCTAGGCTCGTACACGGGTATCGGAGATGGTATCCTAGGGTTTTCGGGGTCGCTGATTACGATAAGCGGGTCGGTTAGGCTCCATCAGGTCAGATTCAATGTCATTTGAAGGTCAAATCCAGGAATAACCTCAACCTGTTTTTTTGGTCGCTGAATTCGAATCCGTTGTTTGTTTATTCCTTGACAGAATCCTAGAGGTCACTGAAGGTTATTTCAAGGCCATCTTGAAGTTATTTTAGATAAAACAGTCAAGGGCATCTGAATCTGAGGTCAATCAACCTCATTTCAAGATCATTTGAAGGTCAAAATCTGAATCTCTTATGTGGCTTAAATTGTCGAATTGACTACGACTAACTAAAACTTGTGGTTGTAAACATATGTATCAATTTTTTCAGATTTTTTTGAGGTTATTCCTGGATTTAACCTTCAAATAACCTTGAGCATTTTTTTTTTTTTTTGGGAGGAGGGAAATGCATCATGCACACCTGAGAAGCTCAGGTAGTGTCGGACTCTTACCGACTAAAACCCTTCTCTTTGCCTCCCCTGCCATTCCGGAAACCGCCTTATCGGCATACCGTCAGAATGGCCGGAATTTTCTCATTGCCTTCGTTGTCCTGCCACCTCCTCTGCCTCCTTCGTCTTCATCACCCCTGTGATGTAGTCGTATATATTATCACCACCAGCAATTTCCTGCAATTTCCAGCAATTTCCTGCTCGCCCATCTCCCGCAGTGGAATATGATGTGTTCCGGTGTGTCTATGTTTGGACAGTATCTGCATATATCCCTTTCCGTCTTCCCTATCCGCTTCGTATATGTTGTAAAACTGCCGTGTCCAGTCCAAAATTGGGTAAAGAAGTAGTTCGTCTTACGATATGGACACGCATACCACCGCCTCACATCAGGAATTAACCTCGCCGTTCCAGTATGCTCTGCCCATCTCCTTTGCCACTCCCCCATGCAGGCATCCCTCGCCTCCTCTCTACTTCTTCCATCCATGGTCATACACCTCTGCCTTATCAACAGATCCATCGGGAGCTGTCCAAGTAGTACCAGCAGACTGGATATTGGCGCCGTGCGATATGCGCTTGCGCATCTCAGTAGACCCTTTCTTTGTGCACGCTCCAACATGCTCCTGTACCGCTCTACTCGCATTATGCCACTCCAGACCGGGGCTGCGTAGAGGATCGCGGAGTAGACGACCCCCAAGAGTACCTTCCTCTTCCCTGAGCTGGGTACGCCTATGTTGGGTAATATTCTTGTTAGCGCCGACACGCATCGGTCCGCTTTCTCCGTTATCTTCCTGACGTGTTCGCCGAAATGACCATTTTCCCCTATCCATATCCCTAGGTATTTCACGCTTTTCTTTGGAACGATTTTTATTCCATTCAATGTAAACCGGATTCCGTCTCTATTCCTTTTACCTCCCATTATTACGGCTTCTGTCTTATGTGGGGCGAGTTGCAGGCCATTGTCCTCCATCCATTGCTCTATCTTGAGCAGTGCTAAATCTGCTTCTTCCATAAGATCCTGTTTTGTTGTTCTGCATCTAGAGGATATGTTTAGTAGAAGGACTGGGTCGTATAACACATTCCACAACGTAGGGCCCAAGATCCATCCTTGCGGAACACCTGTGGTGATTTTCTTTTCAAGTCCCTTTCGATCGTTCTCTCTTTAAAGTAATTTTGGACTATATTTATTAGGTAGCTGCCTATGCCTATCTGTCCAAGCCTGCCAATTATTATGCTCCACGTTGCTTCATTGAACGCGTTCTTAACGTCCAGCATTATTACGGCACTCCATCTCCCTATTCTGTCCGCCTCCTCCATGACCCTCAGCACTGCCTGAACTGTCGACCTCCCCTTACGGAAGCCATATTGCTCACTGGATATACCATGTTTCCCATTTAATTCCTCTTCCAGTCTATTCCTGATTATTGCTTCGTATAGCTTGCCAATGGTGTCGAGTAGACATGGGTCTGAATGCAGATTGATCTGGAACGTTTCCCTTTGGTATTAGAACCACCCTAGCTCTCTTCCATTGGACCGGAAATTGTTGGACTCTTATTAGCTGGTTTAGCATATTCAGCATCAGGTCTGATAATTCTGTCACTGCGATTTTAATGGTCTCTGTAGTAATTCCATCCATCCCAGGGGCTTTTCCGTTCTTCAATCCTTCCGCCGCTTTGCACAGCTCCTCTTTCGTAATTGGTGGGGGTTCCTCTATTATTACTTGTCTATTTATGCGGTCTGTTATTGTGGGAAAAAGTCCGTCTATTACTTCGAATTTCTTTTTTAATGTCAGATTATATGGCGGCGTTAGCTTATTCCAGTGTTTCTTCATGATCTTATAGGCGTTACCCCAGATGTCCTCCTCCAACTTATCGCATAACTCAATCCAGCTTTTTTTCTTGGAAGTTTGCAATAGCTTTTTCATCTTTCTCTTTCTTTTCTTATAAACCTCCTCCAGTACCTCTATCTGCTCTTCGGCTATCCGCGATTTCCTCGCTCTTGTCACGATCCTCCTTGCCTCATTAAGACTTCCCTTTTTCTCCTCAACTTCCCAATTCCACCAGTAAGGCATACTTCTGTTGTCCCTTCTTCTCTGTACTTCACATTCCTTTTGCAACTTTCCCATCAGGTTGGTGAAGGTTTTCACGTCTACATCTTGTATTCTTGTTTCCATTCTTTTCATGGCATCTTTCATTTTCCTTGAGCCTGACCTGATGGAGACTAACTGACCCGCTCATCGTAATCAGTGACCCCGAAAACACTAGGATACCATCTCCGATGTCCGTGTACAAGCCTAGATAGAATGTTGACCTATGTAATTTCTCGTCTATCCGTTGGTGTTAATAAAAACCGGTTCTTTTCAGAACCACAATATTATTAAATAAGAAAAAAAATTACTAAATAAATGTTTTTTTAGCTCGAATTTAAAACTTTTACAATAAATGACTTTTATAGAAAGTTATTTAAATGTATTCGAATTCAAAAGCAAGAGATATATTTATGTCGTAATGTCAATATGTCAAATGTTTGTTTATTATTAGCCCTTAGTGACCATATTTTGATCACATTTTCAGGGGATTCCCGTATTATAATCGTCTCCAAGTTGGTTTTTTTTTTAGTTTAGAACAAAAGATGTAAGCTCAACGATTTAAAAATACTTTGACGTTCTCTAATCTTGTTAAATTTTATGTGTCAGAATTCGCTCAAATCTTGTCGTTCGAGGCTGCCATACTAATCCAGAACAAATTTTTCTCCTGCTTGTAAAAGGACGCCAGGATGTGACATGTAGTTTTTGCCTTTCATTTCTGATAATCTTATGGCAGACTTTTTAAGCAGAAGTGCTACAATCTGACGTAATATGTAAATACATTATACACTATGTTGAAAGAATATTTTCTTTAGTGATAAATAAAAAAAGTTCAGACAAAAGTTGTAAAAAATAAACATATATACGTATAAAAGGAGGTTTCGTGAGATTTTCTGTTTTAGTCTTCTGTGATGCAAAAAACTATTAAGTCAATTAATAATAATCCTTTATTTAGCTCTTGTCTAGTAATATTTTTTTTCCAGAATACATTCTGAAAAACTTTGTACGGTATAATTGTATTATAGAAATTATTTCACTTAATCGGTTGGTTCTATTCTGTAAAATTAAAATGGCGTTTTATGATTAATTGGAAAAGTTTTGATTGAATAAGTACTGGAAAATGAAGGTATGATAATAATAGTAATATATTTATTCAGCATTTCAATATTTAGTAAATTGTATCTTTATAAAAATTTGTGAAAATGAAAAAATAATTACATCTATGAGGTAAGACAAAAAATGTAATGACTAATTAAAACTAATATCTGTTTCTATTTGAGTCTATTTGAGATTCAATGCTGGTTTGAATTCATATATCGTTTTTTTATCATCGAACAAATTGTTCCGTACCTCTTCCAGAACACCTTCAAAATGGGGTCCAAAATATGAAAATTTTGAAGTCTAAAATGACATTGAATTTAAAGTAGACACATAGTGAATAACGATTTTGGTAAAAGTGACTGTGGCCGTGTTGATTGTAATAAGAACTGTCAATCTAAAATTGTATTAATACTGTCATTACAATTTGTTCGGTCTGTGGCAATGCTAGAAGAGCATTCTCAACTGGTTTTTCAATTGTTTTGATGGAATCAAAGAAAATTTGTTCTATTTTTCTAATTCAATTTTGAACAGTGTGTAGATGTCACATAGTGATGTAATTTTTGTAAATTCTTTTAATTTGTTTAAAAACGGAGAAGGAGTACAGGGTGTGTCACGGTAGATTATATTACCCACCAATTTATGTAAAATACGTAACTTTGGGTATAGGTACTTGTAATACAGATCGAAAGAGAATAAAAAACTGATTCAGGCGTGAAATAGTATATTACATAACAAGTGTAGAAAGTGACTTATTTCACACGAGTGAACGTTTAGCACGAGCCGCGTAGCGGAGAGTGCGGAAACGGAACGAGTGTGAAAATCACTTTCTAACGCGTTAGTACAATATTTTTCCTACGACTAATAATTAGAACAAATGCCAAAGATAAAAATTATTTAATAAGAAACAACAATTAAATGAGCTTAATGTGTTAGTACTTACTTTTAAACATTGTGTCATTGATTTGACAGTTCCTGCCTTCTAGATAGAATTGCAAAATTCAAAACTGATATGAAATATTCATATCGTATCAGTTTTAAGTTCATATCATCACTGTTTTAAATGTGACAGATATTGTCAACTTTCTGACGTATTTATTTATGTAATATAAGCTACTTTCGCATATAGTCGTAGGAAAATAAAATATATGGTGTTTCATTTGAAATTATCGACTTATTGAGAATTAAAAATATGGAGATTGGACGCTCCGTTATAGTCACCCTGTATAAAATATTGCGTTTGACATTTCACCGTATGCTAGAAGCAGGCCTGACGAGAGGGGTGGGGTAAGGGGGGATTCCCGCCGGGCCCGCAGTTCTCGATGGGGCCCGGGCCCGGGTAATTTTTACCCCCGGGCCCGTTTTTTCTCTCTACGGGCCTGGCTAGAAGGATATTCTCACTATATCTGTATAAAATTTGAAATGAATAGCTTAAGAACTAAGCCAGATACGGAAATTAACTTAAATGCGTGTTTTTATAATTGTGTATAAAAATCTCAAATATTTGGGAAGCTGTTAAATTTAGACCTGTGGTAAGTTCATAATTTTTTGTTTAAAATTTGATGCTGAATCGAAAAATAAAAAGAAAAATGGTACATGTCGTTTGAAATAACAAAGTTGATGTCTACTTCCGGTATAATCGGAAGTAACCGGAAGTTGAAAATATTTTCATTGAATACAGCGTACTGGCAAAGCCCCATAACCCAATTATACTCTATATATGGCTAATGGGCCATCTACGTGACACACCCTGTATTTAGTAAACGAGTAAGGAATTTAATTTTTCTGCCTTTCGGCTTCGTCAGTTAGGCTTTTCGAATCCAATAAATAAAATTCCAAACTCGTACAAGTCAATAGCTATATCCGCTATAAGATAAAATTTTTAGATGTGCTACCATCTATGATTAGAAGACAATTTTTTAACGCAAAAAATTCCCGATGTTTTGGGGTTGCATACACAATTTAAGAAGAAGAAGAAGAAGAAAAAGAAGAAGAAGAAGAAGAAGAAGAAGAACAAGAAGAAGAAGAAGAGAGTGACATTTTGACTAGAATCAGTCAAATAAAAGCTTTGCAACACACAATGCAAATAGTGTATGCATCCCAATACATCGGGAATTTTTTGCTTTAAAAAATTGTCAATACTCTCTTCTAAACATAGATGGTAGCACATCTAAAAACACCCTGTATTTGTTTCTTATATTTACAGGTAAATTAAACAATTACAATTAAACTTTGTTGACGGTGGATTTTTGCATGAAAACAAAACATAAAAAAAAATTCTAAAAAAATTCTTGGGTCTTATCAATAGTAAAAAGAGGTCAACCAATATATCTTTCTATAGAATGATTTACAATGGCCAATCACTTAATGGTCCCACTGATTTACTTAATGGTTTTTTTGATTACTTTGCAAAATCTTTCTCAGCTTGCTCACCATATGACTTTCAAGATGAATCGTTGAATTCACAATTTTTTAATGTAGGTTTTGCATACTGATATATATTATATATACGGATTCTTCAAAGTATTTAACAATCTACAACGGAATATTTAATAAAACTATTGCTTTGACAATGAAGCTCTTTAACTCTGATCATTTTAAAATATTAAATAACAATTTAGATTTTTATTGCACCTGTATCACAGAGAGTTCCACAGGGATCAGTACTGGGCCCTGTGTTATTCCAAATATACATAAATGAGTTGATTGATAACATCCAACTAGCTTCTACCGTCCTATTCGAAGGATAAACGTCCATATTAGTCAGGAATAATAGACTTTAGCTGTGTCGGAGTAGTCAAAAATGGTGTGTCTCGAACCAATTAAAACACAAAATATACTTTTTACGTCCAGTGAGCTAATAAAAATAGGAACCAGTTAAACCACTTGAAGTGACATTAAATTGAGGATTAAATTGGCTACCCCACATAGACAGTCTCTGCTCGAGGCACTACAAACAAATATTTGTAGTTCGCCAATTACAGCACAACGTTTACACAACACGGTATAATACGCAATAGTCCGCAGTCATTTATGGTTGGATGTGTTACTATGGGGTAGCATTTACCACGCACAAAAAATATTCAACTTGCTGTGAGTGAGGCGACTAGTGCGAAGTTTTGTGTTGCTTACTATCAGGATGGCATCTAAGTGAGGGCCATTGGCCTCCACAATTGAATTTTTAGGTAAGATTTCCTAACGAATACTGTGTTCTTTTTAAAATATGTCTAAGAGACTTTCTAATTACGTCCGGATTATTCTTCACAACACGTTCAGTATTTTGAGAGTAGTCGTTTATAGTAATGGTTCCAAACAAGAGTAAAATATTCGCACAATATAAGGTTCGTAAAGAGGCAACGTTTGTGAAGTCCAATATTATCCTTTTTAAAGAAATGAGAAGCTTTTTGTATAACGTGTAGAATTTTTTTATTTATTTTAGCATAGTATGCTTTCGAGTCTATTCATAAACTCATCATCAGTGCTTAATCTACAATACATAATTCTAAGTTGCAAGTGTGAAAAAATTATAATGGGTGAAATGTTGATATCAAATTAAGTATTAAAATTAAATTACCTAAGGTTGTGAAATAAATCACACTTGTTCCCAAGAACAAAGACATTAAATGCCCTACACTGCACCAGCGTGTGGACTTCAACAACTACTCCTTGGGCTATATGCCCCCCAGGTATTGAATTACGAAAGTCCAGACGTGGTTTGGCGCCCGATCAAGTCGGGGCTATAAACCAAAAACTTTGATTTTATTATTAAAGGAGCTTGCCATTCTTAGACCGGTTTCGAAATTATTGTTTCTCTTCAGTAAGAAGCAGACTAGCTCGAATTTCTATCTCTAAAGAAATTCTGAAGATCGCTTTGAACCCACCAACTCTTAGTACAAACGATTAAGTCGAGAAAGAGGAGGTGAGTGCAACGCTCTTGGTCCTTTTTTGGTATTTTTATGGTTACAAAAAATTCCACTGTCGTTAGAGTTTTCTATAGTTTTGCAAGCTTTGATTTTATTATAAAAGTGAAGAGATGGCGGTGCACTCACCTCCTCTTTCTCGACTTAATCGTTTGTACTAAGAGTTGGTGGGTTCAAAGCGATCTTCAGAATTTCTTTAGAGATAGAAATTCGAGCTAGCCTGCTTCTTACTGAAGAGGAACAATAATTCCGAAACCGGTCTAAGAATGGCAAGATCCTTTAATAATAAAATCAAAGTTTTTGGTTTAAAGCCCCGACTTGGTCGGGCGCCAAACCACGTCTGGACTTTCGTAATTCAATACCTGGGGGGCATATAGCCCAAGGAGTAGTTGTTGAAGTCCAGACGCTGGTGCAGTGTAGGATATTTAATGTCTTTGTTCTTGGGAACAAGTGTGATTTAGTTCACAACCTTAGGTAGTTTTGGTACGCCCATGGTCCTTTTTTGGTATTTTTATGGTTACAAAAAATTCCACCGTCGTTAAAATTAAATTGAATGACATTAGAATGAAACTAAGATATTTAAGTTGTTACAAAGAAATATTTTTTGATTAATTGAAATTGTAAATTAAGCACTGATGATGAGTTTATGAATAGAGTCGAAAGCATGCTATGCTAAAATAAATAATAAAATTCTACACGTTATACAAAATGTCTTCAATTATCCTTTTCATAAACCCAAGTAGCTTCAATGCTTTGTTCACTGTAGAGCAAATAAGAAAATTGAAGTTCAATGTCGGATCCAGGATGACTCCCAGGTCTTTGATGTTAGGAACAGCATCCAAAACTAATGTAATAATATGTAATTATTATTACTTCATTTTTCTTTTATTTTATTTATATTTAAATAATGTTTTAATAAATTTGGAAATTTTAAATTTTGTTATCTATAATTTGTTAGAATCGCCACGGCTATGCTCAAATTTTTGTTATATGTTTTTAAATCTTTAATCGCAGGGAAATTTTCAACCCCTTTTCTTCCTACCCCACTGGTAATCAATCTGTATTGTTTGTATTTAAAATAAAATTATTGCTACAACTATTAAATGAATTTATTTTATCAGATCGCAAGTATCGAATAATATTAACAATTACAGTAAAAAATAAATTTATATTAAATGGGTTTCTCTCATTCAAAACATTCACACAATACGTTTTTAAAACTAAACGCTATTTAAATTTGGCGCCTAAAATTATTAATTTAAAATTGGCAAACCTTGCCAGTAACATATATGTCCAAACACAGTCTTCAATTGAGTTGGTTACGCAATGTAACTGTCTAGGAAAATTGTTCCTTTAATGAACTTTGATAAGTAAAAATCAGTTTATGGTACCTCGTAATTGTATGTGATTTGTCCTCCGATATGTTATCCACAGAATCAACACTCCAGCTTGAACTTTTCTTCTTCACTAAGTATGTGTAAATGTGTGTGTATAACCTCCTTCCAGTATTGATGAGTCCAGTACAAATTTTTTCTTCCTGGATCGACACTACGTCAGAATGACGTCATATAATTTTCTTAAGGTAAGTGCTTATTTAAATAATGTTTAATATTTGTCGCTTACTAATCATAAAAAACATCTACGTCGATACAAACAGCTTTCCAGAACATAAAAAATTTTTATATTTTGAATTTTATATTCAAATTCCAGTAAAATTACTAAGATTCAAAAATTTTTAATCGTTTTTCTTTTCAACCATTTTTTAACTCTCCGTTGCTAGGCTACCTCACCAAAGCAAAACAAAAACTTTCAAATTCATTCTTAATTATTTGTTATTATTTCAAATTTTTGATTCTATGATATTTTATTTTAAGTTTTATGTGTTTTAAATTTTATAATTTTAATTCTACCGATTAACATGTTTTTTCTTTATATTCTGGTGTCTATTTTTGTACATTTCATTAATTTATAATTTAGTTATCAAAGTTGGTACCTTTGACTTTCATTTTAAACAGTTGTCACAACTTTTTATTTCATTTTGTTATACAGATTGTCCTGAGATTATATTTTGTTATATCGATTGTCCCGAAATTAAATTGTTAGTAAAATTTTGAATTTTGAATATTATTTAATTTTGATTTTAATTTTTAGGTTAATATCATCAAAAGGATTTTCACTGTAATATTTATCTCACATTAAATCACTCCCAAAAGTAAGTCAACTTATAATTTTTTATTTCTTCACAACACATTCGTTCTCTTGTGATGTTGATATCATCACACTATATTGTTGATTTGATAATCCGTAATGATTGGTCTGTTCCAATGGTAGGATCTCATTAGGTGACATTTGTTGACATTTATAACCTTACCATTTGAGTGGCACCAGTTAGCAATGAGGTCAAGATCGGCTTGAAGATTTACGGCATCGCATTTGAAATCATCAGCAAATAAGAGAGTTGTTCCATTAGAGATGCCTGACGTTATGTCATTAATAAAAATATTGAAAAGCAATGGCCCCAAGTGAGAACCCTGCGGAACACAAGATGCTACTGCAATTTCGGTGGATATTAATTTTTTTACTTTTATAGCTAATATATGGACATTTCGCAATGAAACACACTGTATATAATTAATAAGAATATAAAAATTACAGGAGATGAATAATAAATATTTGACTTTATTTGTCAAGAAGTTTTTAAATGAATATTGTTTTTACTATTTTAAAAAAATAGCTACTACTTGCATTACTCGACATGAAACTTTTTAATACCAGTAATATTAAAAAAATGATTACCTATTTTCGTTATTTCATATTTTTGTCTTTCACTGTATATACAGTAAAACGTGAGAGGTTAGTAAAATGGTAATTTAATTAAACCTTTGTTAATAATTAGTGCTTTTCCCGGGATCCCTACAGCGAGGACCCAAAGTGACCACTTGCTTTCATTAGGGTTTAATATAATGCATATGGCATGATTTGTTATAAAGAAAATTGTAAAAACTTTTATGTCCCTAAAATATTATACAGGTTATAACAAAGATAACATTTTTACTTTTTTTGTATGAAATATAAATGTAATTCATTAAAATATACAGAGTGATCCATCCATGGAGCAAGGTTTTTTAATTTCGTACATTCCCATAAGTTGACATCACAATGGAACTTAACGAAATATCGGACTTTTATCAGTAGGACGATGTGAACAGATTGTAGATGGCAGTACTTCCTGTGGACACAAGTCAAGTATTTAGGTCATGTCGTTGCTTGAGTGAAATTATAATTTTAAATCTTTTTTTTTATTTCTGCTTGTCTTTTGTTAATGTGGCATTTAGTAACAAAGAAAGGAAATTGGCAGACGTATGTAATTGAAGGCCAAAAATAATTAATATTCCCCCAAGAAACCAGGGTTGCCAATTTGTTGAGTATTTTACTAGTTTAGTAAAGTAAAGTAAAGGGCAATTGTGAATAAAATTGCGAGTAATCAAAAGGTCAGTAGTATACTATCGATAATGCTAATTATGAAAAAATCTAATCTGATAATTTATCAAACCCGTTTAAATTTTAAAATTAAAATTTTTTGCAATAGTTTGGTTTCTTTTTTGGATAATTATATGATTGTTTTAGTTAATTTTAAAGGCATAAAATAATTTATTTTTTATTTCTTAGTATTTTATTTTCTGGTCGAATTAATAAATTATGTTGTTGTTTGATACTAAATAACTTTAATCTTTTTTTTTTTGTAATGCTGACGCTGGTTAGAGATACCTACAGTTTTCGTATATATTTTTATACCCAGTTAATTTACGATTTAAAAAACTGTCTTGCTATTGATATTTTAAAGTTGTGAGTAATCCACTCATTTGCTAATCCATAAAAGTTTTGAAAGTAAATAGGTAAAGGCTAGTTGGCAACCCTGTTGTCGAGAACTCTAGACGCACCAAGGCAAGCTGAGGTTCTTCAGTGAAATTTTCCTGTTTAAAGGGTTAATAAATATATTTGCGTTGTTAATTTTTGTATTAACTTTTATATATATTTTATTTATTACATTTTAAATTAAATTTAGAAAACTGTTTTAGTACTTATTTTGCTGGATATTTGGTTAGAAAATATGTAAAAAAAATTAATAGTAATAATTGTGAAATAAAGGGGGAAAATGATCTGAAAATTTCTGATTTATATAAATAAATAAACACTATTTTCATTATCCAGCATTATAAAAAGAGCTAAAACGTGTAAAGCGTACAAAAAAATTCATACAATAAGCCTTATTGCATATTGTATAAAGATATATTGTTCTTGTGGATTTTTTTGTGTTTTTAATCACCCGACAGAGGCCCTTCTACAATGGTCGGGCGCTTCAGAGTTCAGAGATATGCATGATTTTTAGTGTCGTCTATTGAAGATCACCAGAATCTGATTCTTCTTCTTCTTCTTCAGCCCTCATGTGAACACTCCTAGACATAGGCCTCTTTCATCCGTTTCCATGCCTTTCTGTCTTGTGCAGTTTGGAACCCTCTTTTCTGATTAATAAAAACTAATCAATAATCAAGTTTTCGTTGGATTTGAATGATTTGTAGACCAGTATGTGGATGGTTTTAGGAAAATTATAAGTAAATTAAAAAAAATAAATTGGACAAATTAAATGTTCCGGAAGGGGGGTGGGGGTAGCTAAATATACAACTTGAGGGTTGGATATTAGTTTTTACGATTTGTGGCTGAAATATGCACACTATCGAAAAAAGTTTAATGTAAACTTTGTAGATAATTAAAAAGTGTAAAACTTTTGTGTTTTTTTATGAAACTTGGTGAAAACATTCTTCTTTGTGTTTTAAATAAGCTGTAATTTTTTCAGAGCAAAATATTTATTTTTCGATTTTATACGAATTTAAGTTAAAAAAAGCCTAATTGTCAATCTAAAAAGTTCACTAACAAATTTTCAATTTTTTAACTTTATCAGTCCTCATTTTCTTCAGAGCCAATAATTTTTGAAACAAAAAAAATCGTAGCAGTATGTCGATGGTCGAAAAATTTAGTGTAAATTATAAGTAAATTAAAAAAATCAATTGGACAAATTAAAAGTTCCGGAAGGGGGTGGGGGTAGCTAAATATACCATTTGAATCGGTAATTTGAGAAACCCCATAAATCAGTGTTTTTATGAAAATGACTTTTTTATTGCAATGCATTCGTAAGAGGTATTTCTACGCACTGAAGAGAAATCATATCAATCGGCCTTCCCAAACCGAGATATGATTAGCCGAAAATGCCAGTTAATTAAGAAACCCCATAAGACAGAGTCTAGTTTTTTTGTGTCTCCTGAAAAATGTACTTTCCTTGACTTATGTGCTTTCTCAAATTACCGATTTATTTGAGGGTTGGATATTGGTTTTTTATGATTTGTGGCTGAAATATGCATCCTATCGAAAAAAATCGGATGTGGCCATGCACATGACTTTACCATACTTTAACGGCCCTTCAGGCTCATAATCCGATTACTCGTACATATTTAAGGCAGGCCATGCCTGGCAAGAGCATACAATTGTCTCCATGAAACAAAACACTTCTACTGCGCTTACGCTATTATGCAACTATGTTATTCCATATTTTATTTTTAACTCGCTTATAATACAAAATTTGAAAAAAGTTTTTAAACAAAATTTATAGTAAATTTAATTTAAAATAAATTTTTTCTCTTAATATTTTTAAATAAACTTAATAGAAACGATAATAATTGCGAAAATATGAAAATTCTCAAGAGTGAACCCCCACTTCCGGTTGTCCGATTTTGCCCAAAATCTAATCAGCTCATTAGCATGTTGTAAAAATGCTAAATATAAAATTTGGTTAGGAAATTCCGATCGCAGTTGGAGTTAGAGCGCACACAAATTTTTCCGGACTACATACTACATACTACATACTCCATACTCCATACTCCATACTCCATACTCCATACTCCATACTTTATACTCCATACTCCATACTCCATACTCCATACTCCATACTCCATACTCTATACTCCATACTCCTTACTCCGTACTTCTTACTCCTTACTACATACTCCATACTCCATACTACATACTCCATACTCCATACATACATTTTCTGGAAATGGTCTTAAATGACTTAGGGGATCTCAAAACATGTAAATCCTCTGAAAGCTGAACTTTTTTTTTGTTGCGATTACAATACTTTACCTATGGTAAAGTAAAAGATTAATGTAAAATTTGTATATAATTAAAAAATGTACTTAAAACTTTTGTATTAATCATTTTTCAACATAACCTCAAAATTATTGAGAAAATCGTTAAAAACCGTATTTTTCGTTTTTAATTTTTAAGTTTTAATAAAACATTCTTCTTT
Source organism: Crepidodera aurea (assembly GCA_949320105.2). Classification (NCBI taxonomy): domain Eukaryota; kingdom Metazoa; phylum Arthropoda; class Insecta; order Coleoptera; family Chrysomelidae; genus Crepidodera; species Crepidodera aurea. The sequence continues at coordinate 12,241,040 of OX439472.1, forward strand.
GTGTTTTAAATAAGCTGTAATTTTTTTAGAGCAAAATATTTATTTTTCGATTTTATACGAATTTAATTTAATTTTCGAGATATCGGTAACGCAAAAATCAAATTTCCGATTTTGTTTTCGAAATTGTAAATTTAAGCATATACTTTTTTTCCCGCACGATTACTCAATTTCTATTAAAAAAACAAATTTGACAATAAATTAGCAATAAAGTTTAGCAAAATGAACCATAGATTTCAAAAATATGTAACTTTTCTTGCAAAAATGTCATTTTCTGTACAAAAATTTTAATTTTTAATTACTAATACCACCACAGCTCGTGCTTTATTTTTAATAATACGACCGTTTTAGTTAATATCCAGAATCGGCTTTCAAGTTTTGAATAATACTAAAACATTGCCCTGTATAATATTTCTTTAGTGATTTTACTTTACTTTGTTCAAAATAAAAAGCTACAGTATTTTAGAATTAATAAAAAATAAAATTGAACTTTGAAACAACCTGCAAACTTTTGTTTTTAAATTTGAAAAATTGCAAAAAGGGGCCAAATATAAACTATAAAAATAAACAGGAAATATTATTAAGGCAATTTGGTTCACTACCCTCTCACCATTTATTGATGTTGAAAATTTAAGTGTCTCTTAGGAGGCTGTGATAATTTTACATTTTCATTGTTTGGAATTGTTTAGGTACAAAATTTGACTTTTAGTTTCCCGTAGTTATTATTTGTTTGTGTTTAGTACACTATTTTGACCTGACAGGTTCTGTGTACTTGGATTTTTTACAAAATATTTTGTCGAATCTACTAGCCAATGTAGCCATTCGAGGTATGTAGGTACTTTATTCACGATGGGGCTTCACCACATTTGTTAGTTGCACTTCGTCAATATATTGAAAGAAATATGATCCCTTAACACTCAGGAAGTCAATTATACAGTTGATGTTCCGACAAAAAAGATGTATAGAAGCTGGTGGATTTCATTTCGAAAATCTGCTATAAATGTCAACGATTTTCTTTTTGGTTTTAGTTATGTCGTTTTGGTTTTTTTGAGTATTATTATTAATATATAATATTCTTGTGTATTTTTAAATTTTCTTAAAAATGTAAATAAAATCGTTCATTATGAATGTTCTATTTTCTTTTCTTTAATTTTAAAAAATCAAAGTGTATTTTTCTTTCGAAACAAAATTTTGAGAATTGGATGAAATGACAATACCGAAATAAATATTATAGATGGCGATGTTTTCATAATGGATATTAACTAAAACAGTCGTATTATTAAAAATATAGCACGAGCAGTGGAGGAACTAGTAATTAAAAATTAACTTTTTGTACAAAAAATTAAATTTTTGCCGGAAAAGTTATATTTTTTGAAAGATATGGTTGATTTTAATTTATGGGCAAATTTGTTTTCAAAAACCATATACAGGGTGAAATTTTTTATATGAACCAAACGAACTAATTTTTTTAAGCCCGATCCTGATTTTTTTGGGGTTGAGTTTACTATCTGAATCAAAAAAGTATTTTTCGTTGTTCAGTTATATCCATACGCCCCCTCTCCACCATAAAAATAACTTCGTGACCCCCCTCAAAACGGAACTCTGGATCCACCCCTGAGTCAAATGTAGGTAATTTTGCTCAACGAAAAATTCCGTTCAGAGATGCTAATAATACTAGTGTGGCCTCTCGGTGGTGCTATTTTCAATAAACAACTTCCAAGTTCCAAGTATCACTATTTTGTTACATAAAAAATAATTGAGAAATAACAAAAATCTTGAGGATTAAAATTTTAGTGACGTATTAATCTTTCAATGTTGTTTCAGACAATGCATTCGTTCGTTTGGAACTATTCTGCCATTTGCCATTGTTCTCATTCGTGTAGTGGTGATTTGAATTTTTTAATACTGATTGAAACTTCTCTTTTCTCATCTTTTATATACGTCTAGTAAAGAAGGGGAACTTCGGAAAATCGTATATATCTAGGTACGAGACAAAGAATTTTACAGACTGCTGCATTCGTTCATTGTAGAGTTTGTTATGGTTTGACGAATTTTCAGTCTATGTATTTACGATCGTCTACAATAATATCTGAAACTTTTTTAGCCACGTTTGAACGTGATATTTTAAGTGGTAATTCTGGCGGTGATTTTTGTTTCTTCATTTTCACAAGAAGAGATTTGTAAGTGTCATTAATATTTATTGCAATTATTAAATATAAATAAATAAATAAATATTTATTTAACAAATATAGAAATCGTCAAAAAAATGATAGTTAAGATTGAAGTTAACCTAAGCTTAAAATATGTAAATATAAAAACATTGAATATAAAAACATTTGGGCTGTTAAAAAATGAGTAAAATACAATACATAGAATATGAGGCGAGAATACAAATTAAAATGAATCATTTTCTATTTTAGGAATTTTTTACACTGTCTCTTGAACATAGGATTCTTGAGATCTTTCAGTGAGTCAGGTAAATAATTATATATTTTGAGGGATTTTATGATTGGTCCTTTTCTTATTTGTGAGTTTGAAGCTAAAGGAATGTAGAGTTTGTTTGCATTTCTTCTTGTGTAATTGACATCACCGCATGTCATGAAATTATTCAAATTACTATGGATAAAGCAAACAGCAGTTAAAATATAGACATCATATAATGTTGGAATTCCATGAGTACTGAAGACATGACGACATGAATCTGTTGATTTGAGACCAAATATGCTTCTTACGATACGTTTTTGGCTAATGAATACCCTTTCAGTACCAGAGCTATTACCCAATCAAAGTATACCATACATAAGTTGAGAATTTACACATCCATAGTAATACGACATTATAGCTTCAATATTTGTCACTTTTTTCAGTACAAATATAGCGAAGTTTTTTGATGACAATGATTTGATTAACTGTTGAGTATGGTTCTCCCATGAAATATTTTCATCCTCATATCAACCCAGAAATTTTACTGAATTGCTTTGCTTTATTCATTGTTATCTGTACCAGGTCTCACTAGTAGACTGAGGTCAGATTTTGAGGTTATTGGTGCAAATAAGATAAAGTTCGTTTTTGCTACATTCAAAATTATTCCATTAATGTCACACCAATTAATGAAATAATTAATTATTATATTTGACGGAAAACTTTTCTGAACACAAATGTGAAATTTTTCACTGGTGTTTTGGGACAAAAACTTGAAGCACAAATAAATAACATAGAAAACTAGAAATAAACAGGTCAACTGCAGATACCACCTAACTAATACATTCGACTAAGAGCAAATAACGCTGGACCGAAGAATCAAAACCGGGTTTTAAAACTAATTTGTCACCTTCAAAAACCGGTTTTTAAATTAGGAAAACCGGTTTAAAAGAATTCAAATAATTATGTAAAAATGCAACTTATTTTACGGAATAAAACACCTCACAGTCGGTACCACATAAAATTAAAGTTGGAATGTAAAACAGGGGCTACTAGTTTCGGCTATATATAGCCATCATCAGGCCTTGAAAAATTTCCTAGTGGAATCTAGGAATCTAGAAAAATTTCATAGTGGAATCTAGGCCTGATGATGGCTATATATAGCCGAAACTAGTAACCCCTGTTTTACATTCCAACGTTAATAAAATTATGTGGTGATTTATTCCGTAAAACTTTTTGGCCACATTTGAGAAAATGGATAACTTATTCTACTTTTTATTTGATTTGGCTATCCATTATTTTGAAACTTCATAAAGTCTTGGAACCGAGTCGTCTAGCATTTGAAAGCTTGTGGCGACGAGATGCCAATTTATTAACAAGTAAAGGTATATTTTAATTTATGTTAAATGAACCAAAAATTTAAACACTAAAATAAGTTTGAAATTATTTAATGCTTTAGAAGAACGAATTCAAGAAACAAGACAAGTAGAATTAGCAACTGCTGCATTTGCAAAATCCATAAAATATTTCCAGTTCAGCAAAGAAAAAAATGAGTGTACTTTAGCTTCAAAAACTGAAAGTATTAAGTTATTGTCTAGAATATTTTCAAATGCTTATGTGGAAACTGATTGTGATGAAAAGCAAATCGAAGAAAGTGAAGAAACTATTCATCGGAGTAATGCTTTTTTAAAATAGGCCATGCAAAAAAGTTTAGTGAAGAACCTGAAGAAAAAATCTCAAATCCAAAGACACTGAAAGCTGAATTTTCATTATTTGAGCCAACGAATAAAATGACCAAAAACTTATATTTGTTATTTGATGCTCTGAAAACTATAAAACCAAGCTCAGTAGCTAGTGAAGGAGTATTTTAAATTTCAGGCAATATTGGGTCCAAAATAAGAACAATACTTAGTGGCCTCTTTTAGACCAAATCAGTTCTAAAAGCTTTTGTGGACAGGTTAAAATGCTTATTAGCTTTGTTATAAGCACATACATCGTCTACTGGGTTTTTAATGGTTAAATTATCTATTTTTGAAATCCTCTCGCTAATTTTTTTCGTCTGTAATATTTGCGTTTATTGTTCGCTCTATTGGATCCTTGGTTACATAATATGCCCTGTCTGGACAGTCATGGTGTTATAGCAGGGCAGGGAAGCAATATATTTAGTTTCTCCACGGCCACTACTGAATGTAGTTATTCTGAAACCACTCATAATAACAGAAAAGAAACATTATCGCTCTTGAGATTAAAAGAAAATTCTGAAACACTTGTCTCTTATACGTATTACTGTAGTATCAGAATGTTCATTCTGTAACACCTAGCTGTAAATATCACGTCCGCATCCTAGATACCCATGAATTTCATGTTTGACAGTTCTTGGCGACATATTATTTATTTAGTTTGAATTTGCCTGAACAAAGATAAGCTGCGTTTTTTGAGGTTTCATTTTACTATATTCAATTCCTACTTTCTGTGGCCATAGAGAAAGTACAGTCTGTTTCTCTGTTGGAATGAAAATTCGACACTCCTGGTTCCTCCGCTCGCATTCGGAATCATCCACTCGTATCGAATTCTCATTCCAACCTTGTTACAGAATATATTATTATTGTATCTTATTGTATTTTTTGTTTCCGACGAATGATGTTATAGATGGATATATACAGGGTGTATCATAAGGAATGGTCAATATTTTAATCATAGGCTCAGGACCTCGAAATATTAATATTTTACTAAATAACTCTGTGTCAAAAGTTATCTACTATTAAGATACGGGGTGTTGAAGATAAAATTGATTTTTCGTTTTTTTGCAATAATTTCTTTATTATTTAATATATTGACTTGAAATTTGGTATGGTTATATTTTTAAGTTAGTAAATCATAAGCGTGTTATCAATTTTGAGATTAGATAAAGAGGTTGCCACCTACACTCTACTGAATGAAGATAAGTATCAATTTTTCTTTATTCCTGGCCTTTTTTAAATTTTTTTCAAGTCTTTATGATACACACTGAAAATTTGAACAAAAAAGGTATACTTGTTTTAATAGCATAAATTCAGCTCATTTCGAGATATTTGCATTTAAAATATTCCAGCCACAGTATCTATTTAATTTACTTTAACATATTTAAATATAGTAGGCTTTGAAACTAAAATGAAAATGTACACCTGTCAAATAATTAATTGTTAGATGTTGTTCACTAAATTCCATCTAAGTAGGTAATGAAAACGCCACGACACAACCATTTCTCTAATTCAGAAATGAGAGATGATTTGTGTTCATACACAAATAAATTTTTCCAGACTTGCTGCTGCCGTCTGACAATTAATTTTTGACAGCTGTACATTTTCATTTTAGTTTCAAAGCCTACTATGTTGAAATATGTTAAAGTAAATTATATAGATACTGTGGTTTAAATGCAAATACCTGGAAATGAGCTGAATTTATGCTATTAAAACAAGTATACCTTTTTTGTATCATAAAGACTTGAAAAAAATTTTAAAAAAAGGCCAGGAATAAAAAAAATTGATACGTATCTTCATCCAGTAGAGTGTAGGTGGCGCCCTGTTTATCTAATATTACAATTGATAACACGCTTATGATTTACTAACTTAAAAATATAATCATATATCAATATATTAAATAATAAAGAAATTATTGCAAAAAAAACGAAAAATAAATTTTATCTTCAACACCCTGTATCTTAGTAGTAGATAACATTTGACCCAGAGTTATTTAGTAAAATTTTAATATTTGGGGGTTATGAACCTATGATTAAAATATTGACCATTCCTTATGATACACCCTGAATAAATGGGATTGAACGCAAATTAGTGTGAAAGTTTAACTTTAAATGTACCTGTTTCGGTATTAATTTCTGTACAAACTGTAATTCTATTCCATGTGGGTTGGACTATAACTATGTTATGAGTTCAATAAATATAAATAAATACAATGAATGATAAGCGATAAGTGCTATTGCACTTGTTTCGCATAAAAGGCATCATAAAACATCATCATCATCAACATTATAAATAGAATTATACCCAAAGACCAGACATCGTATGAACCTTGACTGATCTTCATTCCAATTAAGTATTCCCTTTTACTTCTGAATTTCGAGGATTCAAAAGGGTCGCCATGTGATTAATTATATTATCATGTCTAAAAATGTAATAATCAATTTATATGTTAGTGGCGTCTGTGAGTCGGAAAAAAACCATGAAAAATGGACCAAAATTCATCAGGATTGAGACTGTTTTCGAGGATGCTGAACACGATGCCGGTATCAGAATTACTACTGTTTTCGATTGCCGAACCCCCTAAAACGGCCAAAAACTACCCCCTAAAGGGGTTAAACGGGCAGCGCATCATTTCCCTGTAAAAAAACGTATTTCCCCCCATTTTCGAGGATGCTGAGCACGATGGTCACGTTGAAGATTACTTCCAACCCTAACCAACCCCTCCACAGGCCAAAACTCACCCCCGACAGGTGTGTTTTTTAATTTTTTATATTAGCGGCAAAACATCTGTTTTCGAGTATGCTGAATACGATGGTGGTGTACAATATCAGTTTCGACCCCCACCAACCCCTCCACAGGTCAAAACTCTCTCCCGAATGGGTCGTTTTTTTTAAATATCAGTGGCAAAACGGTTTTCGAGGATGCTGAAGATGATGGTGGTGTTGAAGATTACTTTCGACAGGGGTTTTTTATTTTTTATATCAAAACGTCCGTTTTCAATGATGCTGAACACGATATTATAAAGAAATTCAACCCTTTCGAGGGTGAGTTTTGACCTGTGAAGGGGTAGGTGAGGGTCTGAGGTAATCTTCAACACCACCATCGTCTTCAGCATCCTCGAAAACAGAGAGACATCCGTTTTGCCGCTGATATTAAAAAAAAACGACCCCTTCGGGAGAGAGTTTTCGGAAGTGATATTGAACACCACCATCGTGTTCAGCATCCTCGAATACAGACGTTTTGCCGCTGATAGAAAAAAATTAAAAACACCCCTGTCGGGGGTGAGTTTTGGCCTGTGGAGGGGTTAGTGAGGGTCGGAAGTAATCTTCAACATTACCACAGCGCTCAACAACCTGGAAAACGGAGGGAAAGACGTTTTTTTTACAGGGAAATGATGCGCTGCCCGTTTAACCCCTTTAGGGGGTAGTTTTTGGCCGTTTTAGGGGGTTCAGCAATCGAAAACAGTAATTCTGATACCGCCATCGTGTTCGACATGCTTAAAAACAGGGGAGTGGGAGGTACTCTCAATCCTGATGAATTTTGGTCCATGGCCTTCCGACTCACAGACGCCACTATGTTAAAAATTACGTTTATAAAAAGCCTCTTTGATTGTTACTATATATTCTGACGTCTTAACTCAATTTTTCCGATCTAGTCGTAGGATATAGATTCTTTTTCGATTTGGTAATTTCTTCCTCCATTGTTTACTTGTGCATTTGGTTCTGTCTGGCACGAAATTTGATTACGGATGAAATTTTGGATCCAAACAATAAAGATGTCGATGATATATTGAAGTCTGATTTTTCTTCAAACAATTACATGAGTCATCAGTGGCACCAAAATATTATAAAACTATTAACCTTCCGTTGCTAACATGCCGTCTGTGAGACCAACGTATTCGATATTTAGCGATTATTCCCAAACGGTCCACAATTCCTTAGAGCTTTTCTCAGTAGCTGTTTTTCTTAGAGTCATGAAGTAAGTGTTAAAATTATAGTGGCGGTGGATTGTTCTTGTTCAAGTTATACATAATTTCGGTCTATCAGACGGAAGTTAGTTGTGGCGTTACTGTCTGTGGGTCAGTTTATAATTCTTTTTATATAGAAAAAAATGTAGTTATTCGTTTTTTTTTTTAGTAATTTCTACAATTATGACTTCCCTAACTTCCCTAAGAGGAGCAAATAAGACTTCAACGTATGTTTGAAGAAGAAAAAAATTCAGGTCTTTGGAGCACTTATATGGTAATTTTTATTCAGTTTATTACAAAGGTTCCTACATTTTTGTATAACTTTTTATTTTTTTCAATGCTCTAGAAGCAACATACTTATTTTTATTGCCAAAAAATCTGCTTTTGTTTCTTGTCATAGACATTTTTAAAATGTTGATCAGCCAAGGGTGAGTAATCATCCAAGGATGAGTAACCCGCCCGTACCTAATGGATTAAACTAAAAAGCGGACTAAGAGGAATTGGTCCTTTGTCTCTGTTTAAACTAGTTTTACATTTGCCTATTTCTATACTTTCAAATGCGTCCAACAATTTATTATTGGATACATTTTTAAGTAATTTTACATTGTCTATACTTATTCTATGATTTTGATTAAAAGCATGTTCGGCTATACTAGATTTTTCCGTACGCCCATATTTTAAGTGAGCCATGTGCTCTTTAAATCTGACCTGTAAAGAGCGTCTAGTCTGCCCAACATACTTTCTATCGCAATCCCCACAACTAATTTCGTAAATACCACTTTTTTCCAAATTACTGTTTTTATCCTTGGGATTACCCAATGACTGTTTTTAAGTATTGTTAGACTGAAAAACTAAACTTAAACCCGCTTTTTTGAACACGCTGGTAAGTCCTTTGGTGTAAGTGGGATTATACGGTATTGAAACGAATTTTTAAACCTGTTTTTCATGTTGGAAAAACGTGGTGTCACGTAGGTTTTTCTTAAATTTATATTTGTTGATTAGTTTGTCAACCAAATCTTCGTCAAAACTGTTGCAGCTATACCCTTAATCAAATTCTTTTCCTTATCAAATCTTTCTTTACTTAGTGGGAAGTTTAATAAACGATGTACTAGCTAACCATATTGTGTTGATTACAATGAAAATAATCAGATGGGATATACCTGCTTGTGGCGGTATCTTTCCTAAAAATGTCAAATTCCAACTTATTCTCGTTCCTGATAACCAAAGTGTCTAAAAATGGTAGTTGTCCATTGTTTTCTATTTCATAGGTAAACTTTATGGATGGAAATTGAGAGTTTAATTTTGTCACGAAGTCAGCTAAGTTAGTTTTCTTAGTATCGAAAACAGCAAATACATCATCCACACATCTCTGTACCATATCCTTGGGAAATACTCAAATTCTTGACTAATATTGGTTTCGAATTTACTCATAAAAAGATTTGCCATGAATGGTGATAGACAATTGCCCATAGCAGTTCCTTCATGTTGTTTAAAAAATTCATTTCTAAATTGAAAATAATTTTGATCCATGCAAAGTTTAGCCAAAAGCAAATATTCTTGAGTAATTTCGTCACTCAAGTTGTTTGATTTGAGTAATTCTTCAAGATATTCCAAGGTTTGCGGAATCGGAACCCTAGGAAACAATGAATTTACATCAAACGAGATTAAAATTTCGCCTTCTTGAATTGAAGTATTTTTCATTTTATCTATGAAATCTAAAGAATTTTTAACAGAAAAATTTTTAAGTTGTGAAGGTAAATTTTCAAACTCTCTTGATAACCATTTGGAAATATTATAACTAGATGTGCTTATTGCAGACACAATGGGTCGCATGGCCTTTCCAGGTTTGTGTATTTTGGGAAGGCAATACAACTTTGACATGGTTGGATTGCTAATTGTAAATCTATATTTATTCCGTGGGGTAACAAGTACTTTAAAAAAGTGTAACAACCTTGTTACCCCACGGAATAAATATAGATTTACAATTAGCAATCCAACCATGTTAAAGTTGTATTGCCTTCCCAAAATACACAAACCGGGAAAGGCAAAGCGACCCATTGTGTCTGCAATAAGCACACCTAGTTATAATCTTTCCAAATGGTTATCAAGCGAGTTTGAAAATTTACCTTCACAACTTAAAAATTTTTCTGTTAAAAATTCTTTAGATTTCATAGATAAAATTAAAAATACTTCAATTCAAGAAGGCGAAATTTTAATCTCGTTTGATGTAAGTTCATTGTTTCCTAGTGTACCGATTCCGCAAACCTTGGAATATCTTGGAATTACTCAAATCAAACAACCTGGGTGACGAAATTACTCAAATTGTCTATCACCATTCATGGCAAATCTTTTTATGAGTAAATTCGAAACCAAGATTAGTCAAGAATTTGAGTATTTCCCAAGGATATCATCCATAAAGTTTACCTATGAAATAGAAAACAATGGACAACTACCATTTTTAGACACTTTGGTTATCAGGAACGAGAATAAGTTGGAATTTGACATTTTTAGGAAAGATACCGCCACAAGCAGGTATATCCCATCAGATTCTTTTCATTGTAATCAACACAAGATGGTTAGCTTACATTTCCTAGTACATCGTTTATTAAACTTCCCACTAAGTAAAGAAATATTTGATAAGGAAAAGAATTTGATTAAGGATATAGCTGCAATAAACGGTTATGACGAAGATTTGGTTGACAAACTAATCAACAAACATAAATTTAAGAAAACCTACGTGACACCACGTTTTTCCAACACGAAAAACAGGTTAAAAAATTCGTTTTAATACCGTATAATCCCACTTACACCGAAGGACTTACCAGCGTGTTCAAAAAAGCGGGTTTAAGTTTAGTTTTTCAGTCTAACAATACTTTAAAACAGTTATTAGGTAATCCCAAGGATAAAAACAGTAATTTGGGAAAAAGTGGTATTTACGAAATTAGTTGTGGGGATTGCGATAGAAAGTATGTTGGGCAGACTAGACGCTCTTTACAGGTCAGATTTAAAGAGCACATGGCTCACTTAAAATATGGGCGTACGGAAAAATCTAGTATAGCCGAACATGCTTTTAATCAAAATCATAGAATAAGTATAGACAATGTAAAATTACTTAAAAATGTATCCAATAATAAATTGTTGGACGCATTTGAAAGTATAGAAATAGGCAAATGTAAAACTAGTTTAAACTGAGACAAAGGACCAGTTCCTCTTAGTCCGCTTTTTAGTTTAATCCATTAGGTACGGGCGGGTTACTCATCCTTGGCTGATTAGTCACCCTTGGCTGATTAGGTCACCGGGGTGTGGCACCGCCGGTGGAGGGGGGTTCGTCATTTAGTATAAATAGTTGTTAGAAATAGTTAGTTGTTTAGTCTATCATCAACTCCTGATGATGCCAACATAGTTGGCGAAACGCGCGTAGAGTGTGTTAAAATTGTGTGTTGGTTGAGAGGTCGACGATAGCTTTCAACTTATTATTCTATATTTTTGTTAAAAAATGTTTAATAAAGTTGATTTCCCTGTGTTGCTTGTTTATATACATGTACCAAACAAAAAAATATCCAAGTTAAATTTTCTCCAGGCACAAATAGCTTTTTTGATAGTCGGTCTCTAAGACGGATGTTAGCGTTCATGTTAAAAAAAATTATGTTAGTAACGGAAGGTTAAGTGATTCTCAGCTGTGAACTTTGCGTGACTACAATTAGGCAAAAATAAAATGAAGTCATTCTTACTGTGTAAGGATAGATTTAGTGATTATTACGTAATAGCCACCCAATCGAAGTTGCGTTATCAGTTTCTGTCACCATAACGCTACTTGGGTGTATAGATTGCCAATGATTAGAATAAGGACAACCTATTACACTTGAATGCTTCGTTTTGTTGCACACCAACTAATATACATTTTTATAAGGCCATGTTGAGCTACTAAAAAACCCAATCGTTTTAAAACATTCAAAATCAGAATTATTTAATAGTAGTATGTTTTGCTAAAATATATTTGTAATTGCAAATTGACTTCGAATTCTCGGAGAAAAATACAATTTTACTTTTTGTTCCAGAATAAAAGATTTATTTTTTCATATTTTTCTTTGTTAGAATAATTCATTCAAAATTTTCATGACCAATATGGCCTTTTATGAAATATTTTTCAATAAATCACAAATCAAAATTTGTCAATAAATGAATAAAAAAGGATCTCAAATTACTTTCTAAAAATTTCAATTTCTGTTAAAAAAAACAAAACCATGCATGATTTTTATGATATAGAATATGATGAACTAAACTTTTACTTAGAATTCCATAACCAAAATTCCAAAACATTAATCCTTAAACTCTAAGCAATTCTTACATGTCAAAACCAAAGTCATTTAAATGTCAAGGTTCAAATATCGGTTTAAAGGTTTGAGTTTGTCGGTGAATTTTATGTGACACCTCGTAGAAACCACCCCCGCAAAAAGGGTGCGTAGACCTCAAATAGGGAGACCGCTTTTCTAGAGACCAACACAAAAGATCAAAGGAAATGGAGTTTAGATCCTTCATTTTCCACCGTCAAGTTTAATATTGCATACAATTTTTTTCATATGCTTTTCGGGCAAAAGGATTTCTACCATTTTTTATTCTATTAAATTTTTTGGATGACAACTTGAAGTGAAAGCCTCTCCAAGTATAAATATTTTTTATCAAAAAGAATATTCTGGAAATGAATGCTCCAATTTCTACCCATATTAGAGATTTTATGTAAGTTAAAAGAAAGTTGCTTTAAATTCAATAACTAATTTATATTTTACTCTGTTGCGGAATACACCCTAAAAAATGGTCGTGAAAAAACTTGATAAGTATGGTAATTTTCACAAAATATACTATGTGACCTACATTTTACATTATATAAGCCTCAAAAGTACATTGTAAAATTATTCACAGAATAATGTATGTGAAAAATACGGCCAACGTGAAAATACATTGTGAACATTACTGATTTACAGAATTCATTCTGTGAATGAAATTGTACAGGTTTAGTTATGTGAATACCCCACCATCTGAACTGCGCACTATCGGATTTCTATTTCTAGAACTCGGTGTCTCAGAGGAAAGCTGATATTAGGCAAATTAGTTGAGGGTTAAGAGATATTGGAACGCAGTAATGTTGTTTTTCTCCCTAACCTAAGTAATATATATTTGTATCACTGACCTGTAATCTAACTGGATGAGCACTAGTCGTTTCGTTATATGCTAAAAGTGAGGTAAATTGGACGTTTCAAATTAAAAGTGCGCATGTACATTGCTCCATAATGTCATTACGTCAAGGAGCCATTTTTACCAGTGGTGGCGTCTTTTTACTTTGTTAAATGTTTTCAGTTTCCAAGTATATTTCCACGAAATGCATCAAAATTGGCATATAGATTATTCAAAACGGGTATATTTTGGGACTTCAAGACTCCAAATACAGTATGCACGTTTGAAAAAATGTCCCAACAATTTTCGAGATCGTTTTCAATGAGATTACAAATGTCCCTTAGCCCTTAGGAGACGCCTATGCTTGAAATATCATCAATGCGCATGTGCCCTGCTCCAAAATGTCATACTATACTATAGAGAAGAAAGGAGTGCAGTATTTAATTTGCAAAACGTAGTACATGTTCAAGAGGTAGAAATTTTATTTTTACCTCATCCTTCAATGCTTATTTGTAGTTAAAATTTAAATTTTAATACATCTGATCGGCCTAATAAAGTTTTTGTCTAGATTTAATATTGTTTCCATGGTTTTTACTGTAATAAACCTTCTTTTTTGACAGATATGTCAGTCTTTATTTATTCATAGCCGTATCGTATGTATTTTAATTGATTCGGAATTTTGTATTAGTATATATTTAAAATCATTCTAAAAATATTCTCTACCCTCCTAAATCCTTGGAGGCAGAATTCCTCGTAATAGCAAGGCAACATAAAAACAAATTCAAAACATATATTATAAAACGAGATGGCCGGAGAAAAAGGAATTGAAATTCTCAGATTGCCTCCTTACCACTGTTCGAAATCGAACATTTAATCTACGCCCATGGCAATAAAAGGAAATAAAAATAATATGTAAATAAAATAAAAATAACCAAAAGCACGCTTATGTACCTGCCTGGTAACAAAAGAACCCTTATAACACGTGTCGTGAAATCAAGGCCATCGCGCAGATATGAATTAACACGGAAGTAAGTCACCGACTAACAAGGATATCATATTTCACTGTGAAGATCGCTTCTTTAGCGGCACACGCCTTTTAAATATACCGCGCCCCGCCGACGTGACAATGGGTCGCCGGGCAGAGATAAAAAACACACATCTATGAAACCGCGAATAAGCTACAGCGATTGGCCAAAGGGATTTTGCCCAACGGCTGGCCTTTCGAATAGATCAGAAATTAAATCAGTAGAACATCTGACTCCGCGTGAATTAGGTCAAGTAATCAGTATATACTTTCATTACAAATCGTAGTATAGTCTACAACCACCTAACAACCCTCAAAAAATACAGTCCACATCTTCATTGCCAGTTTAAGCTACAATAAGTTGGAACATACTCATCTACAGGGTGCAGCTAAAAAGTTTGGGTCTCCAAATAATTGGTAACAATTGGAATCGCCCAAAACAACCACTTTAAATCTCATTGAACTGATCTGGTCACAATTAAAAGGTTATGATTCTCGAAACAATATTTTTAAATTACCTGATGTGCGAAATTTGTTTTTGAAGGCAGTTTGAGATATAAATAGAGAACATTGGGGAAAATGCATTGATCATGTTAAAAAGGTGGAAAATTCATTTAAGAAAGTGGATATAACCATGAAACCTATAATAAAAACCTCAGAAAAGACAATGATATTGATATCAGTAGTTTTAGTGAAGACAGTGACTTTTAACTAACTTTTTTTTTAATCTTTGAGTTTAGGTAAGTACTGAAGCGTTACTTTTAATGCCAAGAGATTAAAAAAGTTTAATCCCATTAACAACATATAATCCTCCTTGTTATTTATTAGTTAAATTCGTTCAATGTTAGTAAGTATCAGGTCAGGTCAGGTTTATTTTTATTTTTGTAAATAATATAACTTTTTTCATTCAAAATTTAATCTACGAAGTGCGAATATATATTTTATAGGCTGACACATTATTTATATTATTGAAACTTATTTTGCGAAGTACGCCTATGAAATGTAACGTTATATCCCCACTTTTACTGCACTTCTTTCTTATTTAGAGTTTAGTTGCCTCAATTTTCTTATATTGATGTGCTCATCCAGTTAGATTACAGGTCAGTGATTTGTATTCCAAGCAGTTTTGTGGTGTGAGTCGACCATAAATCAAAGTAGGTAAGTATTGAATTGAATGAAAAAGTTATTTGTGTAACTAGTGCAAAAAGTGTATATTTGTTGCACGATGCATGAAGTTTGCAGCTCGAGACGAAGTTGAGAGCTGCAATCATGCTGAATGCAACAAATATGCTTTTTGTCTTCGTTTTTCTTTGTCATGATGCACTGTGTCGAACGCTAGAGAATGTTCCTTAAGATTCAAGAAAAGTGTCAGCCGTTAAAAAGAAGGTTTTCAATTTCATTAAGAAGTTAATGGTTATGTGAATCATGTGTTCACATTAGTGTATTGGTATTTTTCATATAATAAATATACTTATTCTGAATAAAATTACATGTTTCTTTATACTATGTGTTTGAATGTCACTGTGAATTCACACCAAATAATTACCAAGTAATTTCACAGATTAATGAAAAAATCACAGTAATCATTTCGTAAGATTACACAATAAATCTAGTGAGTTTGTGCCATTACAATTTGTTCGATTTATGGCACTGCTAGAAGAGCATTCTCAATTGGTTTTTGTTTCATTTTCAGTTCAAAATTATAGTACTTTTTTATAAATAATGATTTTATATTTCCATTAAAAATTATTACCATTGTTCGTGTATAATTTTCAAATAAATATATTTTCATTAGTATTGCAAATTTCCTATGCAACTGACATGGTAAAATTAAAATCGTTAAAAAATAAATATATTGTGTCACATCCCATTTCCCTCTGTAACGGTACGCCCATTCATCGCAGCATAAATTGGACGCCATGTTCTAACTTTTTATATATCTCTCTCACTTCATCCTTGGGCACGGAATATTTGAAACTTATGAATGACTTGTTTAAAATTTTATCCAAATGATAAATAAAAAACAAAAAACTGAATTAGGGTCTTAACTATATTTCTTATTCTCGTTCCCACTTTTTACAATAAATGTACAGCTTTCTCGTAAATCATAAATACGTCAACCGGTGTCACTTTTCCACAGTAGTTTAGTGAAACTTATTGCAAGAATTTATGATTTATTGAGAAAAATCAAGCATTCCAGAAACATTTATTACAAAAATGTAGTGAGTAGTTCCATTAAAGGAAAACGTCTTTTTACTCAGAGGTGTTTATACCGGATGGACCCTGCACATATGAACAGTCTTATAATTTTTGAAAAGACTTTTAATTTGTTTTCTAATTAGGGGCAGAATTATAAGACAACATTTTGCCTATGAAAATTTAAAAAGGCCGGCTTTCAGTTTGTGTTCTAGACAGATTAATTGGCAAATGTCAATTTAAGTTTACGTTAAAATTCATTAACTTTTCTTTAAAACATATATTACGAATTAAGGGCGTTCTTATAGGCTTACATTTACTAAATTCCTAATAACTTTTTTATGAAGTCAGTAATTTAAAATTGGTTTTCACCAATATGTAGAGAAAAAAATCTAGTTTTGTGGATGCTAAGTTATAATTTTTTTTTCTTATTTACATATTTTTTCTTTGGCATTTAGTTATAATTTGCATATAAGTTCCAAGTTTCCACAATTCTAAATACGATTTTAGAATTTTTGGTGAAGAGAAAAATTCAAAATTATGCAGTAATTAACTTGAGAAGTAATTTAAGAAAAGTGCATCCAACGCTTTGGCAAGTGCTGCCGCCAACAGTTATCCACTTTAACTATTACAGTTGCATCTCAGGGGTTCAGAGGCGTCGAGCCAGTACAAACGTCTGGGGAGTTTGGTACACAATTAGCTTTTGTCTGCCTGTGTTGCCATTTTTCACTTGTACCCTTGTCCTTGTACGGTCTGACGGCTTACGAAAATGTTAGAGGTTATGTCAATAGTTTTGTAGTTTCAAAAAAATTAGAGAAGTATGCAGTAAGTTTTTCAATTTTATTTTATAATAATTTTTTAAAAGACTTTAATTATTACAAAAATATTATAATTTTTTTTAATCGCAGCAAGAAAGAGAATTGATTCTAAAAACGCACCAGTACCTCCAGGCCTACGAAAAGTAGTTGAAAAAAATTCACAAAAATTAAGAATTTGCATAAGAGGAGCGACGAATTATAGATGCAAGGAAAATAATGCATTAGCCGAAAACATTAAAAATTTATGTATGGATTTAAAAAATGTCCCATATCATGTTTTTGGGGAACATAAATCATGCAAGGAATATTTTAAATGTTCCAAAACTTATGTAAACCATATTTCGGCTATGACAGAATGTGGGCTTTTGGAAGACATTCAACTTGCTATGCAACGTTTAATCAACTAGCTAGTTTAATTACAAATATGGACACCAACGTTGCTGAGCAATATAATTCAATCGTTTGTAAGTTCGTAGGGGGAAAACTAATAAATTTTTCCCTGGAGGGATCATATGAAACGCGATGTAATGCTGCAACTATTTCTTTCAATTCCAAGGATGGGTATTATAAGGCGTTGCAAACAAATCTACCAACATATACAAAAAAATTTACAGATAAGAGGGAAAGAAAAAAAATCAGAAGGAAAATTCAAAAAGTTGGGAAGAAATACAAGACTAAAAAACATGTGCCACATGACAGCGATTATGGACCAGACGCACATGTTTCACCAGACCTGCCAGAGGAGGTCTACGAAGACAAAAAAATAAAATTTTTGTCCAACTTAAATAAAACAGAAGAAGAATTTAAAAAATTGGAAATATTAACAAGAGGACAGGCAAAAAACCAACTATGGCTCCAAGAAAGAGTTCACAGGCTGATCGCATCAAATTTTGGGGAAATTTGTAAAATGAAAAAAACTACATCGTGTGCGAATAAAGTGAAAAACCTGCTGTATTCGACATTTTTGGGCAACAGCAGCACCAAGTGGGGTTTGGACCACGAAGAATTTGCAATTTCCCAATTTGAAAAAGAATTTTATGTTAAAGTGAGTTTGTTTTTTAAAATCAAAATAAAAAACAAAACATAGTAAAGGCTTATAGCCAACATAAACAAAAGTCATCAATGTCATCATAACTAGATAATTTTATTATTTTTATATATTTATATTTATTTACTTTAAACATAATTTTATTAACTTTTTAAAATTTTAGGTACAGTCGTGTGGACTCTTTGTCAATAAAAACATGCAATTCCTAGGAGCTAGTCCAGATGGGCTTATGGGGGATGAGGGAATAATCGAAATTAAATGCCCAAAATCAGCAAATAAATCTTATCCCCTGGAAGCTGTAAAAAATAAAATTTTAAAATTTTGTAAAATTGGTGAAAATAATGAGATTGTTTTAAAAACAAACCACCAGTACTATTACCAAATTCAAGGGCAATTAAATATATTACAGAGAAAATATTGCTATTTTGTAATATGGACTCCATTGGGTGTATGTTACGTTTTGATATATGCATATACAATATTTTTATAATTACTTTTTTGCAGATTTTAAAGGATGAAGATTTTTGGAAGGAGAAAATGATAAAAAAATTGTAAAATTTTTATTATATTTGCCTTCTTCCAGAAATAATAGATGAAAGATTTCCAAGAAAAATAGAAATAAGAAACCCGCCACGGGATTTTTAAAATAAAATTTATAAAATGTTTAAAATGTTTTTTTTTTATCCTTTTCACAACATTTACATTTATTTAGTTATGTTAGGATTTGTATTATTTTAATATGACGCTATATTTAAAAAATAATTTTATAAGGCTTTGTATATTTTTAAACAAAACTTAATTTTTTTTAATACCAGTATCATATTAAAATAGTACAAACCCTAACGTACCTAATAAACATCTTAAAAATATTCTACACTTATGTATATTTATTTAGAGCTAAATAAACGATTGATGATACAACGTACGTCACTACGATAGTCTGACTGGCGTAAGGCGGCGTAAGTGAGGAACTGATATTATTTATATGACGCGGATAGAGTCAGTAGGATATTCTAAGCTCAGCCCCCTGTTTCGTTGGAAAAGTGGAAGGACGATGAAACTCTGACTTTCTTTGCAGCGATAGAACGCTCTTAATAAAGATTATGTTTGGAACTGCCTAAAAATAATAATAATACTAATAAGTAAATTTAATATAAGTTTGAACGCAATTCTTGCTAAATTGATATGCATATTGCTTATTTTTTTAAATAAATAAATAAATTACTATATCGAATGTTTAATTTGACATTCATTGTTATATAAAAAGTATGCTTTGAAAACAAATCACTAAAAACCTATTAATTACAAAGTAGGTATAAGTGTCCAACTAAATGTTAAAAATGGTATTTTTTTTGGTGATACAAACATAGTCAAGAGGCCGTTAAGCCTCATATATGTAACAAATCTCTTTACTGATTTAGCTATAACTATTCAATATAATTGAGTTTTTAAATTATTAGGATGAATTGCCTGTGAAAATCTTTCTTTCGCAATTTGGGAGTCAGTAAATAAACTTGGTTATAACCCCATACAAAGTAACCAATTAAGATTAAGCCTGGAGGCCTTGCTGGCCATTTAATATGACCAATCTTCTTCATATCTGTTATTTAGATATTGAATTATAGTTTCTGTATTATGAGGATGAGCACCATCTTGCAGAAAATACATATTTCTTGCTATTTGAGCTGGCGTTGAAAATTCCCTTTTAACAGAAGCACAAATAATTTAAATTAAAAATAGATAATAATAAAAATAATAATAAACGCCGTTCAATTCATTCCCTTACCAGCGAACCCCAGAAGCTCTCCAGCTTGTGCAGGGGAGGGACGCCTATTATTATTACTATTTGCCGTGGCGCTCTGGGGCGACTTACTGATGATTTTTGGCGCATTTGCTTTACAGTTGTGGGAAAACCCAGAAAAATCTTGAAATCTTTGCAACGTAAACTGACATCAAAGTAATTAATGTTAAATACGCTACAAATAAAAACCATTCAAATAAATTATTTTGTTATTTAAGTGAAGATGGCCTTCAGAGGTACCGTGTCGAGATGTCTACTTCCTACTGATGAGGCACAACAATGCCGAAACTTGTCTAGGAATAACTAGGTCCTTGAATAACAAAAACAAAGGGTTGGACTGTCCCTAGTAGGGTTTCCAACACGCATCTGGACCGATGTAAGTAGCTCCAGGAGTAGTTGTTTTAAATCAAGATGTGGTGCATCCCACCATATATTTGATATATTAGAAAAAAATTTGAGGATGCAGAGACAATTGCAATTTTTTACTCTATAAAATAAATTTTTTAAGTAAATATTGAACAACAAAAGTCCTAAAACCGTTCCTTGAGGTACCATTGCAATCCATTACCAAGTTTGTCAGTCCTTTTTGGGACCTTTTTTTAATTATGTCAGAAAGATTCTAAGAGCTGCCGTTAAATTATGAAAATAAACGATCGTTGGATAATATATAGTTTAATATACGTTCGGATTCGGGTGCCTGAAGTATCGTGACAATAGCTTTTAAAGACAAAATTTCATTACAAAGTTCATTTTCATTAATATCTCGTTGGAGCGAATTGTAGTCTCCTTGTTGTAAATATATCTAAATCAATACATAATTTTCTTAACAGTTCTTGTTCCATTGCGTGAAACTCCTAGAAACATTGAATAAAAATGTATCTTAACAGTGAGTTCGTCGGTTGATTTGTATGAAAGTGACGTTACAGTCGAACAAGAGGAATTTCCAACACCACTTTAATATCATTCACCATATTTGATAGATAAATTAAAACTGTTATCAATCCTTATTCCATTAAGATAATTAATTAAAATTTTCAGATTTTACACATTCGCTAAGATTAATTCTACGGTTTTGAAAATTCTTGTTCGGGGCTCAAAAAATCGCGTTAGAACTCTTCAATATACTCTGAAATGACAATTTTTGAGGACATATTATCTGATATAACAGCTGATATGACTGGCTTTAAAATATCCATACATTTTCCGCACACAGACTGTATAGTACAGTTACTGAAGGTTTTCACCTCCGATTTCGTTGAACCTCCATCGATTTTCATGAATATTGGTGAGTAGTTAGGGGATACCTCAAGAAACAAAAGTGACATGGTGCCAACTTGTGCTTTTACCCTGGGGGTGGGTGCTACCCCTTCTCGGGGGTGGAAATTATTTTATTAAAAATAATCCCACGAATCGATAGAGGTACCCATTCTAAGCAAAATTTGGCATATAAAGTTATTAAAATAAATCAATACTTTTTGAGTTATTAAAGATCAAAGATTTTTCGTGAAAAATGTGCATGTTTAAATAACTCAAAAGCTATAGGTTTTTACAAAAAAGTTGTCATAACCAAAATTGAAGCTAATAAAAAATCAAATAAATTCCTTATTCGAAAAACCTTTTAATATTAATTCAAAGTGAGTAATAGGTAATTTTTTCGGCGAGTACTCAAATCTAAGTATTCAATCTTAAATAACGGGAAAACGATGCATTTAATAAAATATACTTACTGAACACTTTTCAAAGTACTCAGAAATACCTATCAAATGAGCTCTAGAAGAAGTTGATAGCATCAAAATTAAGCAAGTTATGATGAATATAAGAGGACCCCTTCGAATTTCTTAGGAAAAAGTGAAAAATAAAACATACGCCATTTCCACAAAAATTAAAATCTTTCTTTATTTTAGCATGAGTAACGACCTTAAAAATTTTGACCGGTTTAGAATGCATATTTTTGAAAAAAAAATATGATTTAAAAAAATACGTAAAAAATGATAGAGAACGAAATTTGAATTTTTTTTAACAAAAATTTTACTTTTTTTTGTAGGATAAAAAATAACCGAGATAAAAACGTTTAAAGCCTAAATTTTACTGCAAGAACCATGTAACCGGGGCCCTTTAACCTTTTATCTTTTAAAAAATAAGGGATTTAAAAGATTAAATTTAATACAATGTTATAGCCACATCCCCAACAAGTCATTCATAAGTTTCAAATATTCCGTGCCCAATGATGAAGTGAGATAGATATATAAAAGTCCCGAACATGCCGACGAATTTATGCTGCGATGCATGGGCGTACCGTTACAGAGGGAAATGGGATGTGACACAATATATTTATTTTTTTTAACGATTTTAATTTTACCGGTTACATAGGAAATTTAAAATACTAATGAAAATATATTTATTTAATCAAATTAATCGTAAAAAAATTTAGTTAGTTTAGTTTGACAGAAAAACAAAATGTGGTTTAATTTTTAACAAAATATATGAAACCTACATAATTATAAGTCGTTGTAATAAGTTAAAACATTCCTTTAGGCATTATCAAAGAGTTTATACAGTCGATAAAATACTAATTCTACGCCTCTGAGCTTTCTTCTTAATAGTACCTGTAACTTCCCCATGAAATGATTTAAATAAATTATTTTGCTGCACTAATAAACCATATTTTTTAAATGCTGATGTATATTTCTACCGAAATATATTTTATGGGAGTAAACAAATTGCACAAATGAAAAGAAAAATAGTCTAATCTCCCAGGAATTGGACATTGAATGTCAACGTTGTCACAACGTAAACCATATTTATCTAATAAATCAACTTAAACCAATAAATTCAATGTGAAAAAGAAAATTATAATAATATAACCTAAAAAGCACACAATAATAAACAATTAAATTTTGTAGAAGATGGTAGCACTATATTACGACGAAACATTCTATCCCCTGATCTCATTCATAACGATATAACGTTTGATAGCACTTAGTTGCCGTTTCTAACAATTTTTCGTAGAAATGGTTAAAACTTAAATCGTGGTAAAGTATCTTTGTCAATATTTATCTTTATCAATATGATTTGTTGTGTTAATAGTTACGAAAATTAGTGTTCGTAGGTGTACAATTATTTTAGCGAATCAAAATATCTCATTTTTCAAGGTAATTTTTACATAGATTTAGGATTTTGGTAATAATGGAAAAAATTATAACTTTGACAACATTGAAACTTCTAATATAAATTCAATAACACAGCGCTTAGACTGTTACGTGTTCTTGTCCTCAGCCGAAATGTAAACAAACTCGATCTTATTCTAGTATATCTAAGGTTATAGCCCTTGAACTTACCTTTCAAATGGTTTTTGGATGAACCTGATATCATAAAAATTAACGGAGTTATTGTAAAAAAAACCAACAACCAACATTTTTTTGGAAAAATTTTGGAGCAGAGATTTTGTATGTATATCTATATAGGAACAAAGATAGATAGTAAGAAGTAGACGTGTTGATAGGTACATGCTCACAAAATATACATGTGTGGGTGTGTGTATGTATATTTTGAAGATAGAAAAAGTGAAAGGAATTCTGTACATCTGCTCTTTGTGGAAAGAATAATATTAATAAAGTTTGAAATATATTAATAAAGTTTATCATAAGCAATAAAAAAGTTTCTAAATAATTAAAGCTACTAAAGCTGATAAAAAAATGTAGTTTTTAAGGGTGGAAAATTTCGCAATAAATAAATAAAGATTTTTAATACTCAGTAAATGAGATTTGAATTCAGTAATGTATTATTCAAATGATTAAAGTTTCTTGAAACCAATTTTATTGATGATTCTGCTTTAAGTGGGTGGTTTTTAAGGGTTGAAATTTCACAGTCAACCAAAAATGATCATATATATTGTAACGGTGTAAGCGAATGAAATGCTTAACCTTTATCTAATAATAATAATAATCAAATTCTACAAGTAAATAACAATAAATAATCATTTATTTTAATCTGAACCAACATTAGACAGAACGTGTTTAATTAAATACAATTTCAAATCAATCTTGAAGTAGCAATTAATTCATAAAATGTTAGATTTCTGAAGGATAAAATTAACACAGAAACCCCATAAACAACTTGCATCGACGATTTTAAGATAATTACAAATACTTTGGCAAATAATAAAATAGTAAAAATCAAAACTGAATAGTCTCAGACAAGTCTGCAATCGTCACATCTAAGTAAAAGTTATTATTTTAAACACTATGTGAAAAAGGAATTTCCACATAACCTTAAAATGCAATATTCGAAATTTAAACAAATCATTAATCTAAATTTAGGGGAAATTCAATGAAAATTAGAAAACAAAGCGTGGGAATTGCTAAAATCATAATATTATTGTAAAATAAACAACAATAATAGAGACAGAATTATAACTTCAATAATAACGAAAACAGAAAAACCTTCATGTATTCTTAATATTAGTCAAAATAGCAAATAATTTACACCAAAATCATTCTTTTAGTCTAAGGAATGATTTGGTAATGGATGAAAGATGTTTAAAAGTAATTTTTTTTTAAATTATAATAATTTATTTAAGAATTTTATGGGGCTTTTTCTAAAAGACCACCGAACGGTCCACATCGATAACGTAAACAAATGAAAATCTATGTCAAAGCCATTGTAGATCGATGAAATAATTGTAAAAATTTAGCTGTCAACTTCGAAAGTGAGGTTAGAATTAATTTTTATCTGAAGATTTTGGAGTTTAAACAAAATAGACTTTCTCTCTCTCTTTCCACTGGATTAAAACCACTTAGTTGTTATAAAAGTTTTTTTATTGACGTTTCGGCTTTCTATATCGAAAGCCGTTATCAAAATGACATAAAATAAATAAATTTACTAGAAACAGAACACTTGATAATCTTGCAAAAATATGACATCAACATAGTATACATAGAATAAGATTTTGAGAGTGTCAAAATCTATTTCAATCATATTTTTGTGACGTTTCTGGGAACGAATTTTTAAAGAATATCGCATTTGCATATTATAAGAGAATTTATACTTCGTCATAAATGAAGTTTTCTTATTAATATTATCATAAGAAAAAACCAGATAAAAACTTATGATACTATCCCGATATAGAGGGTATCCTTTTTGCAATTAACTCTTTTTGTAAAATAGGTATCCAAATTTTTGAAATATCAACCGAACAATTAGAAACACATTCGTTATTATTTAAACATATCAAAGCTGCTTCTTTAACTTTGCGGTTATAATTATTCGGTTCTGTTAATAATCTAGTTGAAGAATTCCATTGTATTTTATGACCAGAATCCCATGCGTGTTCACATATTTTGGATGTTTCGAATTGTTTATTTTTAATGTACGATTGGTGTTCATTAAGTCTAATATGAAAAGGTCTAGATGTTTCTCCTATATAAAATTTATTACATTCGCATGGAATTTTGTAAATACAATTTTTTGTGTTTTGAATTTCATTAAAAGGTTTTGTATTTACTATTAAAGATTTTAATATATTATTAGTTTGAAAAACTGTTTTTAAATTAAATTTATTGCCAATCCTTCTAATTTTTTTCGATAATTTTGGAATATAAGGGATTTTTACTATATTTGAAAGAATTATTGGGGGGGTTTAAATTTTGATCTTTAGTTTTGATGTCTCGGTAAAGTTCACGATTTATAAATTTACTTGGGTAGTTGTTCTTAATCAGATTTAACAAGTGATAATTCATTATTTAAGATATTGTCATTTGAACAAATTGTTTTTGCTCTATCGGAAAGAGATTTGACAATACCTCGTTTAACACAAATTGAGTGGTTTGAATTAAAATTTAGATATCTATTTGTATGTGTTTCTTTTCTAAAAACTGATGTATCAAAACAATTGTTGTTATTGTGTATTAGTACATCAAGAAACGGTAATTTTTTATTATTTTCAATTTCAATTGTAAATTTAATAGTAGGTTCCGAATTATTAATAGTATATAAACATGTATCAATATTTTCCCTATCGTGTTGCCAAATTGCAAAGATATCATCTACATATCTAAACCAGACAGAAGGTCTTAAATTTTGTTTGTTTACAATTTCCATTTCAAAATCCTCCATGAAAATATCATACAATTTTGGTTATAAAGGAGAACCCATTGCCATGCCAAAATTTTGCTGATAAAAATCACTATTTAATTGAAAATAATTCTAGAATTGCCGAGACGCTTAATTTAGTTCTATTTATTAATGTATTATCACTTGTCAACTTTTTTCTCACAAGATTAAGAGTTTTATCGACAGGAACATTTGGAAATAAACTGACTACATCAAAACTAACCATTATATCTGAATTTATAACTTTGATTTTTGATAATTTTTCTAAAAAATGTTTTGAATTTTTGATAAAGGAATTAGTATTTCCTGATAACGGATCTATTATTTTAAGTAGAAATCTTGCTAAATTTTGACAAGGTGAATTTATAGCACTTATTATTGGTCTTAATGGTATTTGTTGTTTATGAATTTTGGGTAAACCATAAAAATGTGGAGGTTTACTATAATGAGAAGTAAGAGATCTTCGTTCTTTATCACTTAGGAATTTTTTATTTTTATATAAAGTTTTGTAAATTTTGTTTTCAATACTAGTAGTTGGATCTTTATTTAATTTTGAATATTCAATGAATTTTCAATCATTTCGTTAATTTTGTTATCATAATCTGTTTTGTTCATGACAACCGTCGCGTTACCTTTATCTGCCGGTAAAATCTTAATTGTATTGTCATTTTTTAAATTTTTAATTGATTTAAATTCTGCGGAGGTTAAATTTTGATTAATTTTCGTAAGATTTTTCTAATTCAATTTTGCAATGTACCTTGTATTCGTTGCTTAAGTCAGTTGGTAAATTTTGAGAAGCTTTTTCTATAGAACTAATAATATCAAATTTTGGTACATAATTATTAAATATTTTGATTAGTATTTAATTGATATTATGGAAAGATCTACTTTTACTGAGAATGTCATGTGTTTTGCCTAGCTGATTGTCTTTTTAACCTATAATAATATTATCATACTCTGCCACTGCTTTCTGCCTTCAGCTATATCTTTTAATAATAATTTTTAGATCTTGTTAGTTTTTGCCGGGTGAAAAGTATTCTTGAAATTTTTGTATCGTAATTTTATTATCTCATATTATCTTTTAATTTTGGTTTCGGAATATAAATATATAAACCGTGAACGTTTAACTTTTTATTCCGCTGCTTTTTTTTTGTGGAACGCAATTTAGTATATTATGCAACGCGAGTGTATTAATAGCCATTACATTAAAGTTGCATTCGCTATTTATTTTACGACAAAATATAAATAAGTACTTTAACTGAAAACTGTTCATTTATTTGATACATTTGACACAACAAGAATAATTTTGACATTAGCTTTCACAAAACTGTCAATAATATCTAATATCTATCAACAACCTACTTGATTACAATGTAGAAATTTCTATTGGTGCAAAGTCAGTTTTATAATAGAAAGCAGGGGTTTTTATTGGTCAAAATCAGTTTTATGAGGTTTAATATAAAACGGATAACGCACATTTAATAAGTAATTTAAAGTACAGGAGTAGAAAATAGTATATTATCCAACGATCATGTAATATTAATATTATTATTATTATTAATACACGAGCTTAAGGTAAGTTACGACATGAGCCACAGGCGAGTGTCGTAAATCGATTATCGTATACTATTGAAAATGTTCTCACTACATGGTAAAATATTTTTGAAAATACAGGGTGTTGTTTATGAGCTGAACGAATTTGTCAATTTTTAGTGAAGCCAAGCCTGGATTTTCAATAATAATAATATTTTAATTAATTTTTTAAGATACAAAGAGGTTAAAAGCACAGGAGGCAACGAAGAAATGACCAAAATGTACAAAATACTCTGTATCTCAGCTATAAGGGACTCTAGACCCATAAAATAAAAGTCATTTGGAATCACCTCAGTGACTGTTAACATATTGCCCTCTCCCAATGGAACACACTGTATATTATTAGAATATATCCAAAACGAGTATTGAAGTAATTAGAAAGGGTAAAGTGCTAGAAGGAATTACGGAAACTTGTTTTATGCATTATTTGGACATAAATTATAAGAAATTTGCAATGGAAAATAATGTTTCTTTTTTTTGCTTGTAATTTTTTAAAACCCATTTAATATTTCTTCCGGATTAAAGGACACACAATCTAAGGATAAGATAAAATTCTAGGCTAATCGCCTAACTACAACCGGAGGTGCTCACTTTAATGTTATTTTAAATTAATGCAAACAATCCCCCTCGTTTAAAATGCAACTGCCGAGGAGCCTGGTCCAATTTGCCTGGAAGTAAAATAACCTACTTAGTTCTACAACTTTCCCTCGCTTTGTTTACATAGGATTCCTGAGATATCCGAGATAATAGCCGGCGAAGGCAATATACAGTGGGAAATTTGGTTTATCTATGAATAGAACTATTAAACTGATAGAGAGCGTTGTTTTATTTAAAAATATATTATAATTTGTTACTTTTAAAACAAGTTAGCTGGGAGAGTATTTGCAAATGGTATAGTTCAACGAGCACCCTATAAATGATGTGTTTTGTTTCTTCTAGGTTTGTTATTATTATAACACTTCCTATTTTGCACAGTTAGAATCTATTATGAGGACTAGCGTAAGGCCGGCGACAAGTTGAGACGCAGTTTGGTGAGGTGAGGTGACGTAGGATGACGCAAAAAAGCCGGATTAAATCAACTGAGCACAGGTAGAAAAAAGTTGGGAGGCAGTTCTATCTCAACTGCGAGCCAGTGAAAGTAACTCATGAGAGCCAACGTTCGCTCATGTTCCAGCACCTTTTCATTATCCCATACCATTTGAGTTATTTTTAAAAACCTTAAGGTATCTTCACCATTCGAACAATAATTACACGCTGAAATGAGAGCGGCCTACCCGCGCTAATGTGTGGTCGGAAACACGAATATTGGGGCCAATCCCTTTGATGTGTTGTTGAAAAACTGACAAGAGATGGCCAACTTCCAACGTTGGCGCGATTCATAAAAATATTGGCTCCAACACTATTTTTTTGTAAATACATTTGACGAATGCTGTTGGTGCCAACGTAGGCTCCTATATGTGGTGCCGGCATAAAAATGTGAGCAAGGGCAATATATATAGAATCATTACTGAGTTGGGATTCTGATTCTGATGAACTCGAAGACCAAGTAATGTCAATACACAACAACAAAGACATATGGAGAATTCATTCTCAAGAACGAATTTTCTAAAGAAAAATATCGGAATTATTCAATACAGGTCGTAGTCGCTAGTGACAAACGATATGACAAACGAAAGATAAATGATGATTAGAAAATAAATACTTTCTCTTATCAACAGAGAAGTTCATCCCGAAGGTTTGGCAGAAATTCAAATAATAGAAATTAAGGACAATAAAATAAATATGATCAATAACGTATTTATTTGTATTTTGTAAATCAGTTCACATTACTACATATAGGTATATAAATTATAATAACTAATAGTATTTACAAATTCAATTATACTTATGTTACGGTGTTCAAAACTGCCCATTATACTCTGCATAGAATTTTGTCTGTATTTTATATTTAATCTAACATTTTTGGTATTACGTGCGCTTTTTATTTTGGTATAAGTAAAGGCATTGTATAAGGATTGGTGCAAAATTAATCGTTTGTCTCTGAATGTGAGCAAATGTGCGACGATTCACTTTTCAAGATCTCCCAACATTACCAAAAATGTCTATGAAGTCGATGATGCTTCACACCGGTCTGACATTCAATCTTCATATCGAGTCTATCGTTTGCAAGGCTTTTAGAATGCTCGGATTCATTAAACGCCACACTCGTCACTTTCATGATACCAAGTTCATCATGGCTCTATACAATTCTCTGGTTCGAAGCATCCTTGCGTACTGTGCTGTAGTCTGGATGCCTATCTACGCCTGCCACATCGACAGAATTGAACGGGTGCATCGAAAGTTTGCCAAGTATTTGTTATTTAAACTTCGTTTTCCACATCAAAATTCTTCGTACGAAACGCATTGTTGAGGGTTCTGGAATAAACCCTATGTTGTGCCAGTTTCCCAGGACGGCCAACAATGTGTTACCGCCTTTTTAAACCGCATCGGTGTATTCGTAAAATGGACTGTATTTTTTAGATTGAAGATATGTGTACTGTAATAGGTTTGTCTTCTCAACTTCATCCAACAAAAACAATGAACACGTTTATTTAACCATTTATTAAACTTGTTAAATAAATAAATGAATAAAACAACAACGTAACAAAGATTACATTAAACTAGTAATCATGAACAAAGTATTATAATTAATTAAAAGAATTGATCACATCATTCAGAAAATATTATTTTTGCGTGTGTTCTGCGTGAGTGATAATTAGACACTGTTTAAATTCTCGAAGCACTGAGTTTTGATTTAAATATAGAATGAACAATAAAGTGGACCGCTTGATTGCAGCTAAGTCCCACTGATTCGATGAAATATTTTTAAAATAAAATGGACCGCTTGATTGCAGCTAAGTCCCACTGGTTTGACGAGGCCTTGTGTTGCCCCGGAGCGTCGCTGAGCACTGAGTTTAAAATCGGCGAAGTTTATCGGTTTCAAATGTATCCCTTCCCGATTGCGCAACACCTTCTCGAAAGATTCTTTAGCGTGAACCGCGTAAACAAGCATGTAAAATTTTTTCTATTGTCTAGACGAGACGGTTAGAATTGCGTCTTAGATTATTGTGAAATAGAGTAAAAAAACCATCCCGTCTGAGCACAGTTTCCAAACGTATTTGGTGCGACGTTGCCGGTTGAAGAATGAGTATGAGTTTATATGTTTAATTATCTGAAAATTAAACACGCATTTATTATTATGTGTTATGCGGTCACTCGAAGAAAGAAGGAAACAGTCTCTTCTTTTGTTCCTTTTTAAATTGCTTAACGGAGAGATCACGTGCAGCAATCTGTTGGAAAATATGAGTTTTCTAACCCCTACTCGTCGAACACGACATACTTCGCTGTTTCACATTCGTTATCATCGAACCAACTATGGACAAAGGGCATTCTCTTATCGGATTTGTCTCAACTATAAAAATGTCTTACTCTGAATGCGATATATTTGGTGTTAAGCTGCCAGCCCTTGAAAGATCTATCAAATTCTGCGGCAATTGACGTGTTCTATGTTTGTCTTTTTTGTGCTTCGTTGCTGTCTATTTATTTCTTTTTACTTTTTTACTTTTTACTTTTTACTTATTAATATGTATTTGGTTTAGGATTTTATTATGTACTATTTAGGAAGTGTCTTCCTGCAATGTATGCTTTAAATAAATAAATAATATAGTAGTATCGCCTTACGGACCTTTATCATTAGGACAATGTAGACATATTGTAGATGGCAGCACTCCCAGTGTCTACAAGTCATGTCTTTTGGTCATGTCGTTGCTTGAGTAAAATTATAATTTGAAATCTTCTTTTTCATTTCTGCTTGTCTTTTGTTAATGTGTTATTTAGTTACAAAGAAAGGGAATTGGAAGACGTATTGAAGGCCAAAAATAATTAATAAACCCCCGAGAAACCAGGGTTGCCAATTTGTGAGTAATTACTGACATTTGTGAGTATTTTACTAGTCTGTAAGTAATTTTTTGAGTAAAGGGCAATTGTGAATAAAATTGCGAGTAATCAAAAGGTCAGTAGTATACTATGTAGTGGTACGTTTTCACGTCTCTACATTTTATGACACATAATGACAGTTGGTCAGTTTTTATTTATAACCTTACTTACAAATTTCTGGCATAGAACAAGTAGCAGTAAGTAATCGTTCAAAGATTCTAGTTCATCTTTCCGTTTCCATCGTCCCAAGACCCAAGTTCATTTTTCCGTTTCCGTATCGCTCGGTCGACGACGAAACAGATGGATTGTTTCATTATTATATTTTTTATTTATATACATGTACATGTTCATTTTGTTCAACATCAAAATTATATTATACACTCTTTCGAAAACATTAAAAGGCAATGGAACGATACTAGTATCTACAAGTAGCAATTCGGTTTTGGACGCAGCTAATTTTACCGAATTCTACATACTATCGATAATGGTAATTATACATAATTTATTAAACCCGTTGAAATTTTAAAATTAAAATTTGGAATAAAAAGCACTAAAACTATAGAGTCAATGTTGAATCAAAATATTTTTTTCTTAAAGTCTATTTTTTGCAATAGTTTGTTTTCTTGTTTATAATATGGATATTACATGATTGTTTTAGTTCATTTTAAAAGTATAAAATAATTTATTTTTTATTTATTAGTATTTTATTTTCTGGTAGAATTAATAAATTACTATGTTGTTGTTTGATACTAAACAACTTTAATCTTTTTTATCATGCTGATGCTGGGTAGAAAGGTACCTACAGTTTTGTATCTATTACTTCGTATATATTTTTTCTATCCAATTAATTTACGATTTATAAAAAACTATCTGGCTATTGATATTTTAAAGTTTTGAAAGTAAATAAGTAAAAGCTAGTTGGCAACCCTGTCGTCGAGAACTCTAGACGCACCAAGGCAAGTTGAGGTTCAGTGGAATTTTCCTATTTATAGGGTTAATAATTAGTTAAGATTTGTGTTGTTACTTTTTTGTATTAACTTTTATATATATTTTATTTATTATATTTTAAATTCAATTTAGAAAACTGTTCTAGTACTTATTTTGCTGGATATTTGGTTAGAAAATATATTTTTTCGCTCATTCACGTGGTTTCTCGATTGTTTTTATTTTTCGAGATATAGATAACGCAAAAACCAAATTTTCGAAACACATAGTGCAGGAATGTCCGATAAGAGCATTCGCAGGAGACCCACAGGATTTCCTAACGACATCCCAGGAGTCAATTGAATATTTATCTAATCTAGACATTTGTCTGTAATTTGATTTGTGTTCGACTATATACAACTTAGTGTCTGATATACAGGGTTTGTGACTCATTAGCCATATACCGGGTGACAATGAGACTAGGGCCATGCCTATATCTCGGTCATTTTTCAACCGATTTGAATAAAATTTGGAAAATAGATATAAGACACAATTTTGGATTGACAGTCGTATAAAAACAAAATGGCGGACTTCCGGTTTCGCCAGAAATGTCACCAACTTCGATTTTTTAAATGGAACACCCTGTATATTTGATGTTTTTTAGATTCTATGGCTCAAATTACATACGACAGCGTTGCCAAATTTTTTATTTTTCAGTAAAAAAATTCAAATTTCCAAAAATTTTTTTTAGCACAGGAAGCCTTTATCTGGTCAAAATCTATTCTAATTGACATCAGTAATTCATAGTAATAAACTTTTCATCGATATGATCAATAACAAATCCTACAGCGGGAATTTAAATTTTATAAATTCATTTTTAACGAATAAATCGTTTTTTTCAAATGGTACCTACCGAGGGCCATCTTGTCATTCAATAGAGAATTTAATTACCAATTCAACGATATACATTACGTACTATTTTCTTTTTGTTAACAACTAAACATAATCATTTCTTGAAAAAAAAATCTGAGAATTTGAATTTTTTTATTGAAAAATAAAAAATTTGGCAACACTGTCGTATGTAATTTGAGCCATAGAATCCAAAAAATATAAAATATATAGGGTGTTCCATTTAAAAAATCGAAGTTGATGACATTTCTGGCGAAACCGGAAGTCGGCCATTTTGTTTTTATACGTCTGTCAATCCAAAATGGTTTCTTATATCTATGTACCAAATTTTATTCAAATCGGTTAAAAAGTGAAGGAGATATAGGCATGGCCCTAGTCTTATTGTCACCCGGTATAGAGAACTATAGATATTTGAAACTTGGGTGTTTCATTTGAAATTATCGACTTATTGAGAATTGAAAATATGAACATTGGACGCTCCATTCTAGACACCCTATATAAAATATCGCATTTGACGTTTCACCGTATGCTAGAAGGATATTCTCACAATCTCTGTATAAAATTTGAAATTAATACCTTAACAACTAAGCCAGATACGGAAATTAAAGTAAATGCGTGTTTTTCAAAAAAATTTACAAAAATCTCGGAAACTGTTAAACTTAGACCTGTGGTATGTTAATAATTTTTTGTTCAAAATTTGATGCTTAATCCAAAAATAAAAAGAAAAATGGTACATGTCATTTGAAATAACAAAGTTGATGTCTACTTCCGGTATAACCGGAAGTTGAAAATATTTTCATTGAATAGGTCGTACTGACAAACCCCCGTAACCCAATTTTCAAATTTCAAATATCTATACTTCTCTATATATGGCTAATAAGCCACCTTCGTGACACACCCTGTACCTTTATATGTGATAGTATATAATATCTCTTTGTTCTTCTCTTTGTACTGTGATGTTAAGCCATACGCTAAATAAATAAATAAATAATAAATTCGATTTTGTTTTCGAAATTATAAACTTAAGCATACACTTTAGAGCAGCAAAGATTTTTTACCGTTTGCTACACCCAATAAGGTACTAAGAGCCTAGTTTCAGCGATATCACATTTTATGAAAGATTTTGGTCTAAATGTGGCAACTGGGCTATTAGAAAATTGTATAAAAATGTTTATTAATTAAAATAAATATACAAATGTATCGTATTAGAATAAAATGGTTTTCATGTTACATTGGGAGAAAATGTAAATTTCTTGGTTTGAAATAATATTTTAAGGTGATTTTGAGGCAATTAAAATAGCCTGAAAAGAAGTTTTCAAGTACTTTATATTTAATAAAATTTCTGGAGGAGGCCTCTCGATCCCTTCGCTGAGCAGGGGATATTTTATAACCTCAAGATCCTCATCATATCGTAAATTTTATCCTTATTACTAAATAAAGATGACTAATCACACAGTTGTGTAGAAAATCCTGATTGAATTTTGAAAACGTAAAATCTGTTCAACAGATGTTTATCATTACATACGTAAGTGCAATGTTACAGACAACAACTTTAATAAGTGAAGGAAGTACATGATAAAGGCCATGTGAAAGAAGATGTAGAGGGCGTATCTGTACAGCATTAGAAATTGAGTACTTCATAAAATCGTCAGTAGATGCCGCGCGAGATTGCATCAAACGCTTTTTACTAGAGTGTGATACTACTATATTATCCTTATACAATGGTTAAGGTTTGGGAACTTAACAATGTTTCGACATACTGCTTTTTCTCATTAACCATTATAATTCTCTACCACTGAGTACCTGCTAAACCGCATTCAAATTTTTGACCGCCGGGTGGAACTCGTCTGCACCCCATATGAATCAAAAATCAAAAATCAAATCAAAAATCAAATAATAAAACGTATCTAACCAATTTTTGATTAGTGTTTGAATGTGCTGCCTAAGACCGTGTTCAGGAAAATATTTGAAATGGAATTTGTAGCCTCTACACATATGTTTTATTTTCAAGCACAGGGATTTTCATTTTTCTTGTGAAAAGAACTTTTAGCTTAGAAATTTTTTCTCACATTTTCAACATTTCTCCAACCTTATTTATACCGTTTAACATCTTTTCTAACAATTTTTTTCCTACATTTTTTCTTTTTATACCCACAATTTTGTACAATTTTTATTTCTGCGCATAGAACAAGGCATCCCCCAGGGGTCAGTTTTAGGCCCTTTATTGTGGAATGTTGTATATAACGGGGTTTTGGAGGTAACTTTACCAGAAGGCTGTGAAAGCAATGGCTACGCGGGCGATCTCTGCTTGGCTGTTCGCGCAAGAAACCATGAAGAAATGATTCACAAGGCTCAAGAGGCCTTGAACGAGATTTGCTACTGGGTAAAAATGAGTGGCCTTGAAGTTGCCCCTCAAAAAACCAAGTGCACCGTGGTGAGAGGTGCAAGGAACAAGCGGAATACTACTTTCATCAAAATGTTGGAGCACACCATAGTTCCGAAAGTAAGCATAAAATACTTAGGGGTATCGATTGATGACAAAGTTATCTTTAGCGAATACATAAAAAGGACATGCCAGAAAGCCACAAGGCAGGCGATGGCGTTGGGCAAAATTTTCCCAAATATAGGAGGAGCAGGCACCGATCGGAGAAAAATGCTGACAGTAGTTGTTACCTCGGTTTTACTGTACGCTGCACCGGTCTGGGCGAAGGTTGTTCGGATACAAAAATACAAGAGTTAGTTAGTATCTGTTCAAAGAGAAGCGCTGTTAACGGTGTGTAGAGCATACAGAACGGTGTCTACAGAAGCTCCGGCTGCTATCTGCGGGATCCCTCCTATTGACGAACAAATTGAAGAAAGAGCCAGCTAACATCAACTAGAATGGGTACCGGAGGCAGACAAAGGACGAGAAAGAGAGCGGACAACTCAGGGTTGGAATGATAGGTGGGAAGAAATAGTGGAAGTGGGACAGATTACTAGTTCACACAGTTTCTTATCGGCCATGGCAGTTTTAGGAGCTACACTAAAAGGATCAGCAAGGACCCAGTAGACAGGTTCAGATACTGTGACGGTGTGTAGAGCATACATATATACATACACACATGTTTTGAATGCCCGCGATGGCAGGGGCACAGAAGAAGACTGGGATGGGAAATCGATGCCAACAACCCGAGTGCGTTTAGAAACAAGTTATTAGAGAGCAGACAAAACTGGAACAAAGGCTTTACCTATATAACAGCACTTATGAAGGAGAAAGAGGTGGAGGAAAGACAATTCCAAGGCGAAGAGAGGAGGGCAGCAGAATGAATATAACTATCAAACCTTGAAGTATGTCGGAACGGACGGTCATGAGGTTTGGTGAGAGTGGTTTCCTCTACCAAAAAAAAAAGTAACTGCGTCCTAGTTTCGGTTAGGTAACAGAAAGCGAGCTTCGGATAAGTCACCACAGTGGGAAAACTTTGGATAGATCACAGCGGGCGAGTTTCGGGTAGTTCACAGCAGAGGGAAAAAATTCGAATAAACCCAAGAAAGATGAAAAAATATAAAACCAATAAAATTCGAATATTTAAAAAAAGCTATCTTCGGATAGGTCGCAGCTTCGGGTAAGCAACTCGCTGTGACTTAACCTAAAACTTCCATGATTTCAAATCAGTAAGGCAATAAAATATTTGAAATTTTGACATGAATGGTTTGAAGGTTAGTACTTCCTAAAAATCATATAAATTTGTTAATAATGTCATTATAAAAACTTATTGAGTGACCAGATACATGAGAAACCAATGGGATAATTCCAGAAATACTTATAATAATATTAGTTAATAGTTACCTAATACTTTAAATTAATACATATATAAATTACAAAGTTCAGGACAATTGAAAAATTAATGTTTTGTAGAAACTCAACACGAAAAGTTTTTTCACATCTTTATCTTTTTCATGATATATTTGACTCTGTCGTAAAATAATATTACAAAGGGTGTACGACATAATAAATTGGTCAGGTCGAGGCTTGACGAGCAATATAAAGTGGAAAGTCCCTAACAGAGCAATATCTATATACGTGAAAAGAAAAACTACTTTTTTCGCGTTTTATTACGTTGGAGATATTAAAGCAACAGTTATATAACAGTTTATTTATTATTTTGGCGACACAAAAAAATTGGTTGAAAAAATTATGTGCTTTATCATACTTCCCTAACTCAATGGGATAAACCAGTATAACTATGTCTCCTCGATTCCGTACACCCAGATTCCGTACAGTTAAAAAATCGTCCCAGATTTCGTACAACTTTTTTAATTGCTGTGGGATCAGTGGATTTATACCTGCCAGCATTAGATGAGATTAATTTTTTAATTAACTGTTGATATAATTAACTGGGATCGCCACACGTCCGTTCTTGATTTATTATTATTAAATATGTAAAAACATGCATGAATTCACGGAGAACTGAAGTTTTACACCACCCATAATTATTGCAACAATAGATATTAAAGTTGCAGAAAAAAAGGGTCTAAAAAAGTTACAACCACAAGACTGATTTTTTTTTAAATTATAAAGAATATCATAAATATTAATAAAAAATATCGAACGAACATTTTCTACCGCCCGCAGCTACACGAAATTAAATATACAACAAATAATTTTTGATGCCCCCAAAGTACGTCCCCCCCAGTTTTCCAGGATGGTGAACACGATGAGTTGCTGGGACCAAGTGACTTGTCTGTGAAAATAGGTTACGACTGAAAAGGAAAACATTATAAATTGGAACATCTTTATTGTTAATGCTTTATGTATTTCAGATATTTCTAAAAAGTTGCATCCAATTTCTACATTACAATGGTGTAAGTAAAACAGAATCTAATATAGAAAGTCGTATTTTTCTATATATTGAAATGAAGTTATTTAAAGGTACTTTTAGACGATCAGTTCAGTTCTCCGTTCAGTTTCAGTTCCGTTGTCAGTTCAGTTTGAAAACTCTACCGTTATTAGACGATCAGTTTAGTTGTCAATTGATAACCTAATTGCGGTCGCGTTGTACTTAGCACTAAAAAAACCACGAAAAAAGAGAAGTAAATGGAGTAAAACTGATACCTGAACGGACAGGTTTGTTTAGACATCCGTTTAACTGACAACTGATACAATAACTGATGGAATTCCCATCGAGCCACGTCTCCGTTTCAGTTTCCTTATCAGTTTCAGTTATTCGTATTTACACATACAATTAACTGATAGTTCGACTGAAACTGAGACTAAACGGAGAACTGAACTGACCGTCTAAAAGTATCTTAAAGAATCTAATTTTTTTATTATATAATAAAATAAAGGTACTTTTAGACGGTCAGTTCAGTTCTCCGTTCAGTTCCGTTGTCAGTTCAGTTTGAAAACTCTGCCGTTGTTAGACGATCAGTTTAGAAAACGAGAAAGGAATTTAATTTATCATATTCGACATCCTAAGACCGGTTTCTGCCTTTCGGCTTCGTCAGTTAAGCTTTTCGAATCCAATAAATAAAATTCCAAACTCGTACAAGTCAATAGCTATATCCGCTATAAGATAAAATTTTTAGATGTGCTACCATCTATGATTAGAAGAGAATATTGACAATCAGTCAAATTAAAGCTTTGCAACACACAATGCAAATTGTGTATGCAACCCCAATACATCGGGAATTATTTGCTTTAAAAATTGTCAATACTCTCTTCTAATCATAGATGGTAGCACATCTAAAAACGATCAGTTTAGTTATCAGTTGATAACCTAATTGCGGTCGCGTTGTGCTTAGCACTAAAAAAACCACGGAACAAGAGAAGTAAATGGAGTAAAACTGATACCTGAACGGAGAGGTTTGTTTAGACATCCGTTTAACTGACAACTGATACGATAACTGATGGAATTCCCATCGAGCCTCGTCTCCGTATCAGTTACAGTTTTTCGTAATTACACATACAAATAACTGTCAGTTCGACTGACACTGAGACTGAACTAAAAGTACCTTTAGACGGTCAGTTCAGTTCTCCGTTTAGTCTCAGTTTCAGTCGAACTGACAGTTATTTGTTTGTGTAACTGCGAAAAACTGAAACGGAGACTGAAACGGAAACGTGGCTCGATGGGAATTCCATCCGTTATCGTATCAGTTGTCAGTTAAACGTATATCTAAACAAACCTGTCCG
This sequence comes from Crepidodera aurea, assembly GCA_949320105.2. Lineage (NCBI taxonomy): Eukaryota > Metazoa > Arthropoda > Insecta > Coleoptera > Chrysomelidae > Crepidodera > Crepidodera aurea. The sequence goes on from OX439472.1 coordinate 12,280,904, forward strand.
TTCAAGTATCAGTTTTACTCCAGTCCAGATTTTGATCTCCACTTTCATCCGATTCATTGCAGCTTTCCAATTCAATTTGTTTTTTCGTCACAGTTCTATCTATCTATCTATCTGTGATGGGGGTGTCGATACACTGCAACCTATAAGATCTATTATGCCCCCTACTGCTGCCCAATCGTTAAGGATGTCTCAACGATTAGAGCAGTTCCTCCAGTTCTATTGCTTTCAAATAGTTCGGGTTAGGTAGATCTTCCTCTTCTATTTGATATTCTCCGAGGTATCGTACCCTTGGATATTGCGGGGTAATGCATTCTGAGAGAATGTGGATAGAGGTTTCCTCCTCTACCTCGCAGAATCTGCATTCTTCTTTGTCTACTAATCCGAGTTTCTTTAGGTGGCCTCTCAGCCAGCAGTGCCCTGTTAGGATACCCGTTAGTATTCTGAGCTTATTTTTACTTTTACTGATGAAGTCGTCATATCTCTTCTGGCTATAGTTTCCCAGTAGTGTCTTGGCGTGCCTTATTCCTTGTAGTCCTATCCAGTATTGGGATCTTTTGTTATTTACTTCTTTTCCAAGTTCATCAAGTATTGTACTGGTGCTTATTCCGCAGAAGGGTTCAGGTCCCAGAAATGGTGTTTCAGCCCCTTTTTTGCAAGTACATCTGCTATTTCATTACCCTCCACTCCACTAGTTCGTTTAGATTCTCTAGGCACTCCCAAACCATCTTGGAGTTGATTACGTGGGAGATCAAGGCATTAATAGCTGCTTGACTGTCTGACATGATGATGATCTCTTGTCTGCGAAAATTTCTTTCGATGTAAACTGGACACATTTTCCAATGGCGTATATTTCAGCTTGGAAAATGCTCGGAGATTTGCCTAAATTTTCGGAATATTTGGTTCCAGGCCATATACTCCTACTCCTGTTCCTTCTGTTGTTCTAGAACCATCTGTGTTTTAGAATGCTATCTTTGTCCCATTCGCTTTTGTTACTTATCTTTGTGTTGAATTTTTTCACAAAGCTAAACTTCTTTGTCATCTCATTTTGGGGCATGTCCCAGATTTGGTGATTTCAAGGAAGGAGTCGAAACTTCCGTTTGGTTGATCATTTTCTGGTCATTCTGTAAGTTGTCCTTATCGCTATACTCTCCACTACTATATGGAGGGTTGTAAGGCTTAGGATTACCTCCACGGCGGCCGTTGGGCACGTTCTCATTGCACCTGTTATGCATACGCAGGCTAATCTTTGGATTTTCGCTAGATTTGCCTTTGTACTGGCCAGCTTAGTTCTGCTGCCCCAGACTACTGCTCCATAAGTGATGACTGGTCTCGCTATTGACGTGTACATCCACTGCAGGATCTTTGGGTTACATCCCCAGTTTTTTCCCCCAAAATTTCTGCACACCATTAGAGCTTTCGATGCTTTACTTGTTACTTCTTTTTCGTGCTTATTCCAGATGAGTTTATTATCTATTGACATCTGGCTTCAATTCAATAAATTTCTCGTCCAATTCTATGGTTTTGAGGTTAATGTTTCTTTTCCGTGTAAAGGCAACTAAGGTAGTCTTGATGGGGTTGACGCTAAGTCCCATCGATTGACACCATTCTTTAGTATAGTCAAGCCCTCTTTGAACTATATCGCAGAGAGTATTCTCGAATTTGCCTCTTGCGATTATGACTATGTCATCTGCATAGCCTTTACTCGATATACCAATCTTGCTCAAATCGCAGAGGAGTCGATCTACTGTTAGGCTCCATATAAGAGGCCACTTCTCCTTGTGGGCATCCTCTGGTTGTGCAGATGGAAATAGTGTCTTGTCCCATTTTAGTCTCAGCTATTCTGGTAGACAATAGTCACGACATGCATCTGGTTGTCGTGTTGTCTACCCCTCTTTCTTCTAGTGCTCTTTTGACGGCTTCGTGTGGTGTGCTGTCAAAAGCCCCTTCTATGTCTAGAAAGGCACTCACTACAGATTCTTTGTTCTCTAGTGCATCCTGGATTTCATCTGTCAATTGCACTAATGCGGTCTCCGTGGATTTGCCCGTTTGGTACGCATGTTGATGGGGGTGCAGAGGCACCCGAACCAGGATTTCTGTTCTGATATAGTTATCAGTTGCTTTCTCCACCGTTTTCAGAACGAACATTCGCCACAGTTACAATGCATTTTTTTATGTCTTCTAAAGTTTTTTTTTTGGATTTTTTACTACATTGTACCACTTTAGCTTAAATTTAGGAAGAAGAACTGCAGCTACAATGTAAATTTAATTAATTAAACAACATATCTTGTTTTTAATATTATGTACATCTGGATTGAAGATAGGGCAGTATGGTGTGTACACTTGCGTACATTACCGGCCGACATTGAAAATTTAAAAGTATCCGAATGTCAAAAAAAGTATCCGGATACCGGATACTTTCAAATTTGGTCACGGATACGGATACCGGATACAAAATTATCCGGAACATCGAAAGATACAGAAGTATCCGGATACTACCCAGCTCTGATATATAATATATGGTTAGTAAACGATGTGTTGATTATATATTCTGTTTTTCTGTTTTTAGACATATGACAAATTAATGTTATTGAAAACGAGTATCGACTCTACGCCCGCATGTATGTGTGTAAGTAGAACAACAAACCATAATATATATACCAGGCTTATTGAAAGTAAAAAAATCCTTAGTGTTGACAAGAAAGCTACTAAGATTTTTGTTAGTTTTAATAGCAAGATGTAAGTATATCATATTTCTTGAAAATGGGCCTAACTAATATAGAAAACCTCTGTAATTATTTATATTTCTGATTATAACAACGGGGAGGTAAATTTTACAATGTAAGTAGATAATTCAAAATAAAAATTAGATGTTTTTATTTAACAAGCAACACTCTAAAAAATGGTTGTGAAAAAACTTGATAAGTATGGTAATTTTCACAAAATATACCTACATTTTACATTATATAAGCCTCAAAAGTACATTGTAAAATTATTCACAGAATAATGTATGTGAAAAATACGGCCAACGTGAAAATACATTGTGAACATTACTGATTTACAGAAATCATTCTGTGAATGAAATTGTACAGGTTTAGTTATGTGAATACCCCACCCCCTGAACTGCGCACTATCGGATTTCTATTTTTAGAACTCGGTGTCTTAGAGGAAAGCTGATGTTAGGTAAATTAGTTGAGGGTTACGAGAGATTGGAATGCGGTAATATTGTTTTTCTCCCTAACCTAAGTAATATTTAATTGTATTCCAAGCAGTTTTGTGGTGTGAGTCGACTAGAAATCGAAGTAGGTGAGTATTCAATTGTATGAATTTGTAATTTTTCTAGTGTCCACAATAAATGTTGTATCACTAATGCTATCAATATTTTCTAGGTTAGAAACCAACTACGACACTTTATTTTGTACATCTGGAAAAGACAAATATAAATGATAATGGATACGAAAATTTCTTGATTTTGAATATAAAATACCTCAAGGATTTATCCACATCCTACAACCATGGAATTCATACAGAGAATGTTCCTTAAGATTCAAGAAAAGTGTCAGCCGTTAAAAAGAAGGTTTCCAATTTCATTAAGAAGTTAGCGGCTATGTGAATCATATATTCACATTAGTGTATTGGTATTTTTCATATAATAAATATACTTATTCTGAATAATATTACATGTTTCTTTATATTATGTGTTTGAATGTCACCGCACAGAAAGAAAGAATCTCTTAAATCAAATATTTATATTTTCTTTAATTAAATAATCTTCCCCCAAGAATAATAATTCTAGATTGACAAATATACTTCTATTTTCAACTAATTTCGTTGTTTGCCTGTTTACATGAATTTTCTTGAAATGAATTTGGTTGAACCGAAACAGTCTTCACCTTAGAAAACAATTTTCAGTCAATCATAGTTCTCTCGGCTCAAGAATAACATTACTTATCAAATGTGTTCTGATGACGAAAGCACGTACACATGACTCCCTCGACCAATAAGCTGAATGAAGTATTAGCGCTTGTGTCGAAGATGCGTATAGAATGTAGTGCGTGCGTTTGCGTTTTTGATGGTGCGCTCTGTTCTGTTTGAAATTAATCAACACCCCGATCCACGACGGTGGTCTATCAGGATAGGGGTACCACTCAAAACGTTATATTTTTAAACATAAATAATGTACATTGTCCAGATTTTCAGTACCTTTCAGAAAAATGAACATCTTCATTTTATAATATTTTTTTTTAAATTGTTTTATTTTTTCAAGGGGTTAAAGGAGTTAAACGGACAGCGCATCATTTCCATGTAAAAAAAAAACATCTTTCCCCCCATTTTAGAGGATGCTGAGCACGGTGGTAATGTTGAAAATTACGTCCGACCCTCACCAACCTCTCCACAGGCCAAAACTCACCCCCGACAGGGACGTATTTTATTTTTCATCGGCAATACGTCTGCGACGATGCTGAATACAATGGTGGTGTTCAATATCACTTCCGACCCCCACCAACCCCTCTGCAGGCCAAAATTCAGCCCCGAAAGGGATGCATTTTTTTATATTAGCGGCAAAACGGGTGTCCCTTTCAGGGGTGGATTTTGACCTGTTGAGGGGTTGGTGGGGGTCGGAAGTGATATTGAATACCACCATCGTGTTCAGCATCCTCGAAAACGGGAGGACAGACATTTTGCCCCTGATATAAAACATTAAAAATAATAATAATAATAATAATAATAAATTGCCTTTATTTGCCTGTAAAATTACAAACAATGAGTAGGTACAAGAGTCGAAGTCTAGCTAGAGCTACTCTACTTAACCTCAAGTTTACACAGATGGTAATAAAATACAAAATTAGTAAAACTCAGACATTACACATTTAAAATATTCACTAAAATTTTACATCACAAATATAAAAAAATGATCAAAATGACTTCACAAATATCATAAAATGAACAAAATTACTGACGCTGTAGTAGAATTTGTTTATAAGTTTGTTTTAAAAAACTCAGAGAATTAACTCTTAGACTATGTGAAATACTGTTAAAAACTAAAACTGAATTATAAGTAAATGACCTTTTAAAAATTGACAACCTATATCGTGGTAACATGAGACTATGCGGATATCTCAGAGACAGAGTATGAGCTTCTCCACGAAAAACTAATTTGTTCCTCAAATAAATAGGATTCGATGTCAAAATAATTCGGTATATCAAAGAGGCAAGGTGGTAGTTTATACAAGTTACTTATGTTCAACCATTCGAGTTGTTTTAGCTTACTTGATACATGGTCATATTTTCTTATGCCAAAGACAAAACGGCAACAATTATTTTGAATTTTTTGTAATCGAAATTTAGTGACTTGATCTAAGCAAGGATAAAAAACCAAAAGCCCATAATTAAGAATTGACATCACCATGGTTTCACAAAGTAATTTTCGTAACGTAAAGTTTAAAATACCCCGACCTCTATACAATTGACGTAGAACTAGATACGATTTTTTTACTAAAAGTGTGACATGCTCTTGAAATCGAAGGCTACAGTCATAAATTATTCCTAAATTTCTACAACTATTAACAATTTTTAATGGTTCATTTTTAATAAATAGTTTAAGTTTTGTTCAACACTGGCTTTGGAGGTATGAGGACAATATAGCAGATTACATTTTTTAGCATTTAAGGTTATGATTACTTGAGTAGGTACAAATAGCTTCTAAATCCCGATTTATTATTTGAGTTGCTAAATTTACAGTTTCAGGTACAAATGAAAAATACAGTTGTGTATCATCTGCAAATGAGTGCAATTTTAAACTATCCCAAGATTTATAAAGGTAAGAGATATATATTGAGAAAAGAAGGGGTCCAAGGACAGAACCTTGAGGTACCCCTGAAGTGACTGGTGTAAAATCGGATGAGTTGTTGTCGATAATTACTTTTTGATAACGGTTTGAAAAATAAAATTTGAAAAATCGTAGGGAAATTTCGTCAAATCCAAAATGTTTAAGTTTAGCACACATAAGAGCATGATCGATAGTGTCAAAAGCTTTAGAAAAATCTAGCAGAATGACTGGTGTAGCTTTTCCCTCATCTAATGACCGAAGTATATTATCGGTTAAATCTAGAAGTAGTGTCGTTGTACTAAACTCCTTTCGAAAGCCTGACTGTATATATGTTACTATGTTATTATTAAATACATAGTCGTATATTTGTTGATAAATAACTTTTTCTAAGATTTTAGACAGTGCTGGGAGAATGCTAATTGGGCGAAGATCACTAAGGGACTCAGGTTTATTTGATTTAGGCAAAGGTTTTATTAACGCATATTTCCAAATATCTGGAAAATAACCGACCTCCAGACAGCAATTAATAATATGGGTTATAAAAGGAGCAGTAACAGGGAGAGAAAGTTGTAGCATCTTTGCAGAAATGTTGTCACTTCCAATAGCATCCGATTTCAAACCTAATACTAGTGATTTAATTTGATCAATGGTTGCAAGTTTAAAGGAGAAAGTAATATTGTTGTTGAAAAAATTTGACTGATACCATTGAGTTGTCTCAGGACAACTATTAATAGGACTGAAAACTGATGTAAAATAATTGTTTATGGAGATGGGATTGTTTAGCTCCTGAGGGATTTCTATGACTGGTTTATGGACAACTTTAAGTGATTTCATGGCGTTCCACAGGTCTTTTTTGTTTAGTAAATTAGATCGATAACATAAATACCCACGCTTCTCCATACGGACTGCATTCGTAACGGAGTTACGGAGATCTTTATAATGCCTATAATCCAGAACATTTTTAGATTTTTTATATTTGGCTAAAGCAGCATCTCGAGTTTTCATCATATCCCGAATTGTAAGCGTGAGCCAAGGTGCATGTGGCTTTGTAATACGTGATTCTACGTACGGAGCATGTTTATCAAACAAACAAACTAACATATTATTAAAAAGCCGTATTTTATTGTCCATAAAATGTTCATACAGTATGTTATCCCATGAGATTTTGTTGAGATCTGTATTAAAGTTACTAACAAGTTCATTTTATTCGTATATATAACATCAAGCAATGTTTGTGAAGTGTTAGTTATGCGGGTAGGTTCCGATACCAACTGAACAAAATCGTAAGATTCAAAACAAGTATTTATTGGATTATCTACTAGTTGATCAACATTAATATCTCCAGTTACAGAAATATGATCAAATTGCGGGACTATGTGCGAAAGAGTATTATCACAATACTCTACGAAATTATACATTGTGCAAGCGTCAGTTCTATATATAACACCGACTAATAGCGTTGTTTTGTGAATTTTCATAGAAATCCATATTTGCTCGATCCCTAATGGAGAATTAAGGTCAGCAAATTCCACCTTTAAATTTAACGAATCCCTTACATAAAAACCAACCCCTCCGCCTCTCGAACCACGATCCTTACGAATTATCTTGAAGCCCGGAATGTACACTGCCTGATCTGTGATATCCATAGTCAACCAAGTTTCAGATAAGCAAACAATATCAAAGTGATGGAAATTTATTAGATCTACAAATGCATCGAATTTGGGAAACAACGAACGAAGATTGAAATGAGCTAATTTTAATTTTTTGTTAGACGTATTGAATTTTAGCTTTAAGTTGATCAATTTGGTTTAATAAATAACCACACCCTGAAATGTTTGCGATATGATCAATACTTATATTAAGTTTATATTTTAAATTTAACGATTTACAGTTATTACAGCACAAAGTCTGACTAGTACAGTCTCTCCTTTCATGGGACTCTGAGCATTTTGGACATACCAAATTACTACGACAGTCTTTTTTATGGTGACCAGCTTTGCAACAATTGAAGCATTTCACGATGTTGAAGTGCTCACTAACATAACATTTAAGCCAGTCAATATAGAGAAAACCCCTTTTTATTATCACTTGATACAATGCCGGTGCCACTTCTACAACTACGTTGAAAGATTCCTTAAACTTTACTTTAGTAATTATTTTAATATCATCTTCAGTTGCATTCAGTTCATTTAAAGTAATAATATCATAAATGAAGTTCGGTTTTTCTGAGGTAAAAGCATTTACACTGCGAATCATTAATCTCGGATTCAATTTCTTTGGTTCTGTAACTGAATAAGTATTGCCCAATTTCTGCGCAAGACAAGTTTTTAATTTTTCTAAGGATCGTGAATCACTACAGTTAATCAAAACCCCATTTTTTACCAACTTTGTACCGTCAACAGTGACATTAGCAGAAGAAGGATTGATTTTCGATTTAATATCTTTATCCACCTGTATGTTTGAAATATTTTGGTTCGTTGACCTCACAAGCAAAACAGAATCACAAGGCTTATTCTTTATTTTCATAGCAGCCGAGTAAGTTTTTGGATTCTTATCACTAATTGACAATAAAGAACTGGTAGAACTAGAACATTGTACTTGGGAATCATCACTTACCATAATTTTTGATTTTAGAATTTTATTCACATATTCCATTTCAGAAACGTATTTATTAAGAATTTCTTTTTCTCGGGATAGGCACTCAATTTCTTTCTCCAACAAAATTTTTTCACTGGATGAACTTGATAACAATTCCTTTGCGGAAGTAGAACAATTGACCTTTTTATTTGAACAATTCCGACAATAAAACGTGTTTTTATCAACATTTATCAACTTATAACACCCCTGTCGGGGGTAACTTTTGCCTGGTGGAGGAGTTGGCGAGGGTCGCAAGTAATCTTCAACACCACCACCGTGCCCAGCATCCTCGAAAACGGTGGGAAATACGTTTTTTACAGGGAAATGATGCGCTGCCCGTTTAACCCCTTTAGGGGGTAGTTTTTGGCCGTTTTAGGGGGTTCGGCTGGCGAAAAGAGAAATTCTGATACCGCCATCGTGGAGTATTTTTCTGAATTATTTATGTTTTTTATTATAGTTTTATTATTATTTTATTAGTTTTTATAAACCAGAAATATTACTTTTGTTTTTTTGTAATTGTTCTAAGCGGTCAAATTTTTTTTGTCAAATATAGCACTTTTTACTTTACCATACCAAGTGGTGGTAAAGTATTGTAACCGCAAAGAAAAAGTTCAGCTTTCAGTGGATTTACATGTTTTGAGACCCCCTAAGTAATTTAAGACCATTTCCAGAAAATGTATGGAGTATGGAGTATGGAGTATGGAGTATGGAGTATGGAGTATGGAGTATGGAGTATGGAGTATGTAGTATGTAGTCCGGAAAAATTTGTGTGCGCTCTAACTCCAACTGCGATCGGAATTTCCCAACCAAATTTTATATTTAGCATGCTAATGAGCTGATTAGATTTTGGGCAAAATCGGACAACTGGAAGTGGGTTTACTTTTGAGAATTTTCAGATTTTCGCAATTATTATTGTTTCTATTAAGTTTATGTAAAAATATTAAGAGAAAAAATTTATTTTAAATTAAATTTACTATAAATTTTGTTTAAAAACTTTTTTTAAATTTTGTATTATAAGCGAGTTAAAAATAAAATATGGAATAACATAGTTGCATAATAGCGCAAGCGCAGTAGAAGTGTTTTCTTTCATGGAGACAATTGTACGCTCTTGCCAGGCATGGCCTGCCTTAAATATGTACGAGTAATTGGATTATGAGCCCGTAGGGCCGTTAAAGTATGGTAAAGTCATGTGCACGGCCACATCCGATTTTTTTTATTTTTTTTTATTTAACACTAAGTAGGCATAAACAAAATTTTTGCATCAGGGGATAGAAAATACCCTATAAACACAAATAAAAATATTGTGTTTCAAAAATACCAATTAAAAGAATATTAAAGTATGGCTTTTATTTTTGGTCCTAATAGACCACCGTCGTGTACTCAGGAACGGAGTATTAAAACGAGTCAGCATGGAAGTTAATAGTATATTACGTAACAAGAGTGGAAGTGACCAATTACGCACGAGTGCGGAAACGTAACGGGTGCAAAAAATGCACTTTCCAACGAGTTATGTACAGTATCTTTCCTACGACCCCAACATTTTTATCATTGGGTATCTTAATTTTGGGACTTAAAATAAAATTTTAAAAATAATCTTTTATTGTGCTTTTAAGAAAATTCTAACATATTTATTAACTTAATTTAAATAATATCTTCAGAAAAAGAAGCTTTAATTCCTTTTATATTTCTCCACTCCTTTCTTTTGATTTTTGGGGCAGCAGCTTTAAGCAGATAATTTTAGCCGCCGCCGATATTTCATATGGAGTAAATTCCATCAAAAATTCATCAATTTTCATTTTCACTACTAATTATTCATAACGATTGAAGAACTTTGACAGTGTAACGGTTGCTTCTACTTTTTAACTTTAACGGGACTCGTATAATATTTGTCACTTTCGAAGTGTCAAAACAACTCGGAAATTACCATTTTCGGTCGTAGGCCAAAGTTTTTGGAGGCGAGCCATTTAGAACACCTGTGGACGACTTGTGTAAGCATGTGGGCTCTTTTCAATCAACTGTATACATGGCGTGGTGTCACACAATGATTTTCATTGAGTATCATTTGCAATGATCTGCAAACTCTGTTCAGTCATAACTACTTGTATGTTGAGAATGCTTTGTTTTGTATTACGATTTTTCATAAGTCAAATTAAGTAGATGTTCGTGAAATAATGATTCATTGTTGTATCCATACTTCAGCTCCAATCAAATTCCTCTCGAATCAAGAGGATCATTGTTTCTCAACAAAATTAAAGTATTTTTGCATCGACCAAACCACATTATTTAACAAGAAAGTTTTCTGTCAAATACACAAAACTTTCAAGAATATTTTATCAAAAAATCAAACTAATATTTGGTTGGACCTATTCAAGAATACAATTCTCTTGAATTAATGCGGTTACAATTTGATTTAAGAGATTCTTTTTTCCTGTGTGTGAATTCACGCCAAATAATTACCAAGTAAATTCACAGATTAATGAAGAAATCACAGTAATCATTTCGTAAGATTACACAATAAATCTAGTGAGTTTTCATTGTATTTTTACAGAATTCATAAGGTAATAAGGATTAGTACATAAATATCACATGATTTTACATAAACTTTTTTATCAGTGAACTAAGAAACATATTTTTTCTGCAGTCATGTATTCCTTGATTAATTCGCCGTCAGAAAATGGTTTTTCTTGTTTCTCTATTGAATAAACCACGCGGAAACTAGCGCTTAAACAACGTTTGCTGAAATTACAACCCGCGTTTCAAAGTTACATATTTTCCTAACCGTAGGCTTCCTGTAAATTTGGAGTAAATCTGAGAATGTTTAGTTAGATATTGTTTGGTTGCAAATTATACACATTGTCTTGACTCAATCACAAAATATTGATGTCCCCATTGCTCTTTAAATGTTCTTTTCCTCCGTTCCGTAGCTTCAGTCACACTGGACTTCCCTTTAGGGATGGGGATACTACTCTTTATTATTAGGAGAAGCGTCACGCGCTTTCCCCCCAAATCTCTGTTGTGTAACTCTCGGTTGTCTTCTATATTTATACATCTCCTGGATGTTTGAAAAACTCGAATCTTCCTGACAAGCAATCACGTAGGGCAGAACTTTTCCATAACATACTCAAGCACTGCTACTCGCTATAAGATGGCGTTTTATACACGCCAGTCGCCGGCAAGTCCCAAAACGAAAATTTCGCATAATTAGTCGTAGGTACGCGCCAATTATTCGCAGATACACAGAAAATGCAGACCCAATAGAAAAATGGCCAGGAATATTATAGACAATCTTTTATTGCACGGATCGATTAAACCAAAAGTTGAAAAGACCAAATCAAAAGTTGATAAAGAATTGGAAATAACAGTCTCAACTTATTTTCGTGCTTTTCCAAATGCGTCATTGCGTGATGTAAAAGTTAGTTTTAGAGAATCTTTTAAAACAATTCATAGCATCTTCATTACTGTAACCCAGAAGAGCCATTTTCACTTACAATTAAATCGAACGAATAGTCTGATTGTCCAGTAGTTTGTTTATTACAACTGTCTTTTCAATTTTCATGGCATGCTAGATTATATTACCCACTAATTTATGTAAAATATCTCCAAATTATAATAAATCTAGCAATACCTCAGAAATACGTAACTTTAGGTATAGGGAATGCTAATACAGGTCGAAAGAGAACAAAAAACTGAGCCAGGCGTGATAATAAAGTACAGGGGGTTTCCTTTGAAATTATCGACTTATTGAGAATTGAAAATATGAACATTGGACACTCCATTCTAGACACCCTGTATAAAATATCGCATTTGACGTTTCACCGTATGCGAGAAGGATATTCTCACAATCTCTGTATAGAATTTGAAATTAAAAGCTTAACAACTAAGCCAGACATGGAAATTAAAATAAATGCGTGTTTTTCAAATTTTTTTTTTGCAAAAATGTCAAATATCTCGGAAACTGTTAACCTTACACCTGTGGTATGTAAATAATTTTTTGTTCAAAATTTCATGCTGAATCCAAAAATAAAAAGAAAAATGGTACATGCCATTTGAAATAACAAAGTGGATGTCTACTTCCGGTATAGCCGGAAGTTGAAAATATTTTCATTGAATAGATCGTCCTGACAAAGCTCTGTAACCCAATTTTCAAATTTCAAATATTTATAGTTCTCTATATATGGCTAATGATCCACCTTCGTGACACACCCTGTATTTTTAGCACATTTTGACAAGTGTCAATTTTAACAGTGTTAAATAAATTATTTATGTCCGTCAAATGAACATTTTTTCCTTTTTTAATACTTTTCAGGCTTATTCTGGTTATAAATTGCTACTTGGGCATTTGTAGAAAAGTTATGTACCTATGCGTTTGTATTGGAAAAATATGTTAAATAATCGTTTCAACGCACTGAATTTGTTTGTCTTGGGAGTGAGTATCTCAATATATATTTCTTTTTAAAAAAATGTGAAAAATATTTTTCCGCGCAAAAATTTCTATCGCTATATTGAATTTATGTTTTATAAAATCTGTGAAAATTTCATGAAAATCCCAGCCGGCCCCATATCCTTAACGTTTACTCAGAGATATGCGTGTCAGTAGTTATCAAAATTTGTAGGTTATTAAGGCGAAATTAAATAAAGTCAAACCTTGACGTTGATATTTACAAAAATAGGTTATTTTCTTATGACGATTTTCCATCATCACTCCACCAACGTTTTCGCCGACCACTGCTACCCAACATTATGTATCGGGACTACGTCACTGAACGTTGCTTTAGAATACCCATCGCACAAAAATATGATGTGATTTCCATCGATGATTGATGATTGACAATTAACTACTTTTGACAATGCCAGAAACTGACAAATTAAACTAATATTTTTCAGTTTCTCTTCTAATGGAAATAAAACCACTTATTTTAAAGAAAAAGGGGGCTTTAATTAACGTTTTGACTTTCTTGAATGAAAGTCGTTTTCAAAATGACATAACAAAATATATAATAAAAAATTTAGTATAGAAACAGGTTATATTATCTCGGTGTTGTCTGCCGTTGCTAGGAAATAAAACTAAAAGCTTAACTTTTCTTGTAAATATCTCGGAAGATTGAATTTTCACAGACATGAGGCCTGCATTTTTTGCCAAATTAGTCTACCCTGAAAGTTTCATTGAATTCTAACGAGTGGATTTTGAGATGATACACACACATACACACAAACCTTGCTCGTTTAATAGTATTTGATTGTAAACAGCTCAAACTTTTCGAGATGTTAAAATTGGAGAAATATTATCTAAATAATTTTTATATCAGCTTTATATTTACTGTCATTTAATTAAATCTAGACGTTTAGTATTCAGAATTCGGGTTAATTGAAAATCGATATTTCCGTTTCATTTAGGTAACAAGAGAATATCTAAAGATATAACAAAACAGTTTTCATTCGTTTATTATTAGATAAAATGTTATATGAATTAATGAATTAGCGAGATCGACCATTAAAGGATAATATAAAATAGAACGGCCTTAGCACAAAAACATATACAAGCAAAAATATCTATTAATGCATTACTAATATTAAGACCTTCAAGAATTAGACAATTATTATTATTTTTTAAATTATTAAAACATTGTCTTATACCGCCAGTCTTGTTGCCCATAGTGAGCGACATAGTCGAGAGACTGGAACATGGTCAGTCATCACACATTTGTCACTCTATGTGATCTCTCCAAGGTCTTCGACTGTGTTTCTCACGATATTTAGATTGAGAAACTCAACTACTATGGAGTCAGAGGCCAATATATCTGGGCAAATAATACCAATTCTGATATTATCCCTATCAAGCACGGGATGCCCCAAGGTTCGGTTTCGCGACCACTCCTATTTTTAGTTTATATAAATGATCTTTGTGATTTTGCGTCACCCTGCCATACTTACATTCTCTTTGCGGACTGACTTGATAAATCGCCATAATTCCTACAATTGTCTGATAATTGATCAAGAAATTCTTATGGGGCAAGCTGAAGCCTGGTTCTCCACAAATAAACTTTCTTTAAACAAACAGAATACACAAAAACGAATTTTCCAAATAAACCAAATGCTAGTTTTCTTGGAATCATACTTGATACTAAACTTTCCTAGCGCAACCACATCGAGTTTATTCAGAGAAAATTAGCTAGTCTACTTTTCCTGCTTAGGCAACTAAGTAGCTTGACAAGTCTAGAAATTTAAAGAACAGCATATTTTTCTCTTTTCACTCAGTCATCTCATATGGCACTGTTCTATGGGGAGGTTCCACTGACTCTATAAGCGTCTTAAGGCTCCAAAAAAAAGGCTATAAGAATAATATCCAAAGTTGGTCCCCGTGAACATTGCCGTCCTCTCTTCAAAAAATTCAACACACTAATTCAAATCCATAGTCAAAAAGATTCCCTCTGTTTACAAGCAGATGATAAAGATGTTTACGGTTATACCCGTCATGCATCACTGGTCAGACCTCAAAGAATTAGACTTGATGTCTTTACACAGTGAGGTATATGATGAAAGAGTTTCTAATAAATAACTGTTTTTATAATTGTGCCAGTGAAGTGCTAGTTTAAAAATTTTACCTACTGTAAATTTTTTTATAATGTTAAATTTTAAATTCGATGTTATGAATTTGTGTCCTTTGAAACTGTAACTTTTAAGCTTTGAAATTTTAACTTTTAATCTGTGATTTTGAACTTTGACTTTTCACAAAAATTCTATTGTAAAGTGATCAAATAAAATCTATTCTATTCGGGTCATTCAATAAAAACGGAACAATCTGTTTCCTGTTGATTTTTTAAGGTGAAAACATGTTATCACTTGCCTCATAACACGTTTTATCTAGACATATACTGTTCTATATATCTCTTAAGTAAAAACACCTTGAAATATAATATTATTACTGTTTTTGCCACATTTACAGCTAAAACGTCAACACCGTAGGGTGTCTAACTGCCTGTTTTTTATTTATATTTAAATATTTTAACTCGACAGATAGTCCAAATATAACCATAATGCTGTAAACATTCGAAAACGCGTTGAATCGTAGTAACTAGTTATGTCCATTAAGAGTTTTTGATTAATTCTCTATTTTTATGACACATTAATAAGTGTCCTATAAGTTTGGCATCAACACCGTTCTCAAGGATGATGTTGCAAATTGGAGTAAAGTAGTGGAAGTAATTATGCGATTGAATTTCCATTCGAACAGTTAAAATCTCTCTGGGCCGTGGATTTGACCTTACTAGTGAGTTGGTGGCATAATTTTTAGTTAAAAAGATTTAAAAAAAAAGTTACAAGCCAAATTATGGACGCCACGAGGTTAGCTTTAGTATAAACTCGAAAACATACCACCAACTTCCTAGCCGAGAGCAAAAAATAAATAAAACACTAAACCAAGGTTAAATAAGTGAAATTTATTTAACTAGATATATATATAAAAAAAAATTGAGAATATTACGCAGGAAAGAAATTTTGTGCTTTATGTTACTGTTTATAAATTAATGGTTTATGGCAAAAGTGCGAGTGTCGGGTGACACTTAGCTTTCGTTTTGACGGCTGAGACCACTGCTGTGAGGAGAAGGCTTCTGGAGAGCTTCACTGCAGATGCTCAGCTGAAATTACACTGGCCACTAAAACTTTGCTGATAAGTCCTCCTCGGATATCCTTAAGAATGAGCCAACGCCCTTGGGACTCCTTTAAAATGAGGCTTCTGGATAACTTTCTCAGGTCTGCCTTTGAGCTGCTCTACTTTACCCCACTGGTAATAAACCTCCTCGGGTCTCCTTTGAGAATGGTTTTGAAACGCCCCTGGGTCTCCTTTTGAAACGCCACTGGGTCTTCTTTTGAAAATGGTTTTGAAACGCCCCTGGGTCTCCTTTTGAAACGCCACTGGGTCTTCTTTTGAAAATGGTTTTGAAACGCCCCTGGGTCTCCTTTTGAAACGCCACTGGGTCTTCTTTTGAAATAAATAAAGCACAATATCAATGATTGATACAAAAAACAATGTCTTTTCATCTTTTAACACGTGGTAAATAAAATACACAAATAATATACGCAGTGAAAGAAATTGTAAATATTTTCTAAATAATTAATAATATAATTTAAAAGTTAAAAAAACCAATTTGTGTCGTCCATTTTGTAAAAAATATACACATATCTAAGAAGCAAAGATAATTATACCTACACAGTAATTTATAAGCGATTTGATTTAATTTACCAAGCAATTTAATAATGATTTAAATGAAATACGAACCTTTGTCAACGAAAAGAAACTAACACCAAAACAAACTAATATCTACTTCACACTACTACTCATCGATGTTGTTCAAGAAACAAAAGAGACCGGTCTTTGTATCGCCGTCCATTTATAGTTTAATGATCCTTCATAATCGATCGAAGGCTGTCACTAATTGATTACAATCGATATTAATATATCGAGAGCAAGGGCGCCGTTACATAAGGGCAAGGGGGGGGGGGGCCTGGATTTTAGATTTATTAGTCGAGACGCGATAAAGTGGGTAGCGGGATAAGATAAGATTTGACTTGCAAGTGTGAAAACTGAAAAAATGCAATTTAATTCTATTACACTCAAAACAAAAAAAACATTTTAGGAATAATTTTTTTTTTGAAAGCGCTCTTGTGCGCCTATAAAAAGGGGCCAAATAGCATATAAATATCTTCATTTGTTCGCGCGGCAACTCTAATTAAGTAAATCTGTTTTTCCGTAATAGTGCAATAGGTAAATATTTTCAGCCGGAACAACATTACCTCCCCCCCTCCCCGTTTTCGAGGATGCTGAACATAATGGCGGTGTTACAATTTCTCTTTGGGGTTGTGCAACCCCTCAAAACAGCCAAAAACCACCCCCAGCGGGATTAAACGCGCTTTACATGGTTTCCCTGCAAAAAATACACTTTCACGCCATTTTCGAGGATGCTGAGCACGGAGATGGTGTTGGATATCGCTTCCGACCCCCCACCAACCAATACTTTCCACCGAACGGGGTGAATTTTTTTAATATCAGCGGCAAAATGGGTGCCTCCCTGTTTTCGAGGATGCCGAACACGATGGTGGTGTTCAATATCACTTTCTATAAACCTCACTAAGGTTGGTGGGGGTCGAATGCGATATTCAGCCCCACCTCAGCATCCTCGAAAACAGGGGGATATATTAGCCGCTGATATTTAAAAAAAAATCATCCCTTTCGGGAGAAAGTTTTGGCCGGTGGAGGGGTTTGTTGGTATTTAAAAAAATTCACTCCTTTCAGGGGAGAGCATCCTCTAAAATGTGGGAAAGTGTATTTTTCTGCAGGAAACCATGTAAAGCGCCAGGGGGTGGTTTTTGGCCGTTTTGAGAGGTTGCGCAACCCCACCGAGAAATTATAACACCGCCATCGTGTTCAGCATTCCCGAAAACGTGGGGGGAGTAATCTTGTTCCGGTTGAAAATACTTACCACTTTAGGGTTTTTTTCCGACTCTCACACGGAAAAACAGATTTACTTAATTTGAATTGTCGCGCGAACAAATGAAGATATTTATATGCGGTTAAGCGAAAAATGAAGCTATTTAGTAATGCTACTTATGCAATTTGGCCCCTTTTTGTAGGCGCACAAGAACCCTTTCAAAAAAAAATTTCATTCCTGAAAAAAAAATTTTTATTCACGTTTTTTGGTCGTTTGCACCAGTTATAGGGGTCCCAGGGCGTGCAAAAAAATCTGAAAAAAATCCTATGATCCAGTTTTGAGTGTAATAAAATTAAATCAATAGAATTCGATCGTACAACTGACCAGATAGAAACACACAAAATTATTTGGTGGAATAATTTCAGAAAAACGCATTTTTTAACGCAGCTAATTTTTTTACATTTAAAAAAAACAAAGTTTTCACATCAAATAACAGTTCGGTAGATTTCGCGGTCACTATTCGGCCGTCCTGACCACGTGACTCGCAACAAACAGGATCTGCATTTCAATTTAATGCAATACTTTGATTTGAAAAAATGTGCCCCCCCCCTGACATTTTTTGTAACGGCGCCCATGATCGAGAGTCTGACACTAAATCGATAGTTACAATGAGATGCAATGAACTATTAATAACCAAATTACAGAATTACAGCCTGGAACGAAATAAACGTTACAAGGAGTCAAGGAGGTAGGCTACTTACATTTGCAGATTTACTCTTCTAAAATGATATTAAACAGTAACATTTAAGCTTGAAGTATATTTTGATCAGCACCATAGCCATCAACACCATCATATTTTCAACTCATTGCCGAAGAAATACAAACTGAATATGTGTTAGAAGTGATTTTGAATAATATGTTTATTGTTTATATTAGAATTTTTGAGACTTAGTTTGATCTTATATGTTTTATTAAATACTAATCATTATAAACAATATTTCACAACCAGTTTTCTAAAAGAAGTATAAGACTAGAAATTAAAGTTTACAAGTCTAATCCTGCAATAATTTAATTCCATCAAGAACATTTTAATTGGTATTATGTCTACAGATTTTTAATTTAGTTAAAAATGTATAAATTGATTTTCTGTCCCCATTCGACCATTTATTGATGGGTTCTAAGTCGTCAGGAAAACTCAATTAGTTGGTGAGCATCGCTCTAATAGTTAAGCACGTATTGCAGCGGTTAGACATGCGGATCGGGCTGTCCTTTCGACCGTGCTGGGAAATCGCACGTTAAAAAGTTAGGCCCCTTCATTTCTAACTCGGACAAGCCCCTTGTTGGCTTTTCAGGGTTGCTCGTAGGAGAGCAACCAGGATGAAGGTAAAAAAACAATTTTAGATAATTAACAGTGCTGTTCTTAGAATAGTTTATTCCGAAGACACCGACGCATAAAAAATTGTTATTAGAAATAATAGCCCAGTTGCCAGAGCCACATTTAGACCAATATCTCTCATAAAATGTGAAGAAAACGATAAAAAAATCTTATTCATTATATCTCGAAAAATAAAATTAGAAAAACTAATAGTACCACGTGAAAGAGCCGAAAATTTTACTAAAATTAAGGATTAGGATTTCAGAAAAACGTCAAAATTGTTATAAGAAGAAAGTTTTTTAATTCATTAAAGTAAATACCTGAATTATTCTTGGAACTATCAAGATATTGTTATAATAACAAAATTTTATAAAAATTGTAATAATTTAAATTTTGAAATTTAGGTTGGGCGCTATTTGTTACCATAAATTATTTATATATTATTTTTTTTTAATTTAAATTAAATAGTTGAATTTATTAATTTATTTTTTAATTTGAGAGAAACTCATCCTTCAGGGGTGTCGGTTCTAGTGGTGTTTATTTTTTTTTAATTTGTACCCAAATAAAAATAATTTCTTGTAACTCTTCAAATAAATGTTCTATTTAGGTATACGATACTTCAAAAATAAAAGTAAACAAACCTTGCAATAATGCAACCAGTAAACGATAAATTTACCATAAATTGCCAAATTATGCTAATATACTCCTAAAACTATCTTATCTCTAAATTTTTAAGTGTCTCTGAAAACATTTACAGTTCTTTACGAATATGATTGTGACCAAAATCTGATTAAAGTCTCTGAAAGTCTGTTCCTACATTCTTAATGGCCACTATTCACACTTGACTCTTAAAATTGGCATAATTTGCGATTACTACTCTTATTCCTTTTAATTTTCTTCTCAAATTAATCTTTTTTAAACTCTTTCTCCTGTCGCCTTTCTTGTTGATTTTTTTTTATTTCCTATCACCGCCTTTTTTTTAATCATGTCTATAGTCTGAATAAAAGAGGAGTGCAGTAAAAGTGGCAATATAACGTCACAATATATAAAATATATAACTTTATATAAAATGGTATTTACGCACTTCCTAGATTAAATTTTGAATGAAAAAAGTTATATTATTTACAAAGAATAAAAGTAAACCTCATGCTTCTGACAAAAATGTTGCACTTTAAATTGAACGAATTAAATTTAACCAATAAATAACAAGGAGGGTTATCATTTTCGTTGCTGAGGTTTATTATTATAAGGTCTATTAAGTTTTCCATTTAACATGAACATTTTCTCCAGATAATTTAAATGTTGTACTGTTTCGAGAAACATAACCTTTTAATTGTGACCAGATCAGTTCAATGGGATTTAACTGTGCGTGGTAAGGAGACAATCTGAGAATTTTAATTCCTTTTTCTCAGGCCATCTCGTGTATAATATATTTTTTGAATTTGTTTTTATAGTCCAGTAACTGAAGGGTCAAACCTGGGAATAAGTCTGGCATGAGTTCCCACATAGCGCATTTTGTAGGTCACCGCAGGTGTTTTAACATGAGAAAATCCTTAACGCGTTGTGGTCAAGGGGAGGGGCTGAAAATGGGCCCCAAAACCTGGAAAATGGGTTTCCCGCTAATATCTGGCTAAATATGTCAATTAGAGAATTTTTGTTCAGATAAAAAATGGAGACCAGCTCATTCTCTAAAAAAATGGCCCTTCTCATTTTGTTCGAAAATTCAATAGTTTTCGAGATAATGGCACTCAAAAGTCCCCTCATTTCAGCTGCTGCTCTACCTTCAGGAATTCCGCTTTCTATGAATTAACGCGTAACCGGGCGGACGAATTGTTCAATATCTCGGGAAAAAATTAATAGTTTTCGATGATTCAAAGTTCATCGGAATGGGAAAACCCGTAGCTACAATTCCATGTGACTTGAAGTCAGTTCGTATTTACCAAAAATATTTAAAAAAGCGGTTAAATTTTTTTTCAACAATATTTAGAGGCTGCTTCATTAATTTATTCATATTTTCTTTAAAAGTAGTCATTTATTCTAATTTTGCCTTGATAATGGGACCTTAGGGGGTCTTGAATGACCTCAAAAATTTTTTTGCATTACTTTTCTGGCGTTCTAATATACAATTGATTTGTTTATTTGCGTATTTTAGCCGATTTCGGAGTTCCAGAGAATCTTCGGAACAAGCGCGAATTATAATCTTATGATCCGTTATATTGATTTCTAATGCACATCATTTCAAAGCTTAGATGGTCTACTTTTCGAATATATTTTTTTATTTTTATTAGAATCTAATAATTTTCGAGAAATGAGGAAAATTGGTCACACGAGTCAAAACCGGCCTTTTTTGTTTATCCATTTCTTGTTCCCCGCTCTTTATTTCTTGAGGATTAATAATTAGATGAAAGTAAATTTCTGAGGTCATTCAAGACCCCCTAAGGTTCCATTATCAAGGCAAAATTAGAATAAATGACTATTTTTAAAGAAAATATGAATAAATTAATGAAGCAGCCTCTAAATATTGTTGAAAAAACCTTTGACCGCTTTTTTAAATATTTTTGGTAAATACGAACTGACTTCAAGTCACATGGAATTGTAGCTACGGGTTTTCCCATTCCGATGAACTTTGGATCATCGAAAAATATTAATTTTTTCCCGAGATATTATACAATTCGTCCGCCCGGTTACGCGTTAATTCATAGAAAGCGGAATTCCTGAAGGTAGAGCAAGCAGCAGCTAAAATGAGGGGACTTTTGAGTGCCACTATCTCGAAAACTATTGAATATTCGAAGAAAATGATAAGGGCCATTTTTGTAGAGAATGAGCTGATCTCCATTTTTTGTCTGAACAAAAATTCTCTAATTGGCATATTTAGCCAGATATTAGCGGGAAACCCATTTTCCAGGTTTTGGGGCCCATTTTCAGCCACTTCCCTTGACCACAACGCGTTAAGGATTTTCTCATGTTAAAACACCTGCGATGACCTACAAATTGCGCTATGTGGGAACTCATGCCCGACTTATTCCCAGCTTTCGATCTTTTCAGTCCTTCATTTATTGGACTGTTATGTTTCATTGCTATTACTTATAGCTTACTTACTAGTAATTCTGCCTTCAAGGATTTAGGAGGACTGATAATATTTTTAGAATGAAGCCATTTTTAAATATATAGTAATAAAAAATTCCGAATCAATTAAAAGACATCCGATACGAGTATGAATAAATAAAGACTGACATATCTGTCAAAAAAAGAAGGTTTATTACAGTAAAAACCATGGAAACATGACTAAATCACAACTAAAACTTTTATTACGCCGATCAGATGTATTAAATTTTCATTTTAACTACACATAAGCATTGAAGGATGAGGTAAAATAGTATATTACATAACAAGTGTAGAAAGTGACCTATTTCACACAAGTGAAAGTTTAGCACGAGCCGCGTAGCGAAGAGTGCGGAAATCGAACGAGTGTGAAAATCACTTTCTAACGCGTTATGTACAACATTTTTCCTACTACTAATAATTAAAACAAATTCCAAAGATAGAAATTATTTAATAAGTAACAACAATTAAATGAACTTTATATGTTAGTAGTTAGTTGTAAACTTTCTGTCATTGATTTGACAGTTCCTGCCTTCTAGATAGAAATGCAAAATTCAAAACTGATATGAAATATTCATATCGTAACAGATTTAAGTTCATATCGTCACTGTTTTAGGTCAGGTCACTGTTTTAAATATGACAGATATTGTCAACTTTCTGACTTATTTATTTATGCGATATAAGCTACTTTCGCATATAGTCGTAGGAAAATAAAATGTCTACTTCTTTAACTTATACTACGTTCTGCAAATTAAATTACTGTACTTCTTTCTTCTTTAGACTATAGACATTTCTTTTTCTGTATAAAGGTACTTTTCCATAACTTTTATTTTGTTGTCAAATGTTATTCTGATTCTGATTTAATTCACTGATTTGTTATTATTTCACTGATCTTTTAAAATTATTATTAGTTCTTATTTATAACTTATACATTTATGTATCTATCTGCCCAATTCTTTTTTTCATCAATAGAATTGTAAGAATTTATTTAATACTGTGTTCTATTCTCAATTCATTGTATTTATTCTACTTAGTACAACTTTACTTGATTTTTACTTTCAGATTTCAATTTTATTTTTAATTTAAATATAATTTTAAGTAGGGTCAGTTGTTCAACAATGAACTACCCTTTTTTCTTATCGTTATTGTGTCCATCCGACTGAAGCTAAAATTATGAGTGGGTCTGGAATGTAAAGTGCGGCTTAAGTCCTTCAACTTTAGGTACTATTAGTGTTGTTAAATATAAAATTATTTGTACTATGAATAGTTAAAAAAAATACCTTTTTCTCCAACCATCAAAAAATGTTGACATTTTTGTACTATTTTCAGGTGCAAAAGCCATCAATTCCCTTTCCGTACAAAAATTTGCTCGTTGCTTAGCAACACTTTTAATCCTAGGATTAAAAACGCTACTTTTATTCCTAGGACTAAAAGTAATTGCATTTGAGCTCTCTAATTGAAATTTGAAGGAAAAAACATTGTCTCTTACAAACTTAGTAAAACAAACTAATTGGGCAACTATATATAGGTATTTGTTATTTATAGTGATATTGAATGTACAATTGGAACAATTATTGCCAAAATTCAAAGCACTACTGAAATTATCACTAACAATTTTCGAACAATTCAAAAGATTTTCATTAATGTTAGAACAACTCAAAATATTCTCCGTAACTGTTGTTGAAACATTCGAGGAAATATCTGAACAATATTCTCTTTGTTGATACGTGATTCTTCAATATATCCTTCTGTTACCGTACTCGATTTCCAACCTCCATGTCTTTTAAGACAAGTGAGGTCACCGCCACCATCAATAAGAAGTGTAGCAGATGTTCTTCTTAGCGAATGTCCAGTATACTCCTTCCAATTTTCTAAATTCAAAAATTTTGCAATTTCTTGCGGCACGGCACTAATTTTGTGAATACCAACAACCATTCTTTGACACTTCCCATTAACATACTTCAAAAATAAACGACGTTCCTGTATATTTGATGGCCGTAGTGCAACATATTTTCGAAATAAACGCAAAATTTTTACGACCAGGACCGAGTCCATATCTTCAATGTCATCAATTTTCAAATGAACTAGTTCGTCACAACGCATAGCACCTCCAATTCCTAATACTAGAACAACCTTTATCATCAAATATACATTATCAGGTGCCATATCCAGGAACCGATCCACTTCCTCCTTTGTAAAAACCCTAGACTTTTTAGGTATATATCCATCACTTTGCCTTTTTAACAATGCTCGTAATTTTGAATATTTACTAATATCCACACCATTTTTGATATCCAGTGTGGATCGCAACATTGAATACTGTGACCAAAGAGTGGATGGCTTGACGGTCTTCGTTAAATTTGAGAAATACACCATAAGAACACTCTCCGCATAGTTTTGCACATTTTTTTCTTTACACCAATCCATGAATCGCTGATATGCAAGTTCATAAACTTGGCGAGATTTGGGTGGCAAAAGATTTAGATATACTGCTTCGGCACTTTCCAATATATCCGCAGGTATATTTTCATCGTGTTTGGGATTCATTTTGAAAGCAGCGTAAAAACTACTACAAAAATTATATGATTAGTACGTCTACTGACATCTACTTGACAATCAATATTTACCAACAATACCAGATATCCATGACTACCGACTTGCTATCGCTGTTATAAATTTATTACCAAATTATTAACGATTTTTGAATAAAACTAAATTTATTTTAATTTTGACTTGGTTGGAGAAAAAATAGTATATATCATACGGACTAAAAGTGCCTATTTTTACTCGCAATTTTGCATTCGCTCGGCTGCGCTGCGCTCCGCCTCGCAACTGCAAATATTACTCGTAAAAAAAATATGCACTTTTAATCCTTATAATATAATATACTATTGGTTCACTATGTTACTCCAGCGGTACACAATGAACCACATCTGTGTACACAGTGAACCAGGACATAGGTTACCAAGGATAAAATATATAGGGTAAAGTGACCAATGGTTGTCACCCGTCCTAATATTGGCACCTAGACACAAATAATTGAAATTAATAGATTCTAGGCACACATTTCTTCGCAATCTGAACGTTAGAGTAAAACTAGCAACTCTGTTCAATAAGTGCATTTGTTGAACATGAGTTGCTTGGTTAAGTTTACAAGTAGTGACCGATGTTAACTCCGGTCCAACTGAAACCGGTAAGTTTTTATATAAACCATAAAAAGAGCTTATTATGATGATGGTCCTATCAACATATTTCCAAACTATATGTTATTTTATTAGTATATATTTGATTTACTAAGTTTATTACGAAATAAAGAGAGGTTATTGGCGGGAAAACATTACAATTGTAATAAATTAATGGGGTGCCAACTATTGGCAAGCAAATTATAATAGATTCCAATTTATTGACATGGGTGCCAATGGTTAGTTACAAGGTATCTGTATAGGTACCAATTATTGGCACTAATTTTATAGAAGAAATTTATTGCTGAAACATTATAAAAATGGTAATTCATCGTTAAATAAGTATACCGTACATTAGAGCAGCTTATTTAGTAAAATACATTGAAATATATGGCTGTTAAAAAATTCGGAACTTCTTCTAATCCGTTTAAACGCACTGATGTTTTTAAACATCTTTTTTTAAATTGTGAATTACATAATTAATATTTTAAATCTATTTTGTTGTGTCCATGTAGTTACTATTAAGTAAGGAGTAATTATTGATTGGAAAATGTAATATTTTAATTAAATTAGGGGGGTGCCAACTATTGGCACGATAATTGTGATATATTTCAATTGTTAACAAGGGTGCCAATTATTAGTTTATATAACAGAATATAGGGAGAAATTTGTTGGCACCCTGATTTTATAAATATATTCATGTTTGTTTAAATCTAAGTTAAAGTTATTATTACCTATTTAGTAACTATAGCATTTATGCACAATAAACAAAATCATAAATGAATTATTTAGGTAGGTACATCTCATTTTTAGATGCCAAAAATGAAAGCAAAAAATAAATGTGTAAGACAATATTTTGAAGAAATTATCCAAAACATTTCAATTAACAAAAAATTTGGATTACACTTTTATCCCACACAACCTCATAATCAGCTCATCCACCCTAGAATTTCTGCGCACAAACACAGATAGTCTAAAATCAACTAGCACTATATAGTCTTTCTAAATTCGAATCAGTCAATTCTCAATGATTTCCAGTCAATTTTTGAAAATTGACTGGTCCAAATTTAGAATTGGTCAACTCTCAATGAATTCCAGTCAATACAGGGTTAATCATCAAAAATCCTGTTCGCAGAAATAATATTCTGATTAAAAAAAGGGTGTGCAATATTTTAAACAATTTAATTTTTATTTGTCTTTGGTAAGTAAAAAGTGTTCATCATAATATATGAAATATGTATACTTATTTACAGTTGTGCAATATTTTAAAAAACAACTTTTTATCTATCTTTTGTATGAGAAAAAGGGTGCCAATGACTGGTATGAGTGGTATGCCAATAATTGGGTCGAAGGTGCCAATGATTGGGAATTAGACCTATTTCACTTAATTCGTTAATATCACAATAATTAAGCAAGGATTTTCGTTTTTTTAATTTATTTCACACTCTGTGAAGGTTATTATATCCAACTAAAAGCACATTGGCTCTGATTCTGAAGTAATAATACATTAATCTTCTTTTAATCCGCACACCAACCTTAAAGTGCCAATAATTGGACTGTTTACACTTAAACAACATCTAAGAAGCTTAATAATAGGAAAAAAATATAGAATACAAAACTTTTGGTAACTAATAGCATCTTTAATTAAAATCTATGGAACGCCATTGTCTAACGCATGTTAAGTGCATTGAAAGAAACATCAAATTTGCAGTAAGTAAGATTGTTGTCGAATTGTTCCGTACACTGGTTCAGTGTGTACCATTCCGAGTTTTTGATAAGAAAAAAATGATCAAATCGAAATGTTCATTAATATCATTAGTTTTTATACTCAAATTCATCATTACTAACGACAAATTAGGAACAATAGCCGCTGTGATATAAACAAGGAAATTATGAAAAGTATAACTTAACTTAAAAATTTTAGTTTGGTGTCAAAGAATCACGTAAACCTCTTTACTACAACAACACGTTTTCGCTGCCGATTGCAAACTGAGGAATGATGAGGGATTAGGATTAGTGTCTTATGTCACGTACGTTTTCAACTTTAATATTTTAAATTTGGTAAATGGAGGGGGTGGTTCACTGTACCTGCATGGTTCACTGTTGAACAACTAATCCTACTACTAATAATAATACACACCAAATGTTCTTGAACTTCCCAATGGTATTTCAAATCTGTCTCTACATCTTTATGTAAGTATAATTTTAATAATGACAATCTTATTTGTATTACATTATATAAAATCTATTCCAACATGCTTATGTTCTACATTATAGTCTACTTTCTCTCTATTACAATTTTTCCCAAATTATTTTCATGGTATATTTTCATGTGATTACAATATATTTATATAAACATCGAAAGTAATGTTGATATTTAGTATTTTTTAGTGTTTCTGCTGTGATACATGAAGTATTGACTAGAGTAAAAATTGAAAATAGTTCAGCGTTTAGTCCTGTGAAACAAATAGTTTACTATCGCTAAATGAGAAAACTATTATAAAAAATGTGTATTAATACGTAAGGAGAGAGCTTTCTTCTGGAACAGTGGATAATGAGGTCCAAATAACGTCGACAATGACAGGTGTGCGAACATCTACTATATACAAAATCCTGTGTGAGCAAACGTCGGGAGTCCAAAAAACTTTGTTGCTCAGAATAAATAATTTTAAAATAATCTTAGATATACCTAGCTACTCGTTCCCAATGTTATATGTCCAAGTGTCATCATTAAATGTTATGTTTTGCCTTAAAAGTTTTTTATTCCGTAAATTTTAAATTATAAATTGAGTCGAAATTAAGCACAGGTGTTGGAGGATACTGGGACAGATATTTTCAGTTTTATGACCCAGTAGCGTATTCAAGAAAAATTTGCAGAAAATGTTTAGATTTTTATTTAAATCTATTTGTAAGGAGCATTAAATAATATTTATAGATTGTAATTCAAATAGCTCAAAAAGAGAATACAAAATTTAATATCTAAAACAATGTTTTGAACAAGTTCTAGCATATTAATTGTAAAAGGAACTATGAAATTTCACATAGCAAAATTTAACATTGAAAGCCCATAATAGATTACTAACAGATTTAGGGTATTTACTTAAAATGTGGCAAAGAACTTAATAGATAAATTCAAAGTAATGTAGTCTCAGATAAGTCTGCGAATATAATAACTATGAGAATATTATTATATTAATTGTTAGGAGAAAAAGAAAATTACAAATTTTAATATCATGATATATCAACGTAATTAGTTAAAATTCAAGGGAAATAGTATAAATCAGAGAAATAGAGTTTCGTATTTCTAAAATTAAAGAAATACAGTGAAAAAAGTGCAATAATAATGAAGTTTTATGGAATTTAAGAACTCAATAATAACGAACATAAAAAGTATTTGTATAAAGTTAATATAATGTGTAATATAGTGTGAAAATTATATTTTTTTCGTCTCTAGAATAATTTGTTGTTAATTAAAACTATAAAAATTAATATTTTTTTGAATTTGTAAAAATGTATGTTAAAAAACTGTCAAATTTCAATCTAGTAAGCTATGACTTGGTGATTTATAAAAAGTATTTCGCTCTGTCAAACGAGGCTTTTTCTAAAAAACTCTCGAAGTGTTCACATCGCTCCGCATAACAAAAACAAATGAAATCGAGTCAAGGCAACACTGATTAAAAATATAACATTACCTGTCAAAGGTGTGACGCTATTTTAAAAATAAAAAGAAAACCTTTAAAATCAAGAGAAGAAGCCAAATTATTCATCCTGTTCAGTATCCTGATAAAGTGATCCAGTTGTATCCTGATTCAATTTTATCCCGTTCCTGTCTTGAAAAGTATTCCAGTTGTAAATCTTTAAAAAGAATATTTAGCCATCCATAATAGCTAAAGGAAAAAGAATAAAAAAGACTAAGCCATAAAGAAAGGTGCCATATTTTTATTAAATATCGATATTTAACAAAGCATCAAAACAATAAAAAGGCCATAAAACAATTAACTAAGGTTAAGATTTATTTAACCTAGAAATAAGTTATGTTAGAGTATTAATTTGGAGAATAAGATAAGGGTCTGACAATAAATTTTTTCATATCTGTTAATTTTCTTATATAAGTAAAAACTGTACTTACCTTATTTCACCAAGCACTTGTTACACATTTAATTAAAAGGTTTATCGTTACTTAATCTCCTGCTAAAAATAAATGTTTATGAATTCTATTTAATTAGTCGTTATTATTGATTTCTATAAATAGCAAGCCAATAGAAACACACCTGAGGTTAAGAATCTCTACTCTTTAAAGTAGATGGCGCCCAATGTAAACTGTCACCAATATAGGTCACATTCTGTCTAAGGTTACGAGGAAAGGTAAGAATAAAAAGATATTACGTGAATTTTAAAATCTTTTTAAAATAAGTTAAAAAATAAATTAAGTTAAATCACAATACAAAATTAAATTAAATTAAAGAAAGAAAAGAGCTAAAGTCGTGGTTAGTTAATCCATCAATAAAACAACAAAATTTGCAATATAATAAAGATAAAGGCTTTGTACTAAAATTTAAAATTAAATAAATTAAAATCCAATAAAATAGATAAATAAAAAAATTACTTCATCATAAACACACAGCACAATAGTACGTAACAATATGTAATGGTTTAAAAAATAACACCCAAAGGTTAGAATCAAATTCAGAAAATGAGTCTAACAAAATAACAATCAATGCCGTAGGTATATACAAGCAAACCACTATAAGCTACAAAAAAAATTTGACATTTGTTTTTGTAAAATGTGTATTTATTTACCAATTTTAACATGTGTTGAGTTCATTGGTGGCTCCTTGTGAAGCTTCTTCCAGATTAGCTGCAAAAGTTGAGGTTATGACCTCTGGTAAGCCATATGTATCAAAAGATAGAAAGTAATGCCAAATATACTCCCTTGTGGTACTCATCTATCTATCTATCTATCTGTGATGGGGGCGTCGATACACTGCGACCTATAAGATCTATTGTGCCCCCTACTGTTGCCCAATCGTTGAGGATGTCTCAACGATTAGAGCAGTTCCTCCAGTCCTTTTGCTTTCAAAAAGTTCAGGTTAGGTAGATCTTCCTCTTCTATTTGATATTCTCCGAGGTATCGTACCCTTGGATTTTGCAGGGTAATGCATTCTGAGAGAATGTGGTACTCATGCTTTAGTTTGTTTACGGATACATCAGACGAGACACTCGGTGGCCGGACACCGTGCAAACCTCTTCGATATATTTGATATATCTCGAAATTGGGAGAAGCAGAAATCTGTAATTTATCATATATACCGGGTGACAATGACAATGTCACCCTGTCTAGAAAGTAGTATAAAAATACCCATTCTGTTGACAACTGATTTGTGCCAATGAATCTTTGTTGTAGGATGAACAGCCTATATATAAATGTTGTAATAAAACTCTTTTGCAAAACGTTTAACAGAGCTTACTCTCGTAAAAGAGTATAAATTTATAGTTATACCCTGTTCTCTCTTCCCTCTCAGCGCCGCTGTCGTAGCTATTCTTCGAATGGCTGAAGTCACACATAAAGATTCTATGTGAAAGAGACTTCTGTTTAGGTAGGTATTACTTTTTTTATGAAGGTATAAAATTTTGTAACTACTGGTTTATTAAATGTTTTTTCACGTACAGCAGAAGTGGATTTGAATTTCTTAGATGTTTTATTTACTTTTTTATTGTCGACCGCACACATTTCATATAGATCTGAACTTGTAAAGAATGAAAATACTGAGCCAAAATCAAGTAAAAGTTTAACCTAAGAATCCAGATAGGTATATATTATAGAATATCGAAAGTACTCATTGACAAAAATACTGTTTAGAGTTGGCGTTATTCTCCTTGGAAACTCCCCATTAGTGGAACTTTAGCCCCACAAAAAAAGGAGGTCTTGTTTTGTGGGAGTGACAAAAAACACCTTATACCCATTAAACTTTTGTGTAGGGGCGAAATTGTCTCTCCAAGGGACGAGACGAATGTTAGTAACTCAGGGGACAAGTGTAAATAAATGTTTTATCGTTCACACATTTCTTTGTTTAACTTAAAGATTTCCGTGAGGGGTGACTATCCTTCTCGATATATAACTGCGTTATGGAAGTTACTAGGGAGACAAGGTAGACGGTGATTGTAGCCACCCCCTGCTGGAATAGGAACGAAGGGCTGGAGATATGGGAAAAAATGTTGCTCGTGGTTACTGCGGAACGATCCCAGTGCACTAAGAGTTGCCTTATCCCCACCCTCTGAACGGGTGAGAACTGGGGTTTAGAAAACCTGCAGTACCGGATAGATAAACTTCGTATGCTTTTTAATTTTAATCATTCTGGGTCAACGGACAAGGTAGTTAAACATAATATAATATAAGAGTATACAATAGGTAATACAATGAGAATATGATAATATACAATAGGTAATAATACAATGAGAATATGAGGATATAGAATTAGAAATTTGTGCTGTATAACCACCAAATTAAGCGAAAAGCAAAGCTTGTGTACAAAATTTAGCGGTTATTATGAGTGTTGTATCTTGATCAAAAATATATAATTAATAATAGTCAACAATTTAAGTTATCGAAAAGTAATAGTACTAATAACTAGAATAAGTTAGAAATTGAATCAAGTATTTAAAATATTTAAAAGTGCCATAGTTTTTTTAACTCTTTCAGGTGCGGTGGTGGAAAAAATGTGCACTGGTACACTATATGTACCACATTTTTATGAGCTTGTAACTTAGTGTTTAGGGGTACCTTCACTGTACCAGCGAGTAGTGAGTCAAGAAATGTATCTATTTATTCATAGATGACGCTACATAGTCAGATTCTATTGTTTCCGCTGAGTTACTTGTTAGTAGGGATATATCATTGGTTCACAATGTGCAGTCGGCTACACATTGTGTAGCAATAATAGGGATAATGAGAGGAAATCAATCGAGGTGTGCAGCAAGGATAGGGATAATGAGAGGAAGTCAATCGGCTGCACATTGTTTAGCAATAATAGGGATAATGAGAGGAAATCAATCGGCTACACATAAAAGCATGTGTAAGCTTACTAACACCACTTTCTAAAACCTCAATACCCACGGGTCTCAGTCTTTTTCTAGGAATACTATCCACTATAAGTTTATCATCTTTTTTGCAAAAGTTTAATTGATGACGTCGAAGAGTGTACGGTCTTGCAAACTTTTTATTACACTTATCACACTCCATTGTTGAACAATTACTACACTTTTTAATTTTATTGTTACTGAAGGCTGCTTATAAGTGAAAGCGATAAGTTAGCACTTTTATAACAAGAGTCCCAGGCTAATAAACCGTAAGTGTTGCTTTAGTGTTGCAATATTTAGCGAATTTTTTAAAATATGAAAAACGTAAGCGACTTTCCTTATTTTACCGCTAATTTCTTCAACATGTGTCCATTTTAGGTTTTCATCAATGAAAATGCCAAGATTTTATTTTTATTTTTACATTACAAGTACAAGGATGTTTGGCCTTCGTGCTTGAAAAGCAAATAAATTTAGTTTTAGAAATATTTAGCGTAAGTCTGTTACCATCCAACCAGTCCTTTATCTTAGATAATGCCAGAGATGCTTTAGTTTTTACCTCATCCCAGGTGTTTCCCTCGATGTATATAGCGGTATCGTCGGCATAGGATACTATGACAACACCATCAAGCTCCAAAAAAAATGTCATTCAAGTATACGAGGAAAAGCAGTTGACCCAGAATTATTCCCTGTGGGACCCCACAAGCAACGGAATGAAGACTGCTCCTTAGACCCCCCATTTCCACTACATGAGTTCTGTCCGCCAAGTAACTTGCAAAAAGATTCAAAGCTATTCCTCTTACTCCGTATCTCGACATTTTTTCCAGCAAGACAACATGATCAATCGTATCGAACGCCTTCGCTAGATCGAGGAAAACACCTAACGAAGGTTTTGAGTTATCCAAGTTTATACAGGGTGTTTCATAGTTAAACCGACATACGTTAACTGTAAATAGAGGGAACTTAGGCGATTCCAAATAACCTTGGTTAATTGGTCTAACGCCTTTAATAACCGAGATACGGGGTGTTTTATCCATTTCGGCCAATATTTGGATAAGCCGTAACTATAGAACCACCCTGTAGATTTCTCTCATACTTGGTACAGGTATAGTGTATTAATAGCCCAATACTATAGTGTAAGAACTACAATTAAAATCCACCATCCACCATTAAGAAGAATTTATGAAATTTGAAAATCTCCAAAACAACACCCTGTATATCAGATTTTTTAAAATTGGGATGGATATTTGAAAAGAACGGAAAAAAATGAGTTAAACTGAAAATTTTTTTAAGTGCACATCCCATTCTACTACTGGAGTTTTAACGTCAAATTACATCAAATGCATTTTTTTCATTTTCACAAGTAGTAACTTTCAAAATATCTTTCATATTTGGTACAGGTATCATTTTTTAGTAGCCCAATCGTATAATGTAAGGACTATACTACAGCTAAAATTCAAGTTAGGAATAAGAAAAATTTGTAAAATTTGAAAATCCCCAACGCAACACGCTGTACATTAAATATTTTTTAAATTGGATCAGACATTCGAAACGAATGGAAAAAACTGGGATATTCTGACATATTTTTATAAATGCACATCTCGTTCTACATATTACTAAACTTTTAAAGTAAATTCAATTAATGCAATACATATCGTCGTTTTCATAAGCCGTAACTTTGAAAACACACTGTAGATTTCTTTCATATTTGGTACAGGTAGATTGTTTAAATAGCCCAATCGTACAATACAAGAACTAAAGTTAAAATTCAGATTAAGAAAAATTTGTAAAAGTTGATAATCTCTAAAATAGCACCCTATATATCAGATTCTTTAAAATGTAATCAGATACCTATTTGAAAAAAAAAAGAAAAAAGAAAAAAGATGTGTTATTGACGAAGCTTACTTGATAGTTTAATGAGTTTTATATCCGGAATTAATCCGAAAAATTAAATCTGTATTTTTTGTATTAGAACGATCTTGTGCACTTATAAAAATATTTTAGTATAACACATCTTTTGTCTTTTTTTTCTTTTTTTAAATAAAATAAAATAAAATAAAAAAATCTGATATACAGGATGCTATTTTAGAGATTACCAACTTTTACAAATTTTTCTTAATCCGGATCTGGATTTTAATTTTAGTTCTTGTATTGTACGTTTGGGGTATTTAAACAATCTACCTGTACCAATTATTAAAGAAATGTACAGTGTGTTTCCAAAATTATGGCTTATGAAAGTGACAATATGTAGAACGCGAGATGTGCATTTATAAAAATATGTCAGAACATCTCAGTTTTTCCATTCGTTTCGAATGTTTGATCCTATAGGTTTGGGCTATTAACACACTATACCTGTACCAAGTATGAGAGAAATCTACAGGGTGGTTCTAAAGTTACGGCTTATCAAAATATTGGCCGAAATGGATGAAACACCCCGTATCTCGGTTATTAAAGGCATTAGACCGATTAACCAAGGTTATTTTATTTTATTTATTTATTTATTTTTAGGTTATTCACCTAAGTTCCCTCTATTTACAGTTAACGTATGTCGGTTTAACTATGAAACACCCTGTATATATTATAATGGTATGTGATTTTTCCTTTTATTATTTATTATTATTTTTTTTATTTAATTTACCTTCTTTCATAAATTTAGACAGAATGTGTTTTATAAATATTGTTGTTGTAGTTGGGCGCCATCTGTCTTTATTACATAGGAAAGTATAGACAATTTCAATCTCAGGTTCTAGGGTTCTCTAAGAGGTTAGATTTTTATGAAAGTCAATGACAACGAACGCAGTGAAAAATTATAAACATTTATTAAAGAAAAAAAAAATTAACGATAAACTTTATCTGTACAGGAACAATTGTTTGGTGGAATACGGTAAGTGTAGTTTTTATTAAAATAATATTTGCAAGTGTGATACGAAATTTTCTTAAACTTCTTACCTTATTCACTTTCTAACTTAACATAATTAAACTTTTATAAGGTTAGATTGTTTTCAATCTAACTTTATTATTATGGCCTTTTATAGTTTAAACTTTTTAAATATCGATATTTAGTAATTAAAATGGTACCTTTTATTCAATTTAAGCTTTTCGTTCTTTTTTTAGTTGTTCAAAATAAATGGGATTCTATAAAATCGTTTTTTCATATAACACCAAAATCAGGAAACAGGATGGATATTTTTATACAGGAATACAGCTGGGACTGAAGATGTCCAAACAGGAACACAGGATAGGATGGATAATTTTGGATAAAGCCACCTTTTAAGTGTTGTTCTTCTTGAATTATTTTATCTTTCATTAACCTCACTTTTTCTGACAGGTAACAATTTTTTCTTTTAAATCGCGTTGCTTTGAGTTTTTCTTTTGTTTTTATGATACGGAGCGACGTGAACTCTTCAAAAGATTTTGGTAAAAAGCCTCGCTTTGACACGCGAAATGGTTTTTATAAAGTACAATGTCATAGGTTCCTAGATGAAAATTTGACATTTTTTTAACCTAAATTTTTACAAAATTAAAAAAATTATTGATTTTATTGCAAATTTTGACTAATAACATCTTATTCTAGAGATTAAAAGAAAATTTTTGATATACTTTTTATGTCATTTCGAATTATATTAACTTTGTAAAAAGACACTTTTTTTTCGTCATCATTGATTTTTTAAATATCATTAAACTTTATTATTATTGTACTTTTTTACTATATTTCTTTAATTTTAGAAATACTAAACTCTTTTTCATTTAATTTACCATCGTTTCGTTTAACTTAAACTACTTATGTTGAATTATTATTAGATTGAATTTTAAGATTAGCTTTTGATTTTCTTTCTCTGCTAGGATTTGATATAATAACGTTCTTAGTGTTATTATATCAGCAGATTTATCTGTGATCATTCTATTATGGATTTTTCTATTCAGTTCTACGTTAAAATGCTAGTAAATACTTTAAATCTGTTAATCTAAATTACTTATGTGATTACAATATTAACTTTTATAAGTAATATTTTCTTCCTATCTAAGTTATTACTTATACGTTTAAAAAAGGCTTTATATTCAATACCATTACAATATATTACTGACTAGAAAAGCTATAGCATCATTGGTATCCGTACCCTTACTAAAGCCAAACTGTTTCTTGTTTAAAATTTTATGTTTTTCCAAGAAATTAAGTAGTCTCTTTTTTAACCACGTGATATTTGTAGGTTATGTTAGAATGTCAAAATAGTTATAATTTTTGTTTGGAATTTGATATTTCTTACACTTGTGTTCCGTTGCTTTTTAGTGTAGTCTATATTACACTGACAGAACCGATCAGCTATTCGCATCCTTCAAATTCAATAAAAAAGTTCTAATAACACTGGTTTAATTTATCATAACTCAAAACTTTGTGTTTATAAATTCTACACGCTATTTTACTTCGAAAAGTATTGTGTATATTTTATTTATTTCAGTACTTCTTACACTATACAAATGCAATGAAACGCTTTTTTAAAAATTGTATAGCTCCGTACTACACTTTCTAGCACAAGCTCCATTGATATTGGCAAACTACAAAACTATAAGTAGAACTAGGTAGAATTTTTCTTTATTTTATTAATATTTTCTATATTCGAATAAAAAATATTGTCCTTGTATCTTAAACAACTATTTTATTTATATTTATAGTAGGGGAGGCCAAGCGGGGATTTTCCGCGTTACTCGAGCGCGTCAGAAATACATATGGGGAGAAACCTTGCACCCTGCAATGTTCCCCTACCTTATATGAACCCTTAATATATAGGGGGTGCATTGAGGGCAGCCCGTCAGATTAGTAAAAAAAAATCGATCCTTAGAAAAACTCGAGCGCGACAGATTAAGAAAAGGTAAGTTAAGTACATCCAGAAAAGTGTATATTTCAATAATCTGTCAATTTGAACGTGACATAAGGAAATGGGCGAGTCACAAAGTTGTAAAAACAACGATCCATTGTGGCTAAACGGTTAATATTTTGAAAATTTTGTTTATTCATGGATATGTGGGTTGATAAATGCTACATTTTAAAATTATTTTGAAATATACAGGTTGCCCCAAAAAAGTGTGGCGTATCAAAGTTATATTATTTCTTATGGAATACCCTATATTTTATGGCATGTATAGATTATACGTTAAAAATAAGATAAACTTTCTTAAGCATTCCCCATACCTAAGCTTTTTAGTTTTCGACATATTTTGATATTTCTAAAAATGGAAGCACTTACAAGAGTACCAATAACTTGGAAACCTATAGAATCAGCCAAATCCTATTTTAACTGAAAAAAATTGGACTAACAATTGAAAGCAATAATTTATTTAGAGTTGTTTAAAATTATACAGTGCGTTCAAAACGGGGCGCTTCTCTAATGACATATTCAAACGACAATATCGATCTTATTTTAAATAGGACACCCTGTATTTTATAATCCTATTATGTAGCAAATTACATTTCCTTTTAAAAATTATAAAGTTCTACTATGCCTAAATCTATTAATTTTGGAGTTATTTTTATTTTTGTTAAATTTTACGTTATTTTTCCACCGTAATGCCTAAATATAACACCCTGTATTTGATCAGCTTAGACTATGATCCGAAAAAATTATCTTTAAAACTATGTGTTTGGTTTTGACATTATTAAAAATATTTCGAGATACATCAAAATCTGTATGGTTAACCGTCAGACTAATCCATTATTATGAAAAGTGGATTCATCTGTAAACAGCATATTATAAAAAAAATCATCTTCACTAACCTTCTCCAATGCCCATAAACAATTTAAACAAAAATCTATCCGTTTTTTCCATACAGATTTTGATGCATCTTGAAACATTTTTAATAATGTCAAAACCAAACACATAGTTTCAAAGATAATTTTTTCGGATCATAGTCCAAGCTGATCAAATACAGGGTGTTATATTTAGGCGTTACGGTAGAAAATTATTGTAAAATATAACAAAAATTTTTTTTCACTAATTAATGGCACTGGCAATAAGCCAACAGGCCAGACAAGTTGTTCCATCAACAAAAGTTAGTACTTTTTTGACTAGTTTAATTAACAAACTCAATATTTGTCTACATGAAATAATTAGTTAGTATTATTGCCTATATATATATATATATATATATATATATATATATATATATATATATATATATATATATATATATATTTATATCTCATTATCATAAGAGCGTCCATACATTACCGATTTACATTGATTAGAGCGTCCACGTGACTAGAGCGCCCGTATACGGACGCTCTATTGCATCCACCTGTAAAAATTTGCGAGATGACTCCTGACTTATAGAAAACCCTCATGACAAAATTTTGGTGGACGCTTTTTCGGTGTCCAAATGAAGGAAAATATTCAGCTGCCGTATATTATTAGTTAACAGGTCCTGACGTTCGGGTCGCTAGCAGCGTCAATTCGTATACATGATATACGATTACTTCATATACTCGTTCGATTGCCAGGCGCCCTATAGATTAGACAACAGTGCCTTCCATAACAATCTTAAGTTCAATTTATTTTACTAGAATATTCATTAGGTAGTGCGTTTCAGATTAACTTTTTACAATCGATCGATACATATTATATTGGCAATTTCGCATTCTGGAGATCGCCATGATCGGCTCCAACGAATATCTTGGTGGTTCCAAGTCGTTCGCGACTCGGTTTTTTCCTGCGAATTTAAGTAACTTTTTTTGGAAGTAAGGGGGGGGGGCGTAATGAAAATCGATTTTCACTTTACTTGTTACCTCCCTAAACAGTCGTACTCATAAATCTAGAAATTTCGAAAAAAATGTCCCGGTCAGACTCCAGGCATGACCTCATCAGGTCATCAGGGTCAATGTCATTTGAGAGTCAAATTGAGGAAACCTTCTGGGAAAAATCTGAAAAAAATCATACAAGGATTTTCAGGGTTGCTGAATCCGAATCCGAAGTTCGCTTGACCTCATGAGTTCAGGATCAATGTAATTTGAGAGTCAAATTGAGGAAACCGTCTGGGAAAAATCTGAAAAAATTCATACAAAAGATTTCAGGATCGCTGATTCCGAATCAGTGGTCAGCTTGACCTCATCAGGTCAGGGTTAAGGTCTTTTGAGGGACAAATTGAGGAAACCTGCTGGGAAAAATCTGAAAAAATTCATACAAGGATTTTCAGGGTAGCTGAATCAGAATCCGAGGTCAGGGTCATTGTAATTTGAGAGTCAAATTGAGGAAACCTTTTGGGACAAGTCTGAGAAAATTCATACAAAAGATTTAGGATCGCTGATTCCGAATCAGAGGTTAGCTTGACCTCATCAGATCAGGGTTAAGGTTATTTGAGGGTCAAATTGAGGAAACCTTCTGGGAAAAATCTGAAAAAATTCATACCAAAGATTTCGGGATCGCTGATTCCGAATCAGAGACAGCTTGACCTCATCAGGTCAGGGTTAAGGTCATTTGAGGGACAAATTGAGGAAACCTTCTGGGAAAAATCTGAAAAAATTCATACAAAAATTTAGGATCGCTGATTCCGAATCAGAGGTCAGCTTGACCTCATCAGGATAGCTGGTTACCTGACCGGACCAAATTCTCATCAGGTCAGGGTTAAGGTCTTTTGAGGGACAAATTGAGGAAACCTGCTGGGAAAAATCTGAAAAAATTCATACAAGGATTTTCAGGGTAGCTGAATCAGAATCCGAGGTCAGGGTCATTGTAATTTGAGAGTCAAATTGAGGAAACCTTTTGGGACAAATCTGAGAAAATTCATACAAAAGATTTAGGATCGCTGATTCCGAATCAGAGGTTAGCTTGACCTCATCAGATCAGGGTTAAGGTTATTTGAGGGTCAAATTGAGGAAACCTTCTGGGAAAAATCTGAAAAAATTCATACCAAAGATTTCGGGATCGCTGATTCCGAATCAGAGACAGCTTGACCTCATCAGGTCAGGGTTAAGGTCATTTGAGGGACAAATTGAGGAAACCTTCTGGGAAAAATCTGAAAAAATTCATACAAAAATTTAGGATCGCTGATTCCGAATCAGAGGTCAGCTTGACCTCATCAGGATAGCTGGTTACCTGACCGGACCAAATTCTCATCAGGTCAGGGTTAAGGTCTTTTGAGGGACAAATTGAGGAAACCTGCTGGGAAAAATCTGAAAAAATTCATACAAGGATTTTCAGGGTAGCTGAATCAGAATCCGAGGTCAGGGTCATTGTAATTTGAGAGTCAAATTGAGGAAACCTTTTGGGACAAGTCTGAGAAAATTCATACAAAAGATTTAGGATCGCTGATTCCGAATCAGAGGTAGGTTAGCTTGACCTCATCAGATCAGGGTTAAGGTTATTTGAGGGTCAAATTGAGGAAACCTTCTGGGAAAAATCTGAAAAAATTGATACAAAGATTTTCAGGGTAAATGAATCCGAATCCGAGCTTCGCTTGACCTCATCAGGTAAGGGTCAATTTCATTTGAAGGTCAAATTTAGGAAACCTTCTGAGAGAAATCTTAAAAAATTAATACAAAATTTTGAGGGATGCTGAATCCGAATCGAGGTCCGCTGACCTGATGAGCCGGACCTCGGATTCAGATTCAACGACACCGAAAATCTTTGTATGAATTTTTCTAGGCTTTCTTAATTTGACCCTCCAATGACCTTGATCCAGACCTGAAAAAAAGATCGGACAAAAAAATACACCGACCGACCGACAAATTGTTCGGTATCTGAATTCGATCTGTGTGTGGGGGGGCTGCTTGTCATTCTGGGAATCGCCATGATCGGCCCCAACGAATATCTGGGTTTTTTTCTGGGAATTCGAGAGTCACTTTTTTTGGACGTACGGGGGGGGGCGTAACGAAAATCGATTTTCGCCTTACTTGTTACCTCCCTAAACAGTCGTACTCATAAATCTACAAATTCCGAAAAAAAAATGTCCCGGTCAGGCTCCAGGCATGACCTCATCAGGTCATCAGGGTCAATGTCATTTGAGAGTCAAATTGAGGAAACCTTCTGGGAAAAATCTGAAAAAAATCATACAAGGATTTTTAGGGTTGCTAAATCCGAATCCGAGGTTCGCTTGACCTCATGAGTTCAGGGTCAATGTAATTTGAGAGTCAGATTGAGGAAACCGTCTGGGAAAAATCTGAAAAAATTCATACAAAAGATTTCAGGATCGCTGATTCCGAATCAGTGGTCAGCTTGACCTTATCAGGATCGCTGGTTACCAGACCTGACCAAATTCTAATCAGGTCAGGGTTAAGGTCTTTTGAGGGACAAATTGAGGAAACCTACTGGGAAAAATCTGAAAAAATTCATACAAGTATTTTCAGGGTAGCTGAATCAGAATCCGAGGTCAGGGTCATTGTAATTTGAGAGTCAAATTGAGGAAACCTTTTGGGAAAAATCTGAGAAAATTACTACAAAAGATTTAGGATCGCTGATTCCGAATCAGAGGTTAGCTTGACCTCATCAGATCAGGGTTAAGGTTATTTGAGGATCAAATTGAGGAAACCTTCTGGGAAAAATCTGAAAAAATTCATACAAAAGATTTCAGGATCGCTGATTCCGAATCAGTGGTCAGCTTGACCTTATCAGGATCGCTGGTTACCAGACCTGACCAAATTCTAATCAGGTCAGGGTTAAGGTCTTTTGAGGGACAAATTGAGGAAACCTACTGGGAAAAATCTGAAAAAATTCATACAAGTATTTTCAGGGTAGCTGAATCAGAATCCGAGGTCAGGGTCATTGTAATTTGAGAGTCAAATTGAGGAAACCTTTTGGGAAAAATCTGAGAAAATTACTACAAAAGATTTAGGATCGCTGATTCCGAATCAGAGGTTAGCTTGACCTCATCAGATCAGGGTTAAGGTTATTTGAGGATCAAATTGAGGAAACCTTCTGGGAAAAATCTGAAAAAATTCATACAAAAGATTTCGGGATCGCTGATTCCGAATTAGAGACAGCTTGACCTCATCAGGTCAGGGTTAAGGTCATTTGAGGGACAAATTGAGGAAACCTTCTGGGAAAAATATGAAAAAATTGATACAAAGATTTTCAGGGTAGCTGAATACGAATCCGAGCTTCGCTTGACCTCATCAGGTAAGGGTCAATGTCATTTGAAGGTCAAATTTAGGAAACCTTCTGGGAGAAATCTTAAAAAATTAATACAAAATTTTGAGGGTTGCTGAATCCGAATCCGAGGTCCGCTTGACCTCATCAGGTCGGGGTCAAGGTGATTTGAGGGTCAAATTAAGGAAACCTTCTAGGAAAATCGGAAAAAGCCATACAAAGGTTTTCAGGATCGCTGAATCCGAATCCGAGGTCCGCTTGACCTCATCAGGTCATTTTTCCTGATGAGCCGGACCTCGGATTCAGATTCAACGACCCCGAAAATCTTTGTATGAATTTTTCTAGGCTTTCTTAATTTGACCCTCCAATGACATTGATCCAGACCTGAAAAAAATACATTTTCACTGAACAAATTGTTCGGTATCTGAATTCGATCTGTGTGTGGGGGGGCGACTTGTCATTCTGGAGATCGCCATGATCGGCCCCCACGAATATCTGGGTTTTTTCCTGGGAATTCGAGAGTCACTTTTTTTGGACGTACGGGGGGGGGGCGTAACGAAAATCGATTTTCGCCTTACTTATTACCTCCCTAAACAGTCGTACTCATAAATCTACAAATTCCGAAAAAAAAATGTCCCGGTCAGGCTCCAGGCCTGGCCGGAAGTGGGGGATCCAATTTTTCCGGAATCCGATCGGGTCCAAGTTTACATTTTGCGTCCGAACAAAATAATTTTTACACTGACCAACTCTACCCATGGGAGTCGGGGTGGTGGGGGGGATATTTTTCAGGTTCTATTTTTAAGCCAAAAAATCTTGTACCCTCACCCCAAATCTCAACCGGATCGGACAAAAATTACGGCAGTTTGAAAGTTCTACCCGCTCTCCTGACCACGAGTAATTTTCGAGTCACTCGAGGACAACTTTCCCGGAACATCTGATGCCGGGCCTTCGGCCCCGCCTTCAAAGCGGTCGTAGATGAGTCGGTGTGCGTTTGGTAAAAAAAAAGCTCGTGCGGTAGTATTTAAAAAAGCTTGAGAGGTGCACTTGTTCTTATAATTTGATCCTGTATCCGTTAGTGTATTTTGGTGACCTTGTGGTACTTTTCTGTTTTTGCTCAAATTTCAATTAGACAACCACAAATGCGTAACTTACATAGTTATGAAACTGTTGTGTGCCAAACGCCATCAGAATGACGCACGGCAAAAAAATATTAAGTGTCCAAATGTCGAGTTTGTTTGAGTTTATTTCAAAGAGAATATCGAAAGCTCGCATGAGTAACTCTCCCCACTATCCTCACTTGTACTGGCAACATCGCAGGACGCTCTTATATTCAATGAATAGATGTCGGTATACACCGAGGACGCTCGACAATCTATGAAATGAGAGTGGTACCGTATATTATAGACGCCCAGATGATATACTAATGAAAAGACGCCTTAATGTAAATAGAGTGGAACTATAAATGTTTAACGTCTTCATCTCTTACTTCAAAAAGTATCTTTGATCTCCCTGCTGTATGAATTGTCAGAGTATATTACAAGAAACTTTCGATAAATATGAGTATCAGAAGATGGACGCTACATGCTTCATCTTTATAGGGACGCTTCAAAGATAGTAAGATGTATATATATATATATATATATATATGTATTGTTTTTTGTCAATATTTTATGTTTTGTTCATAGAAGTTTTAATTTATTTATTTATTTTTTTTTTGTTTTTTTTTTTCACTTAAGAGGGGCCTTGCCACTGCCGACCTCGTTTTCAGTTGGCAATACTGAATATGCATAAAAATTTGACGATTTTTTGGAGAGTTAATCTCGAGAACGGAATTTTTGTTTGTGGAAATATTTATACCCGTTATAGCTTATACCTTGGAATAGGACATCTCCTTTTTTGAGTCAATTTTAAGGATTAATAAAAAAGATATCAGCCATTTAGTGGAGGTGTGTTTTTGACAGTTTTGACAATTTGTGATCACCAATTTTAACGTGAAAAGGAGATGTCCTAAATGAAGGATACAGAATTAATTTCCGAGAATACCAATTCGCAAAACTTTATA
Source organism: Crepidodera aurea (assembly GCA_949320105.2). NCBI lineage: Eukaryota > Metazoa > Arthropoda > Insecta > Coleoptera > Chrysomelidae > Crepidodera > Crepidodera aurea. The sequence goes on from OX439472.1 coordinate 12,325,661, forward strand.
ATTTTTGAGATTAACTCTCCAGAAAAAAAAAATTTATGTAAGTTGCCTATATCCCAGTAAGATTTTCTCTTTCCATAGTTCAGGCGTTTTCCGCCTGACACTTTGAGACAGTGGCGCTTTTTGGTTTTATTTTGAACGATGTATGCAACCAGTTTTACGAATACGAAGTTAGGAAGAAAGAAAGTTTAGATGTTTAGAACTGACATTTTAGGTTATGTTGGCTAATTTATTCGTGTGTTTTGCAATTTTTTTTAATGAGTAAATTAGTATTAACTAAAACCAGTTCTTCAATTTAAAGTATTTCAATTAATGCCGTATACCTCATGTAGGACATGTTTCACTTTAAAATTGGTGATCACAAATTGTCAAAAGCACACCTTCCACTAAATGATTAATATGTTTATTATTCTTTAAAATTTGTTGAAAAATGGAGATGTCCTATTCCAAGGTGTAAGCTATAACGGGTAAAAATATTACCACGAACAAAAATTCCATTCTCGAGAGGCTGTTCAAAAAATCTTCAATTTTTATGCATATTCGAAGGAAGTGTGAAAGTGTGCAAAATTAGTGATTAGTAATATGGAGAATGTGCAATTCAACTATAACAGTTTTTTGTGATTTTTATTCGTGCATTCAAAATAGTGTCTGCATAGTTGGGAATCACAGACATTTGCAGAAATTAATATTTACAGTATGTCTCACATATTAACCCGTCCATGGGACTCTTGATGTAGGTTTGTTACACATTTTATTTGCTATTATGTCTTTTGTCCATTGCTAAAAAGCAATGCAGTTTTTTCATAGTGTATTGTTTTGTTTTTGTTTTAGTGAATAACTGTAATTAGGTACTTTTAAATAAAGAAATAATTATTAATTGTTCAATTTATTTTCTTACAAAAATGATTTTATAATAATTAATGATTTACAATAAAGTTAACATTAAAGAAATGAGTTTACAATTAATACATGCAAGTATTAGAACTAAGAATCTGAAATAAATTTGTGATTAATAAATGCAAGTACTCGAACTGAAAATCTGAAATAAATTTATGATTAATAAATGCAAGTACTAGAAATAAGAATCTGAAATAAATATATGATTAATAAATGCAAGTACTCGGTACTAGAAATAAGATTCTGAAATAAATTTATGATTAATAAATACAAGTACTCAAACTGAAAATATGAAATAAATGCAAGTACTCGAACTGAAAATCTGAAATAAATTTATGATTAATAAATGCAAGTACTAGAACATGTCGATAGCTAGCTGGCCAAGAATTTTCATTATGGTTTATAAGTCTAAAGATAGATATAATGTACCCATGCATTAAAAATATTAATTCACCTAATTAGAATGCCTTGGTCAATACTGTCAACAAAACGGACACAAGAATTTCCTTGTTGTTATCTAGTTAAATTCTTGGTATGTAAAAACTCTATTTATGCAAATATTCTAATATTTCTTATCTGTCATATTCATCTGAAGAAATTATTCCAGGTTTTAAATTATTATATGATTTTAAATTTATTTCTTCTTGGCTCAGGAAGTGCTCTTCTAAATTTTCTTGTGTGAAATCCTCTTCTGTATTTCCTTCTCGTGGAAAGTCATTGAGTTGGATGACCTCTTCTAAAATATCCTCTTGCAGAAAACTCTCATCTTGTCAGCTTCTTTCTTTCTGTAATTTTTTTTTTGTAGGAATCACTCTTTTTGGATGTTCTCTTCTGGGACGTTCGCATCTGGGACACTTTCTTCATTAAACCTAAGAAAATGTACATAATCAAAAAATTGAAATAAAAAGCTAGGTATATGAAAATTACTTTGACAGACTTTTTATTATGGGTACTTCATAGGAATAACTTATAAAAAATAAAACTTTATGAAAACTTACAATTCTTGTAATATTTCGCTGCAATCATTTGGGAATCCCTCTTCTTCGATGTTCTATTCTGGGACACTTTCTTCATTAAATCTAGGAAAATGTACATAATCAAAAAATTGAAATAAAAAGCTTAATAACTTATAAAAAATATGGTTAAAACATAACTTTAGAAAACTTACGATTCTTCTAATATTTCTGTGGAAATGTCCCTGTTTTCTCTATTTTCCCAATTCAATCGCGCTGCTGCAGTGCACTTGTTCTTCTTTCTAGTTTTACGCGAACTTCGAGGCATCTTTGGATAATATCCTACCCCAAACCGCCAAAAACATCACAAAACATTAGTTGCAAACAAATAGCCGTCTTCATTGTTAAAAGCGATGGTTTTTGGTGAGCATTTTAATTTTTCAACCCTTTTTTTTGGACTTTTTAACGAAAACAGTGACACGGACAAAAAAAATTTCAAGGGATGAAACATGAACAATTTATCATAACCCATGGTTTAAGACTTGCAACAAATTAATGTTCCAACATTAACAATTTTTTTTATAAAAGGACTTGCAGTTAATTTATTGTGGTTACAATGTTGCATTTTGTTCATAGATCGCAGTTTTTTGTGTCGATAACTCATGTATTCTGCAATTGTTTAAACAAATAGATATTGATAAAAACATTTTGCGTTTGGGGCTGCCAATTATTTATTAATTCATTTTTTAAAAAAATTCTTGCTTCACCCTAAAGATTATACATTTATATAATTCTCAATTTTCGTATGAATCCATTCATGTTTAAATATTTTTTTTATGTTAGAAATATTATTTTCCGAGCTCCATTCCTATCTGATGTATTTAGTGGGATTAGTCGCGTGGCAGCGCTATTCATATTAAAATAAACGGATTTATACGAAAATAATTGAAAATTAATTAAATTAATAAAATATAAACTCTATTTTGATGCTAGAAAAAAAATAGTAAACAAAAAAAATGAAATTTCCTAAAAATAAAAAATAAAATTTCTGTCGTGGCTGAAGCCGGTATCGAACTCATGACAAATGGATTATTAGCGCTCTCTGCGACAAGACTAACCGTGAAAATAAAGAAAATTTATTCTCTCAGATTCCTTAGATATCCCAAATAATATATTATATTTTAATACTAGCAGCGCCACCTAGCATACAGGAGATTCACTGAAGTCTTAAGATATCTATCTCTCTTCATTATTGCAGAAAGACAGTGATAAAAGATAAAGATAAAGATGGGGATTTTTGGTGTTTGTAGTTTGGCATACCTGTCGCGACGCCCCTCTTAAGGCTTACAAGTATAATAGTTGGGGTAGCAACGCTACTCACATTTTTATATTAGTATTTTTACAAAATTTGTTATAAATATTTAAATTATCCAGGGTCAACAGAATTTGTAGATTTATTGGTAATTGAACTTTTTCAAGAATCAAATTTTGGTAAAGCAAATTTATTTCATTGGAATTTAACGGACATTCTAAAAATATATGTTGTAAATCGGCTATTTCATCACAACTACATCTATCATTATCTACTAGACCTATTTTAAATTTATGGGCGGGGTACAAGCCGTGATTGCTCCGTATTCGGCTAATTGTTCTAATAAAGGACCTATTGCATGAATGTTCGAACCAGGGTTTATTACGGATTTTCGGTTGAATGCTTTTAAAAAATTTTCCAGAAGAAGATTCATAGAATTTTTGTTGCCATTGTTTTACCATTTGGAATTTTAAAGTCGACATAATGTCGGAAGGAGGAGGAGAAGCTAGATAAAATTCTGGAATTAATGCAGGATATGAAAACAGAAATGGTAGATATGAAAAACGAAACCAGAGAAATGCGGAAGGAGCAAAAAGAATTTAGGGAGGAGATTCAATCACTAAAACAAGAAAATGAGGAAATAAGAAAAATGTATGAAAAAATAGAAAAGGAGAATGAAGATATCAAGAAAGAACTGAGAACTATTAAAACAAATCAAGAATGGACAGAAAAGGAGAAAAGAAAGCATAACGTAGTAATGACTGGTCTTAAAATGAATATAACGGATAACATTGAGTTAAGCAAAGCAGTCACCACTTTCATGGAAAGCCAAATGGAAATACAGGTACAAGTTAAAGCAGCTCACAAGTTGGGAGAGAAGACTGTGCTGATAGAACTAGATAACGGTCAAGAGAAAGAGAAAATAATGAAAAATAAACAAAAATTAAGGAATATAAAAAGCGACAGAATATACATAAATCATGATCTAACTAAGAAAGAGAGGGAAAGACAAAAGACAATAAGAGACAGGGCACATAAGGAAAGAATTAATGGGAGGACGGTTAAGATTGGATTTAATAAAATAACCATTGATGGGGAAGAATGGATATGGGATAAGTTATCTGAAAAACTGGTAAGGCCAAAAAACTAGCACAAAGCAAAGGGACAAAGAATATAGGTGATGAACAGGCAAGGAACAAGGAAACGATAACGGAACAAAAACAACAGTCAAATAAGAAAGGAAAAATAAAAACAAACAAACAGAAGAAAAACAAGGAAAAAATAAAAGTAGGCACATGGAATGTTAGAACAATGCTGAAAGCCGGTAAAATGGCAGAAATAGCTAAAGAAATGGATAAGTATAATTTAGAAGTACTGGCACTGCAAGAGATTAGATGGAAAGACGAAGGAAGAATAGATAAAGAAGGATATACCCTTTACTACTCGGGAGACAAAAAGCAAGGAAGAAATGGTACAGCATTTATGGTAAATAAAAAATTAAGAAATAAAGTACTACAATTTCAAGCAGTAAATGGCAGAATTTCAAGCATAAGAATCGAAAATAAACAAGCAAATTTAACCATAATAAATGTCTATGCACCAACTCAGGAAGCAAATGATGATCAGAAAGAGGAATTCTATGACAAACTACAGGAGGTATGGGAAAAAACACCCAGAAATGATATAAAGCTAGTGATAGGAGATTTTAATGCACAAATTGGAAAAGAGGAATACAATGAAAATGTGGCAGGGAAAGAAACAATACACTGCAAGACTAACGATAATGGTGCAAGGCTCTGTAACTTTGGAACAAGCACAGACACATATATAGTCAGTACAAAATTTCGACATAAAAAACAACACAAAGTAACATGGATGAAACCAGGAACAAATGAAGGCAATCAAATAGATCATGCACTTATATCGAGAAAATGGCTGAAAATAATAGAAGATACTCGCTCATTTAGAGGGGCAAATGCAGACTCCGACCATTTTTTAGTAGTGGTAAAAATGAAAATGAAGATATTACGGAACTTTGCAAGGGAGAAGAAATTAAAACAATGGAACATTGAAAAGCTAGAGGAAGAGACCACGAAACAAAAATATATACAAGGATTAAGAGAAAACCTAGTGGAAGGAGCAGACCAAAACATAGAGCAAAAATGGGAATACATAAAAAATAGTATTGCAAGAACAGCAGATGAAATATTAGGAACAAAAGAGAAAAAACAAAGTAAAGATTGGTACGATGAAGAATGTGAGAAGAAAAAAGAGGAAAAAGATCAAGCACGGGCGAAATGGCTTATTACAGGAAGAGAGGTAGAATTGGCAGAATACAAGGAAAAAAAGAAAGAGTCTGACAAATGTTGCAAGACAAAAAAATCAGAGTGGGCAAAGAAAATGATGTTGGATATAGAGCAGGACAGCAAAAATAACAAAAGATTATTTAACCTTATAAAAAAACAAAGTAAAAAGAAGACAGAAACGGATAGAATAAATAAAACGGAATGGGAAACGTACTATAAAAGACAGTTTAAGGTGGATAGGGTTACAGAAGCAAACTATGAGGCAGTAGAAGAGGAAGAAGAAGAAGAAGAAACCCCACCAACATACGAAGAATACGAAGAAATAATACTGAATCTCAAACAGAAGAAGACACCAGGATCAGATGGAATAGTTAACGAGTTAGTGAAGAAAGGAGGAAAGAAGCTAAACAAACAAATATTTGAACTAATAACCAAAATATGGAATGAAGAACAAATGCCAACAGAATGGAATCTAGGATTGACAAAACCTATCTTTAAAAAGGGAGACCAAACAAAGTGCCAAAACTACCGAGGAATAACCCTACTTAATACGGCATATAAGATACTAACGTCGCTAATAAGACAGAAAATAACTAAATACTCGGAAAAGAAACTAGGAGATTACCAATATGGGTTCAGAGGCGGGAAATCGACAATAGATGCCGTTCATGTAATGACACAAACGATAGAAAAATGTTACGAGTATGGAATAAATTTGCATATATTGTTTGTGGATTTTAAGCAAGCATTCGATAGTGTTAAGAGGTATAAACTATTAGAGGAAATGCATAAAATGGGAATACCGAAAAAACTTATTAGGCTAACAAAAATGTCATTTAACAATTCGAAAACCAAAGTAATAACAGATGAGGGATACACAGAAGAAATTGCTATTGAAAAAGGTGTAAGACAGGGTGATGCACTATCAACCACGCTGTTCAATATAGCGTTAGACGGAGCGATTAAAGCGATAGCTCGGGGAACTATAATTTCTCAGAATATGACACAAATAATAGGATATGCAGACGACCTCGCATTAATTGCAAGAAGTAGAAACAGCCTGGATAAGATGCTAAGCGACTTGGCTGAAGAAGCGAAAAGTAGAGGCTTGGAAATAAATGAAGAAAAAACTAAATACATGATAGTTAGCAGGGAAACAATGGAGAATATAAACGAAATAAGAATACAGAATTACAAATTTAGAAAAGTAGAAAACTTTAAATATTTAGGTGTGACGATAAATGAGAAAAATGATAGAAAAGTAGAGATAGCAGAAAGAGTAAAAGCGGGAAATAAGGCGTACTGGAAGTACAATAAATTGATGAATGACAGACATTTAAGTAAAAACACCAAATTGAAATTGTACAAAGCTGCTATAAGACCAACAATGACGTATGCCGCAGAGACTATGTGTTTGACAAGTAAAAACGAAGAAAACTTAAGGATAGCTGAGAGAAAAATATTAAGGAAAATTTTTGGCCCAGTGAAAATAGAAGAGGGGGAATTCAGAAAAATGATGAATCATGAAATTAGAGAAAAGATGAAAGGAGAAGATATCGTGAGGTTCATAAAAGCTCAAAGGTTAAAATGGTATGGACATGTAACTAGAAGGGAGCCATTAACAATAATAAGAAGAATAACAAGCTGGACACCACAACTAAGCAGACCAAAAGGAAGACCGAAGACAAGATGGGAAGATCAAATTAGAGAAGATATACGAAAAATGAATATAAACAAATGGAAAATAGATATAAAGGACAGAAAAAAATGGAAGAAGATAACAGAAGAAGCAAAAACCCATAGTAATTTATAAAGAAAAATAAATAAAGAGAAAACAGCGGAGTGATTCACCGCAAAAAATGAATCGGATGAGCTTAAATCAGCGGCCACCATTCCGACAGGAATGAATAGCCTATATATATATAATGTCGGAAACTGGAATTTTTATGTTAAGATAATTATCGGACTTAACTGCCTCCTTGGCCAGGATATCTACTTTTTCGTTCCCTATTATCCCAATGTGGGCTTTTACCCATGATATGAAAATCATTTTTCCTTTATTTTGGGCTTCACTGTATAACTGTAGAATATCTAAAAGTATGTGATTAGAATTTGAGTCCAATTGGTTTCTTTTAAGCTTTTCAATTGCACTTTTGGAGTCACTAAATCTGACAAACCAGTTTTCATCTTGATTTATACAAACTTCTATTGCTAATTTAATAGCTATTAACTCAGCATTAAAAATAGAAGTAAAGTTGGGAAGTTTGTAGGAAACACTTATATTTTTGGATGGATAATATACTGCACATCCTACGCCTTCTTTGGTTTTAGAGCCATCGGTGAAGATTTTTTCATGGTGATTCCATTTTAAAGTAGAGTTCATATGAAAAGCTTGTCTTAAAACTAAAGTGTTTTTATTGTAGAATAATGGATTTAATATCGATCTTAACTGGAGTATAAAAATTTGTGAATGGGTATGTCCAAATAGGGATTCCATTAGATTGATAGATTATCTCTGCTAAGTCCAAGTTTGAAGTAAAACTTTCTACTAATAATGGCACCTTCTTCTTATCCCAATATTTATTTGTAAACACATGGGCTGATAAACTTGCCAATTTTGGTAACAATTTTAAATTTTGAGATATAGCTTTGAATAAAAATTTATCACTTATCAATCTTCTTCTTAGACTTAATGGTGGGTCGCATGTTTCTACTTCCATAACATTAATTGGTGTACTACCTAGATATCCAATACTAAGTCATAGACATTTATTTTTTATTTGTTCAATTTTCTTGAGATGGGTTTCTGCCGCAGAATGATAAAAAATACTTCCATAATCTAGAATTGATCTTACTAACGATTTGTAGAAGATTAACATAATTTTCGGACCTGCCCCCCATGCGTAGTGACTAAAAGTTTTCAAAATATTAAGACCGTTTTCTGATCTTTTAATTAACTGGTTAATATGATCTTTTCAGTTTAATTTATTATCTAATATAACTCCCAAGAACTTTGTTGATGATTTGCATGGAAAATTATATTTTGATAGTTCTATATATTGGGGGCATTGATATCGTGATCTTGTAAAAGTTACTACTACAGATTTTTCTTCTGAGATAGATAGTCCATTAAGGAATAACCATTTATTTATTCCAATGACGCCCTCATTGAGTTGAGAGTTACATGTTGTTATTGATTTGTTTTTCGTATAAGCCATCATATCGTCCGCAAATTCTCGAATAGTGATATTTCTTGGAATGTTTGCTCTTAGGTCACTGGTATAAATAATGTAAAGCAACGGGCTTAAAATTCCTCCTTGAGGTAAACCTAAGGATGTTTCACGGGGTTCCGAATATTTATTGTTAAGTCTTCTATTTGAATACAAATAATAAACATGTTTGGAAATGCAAATTGGTATACCAAGTTTACACATTTTTTCAAATAATATACTTAAGTTTACATTGTCATAGGCACCTTTTATATCTAAAAAAATTGCTGCTAAGGATTGATTGTCCGAAAATGCTAATTGAATGTCTATAATAACATTTGCCAGATTTTCTGTGGTTGATTTTTGTTTCCTAAACCCAAATTGTGAAGTGTGTATTAAATTATTGTGTTCTAAATAATACTCTAACCTCGATTTAATCATTCATTCGTAACTTTTTAATATACATGAAGCTAGTGAAATAGCTCTGTAAGAAGAAGCTACATGTTTAGGTTTTCCTGGTTTAGGTATAGGAACAATAATATAATTTTTCCATTCAGGTGGAATAGTTAGTTTGCTTTTCCAAATATTGTTCAGAATGGATAATAAGTAATTTTTCCCACTTTTAGGTAGATTAAATAACATTGGATAATGTATATTATCATAACCAGGAGCTGTATTATTGGGTTTTTTTAAGACCATTTCTAATTCATTCAACGAGAATTCTTTTGTTAAATAATCAGTTGCGTGGGCAGTTGCTCCTGGATTTGAACTGTCTGGAACGTTCAGAAACGACGGATCTAAAGAAACGAAGGGCGGTGTCAAGTTAATATGAAATTCCTGAATCCAGTCATCTACATCAGACGGGATTTGATTGCTTATTTTCCTATTTTTATACTTATTAACATTTTGCCAAATGTTTTTAATCGGCACCATTCTATTAAGGTTAGAACAATATTTTTTCCAGCTATCCTTTTTAGTTTGTTTAAATGTTTTCTTTGCTATGGCATCATTTTTTTTGTATTCTATTAAATTCTCTAATGTAGGATTACTAATGTACTTTTTATAACTGTTTTTACGTATTTGAACTAAATGTTGACATTTTTCATTCCACCAAGATTTATTTTTGTAGGATATTTTGTTTTGTTTATATTTTGGTATGGAAATTTCAGCTGATTCATTTATATTATCTAGAAGCACTTTATAATCTTTTTTTGGCTAGAAGTAAATTTTTCTTGACATAGTAAATAAAACATATCCCAGTTTGCGCATTTGATATTCCATTTTCTTGAAGAAATTATGTTATTGATTTTAGGAGACATTGATAGATAAATAATAGATGGTAAATGATCTGATCCATATATATCTTTTAGTGTCTTCCAGTTAAATAGATGTTTTATGTCAGGGGAACATATTGTTAAGTCTATCGCTGAAGGTGTATGACCATAACTTCCAATATATGTAGGTGAACCATCATTCAAATACACTAGGTTATTTCTGTCTAATGCGGTAAGTAATGTTGATCCAAAACAATCAGTATTAACACAGCCCCATGCTATATTATGTGCATTAAAATCTCCTGTAAAAATTACTGGAGGTTTAAATGAGTTAAAGAAATTATCCCATAAATTAGAAGAAATTTTTGTCTTTGGTGGAATATACAGGGTACGCCAATTATTTCCACTCGATCTCTAGCACCGAAACTAAAAGAGATATCAACAAGATTTTTTGTAGGGGTAGACAGTGTCACTCGGACTACAATTTTAAAATATTTTGATGTATACAGGGTGGCTCATTTTTGTGGAATGAAAATTAATTTGGTTTTTTTAAATTGAACACCCTGTATACGATTATGTCTTCTGATTCTACTTAATATTAGATTTACGGTAGTTTTTTGTATTTGTAAATCCGACCCGGTGTTGACAAGTTATTCCTATTTTAAGCAGATTTAATGAAAAAACAGCACTTCAGAAATATTAGCACAAAAACTACATTTTTTAAAAAATTCCTCAAAAAAGCTACCATGATGTAAATGAAACACATCTCACATATCACAATAATCACACAACAACTTCACCTGTTGCACAGGGTGTTTGCCGATGGCGTGCCAATAGTCTAGTTTTCAAATGGCAATAACTTAATTTTTTCAAATGGGACACCCTCTATATTTTTCTTCAGTTAGAAGCTCTCTCTAATACGCATTAAAAAAATATAGGGTTTTGCACATCTAACTTTACTATTTACTTTAATAATTGACGTTAAGTGACAAACAACATATTTTACACAATTTTTAATAAGTACAAAATTTTACAAAGTTTAATCGTAAGAAAACTACAATAGTGAAAGTTAAAATTTATAGTAGGTGTTCAAAATGTCTTCCATTTTCATTTATACATTTTCTTGCCCATTTTTTCATTGATTTACGCACATCTCTTAGCATTGCAGGGGCACCTGTCTAAATGCTGCAGTAATTCTTACTTTCATATTTTCTTTTGTGGTAACCTCTTCTTTGTAAACAATATTTTTAATAAAACCCCACAAGAAAAAATCGCAAGTTGTAAGGCAAGGCGATCTAGTAGCCCAATTTATAGGTCCTCCCCTTCCTATCCAACGATCCTGAAATTCCCTATTTAACCAATTGCGAACATCTAATAGGTAATGTGGTGTGGCACCATCTAATTGAAACCACATTCCATTGCGATAATTTTGAGGCACATTTTGCAATAATTTGCTGAAATCATGTTCTAAAAAATCTAAAAATATAGATCCATTTACAGTCCCATCAAAGAAATAGGGACCAATTACATAATCACCTATTATTCCCGCCCACACATTCAAAGACCATCGATACTGTGATGTGGTTCTAAATAAATGTTCATTGTGGTCCGATAATAATGGAAGTTGTGTCTATTTACACAACCGTTCTTATGAAACGTGGCTTCGTCGGAGAATAAAACTTTGTTTAAAAAGTTACGCTCTGTATTTATCTTGTTTATTAACCATCTACAGTATTCGACTCTACGCGCGAAATCACGTGGTAACAATTCTTGGTGAAGCTGGATATGATAGGGGTGATATTTATTCTTTTTTATTATGGGTCTAATTGTGGTATTGGAAATATCTAACTGATTGCTTAATTGCCTTGTGCTTATATTGGGATCTTCAACTATACTGATCATTACCTTATATTCGTTGTCAATAGTAACAGCTGTAGTTTCACGTGAATGTTTTTCATACTTGACGGTTCCTGTTCTATCAAATCTATTCTTTAAATTCTCAAAAGTATCCTTTTGTGGATGACGTCTTTCTGGGTATCTTTGACGATAGACCCTACTAGCAAGAAACGCATTTTTTTGACATTCACTCAGTATCCATATCATATCAATATTTTCTTGAACACTATAATTCTTATTAAAATCCATTTTTTATACACAATACCGATTAAATATAGTAGACGTGATACAATACAAAATTTTATGTTGACAATTAATGCCATAACAAAATATACCTACTGTCATTTTCATAGGTAACTTGATTTCTTATTAAAAATTGTGTAAAATATGTTGTTTGTCACTTAACGTCAATTATTAAAGTAAATAGTAAAGTTAGATGTGCAAAACCCTATATTTTTTTAATGCGTATTAGGGAGAGCTTCTAACTGAAGAAAAATATAGAGGGTGTCCCATTTGAAAAAATTAAGTTATTGCCATTTGAAAACTAGACTATTGGCACGCCATCGGCAAACACCCTGTGCAACAGGTGAAGTGTTGTGTGATTATTGTGATATGTGAGATGTGTTTCATTTACATCATAGTAGCTTTTTTGAGGAATTTTTTAAAAAATGTAGTTTTTGTGCTAATATTTCTGAAGTGCTGTTTTTTCATTAAATCGGCTTAAAATAGGAATAACTTGTCAACGTCGCGTCGGATTTACAAATACAAAAAACTACCGTAAATCTAATATTAAGTAGAATCAGAAGACATAATCAATTTAAAAAAACCAAATTAATTTTCATTCCACAAAAATTAGCCACCCTGTATACATCAAAATATTTTAAAATTGTAGTCCGAGTGACACTGTCTACCACTACAAAAAATCTTGTTGATATCTCTTTTAGTTTCGGTGCTAGGGATCGAGTGGAAATAATTGGCGCACCCTGTATAAGGATACAATCAAATACTATTAAACGAGCAAGGTTTGTATGTGTGTGTGTGTGTGTATGTGTGTCCAGAGGATCTCGAAATCCACTCGTCAGAATTCAATGAAACTTTCAGGGTAGACTAATTCCTATCTAAATCGGCGAAAAATGTAGGTCTCGTGTCTGTGAAAATTCGATCTTCCGAGATATTTACAAGAAAAGTTAAGCTTTTAGTTTTATTTCCTAGCAACGGCACATAATAATAACTTGTTTCTATAGTAATATATAATATAAAGGATAGATGAGTACATTCAAAGTGGGGATATAACGTCACATTCCATAGGCGTACTTTGCAAAATAAGTTTCTATAATATAAATAAGGTCACAGCATATAAAATATATATACGCACTTCGTAGATTAAATTTTGAAGTTATATTATTTACAAAAAATAAAAATAAACTTTATGCATCCGACACTTTAACATTGAACGAATTAAATTTAACCAATAAATAACAAGGAGGATTATATGTTGGGATTAAATTAAATCTCTTGGCATGAAAAGTAACGCTTCAGTAGTTACCTAAACTCAAAGATTAAAAAAAAAGTTAGTTTAAAAGTCACTGTCTTCACTAAAACTACTGGCATCACTATAATTGTCTTTTCTGATGTTTATTATTATCGGTTCTATTAAATTATCCATTGATATATCCACTTTCCTAAATGAATTTTCCACATTTTTAAACATGATCAATGCATTTTCCCCAATGTTCTCTATTTACATCTGAAACTGCCTTCAAAAACAAATTTCGCACATCAGGAAATTTAAATGTTTTATTGTTTTGAGAAACATAACCTTTTAATAATTGAGACCAGATCAGTTCAATGGAATTTAACTCTGCGTGGTTCGGAGGAAATCTGAGAATTTTAATTCCATTTTCTCTGGCCATCTCATCCATAATATATTTTTTGAATTTGTTTTTATGTTGCCTTGCTATTACTAATAATTCTGCCTTCAAGGATTTAGGAGGACTGATAATATTTTTAGAATGAAGCCATTTTGAAATATATATTAATACAAAATTCTGAATCAATTAAAATACATACGATACGGCTATGAATAAATAAAGTCTGACTTATCTGTCAAAAGAACAAATTTATTACAGTAAAAACCATGGAAACAAGAATCTAGACAAAAACTATATTAGGCCGATCAGATGTATTAAAATTTAAATTTTAACTACAAATAAGCATTGAAGGATGAGGTAAAAATAAAATTTCTACCTCTTGAACCTGTACTACGTTCTGCAAATTAAATACTGCACTCCTTTCTTCTGTATAGTATAGTAGTAAAAAGGTTTGACTTTATTTAATTTCTGGCGTTTTAATCAGAAAGAATTCAATTTTAAATTTGTCGCTTTATATAAAAAAGGTTCATTTGACGGACATAAATAATTTGCTTGTCAAATGACAGCCATCTTATTAATTCAAAGTTGAAAATACAACGTTGCCAATTCAATTTCAGAAATCATGGGTTTCGGTAAATATTTATAGGAACGTTGAGTAACACTGTTAAAATGGACACCTGTCTTCCCTTCCCCGATAGTGTGAGACTACCCCTTACGGCTACTATTTTATTATGCGGACAGTTTTAATATTTAAGTTTTCATGATCAGAGAGAGAGAGAGAGAGAGAAAGAATTTTTGAAAAAATATGATATCAATATCTGCCACACCTCGAGAGTCTGGTCACAGGTTTTTGTGGAGGTTTTTACCCAAGTATGAATATCAGACCTATAATTTTCCTTCACTGCAGATCAAAAAATAATAAAATCAATTGAACATAGAGTTTTTCTTATATAGTGATAAATAGAGTGAGCTGAGCGATCTTCTGTTGACGGGACGTGTGCCCTACACGCTGCTGTTGCCCGTCCCGGAAACGGGGCCTGTCCACCGTGACAATTCCCGAAGATCAAGCGTCAGTAGAAGTTGCCCTAAAAGTTTGAAATCCCCAGAAACTAGGCAACTTTAATGCATTTAACTAACCTCTGTGACAAGCAGTTGATAAACGTCAACAACAGCTGCAGCCAATTGAAAATTAACACTGACAGCTTTTTTAATTTTCACGCCTACTTTCAAGCCAATCGCCAATCAACTTTTTATTTATCTCCCTATCAGTAGTTCAAGTAGATGTCGCCCACTCCGTGATTTTCGCGAATTAATTAATAATTTGTCATGTTATAAATATACTTAAATTATATACTCATTGGGCTGCTTAAAAATGTAGATTTGAATATTAAGAGCGAAGCTCGGTGACCAGATATTTTCTTTTATTTGAAACCAAATTGGTATTTGACTCTAAATTATCTGTTTGCATTGAATTACTTTCATTGTTTTCTAAGTTTTTATTAGGTTTATTCAAAAAATCTTTTTGTATTTGGGTAATATTTAAAATAGAACTTATCTCATTAGTTTGTATCCCTTCTGGTGGATCGGGGGGTTTCCCCCCTGAATCGACATCCATTTAGAACTGACGTGTCAGCCCTTTTAATTCCTTTATTTAACTTTTCACTATAACTATTTTAATGAACTTAAATTAAATTGTAAATTAATCACTTTAAACGCGCGAGTACTCTTCGATCGTACCTTCTAGTACGGGAACTGAACTCGAACTGACAAAAATTAAAATAACTCCAAAAATAAAAATATCTCAAAAATTAATAGATTTGGGGCAACCTGTATATTTCAAAATAATTTTAAAATGTAGCCTTTATCAACCCACATATCCATGAAAAAATAAAATTTTCAAAATATTAACCGTTTAGCCACAATTGACCATATTACTGTTTTTTTTTTTACATTTTTGAAAATTTTTACACGCTCTTCCCCCCACTAAAATGGAAAACTTAACTTAAATTTTTTTCGTTTTAGAACCTAATCTTCACAATCCAATAGGTCCCCATGACGCTTTAGTAACTGCAAATTTAGCATCTCGGCCTCCCCTACTATTATATATTATTTTCGATTTAAGTTTTTACTCTTTCATTAATGAAATATATTAAATTTTCAGAGTGGCCATTATTTACTTTTAAACACTTTTTTGCTTTAGTATTCAAATGAGTGACAGCTTTTCTAATTAAATTTCCATTATGTAAGTTATTGCAAAAATTCTTTATTTTCTGAATCATTTTCTCTCTCGTGTTCATTTCCGTCTCATACACGATCGCTTTTAAATGTCCCCACAGGTAATAGTCTACCGAATTAAAGTTTGGTGTCGGGAGTCTTTGTTTTATTGTTTTAGTAAACTTTGTTGAATTGGCTAACTTTTCAGTTAAAATCATTATATTAAATGTTTTTACTATACAGCATGTTAAATTTTCCATTATCTACGTTTAAAATGATAAAATTTACATGTTACAGATTTCACTACTTTCGTTTATTTTTGACGCAAAATATTTGTTATTTTTTGACATTTACCCAAGTCCACTTTTAATAAATTAATATTACACCACCTAGAATGGTTATTTAAATCAAACTTTAACTCTCAGCATCAGATATGAATTGAGCTGTTCTGAACATCTTTAAATCATCGGCAAATAATAGAAAGGAACTGCTCGTGATCACATTTGGTAGATCATTAACCAAGATATTGAATAATAGTGGTCCCATGTTAGATCCCTGAGGTACCCCTAAAGGAATTTCAATTGGATGTGATGCTTTACCACTAAGATAGGATTTGATCCAATGTAAAATGATTTCTTCAATTCCCAAAAATTTAGAAATCAAATATTACAACATTTTTGGGAACTCTGATTGATTACAAATGTCTGTGTAGTTATTAACATTATCCCTAGTGCTTATGTACTTTCAGGAATTGGGGAATGTTCCTTCCTCAAGGTTCAGTATTAGGTCCAATTTTATTTTTATTATTCATCAACGATATCACAGACTTAAAAATAAGTGGAAAAATGACTTTATTTTCCGATGACACAAGTGTAACCTGGAGTAGTTCTGATATACAGACATTACAATCTAGCATAAACAAAGATCCAGTAACTATCAAGTCCTGGTTTGACTCGAATGGGTTTTGTTTTAACACCAGTAAAACCGTAGCAATGTCTTACAGAGGTACTTTACAGCCTATAACTCTAAGCAATAAGTTTTTAGGTCTTTATATAGACAAATTTCTGAAATGGTCCACTCATATTGATACCTTGGCAAAAAATTATCTTCTGCATGTTTTGCCATTAAAACTGTTTCTAAAGAGCTAACCCCTACTACAGCATTAATGACCTACTTTTCCTTATTCGAATCTCACCTTCGCTATGGTTTGCCGTTCTGGGGTTCTTGTAGCTTATACCACTTCGAATCTATTTTCAAATTAAAAAAAAAACAATTCGTTATGTATTTGGCTTAAATAGTAGGACACACTGTCAAAATTACTTTAACAATTTCATGTAACAATGTCATAGGTACGCATTTTGGGTTTTTCGCTTATCAAATACTATTAAACGAGCAAGGTTTGTATGTGTGTGTGTGTGTCCAGAGGATCTCGAAATCCACTCGTCAGAATTCAATGAAACTTTCAGGGTAGACTAATTCCTATCTAAATCGACAGAAAATATAGGTCTCATGTCTGTGAAAATTCGATCTTCCGAGATATTTACCAGAAAAGTTAAGCTTTTAGTTTTATTTCCTAGCAACGGCAACTTGTTTCTATAGTAATATACTATAAAGGAGAGAGGATATAACGTCACATTCCATAGGCGTACTTTGCAAAATAAGTTTCTATAATATAAATAAGGTCACAGCATATAAAATATATATACCCACTTCGTAGATTAAATTTTGAAGTTATATTATTTACAAAAAATAAAAATAAACCTTATGCATCTGACACTTTAACATTGAACGAATTAAATTTAACCAATAAATAACAAGGAGGATTATATGTTGGGATTAAACTGTTTTTAATCTCTTGGCATTAAAAGTAACGCTTCAGTACTTACCTAAACTCAAAGATTAAAAAAAAAGTTAGTTCAAGAACTATCTATAAAAGTCACTGTCTTCACTAAAACTACTGGTATCACTATAATTGTCTTTTCTGAGGTTTATTATTATAGGTTCTATTAAATTATCCATTGATAGTGGAATCCTAAATGAATTTTCCACCTTTTTAACATGATCAATGCATTTTCCCCAATGTTCTCTATTTACATCTGAAAATGCCTTCAAAAACAAATTTCGCACATCAGGAAATTTAAATGTTTTATTGGTTTGAGAAACATAACCTTTTAATAATTGTGACCAGATCAGTTCAATGGGATTTAACTCTGCGTGGTACGGAGGCAATCTGAGAATTTTAATTAGTTTTTCTCTGGCCATCTCATCTATAATATATTTTTTGAATTTTGAATTTGAATTACTAATAATTCTTCCTTCAAGGATTTAGGAGGACTGATAATATTTTTAGAATGAAGCCATTTTGAAATATATATTATTACAAAATTCCGAATCAATTAAAATACATACGATACGGCTATGAATAAATAAAGTCTGACTTATCTGTCAAAATAACAGGTTAATTACAGTAAAAACCATGGAAACAAGATTAAATCTAGACAAAAACTATATTAGGCCGATCAGATGTATTAAAATTTAAATTTTAACTAAAAATAAGCATTGAAGGATGAGGTGAAAATAAAATTTCTACCTCTTGAACCTGTACTACGTTCTGCAAATTAAATACTGCACTCCTTTCTTCTGTATAGTATAGTAGTAAAAAGGTTTGACTTTATTTAATTTCTGGCGTTTAAATCTGAAAGAATTCAATTTTAAATTTGCCGCTTTTTATCCATAATGACCTACAAATTTTGACAACTACTGACACGCACATCTCTGGTTAATTGTTAAGAAAATGGGACCGGCTGGGATTTTCATGAAATTTTCGCAGATGCTATAAAACATGATAAAATCAATATACTTAGCAATAGAAGTTTTTGCGCGGAAAAATATTTTTCACATTTTTTACTTCTACAAATGCCCAAGTAGCAATTTATAACCAGAATAAACCTGAAAAGTATAAAAAAGAAAAGGTTCATTTGACGGACATAAATAATTTGCTTGTCAAATGACAGCCATCTCATAAATTTTAAGTTGAAAATACAACGTTGCCAATTCAATTTCAGAAATCGTGGGTTTAGGTAAATATTTATAGGAACGTTGAGTAACACTGTTAAAATGGACACTTGTCAAAATGTGACACCTGTCAAAACGTGACACCTGTTAAAATGTGATACGTGTCAGAATGTTACAACTGTCAAAATGAACAAATGTCAAAATATGACACCTGTCAGAATGTAACAAATGTCAAAATGTCACACGTATCGTACTTTTCTTTATTTATTACACAGATCTAACCTAACCTAAAGCTAATCTTTTTTTTTTTGGCGGGTGGTAATGCTTTATGCACATCGGGTAAAGGTTCTTCCCTTCCCCGATAGTGTGAGACTACCCCTTACGGTTACTCACTAAAACCACCCCACTGAAACCACTATGACCTACACGCTGCTGTTGCCCGTCCCGGAAACGGGGCCTGTCCGCCGTGACTATTCGCGAAGACCAAGCGTCAGTAGATGTTGCCCTAAAAGGGTGAAATCTCCAGAAACTAGGCAACTTTTAATGCATTTAACTAACCTCTGTGACAAGCAGTTGATAAACGTCAACAACACCTGCAGCAAATTGAAAATTAACACTGACAGCTTTTTTTAATTTTCCCGCCTACTTTCAAGCCAATCGCCAATCAACTTTCTATTTATCTACCTTTCTGTAGTTCAAGTAGATGTCGCCCACTCCGTGATTTTTACGAATTAATTAATAATTTGTCAGGTTATAAATATACTTAAATTATATACTCATTGGACTGCTTAAAAATGTAGATTTGAATATTAAGAGCGAAAGCTCGGTGACCAGATATTATCTCGAAAACGGTGCATCGGAGGGGAAATTTTGTTTTATAATAAAATAAACTTCATAAAATTATCTAAAACTTTTATATTATATTTTTTCAAATTCGCAACCGTTTTCGAGCTACACCATCGAAAAAAGTAGAATATAAAAAAAATCATTTTACCTCACTATATTCGTCAAACAATCCATCATATTGTCTAAACCTATTCATAAACGAAAAATATGCATAGAAAAGAAGTTGTAGAGATTTAAGTTCACTTTCAGAATATATACACATATGCTAATTAATCTCCAACCCGCCTAAAGTTACAGCTGTTTTAAAACATTTTTGCAATTTTCAGAAAAGCTTATATATCATATTCTTGTCCCACAACCTTTGTTCGTTCATCTAATAATATATGTGGCCATACTTTTAAGCAATTTATTAAATAAAGTAGACAAAAATAATGATAATAACAAATTTCACACTTTATTTTACAGATAGTTTCGTTACATCAATACAATTATTGTAAACCCCATTGTTCTCAATAAATTCTTAATGTCCTCCAACAGGTATTTCCCTTGGCACTGGAGGCACGCTGTAGAACAGGTCAGCATTACTTTTCGGCAGCCACATTTGCCAATTACACAATCCTTGGTGCAGCGGCAAAATATAGTTTTCAGAAGGACCTCAGGGGGTGGTAGATCTTCCGTTGTAATTGGCATCAGGGTCTCCTACACGTTTCCACCCCCATTCTTGGGGGGACAGCTCATTCCCGAACCACTGCTGCACTTGGTGGTAGGTGTGCCGGGAATGCTGTTTAGCTGCATTCTCTGTTGGAGGTAGAGAGCTGATTTCAGACTTCATATTTGCCACTGACCTCGTAAACGACTGGAAGCGGTACTGGTTAAGAGAGGTTTGTCTTTTTGGCGCCTTATAATATTTCAGGAAGCACATCTTCCCAGCCTTTTCAACCTGGTCGTGAGTATATGAGGGGTTAGAAAAGGTCATTGATGCTTTCTTGATGATTTCTGACCCCAAGTACAATTTTAAGAAGCCCACCTTGTTTCTCCTGAAAGTAGCAGAAGTTGTGTCGCATCCGGTAAATGAATGAAGGAATAGGATGTGTTCAAATCCACGGTACTGCATCTCTTGGGTGGACAGTGCCATTGTTTTGGTTTTACCTCGTCCGGGTTTCAGCATTATGATATCTCGAGTTGGAGAAATGGAAGCAATCAACAGGACAGCAAGGTCTACATCCTCACCAACTACAGCCACAGAATTGTGAGTGGATTGTTCAACAGCAGTCTTCACGATTAGGACGTCAGCATCATTGGTAGCCTGAAGTATATGTATCCCTTTCTCCTGCAGCTTTGTCTCTAGTAATGGGATGAAGTTAGTTTTGTTGGTAGGATTGGATAAAAAGTCTTCCTGTTTAACAGATATTGGTGTGTCCCATGCTATTAGCTGTGTTTGTGTACCCATCAAGCACCACAGTGCAAGTAGTTCCAGGATAATGGTGGTTGACGTAGGTGATATAACTATTACAAATAGTCGCAACAGATGCATCTTTTTGTCAAATTACCCTGTGTAGTAGAAATCCTCCATTCACTACAATTTTCATTTGAGACAGAAGAATATCTTTCTTGGTTGGCTCAAACAAGCTGTACAGCACTGATTTATTTCTCTTTCTCATGTCACTTTCGTTGAACAGTGCCAAGGGAAATGGGGCCAACTCATACTCAAAATATTTCATCAAATCCTCATCTGATCGTTTGCTTATACATATTCGCTTATACATATCATGACTCATGTTACTCAGTTATTACAGTTTGAAACAAAATTTCAAAATCAGCTATATTTTTTTATCGACGTGTGGGGGGGGGTCAATCGCCCCATTCGCCTCTAATTGTTGGATTCGCCCTTGCTATGAATATTTTTCGTTTATGAATAGGATTAGACAATATGATGGATTGTTTGACGGTTGAGGTAAAATGATTTTTTTTTATATTCTACTTTTTTCGAGGGTGTAGCTCGAAAACGGTTGCGAATTTCAAAAAAATATAATATAAAAGTTTTAGATAATTTTATGAAGTTTATTTTATTATAAAACAAAATTTCCCCTCCGATGTTATCTGCTCACACACTCTACACCTCATTCCTTGACTGGACTAATAACGTGCCTTAGACTTTTGGGCTGCAGCATATAGGAGCAATAATTAAATTAAGTTAAATTGAAAATTTTAATTTGAACATTAAGTTATAGTGACGGATCTCTCTCTCTCTCTCTCTCTCTCTCTCTCTCTCTCTCTCTCTCTCTCTCTCTCTCTCTCTCTCTCTCTCTCTCTCTCTCTCTCTCTCTCTCTCTCTCTTTCTTGAGAGACTACTTGAACAAGGAGTGAATAGGTTTTGCGAAAGTGTAAATGCAGTTTCCATGTATATTTACTTTGTTTTTCGTTTTTTTTTGTAATTTTATATTTACTTTTTTAATAAATAAAAATAGTTCTCGTCCTAAATCAAATGGGATAGTTTCCATATAACAGTAAAGGCATTTTGTAATGCCAAACTCCATAATCAGAATTGCAGAGCCGAATTACGGCTAATTCTTTTGGGTATGAGAACTGAATTTAGATTGAAATTGACATGCTCTTTAGCTGAATTGATTTACGAACAAACGTTAAAATTACCTTGTAAATTTCTATACACAATCTTGAAAACTTGGACTCATTTCTTATAAAATTAAAACACCATTTTGATAATATTAAATCTAAAGTAATTAAAGATGGTTAGGCGAATCCTTTTATTTCTCCTGAGCCGAAGAAAATTGATTTCGTTTTTGTCAAAGTTATAGGTATTAAGCTCTCATTAACGCCCCCTTAGGAAGGGCCTTATAATGTGATTAGTAGTGATGACAAAATATGCAAAGATTTAATTAATGGTAAAGAGAAATTGATTAACATAAATAGGCTCGACGGGTTTGGCATTAATAAGTATAAGAATTTATCGTATAATGTATTTATGACAGAGCAAACTATTTCTATGAAAACAGTTGAAAAAGCTGTGTCTTTGTATAAATTATTTGTGTGCATATTTTTAGTTTATCAATATCAAACATGCAATTTCCAAATGCAGTAAAAACGGCTCTGGTTACACCTATTTATAAAACTGGCAACGCATATGAAATTAACAATTATAGAGCAATAAGCTTGATTAACGGCAAAAATATTCGAACAAATTTTACGTACTAATTTAACAAGCGTACTATCTAAATGCAGTGCAAATAATACATTATTATTTCTGTTTTTAAATAATCTGGCTTAACAAAAAAGGTAAATAGACAACACAAAAAGGTATTTCCAGTTTCTAAGCGCGTTACTCGGTATCACCAGTGATGCCAATGGTGTAGTTTTAAAGAAAAAAGGCGGCGTTAAGAGTGAATTCACTTGGCGGATTACATTTTAGAAATTTCAAATTTGGGCAGATATATATAATAGGGTGAGCCGAAAAAAACCTTTTTTTTATTTCGAAGTTGTAATCGCGCGGAAAACTTGCGAATCATATAGACTAAAAAAAAAGAAAAAAAATTAGCAAAATCGGTTGATCTTCCGATCGCGCATACGCCCTAAAGTTTGACAAAATATGAAAAAACTATTTTTTTGCGATTGTTTTTTTTTTAATTTTTTTAATCTTCCGATCGCACATAAGCCCCAAAATTTGCCAAAATATTGAAAATTTCACATTTTTAGCATTTTTGGTATCACAGGCCCACAAAAGTTTGTATGGAATGTACTTTACATGTGAGTATACTACTCCTATGGGTTTTGAGCCGCTGAATCCGAGTCTGGTCTCAGAATTTCCCCCGGACCTTCCAGTATTCCCCTAGCTTAGGGGAAATACGTGAAATCTTAGAAATTTCAGTATCTGTGAAAGCAATTTTGATCTATACAAAACTGTAATGTTTTCACGTATCTCGAGTCGCTTAGTTCTAATCTCACTGTAGAATTTCCCTAGAGTACCTCAGAATTCCACTAGCCTAGAGGAAAAAGTATTAAGCTGAGCAAAACTTGTGATTTCTGGAAGGTTCCATTTTTGCGCATTTTCGTATTTTGAGTTCCTGAATTCATATAACGTACAAAATGTTCCACAGTACTTCAGAACGTAGAAAATTGTGCAAGGAAGTTGTCGAAAATTTCTTAGGTAACTTTAAAAGCGACGACTATAAGAAAATAGGGAAAAACATGTTGCGAAAATTTTAAGAACAAGGTTGCCTCATGAGCACAAAATTACGCAACCTTCATTCCCATCTCGAACACTTCCCTGAAAATCTTGGTGATTACAGTGAGGAACAAGGAAAACGTTTCCACTAAGATGTCAAAGAAATGGATGAACACATGATGACAGATTTTTGCTGGTTGTTGCAGATGAAAGCAAAAAAAGAAAGAAAGATATCAGCTTTTCCGTACCAAAATGCCTGCATGAAACTTCGATTTTGTCACAATTTTCTACGTTTTTCCCTAGGTTAGGGAAATTCTGAAGTACTGTGGAACATTTTGTACGTCAGATATGAATTCAGGAACTCAAAATACGAAAATATATAAGCTTTCTTGCACAAAAATAGAACTTTCCAGAAATAACAAGTTTTGCTCAGCTTAACACTTTTTCCCCTAGGCTAGTGGAATTCTGAGGTACTTAGGGAAATTTTATAGTGCACTCTAAAAAATGGTTGTGAAAAAACTTGATAAGTATGGTAATTTTCACAAAATATATTATGTGACCTTCATTTTACATTATATATGCCTTAAGAGTACATTGTAAAATTATTCACAGAATATTGTATGTGAAAAATTACTGGTTTACAGAATTCATTCTGTGAATGAAAATACACAGGTTTAAATATGTGAGTACCCTTCTACCTGGACTCTGCACTATTGGATTTCAACTTTTAGAACTCGGTGTCTCAAACAGTGTTGCCGATTGCGGGTATTTTACCCGAAATGCGGGAATTTCAGACCATCTTGTAGGTGAAATAAGAAATTGGGAAAAATCGGAGATTTTGACTTTGGCTCTTAAGCACCATAAGTCAAGAACAAGAATTATGAACAATCGGTAATTGGCTTCATGAAATAAACGGGTTATACATAGCTGGCCATCCTTTGGTTCTCTCTCTCTTTCTAGATCACGGAAATAAAAAAAGAGAGAACCAAAACATCATTAGTCAAGTTAAAACATAGTTATTAGTAAGATATATAAATAAATAATAAAATTATTATCTATTGGTGTACGGGTAAATGCGGGTATTTTCGCTTGTTCGTAGGGGTATTTTGATATGACACTGGTTTCAAAGTACGCGAGAGTGAAACGCAGTAATATTGTTTTTCTTCATAATATAAGTAATAGTTATTTGTATTCCAAGCAGTTTTGTGGTCTGAGTCGACCAGAAATCGAAGTTAAGTACCTACTTATTCTTTCAAAATTATATTTGCATGTATTATATTTTCTTCCAGGATATATTTGCCATAGAAAGAGGAGAACTACCTCGCACTCCAACAATTGTTGAAGTAGGTGAGTATTATTCAATTGTATGCAATTGTAGTTTTTCTAGTGTCCACAACAAATGTTGTATCACTAATGCTATCAATATTTTCTAGGTTAGAAACCAGCTATGACAGTTTATTTTGTATATCTGGAAAAGACAAATATAAATGATAATGGATACGAAAATTTCTTGATTTTGAATATAAAATACCTCAAGGATTTATCCACAACCTACAACTATGGAATTCATACAGAGAATGTTCCTTAAGATTCAAAAAAAGTGTCAGCCGTTAAAAAGAAGGTTTTCTTTCCATTTCATTAAAAAGTTAGTGGCTATGTAAATCATGTATTCACATTAGTGTATTGGTATTTTTCATATAAATATCCTTATTCTGAATAAAATTATATGTTTCTTTATATTATGTGTTTGAATGTCACTATCAATTCACACCAGGGACGTCATCGCAATGAAAAAAATTAAATGGAAAAGGGGAATCAAACTTAGCTCAAATGAGAGGGTTTTTTATTTCAAATTCAACGGTGTATCACAATGAGGGTACCAAAGTAATAATTTTACCAAATTTTCAATTTTTTTTTTCAATTTTTCAATTTTTTTCAATTTTTTAACTGTTTTCTTCAGCTTACAAAAAACTAGTTAAAAGTAAAAATAGGCCAATCAAAAGTAAATTTGGACATGATAATTGCGGCATTTTAAATATCACTGGTTATTGTTGCAAATAAACATTAAATTGAAAATTTGGTAAAATTATTACTTTGGTACCCTCATTGTGATACACCGTTGAATTTGAAATAAAAAAACCCTTTCATTTGAGCTAAGTTTGATTCCCCCTTTCCATTTAATTTTTTTGATTGCGATGACGTCCCTGTTCTGTGATGACGTCACAGATACTCTGTATACCTCAGATGAAATTACTGTAGGTCCCAAAAAGATTACCCAATTTTCAAAAAAATCTATTCGTTAGTTCCTGAGTTATAGCCTGTAAAAAAATCTTGGGACACCCTGTATACAGTATGTCCCCTAAGTTGGAATCACATGGAAAACTTTTTTATTATTGGTTTTAGAAAAAAAGTTATTCTTTATAAAAAGTTCTGCATGGTCCAAAAAATTAAAATACAATCATGAGATATCCATTTTTTCAAGCCTTATACGAGGTTTGTCAAAAAATATGAATTTTGCTCAAGAGTAAAGTACGTTTATTTTTGACAAAATCGAAAATTGTTATTTAGAAAAGTTGTTTAGAATTAAAAACTACATTTAAATATGTAGTCACAGCCTTCTACATTAAAAAATGATGTTTTGTGATATTTCCAAAATAATGCCATATTATGAAAGTTATCATAAAAAATTATTGAAAAGACTTTGAGAACTATTATTTCCTTTGTTGCAGACCTTTTTTAATTACTTATATTATGACTTTTCATAATATAGAATTATTTTAGTTTTTAATATAGAAGGCTGAGACTGCATATTTAAATGTAGTTTTTAATTCTAAACAATTTTCGATATTGTCTTGAGGAAAAATCACATTTTTGGACAAACCTCGTATACCACTGAAAAAATTTGATATTTGATGACTGTATTCTAGGTTTTAGATAAAGCAGAACTTTTTATGAAGAATAACTTTTTTTCCTAAAATTAATAATAAAAAAGTTTTCCATATGATTCCAACTGTATAAAGATTTGGTGAATTCTCTCTATATTGAGACGAGCACAACTTTGAAGCGACACCACCGGTATTAATTTGAACCTTCACGAAAAGCATAATTTTGTATGTTTACCTGCAAGTCGAACGTGTGTTTTGATTTTGTGCTTCGTGTATTTTGCTGTTATTTGTTAGTTAAACGTTAAAAATGCCCAATAAAAATAATACAAACTATTGCGTTTATGGGTATACCTCTAGGAAATCTAAAAATTCGGAATTACACTTCCGTTATGATCCACCCAAGAAGCAACAAAAAAGGTGTCACGGAGGAAGTTGATCGTCGTAAATTCCGAGAAAAGTGTAATCAATTTTAAATCTGAAGATTATATTACAAAATCAGGTAAGATAACGATTAGCATTTCTGAGATTATTTCTTGATTACTACTGAAATATTTTTAGGAATTATTTCAAACAAAATAGCATCCAAATAGTGCAAAAAGTGTGTGCCATCACAGCATTTGCCCAGTAAGCCACTTGATGTTAAAACCATTAAATGTGCAAGGAATGATGGTTAGTTAGAAGACAGCAGAGTGTTGCCTATAAACTAAGTAAAGTTGTCCTTACAAACTGTCGAAACTGTACAGTTGTACTTTTATATATGTAAACTTAAAATCTAGTTAGGTGTGCACATCATTGCTGATATTTCAACTTATCATTTTTCTAAAGGTAATATTCAGTAAAATAAAACCTTTGTCACATCATAATAATTTTAAAAATACCATTATTATGTTCCCCTCTTGTATAACACCTGTTTTCAATTATTATACAATTAGTAATGAATTATTATAATAAAATGTTAAATACTACTAAAAATGAATAATTCAAAGTTAGCTTTGAACTTATGTTAAAATAAAGGATTAAAAAATATACATTTTGTGTTTATTTTGAAAAAAGCAAAGTAGATAAACAAAACAAAAAGTTTTGCAACAGATACATTTGATGGGCT
Organism: Crepidodera aurea; assembly: GCA_949320105.2. Classification (NCBI taxonomy): domain Eukaryota; kingdom Metazoa; phylum Arthropoda; class Insecta; order Coleoptera; family Chrysomelidae; genus Crepidodera; species Crepidodera aurea. The sequence goes on from OX439472.1 coordinate 12,353,621, forward strand.
ATGAAGTGTTTTAAGCCAAGAAAAAATTTTCTTAATTTTTTATATTCTAATTTGAAATTGATTTAAAAAAATAATTTTGAAACAACGAATAGGATATATTTTACCATAAATCAATCAAAAGTAGGTTCTTAGAAATCATTTTTTATTTAAATCACTTTACAATTACAATTATTATCTTGAAAAAATTGAAATAAAATTTATCAGCAGAAAACTGTTGTATGTTTCTTTGGAATATGATTTAGCTCCCTTCCAATATCATTCTATATTAGTAGAGGTGAAGATGATAATACCTCTAGGCTATATTCATCCTGAAACACAAAAAAAGCACACAGAAACAGAAGTAAACAATAAATTTCTGAAAAACGTAAGATATGCTAAATAAATAACCCCGATTTTAGAATAACGACACAAAAAACAGGTTCAATTGAGTCTAAATACTTACATGTACAGGTATATTATAGTAATTTCCAAATCAAAAACCTCAAATAATCACAAAAAGTTTTAAAATACTACAAATAAACCATTCACTCAGTATAACTTAATGCACTATTTACCAAAAATTACGCGTTTCGTGTGAACAGCTGATCGACGACTGTGGCGGCGCCATCGGTAATTATTTGTCTCAATATTATATTTTATAAATTTCACATTTTGGTGACTACTTTGGTAGAACTAATCATATATTTCAAATTTTGGTGAATTCACTTTGGTGGATTAGAAATTTCAAATTTTAGTGAATGCATTTTGTGAATCAACTGGTAGTCTAAAAGCATATAAGTAACTAAAAAGAAGTGGTCTGTACAAAAAAAATTAACTGGACATCTAGTCCAGAATATCGCCATATGTAGGATCAATGTGACTCATTAGCAATAAAAAGAAAAAACTGCATAGGACTATACATTGCAAAATTGCAAAATTGCATAGCGCCATTTTAGGGAATATGTAGGAAATAATTATTTATTGTTTACGTTCTGAACGCCACTAACAAAAAATATTAAAGAAAACAAACGTAATTCAAAATGGGTAAATAATTATATTATAAAAATGGGAAATGACTTAAAGCATATATTTTGGCTTACAAAAAATATCCCCGATAACCACATTTTAGAGCAATACAAGATAAAAAAGAAACTCTACCATCAGATACAGAGATTTCATTATTTGGAAGTTATTGAAGTCCAATCATTACCAATGATTGCATCTTTGAACAATACAAATGCAGATGGCATTGACTGCATTTCAACCAAAATAATTAAATCGATGGCTCCTCATATTGCTAAAACGTTTGCTAATATAATTAATTCATCTGTGTTACAATGAGCTTTTTCTAATGTTCTAAAATTAGGCGTTATAACACCCATTTTCAAAAAAGAAAGTCAGACATCACTAAATAATTATAGACCTGTTACCATACGTATTCTATTCGGGAAAATTTTCGAGAAATATGCTGTCTTTTCTCCATAAATACAATATACTCTCAAGTTAGTAAACCAGTAAGGAATTTTAATTTATCAGATTCGACATCCTAAGACCGGTTTCTGCCTTTCGACTTCGTCAGTTAGGCTTTTGGAGTTATTTTTATTTTTGTTAAATTTTACATTATTTTTCCACAGTAATGCCTAAATATGACACCCTGTATTTGATCAGCTTAGACTATGATCCGAAAAAATTATCTTTGAAACTATGTGTTTGGTTTTTACATTATTAAATATAATTCGAGATGCATCAAAATCTGTATGGTTAACCGTCAGACTAATCCATTATTATGAAATTCATCTGTAAACAGCATATTATAAAAAAAATCATCTTCACTAACCTTCTCCAATGCCCATAAACAAAAATCTATCCGTCTTTTCCACACAGATTTTGATGCATCTCGAAACATTTTTAATAATGTCAAAACCAAACACATAGTTTCAATGATAATTTTTTCGGATCATAGTCCAAGCTGATCAAATACAGGGTGTTATATTTAGGCGTTACGGTAGAAAAATAATGTAAAATATAACAAAAATAAAAATAACTCAAAAATTAATAGATTTAGGACAACCTGTATATTTCAAAATAATTTTAAAATGTAGCCTTTATCAACCAACATATCCATGAAAAAATAAAATTTTCAAAATACTAACCGTTTAGCCACAATAGACCGTCGCGTCTACCATTTTACTGTTTTTTTTAACATTTTTGAACATTTTTACACGCTCTTCCCCCCACTAAAATGAAAAACTTATTATACATTTTTTTTCGTTTTAGAACCTAATCTTCACAATCCAATAGGTCCCCATGACGCTTTAGTAACTGCAAATTTAGCATCTCGGCCTCCCGTACTATTAATATTTCTGCTTTATATTAATGATCTCCCCAGACATATATCTGCGGATAAAATTGTTTTGTATGCTGATGATACAATTTTGGCTTGTCATGCAGAATATCCTAGTGTATTAGAAAGTAAACTTAATTCATTAGCATTTGATTTTACTAAATGGTGCAGTAACAACGCATTAATCTTCAATTCTGACAAAACAGTTGCTCTTCAATTTTTTTCAAGAAATAAAATAAATATGGGTGTAACAATTAAAATCAATTCCAAATCCAATTCTATACCAGAAGATATCAAAAAAAATTGTAGGAAGCATTAAACTTTATACAGGGTATTGCGATAGTCAACTGGCAAGGGTCTACATCTGAAACTGATAAAAATTAATACATAAACATTTGCCCATAAGAGATTAGATGTTGAAATTTAAGTTTCTCTCTCATTATGGTGGACTGATACCACTTTTGGTCACGTAATAGTTTCTGCAAGTAATTGGATTCCAAAAACTATCGGATGGGTTCAAGGAAATTTAAATTAAATATTTTGGAAGATCTGTATAATTTCGTTTAAGAAAACAACATAATTATTATACAAAGAAACATTAATCATTAACGATTCTTAATCTAAGTTTTTTCGTCAACCCCATTAAATATTGTTTGTGGGCGTTTCAAAATTTCGCTGTATTAATTAATTAATTTTAGGTACAAATTAAATTAAAAATAATTATAAATTACGCAAAACAAAAGTAATTATAATTGCTAATGACAATTACTAAATACTTTTTTTAAGGAATTAATCACAGTTACAAACTACTTTAAATACAATTCTGTTAATACATGAGATAATTGAAAATACTCGTAAAAAAAACCTGATTGAAATAATTGAAAAAATACGCAGTTGAACGAGGAGGATAATAATTTTTAACTGATTGGATTCTTCCCACATCTTATACAAGAATTTATTTCTTTAATAAATGAACAGGTAACGGCTGAATGCACGTAGTCAATTAACCTCAAGAAAATAGGAGTATTTCGTGGAGAATGTTTATTGGAAATTAATTAGCATAGCGCTTTTGACGTAACGGTCATCTTTAGTGCCTACCATCAATGATTTTTTGTTCGACTTAAAATGGATAAAAGATAAATACAATAAAAGGTATAGGATCATCCATTTAGAGGTTAATTCTTAATCAAATGACAACCGGCGAGTGACCAATTGTAAAATTTTAATAAGCGCAGAAGTAAGAAGCCGAGGGTAAAAAAAGATGGGAAGAAATTCTAATGTTTAAGCATATAACCAAATTGTTTTGCAAGCAAGCAATAAAATTTTTTATACCAGAAGTTTTAAATGAACTCCTATGTCTTTAGAGTAGTTTAATTTTCTGTGATGTTTGGAGGACTTGAAGTGAATGATTCACTTGTGGCTTCACAACTACTATCCATATTTTCACTTATAATACCACTTTCAATTATTAAGTACTGAAAATTTTTTCGAGAAGACGAATATTTTGAAAGTTCTCCCGACTCGAAGATATTCGAAAATATTCGTGTTAGAGAAAAAAATTTCTGTTTTTAATTGAAGCTAGAGTGGTATTAGGTAAGAAAATTTCACACCGAAATATTACTAAAAAAATATAAAACACAATTAATCTACTTTAGTTACACAAAATAATAAAAAATAAGTCGATAGTAGCTCAATTTCTCAGTTTTAAAAAAACTCATTTTACTAAAGTTGGTGAAAATATATTTTCTTACAAGGAACTCGAAGTGGTACTTAGTATCAATGAAATTTGCACGCGTAATATTTGGTTAAATAAAATACAATTAATCTACTTTAGTCATACAAAGTATCAAAAAATATCTCGATAGTAGTTCAGTGTCTCAGTTTTTTATAAATTCGTTTTAATAAAGTTGGTAGAAAATAATGAAATAGGTGTTTAAAAAAATAATAATGTAAATTGGTTAAGCAAGTGTAAGCAACTTTTGACGTTACCTAAGTATAAATTATCGTAAGTAATATTATAAGCGCATCTATTTTTTTCACAGGATGCCCGAATGGTATTTGACAAGACTATTTCATGAGTAACAGATTATTCGGCATATACATAGCTTACAAAACATACTACCTATTATATGTGCATATATAATAAATAATAAAACTTAAAACTTAAAACTATATAATAAATATGTAGGTATTAATTTAAAAACTGAGAAACAGGTAATTTATTTAATCACAAAATACTACAAACTTAATTATATATGGTACAATTAAAATATAAATTGCAATTTTGGTACACAGTAGGAGTATTGTTTGAAATCTTTGTTAACTCATTGATAACGTTGGGTGTAGGTAAATCATTAATGTTGTTGATGGGTCCAGCTGTAGAGTGAGATGGTCGAGGAGTGGCTGCAGGATCTTCTGTTTTCTGTTTTTTAGCTGGAGGTTCTGAGGGGTCACTTCTAAGGGTGGTTATGATGTTGGAATACTGCTCATTATCCATTTGCAGATAAGGCTTAATTGAGTTGGCTGAACTGTGGCCAGTAATTTTAATTAATTGTTGTTGACCCACCCCTCCTTTAGCCAGTTTACTGACTGCTGTCGACCGCATAGAGTGGTTTGTTATTTTTATTTCTTTTGTATTTAATCCTGCCTTCTCTGCTACTTCTTTAGTCCATTTCGAAAGTTCGTTTTTTCCCACTGGAGTGTTTTTGTACCATCCACTTGATTGTTCTTTGTTCCATGATGGTTTTACTGTTAAGAATAATCTATCAGTTGTTATTCTAGATGAACAGTTAACCATTAGAATTTTAAAAAACGGACTGGACAAAAGATAGGATTCTTCGTGTTGGGGACCAGCCATTTACTATCGGCCATTTTTCTTTCCATCCTGGGCCGTTTTATTGAAGATAGGATGATATTCTATTCTTCCTAAAAAGTAGGATTTTTGAAAATCAGTTATTTTAAAAAATATGTAACTATGTTATCTACCTCTTTTAATCCCAGAATTATCCACCTCTCCAGGCAAGTTCTACTGAAGCGATATGGTAAAATTTTTCCTTGGAGTTCCGCCGGAGTATCTTCGTCCCATAATAAAACCATTGCGTAGTAAGCAGAGCTCAATTTCCTTTTATTTGCGCACATCTGCGAATTCCTTCGTTTCGCATTACGAGCTTCCCTACTAGACTTGAAGATAATACTTTAAATGGATCAAAAATTATTTTCCACTTCATAAAATACATATATTGCATCTTTTTGCAACGGTGTTCCACATTGTCTTTACAACTAGTTCTGTGTAATTTTCACCGTTTTCTTTCTTCATATTGCACTCCCAATCTTTCAGGATTAGGTTTAGTTGCTCTAAACTTGTAGGTTCCAAAAGCTCGTATTTCTTTGCCTTGCAGAATTCCGTAAACTGTTTCCTTATTGACGTAAGGGTTTTAACGATATTGTACGGTACACTTTTCTCAATCGCCAGATCAATATTAGTCATAGAATCACTTCCAAAGTGACTCATTTTCACTGCATAAGCTGACTAGCGCTGTTTAAAATATTAAAATATTACAAAATTTATTGACAATAAAGACCATAATTACTTGTTATCAAAAGTATTGTAATTTTTGGTAAAAACAGCTATCAAGTTTTGCCGCGGGTAAACTCGAAAAAACTACTGACAGGAGCTGTCATACAGTTTTTTCACCTAGAAACCATTTGTAATTCAAAATTGCGCGTTTGTGATTGGTGGAAATTAAGACGAGGGAAATAGTCTAAATAAACTCGTTGTGTTGTAGAGTTTATAACAATGGAGCGATTTGCGAAATACGTTTTATGCAAGTTTTGTAATGAAGTTAGTGAAATTAAAATGTATCATCGGAACCTTATAGAATAAATTCGACATAATCTGAAGTTAAATGGAAATGTCATTTTACCTATAAAACGTCAAAAAATTTCCAGTGTAATTTCAAGGAGGAGAAAAAAATTTCCGGAAATTTTTTAGTTATGGTAATGATACAAAATAAAGGCTTTTAATTGGTCCAAAATTATTAATGACAAAATTATGCCGAAACAAATTGCAAAAAACACGAAAAATTTAGCAACAATAAAAATAGACGCTAATTTATTAAGGTTGAGTTATATTTAGGAAGATTATTTCCCTTGATTTATGTAAACCAATGAAATGTCACAATTTTTAAAATTCAGACCAATCGGAATCAATTATCAGCGACTATTTCTCTAGACCAAATATCAGCGATTATTTCCCTTGCCTGTCAAATATCAATTTGTAACCCATCACGTGCTTGGAAACTGATTTGACGCAGCCAATCAAAATAAAATAAAGCGACTATTCACCTTGGTGGTAAATAATCGGCTATTTGATCATGGTCCTCAATATTCACCTGAAGGACGGTATCCAACAATAAAGAAGCCGCCCGTAAATTTCAAATTTTTCAAATAAAACCTATACTAATGGTATTATAAAGTTGCTTATAGTTAATAAATTATCGATCTTTAGTAGCAAATACACAAATCCAACTGATTTCGCACTTTTTCTGAAACTATAAATATATTCATTTATTCCTTTCTATGTAATACCGTCCATTTTACGACAAACATAGTAGGCGCGCGTCATCTGAATTTTGACAGTTTGCCATTAAAGTTTATTACAGAATTAAATTTGACACATTTTGTTAAAAAGTATTAACAATGAGTAGATTCGGGAGTAAAAATCTTCAAGAAATTGATAATATAATTAAATTAAACGTACCTGCCAAGACAGTAAAGAGCAAAACTAATATAATTTATACGTACGTACAGAATTTTTTGTGACTCGGGAAATAATCTTATTAAATATAACGCGACATTGACAAATTAGCTACTATTTTTATTGCTACTAAATTTCTCGTATATTTTACAATTTGTCTCGACAATTTTGGCATTAATAATCAAAGAATAACTCCCTCGAGCTAAAGCTCTCGGGAGTTATTCTTTGATAATTAATGCCAAAATTAAGTCTCGACGAATTGATCCTAAAATAAACTCGAAATTTAGATACAATAAAAATAGTCGGCTATTTGTCAAGTCTTGGGATATTACTGTCGACTATTTCCCTAGGCAAATAGTCACTTTGATACGTCACATAAAAATGTCAAATACTTCTGTCAGTTTTTGCTAAAGCAGTTCTGTCACAATTTGATAAATTATTGTTAAATCGAAAGATTCGGTATTTTAGATAACAAATCTATAGAAAAAGCAGTCAAATCTTTGATACCTACGAATACGGTACGAAGTAAGAGTAGTAATTTAATTTTCGCGGGAAATAATATGTGAAATCTGTAGAAAATGAACATCCGTATACAACTATGTATGTTTCTTAATTGATGGCGCATATGAAACTTGCAATTATCATCTTTATAATCGTAAAAACATGTAATTACGATTCTCTAGTAAATATTTTGGAATTTTAAAATATACCACCTAGAATATTGGAAAGGCAATTTATTAAAAGGATAGTTGGACCAGTCAGAAAATTGCCGACGAATTCAGAATTCGACGTAAAGAAATTTTAATTTTTTTAATCATCTCGGTAACTTCAGCTTTACTTATCTTATCAAACTCCATTTTGTAGAGGTTCAGGAGTCGGAGTGCAGGGCCAATTTAGTTTCTCCCTCCCATTTTCGAGGTCGCTGAAACCGAATCTGATGTTAAAAAAAGTTTTTACCCTCCGCATCCTCTTCAAAACGGCCAAAAGCCACCCCCTGGAGATGTTAAACGCGCTTTACAAGGTTTCCCTGTAGAAAAACACACTTTACCCCCATTTTCGAGGAACTTTATATTTTCCTCAAGGAAGAGACTATCTATTACCCTCAAAAAAGTGGTAGAAAACTCGATAAGCTGGCCGTTTTGAAGGGGACGCCGAGGGTAAAAACTTTTTTACCATCAAATTCGGTTTCAGCGACCTCGAAAATGAGGGGGGAAAGACTAAATTGACTCCTTTCGGGGAAGAGTATTGGCCGGTGAAGGGGTTGGTACAGGTCGGAAGCGATATCCAATACCACCAACGTGTAGGGAATCCTTGTAAAGCGCGTTTAACCCCTCCAGGGAGTGGTTTTTTGGCCATTTTGAAGGGGACGCCGAGGGTAAAAAATTTTTTTATCCTCGGATTCGGTTTCAGCGACCTCTAAAACGGGAGGGGGGGAAATAAATTGGCCCTGTCCGAAAAAAAAGGGAAAATCACCTCAAATTCCGACTTCTGACCTCCACTATTTGTGTACGTTCATACACTCTTGTACTGCTTTTGTTATCCTCTGTGAAACTTAAGAACTTTCAGACAATATGGCACATATCCACAATTATATTTTTTTAATGTCTTTTATATATAAAAGAATTCTAACTTTATTTAAAAACCTATCGCTAGATATAACATTTTAATTTTATGTCATTTTCAAACTGTTCATTTCTAAACCAAATTTTCATATATTTTTTTATTTTTGGTTTGAACAATATTTTGAGCAGCTGTAACAGCAATATCTATTATTATAGCGGTTTTGTCAATTTAATTAACAAACACTATATGTGGCCCATTATTCTCTATAAAATTGTCAGTAGTAATATCACAAGGGCTTCGAAAATAATCGATTATACTTCCGAGCCATGAGACGTATTTGGCGAAACACCACGAGAGCGGAGCTCGAGTGGTGTTTTAAAAGAAATACGTCGAGCGAGGAGGAAGTATAATCGATTATTTTCGTATGCTCGCGTGATATTCGATACGATTATATCAAATACTATTAAACGAGCAAGGTTTGTATGTGTGTGTGTGTGTGTGTCCAGAGGATCTCGAAATCCACTCGTCAGAATTCAATGAAACTTTCAGGGTAGACTAATTCCTATCTAAATCGGCGAAAAATGTAGGTCTCATGTCTGTGAAAATTCGATCTTCCGAGATATTTACAAGAAAAGTTAAGCTTTTAGTTTTATTTCCTAGCAACGGCACATAATAATAACTTGTTTCTATAGTAATATATACTATAAAGGATAGATGAGTACAGTCAAAGTGGGGATATAACGTCACATTCCATAGGCGTACTTTGCAAAATAAGTTTCTATAATATAAATAAGGTCACAGCATATAAAATATATATACGCACTTCGTAGATTAAATTTGTTATATTATTTACAAAAAATAAAAATAAACTTTATGCATCTGACACTTTAACATTGAACGAATTAAATTTAACCAATAAATAACAAGGAGGATTATATGTTGGGATTAAATTAAATCTCTTGGCATTAAAAGTAACGCTTCAGTACTTACCTAAACTCAAAGATTAAAAAAAAAGTTAGTTCAAGAACTATCTTTAAAAGTCACTGTCTTCACTAAAACTACTGGCATCACTATAATTGTCTTTTCTGATGTTTATTATTATCGGTTCTATTAAATTATCCATTGATATATCCACTTTCCTAAATGAATTTTCCACATTTTTAAACATGATCAATGCATTTTCCCCAATGTTCTCTATTTACATCTGAAACTGCCTTCAAAAACAAATTTCGCACATCAGGAAATTTAAATGTTGTATTGTTTTGAGAAACATAACCTTTTAATAATTGAGACCAGATCAGTTCAATGGAATTTAACTCTGCGTGGTTCGGAGGAAATCTGAGAATTTTAATTCCTTTTTCTCTGGCCATCTCATCCATAATATATTTTTTGAATTTGTTTTTATGTTGCCTTGCTATTACTAATAATTCTGCCTTCAAGGATTTAGGAGGACTGATAATATTTTTAGAATGAAGCCATTTTGAAATATATATTAATACAAAATTCTGAATCAATTAAAATACATACGATACGGCTATGAATAAATAAAGTCTGACTTATCTGTCAAAAGAACAAATTTATTACAGTAAAAACCATGGAAACAAGAATCTAGACAAAAACTATATTAGGCCGATCAGATGTATTAAAATTTAAATTTTAACTACAAATAAGCATTGAAGGATGAGGTAAAAATAAAATTTCTACCTCTTGAACCTGTACTACGTTCTGCAAATTAAATACTGCACTCCTTTCTTCTGTATAGTATAGTAGTAAAAAGGTTTGACTTTATTTAATTTCTGGCGTTTTAATCAGAAAGAATTCAATTTTAAATTTGTCGCTTTATATAAAAAAGGAAAGGTTCATTTGACGGACATAAATAATTTGCTTGTCAAATGACAGCCATCTTATTAATTCAAAGTTGAAAATACAACGTTGCCAATTCAATTTCAGAAATCATGGGTTTAGGTAAATATTTATAGGAACGTTGAGTAACACTGTTAAAATGGACACCTGTCTTCCCTTCCCCGATAGTGTGAGACTACCCCTTACGGCTACTGTTTTATTATGCGGACAGTTTTAATATTTAAGGTTTCATGATCAGAGAGAGAGAGAGAGAGGAGAAAGAATTTTTGAAAAAATATGATATCAATATCTGCCACACCTCGAGAGTCTGGTCACAGGTTTTTGTGGAGGTTTTTACCCAAGTATGAATATCAGACCTATAATTTTCCTTCACTGCAGATCAAAAAATAATAAAATCAATTGAACATAGAGTTTTTCTTATATAGTGATAAATAGAGTGAGCTGAGCGATCTTCTGTTGACGGGACGTGTGCCCTACACGCTGCTGTTGCACGTCCCGGAAACGGGGCCTGTCCACCGTGACAATTCGCGAAGATCAAGCGTCAGTAGAAGTTGCCCTAAAAGGGTGAAATCCCCAGAAACTAGGCAACTTTAATGCATTTAACTAACCTCTGTGACAAGCAGTTGATAAACGTCAACAACAGCTGCAGCCAATTGAAAATTAACACTGACAGCTTTTTTAATTTTCCCGCCTACTTTCAAGCCAATCGCCAATCAACTTTTTATTTATCTCCCTATCAGTAGTTCAAGTAGATGTCGCCCACTCCGTGATTTTCGCGAATTAATTAATAATTTGTCATGTTATAAATATACTTAAATTATATACTCATTGGGCTGCTTAAAAATGTAGATTTGAATATTAAGAGCGAAGCTCGGTGACCAGATATTATCAAATACTATTAAACGAGCAAGGTTTGTATGTGTGTGTGTGTGTGTGTCCAGAGGATCTCGAAATCCACTCGTCAGAATTCAATGAAACTTTCAGGGTAGACTAATTCCTATCTAAATCGGCAAAAAATGTAGGTCTCATGTCTGTGAAAATTTGATCTTCCGAGATATTTACAAGAAAAGTTAAGCTTTTAGTTTTATTTCCTAGCAACGGCAACTTGTTTCTATAGTAATATACTATAAAGGAGAGAGGATATAACGTCACATTCCATAGGTGTACTTTGCAAAATAAGTTTCTATAATATAAATAAGGTCACAGCATATAAAATATATATACCCACTTCGTAGATTAAATTTTGAAGTTATATTATTTACAAAAAATAAAAATAAACCTTATGCATCTGACACTTTAACATTGAACGAATTAAATTTAACCAATAAATAACAAGGAGGATTATATGTTGGGATTAAACTGTTTTTAATCTCAGTAACGCTTCAGTACTTACCTAAACTCAAAGATTAAAAAAAAACTTAGTTCAAGAACTATCTTTAAAAGTCACTGTCTTCACTAAAACTACTGATATCACTATAATTGTCTTTTCTGAGGTTTATTATTATAGGTTCTATTAAATTATCCATTGATAGTGGATATACTTTCCTAAATGAATTTTCCACCTTTTTAACATGATCAATGCATTTTCCCCAATGTTCTCTATTTACATCTGAAAATGCCTTCAAAAACAAATTTCGCACATCAGGAAATTTAAATGTTTTATTGTTTTGAGAAACATAACCTTTTAATAATTGTGACCAGATCAGTTCAATGGGATTTAACTCTGCGTGGTACGGAGGCAATCTGAGAATTTTAATTCCTTTTTCTCTGGCCATCTCGTCTATAATATATTTTTTGAATTTTGAATTTGAATTACTAATAATTCTGCCTTCAAGGATTTAGGAGGACTGATAATATTTTTAGAATGAAGCCATTTTGAAATATATATTTTATTACAAAATTCCGAATCAATTAAAATACATACGATACGGCTATGAATAAATAAAGTCTGACTTATCTGTCAAAATAACAGGTTTATTACAGTAAAAACCATGGAAACAAGATTAAATCTAGACAAAAACTATATTAGGCCGATCAGATGTATTAAAATTTAAATTTTAACTACAAATAAGCATTGAAGGATGAGGTAAAAATAAAATTTCTACCTCTTGAACCTGTACTACGTTCTGCAAATTAAATACTGCACTCCTTTCTTCTGTATAGTATAGTAGTAAAAAGGTTTGACTTTATTTAATTTCTGGCGTTTAAATATGAAAGAATTTAATTTTAAATTTGCCGCTTTTTATCCATAATGACCTACAAATTTTGACAACTACTGACACGCACATCTCTGGTTAAACGTTAAGAAAATGGGACCGGCTGGGATTTTCATGAAATTTTCGCAGATGCTATAAAACATGATAAAATCAATATACTTAGCAATAGAAATTTTTGCGCGGAAAAATATTTTTCACATTTTTTTATTCTGCAAATGCCCAAGTAGCAATTTATAACAAGAATAAACCTGAAAAGTATAAAAAAGAAAAGGTTCATTTGACGGACATAAATAATTTGCTTGTCAAATGACAGCCATCTCATAAATTCTAAGTTGAAAATACAACGTTGCCAATTCAATTTCAGAAATCATGGGTTTAGGTAAATATTTATAGGAACGTTGAGTAACACTGTTAAAATGGACACTTGTCAAAATGTGACACCTGTCAAAACGTGACAACTGTTAAAATGTGATACGTGTCAGAATATTACAACTGTCAAAATGAACAAATATCAAAATATGACACCTGTCAGAATGTAACAAATGTCAAAATGTCACACGTATCGTACTTTTCTTTATTTATTACACAGATCTAACCTAACCTAAAGCTAATCTTTTTTTTTGCGGGTGGAAATGCTTTATGCACATCGGGTAAAGGTTCTTCCCTTCCCCAATAGTGTGAGACTACCCCTTACGGTTACTCACTAAAACCACCCCACTGAAACCACTATGCCCTACACGCTGCTGTTGCCCGTCCCGGAAACGGGGCCTGTCCGCCGTGACTATTCGCGAAGATCAAGCGTCAGTAGATGTTGCCCTAAAAGGGTGAAATCTCCAGCAGTTGATAAACGTCAACAACACCTGCAGCAAATTGAAAATTAACACTGACAGCGTTTTTAATTTTCCCGCCTACTTTCAAGCCAATCGCCAATCAACTTTCTATTTATCTACCTTTCTGTAGTTCAAGTAAATGTCGCCCACTCCGTGATTTTCACGAATTAATTAATAATTTGTCAGGTTATAAATATACTTAAATTATATACTCATTGGACTGCTTAAAAATGTAGATTTGAATATTAAGAGCGAAGCTCGGTGACCAGATATTAACGAATTATATAATTATTTTTGGTGACGTTTCCTCATTATAAACGTCAAACGTATTGTTACTATGACAAACTTTTCAAGATGGAAGGATGCGAAAATCAAAAACGGTTATACGACGTCGTCAAGGGTATATTCGCTTATCAATACATGGAGTTGTATAATCACTAGTAATCTCCCTAGAGCTTGAATTACTATCGGAAACATTTCTGCAAGCATGAATTTTTTAAAAGTTATCCCGAGTCGAAGACGAGGGAAATATGTCCTCAAATATTTCCAAATAGTAATTCATCGTGGGAGATTCGGTAAGAAAATTTCACACCAAAGTAATATAAAAAATTATAACATGACATTTTCATAAGATACCTTCATATATACCAAAAGAATATGTTCCTAGGATTTTAGTAGTATGAAATAAACATTTGTTGATCTAAAATAATGTATTCTATTAGCTATCAACCAATCTGTATTATTTTACAGTGAACGGAAAGGTGTATTTTTATAATTTGACACTTGACAGAAATACTATCGCTGTGGTACCGGGTACCCAGGAGGAAAATACTATCGCCAAGTTTTATGGTTACTACAGTAACGAGCTGGAACGAAAGCTTCTTATTGGTTAAAAAATGTTGGTGTGAAATTTTCAGTATAAATACGCAAGTAACACAAGATGCCATTAAACAGCCCGGTAGAAGAGATTTAAATGCTTAAACGAATGTCTAAATATGCCTAGTAAATGCTCAACATATGCTTTGATTTTTTTTCCGTATTTAATGTTTGGTCTAGTTTGGTCTAGTTAAGGTATCTTGAAAATAACAAAAAAACAAAAAAATCATATTATAACAGGAGATACAAACATTAATATTCTAAGTAATAAACAATATGTGGAAGATTATAAAAATTACTTAAATTCCTATAATTTTATTTCCCTTATAAATAAAGTTACTAGACCAGCTAGCAAAACGTGTCTCGACCACATCTTCTTAAAGACAAATAACAATATAGACGAACAGGACAGTTTTATCTTTATTAATGACATTACAGATCATTCACCAGTAGCTTTAACATATTATTATACGTTTACAGAAATAAAAAAGCTAAATGCACCAAACTATAAAACCTATATAAATTACATTAACTTAAAATCAGACTTAAAAAATGAAAACTGGGAAGAAGTATACAATTCAAATAATGCAAGTCAAAATGTGGAATTATTCATAAAAAAATTAAACATATATAAATCAAAATACTAAGTCGGTAAAAATAAAAAATAAAAAACAACCTTTGAAAAAGCCATGGATGACTGGGTCATTCTCCGTAAAAGGCGAAAAATGAGATGTGAAAATAAAAAAAAATACAAAGTAGTAAAATGATCTATTTTGTAGATTAAAGTATGTCTAATGTTAATAGAATCCTCTGTTATTGTTGGCAACGAATAATTAGATAAGATTTTTGAAATATTTGGGTTTTAAAAAAACCACTTGTTACGGTAATGATGATTCTTTAGTACGGAGTTGATAAAAGTTAACGTATTTCTGAATAATATTAATCTCTATGTAACAATTCGTAAATAATAATATATATTTTTTATATTAACCAATTATTAGCCATAAACAATACTTATAAAAACAGAATTAATGTTATTATTTAACTATTTAGGCAAAAACCTCGGAGATGATTTTAATCCTATTCGGAGTTGACGAAATGAAAAACAAATTTTATATTCAAAATGTAAGTATTTTTTATTATTATTATTAATACAAAATAATAAAAAACAAAAAATAAAACTAAAAATATTTATTCTTTGGCACGAACGTAATGCATTACTTGCATTATTATAAAAATACTGACAGTATTTAACAAAACTAAAATTGAACGTATTTGAACAACAGAACTAAAACTAAAAATATTTTAGTCTTTGGAACTAAACGTAACTGACATTATTTTTTGCATTATTATAATTGCTTACAGTATTTATCAAAACTAAAATTAAACGTGTAACGATTGCGGCTGATATCAGCCTGTGGAAGGATGCCTTTAATATCTGATTTACCGATTGCACATGAATCTTCAATATCAGGTAATAAGAAAATAAAACTGTTGCTTTTTCTTCTTAAAAATTTCGCAATGATAATTCCAGTCTGGCTCATTTCCAAAATAGTAGCAACATAATACTTTAAACTTTTCTTGCCTGGCAACTTCACTAGGACAAAGTTATTCTTTTTAGGTTGATCTTCACTAAAAGTTCTCTCTGGGGACGCTTCTACCTCCGGCTCCGAATCAGAGTCACATTTTCTAAATAAACATTCTTCATTTAATGTATCATTTTCATTGCAGCAAATAGTTTTAAATAATGTTTCAATACAATTTACATTCACTATATTCAATATTTTTAATTTTTTATAAGTAAGTTGCCATTCTCACATTTCAAACATAAACATGTGTCTCTTTTGTTGACATTTTGGTGGACAATCCAAAATGGCCTAAGTTTGCAAAATGTGGAATAAGAGACAAAACATTTATGTTGAGTTATAAATGCTTTGTAAATGATACGTAACGGCTTGTTTAAGTACCGTTTTTGTTTTTTCAACTTATTACGAGTTATTGTATCTCTCTTCCCTGGACAAAGTTTGCTGTATTCGTCTCTCTCCAGAAAAGCTATTATCTCGTCTTTGACTCTATGATAGATTTTTTTTGTTTTTTCCATGTCTCTAGTTTTGGATTGTTTAACTATGCTACTTACGAAATTTAATTGATTCAAGCATTTATATTTCCTCACAACGTTTCCCGTTAACACTTGTTGAAACATAGACTTACGGTTGTGGTTCCCACGTCTTTTATAATTTACTTTTATTTGTTCCAGTTAAATATTAGTTTTTTTTTCACTTCTCTCGGAACTATATGGCCTTTTAATACTTTTTCTACACTACTTTTGGGACTTACTTTTCTTATTTTTGTTTGCTTCAGTCTGTGATATTTCATTTTGTATTTATGAAATTTCGCTTTCATTATTTCATAATTTTTACTTAGTTTTTTTAATGTTCTGTAAACTTTTGCCCGATCTTTTCTTACTTTTTTCCTTCCGCGTATCGAAGCGCTACTAGGACCCGCGATTTGGGGTATTGGAGTAGAGGGAGGAGTGCATTCTTCGATAAATCTACGTGTTTGCTGTTTTTTTTCTTTTTTATTATCCCTATATTTTTTGGAACATACCTTCCAAGACTTCCTCTTCATTCTTTGCTCTCTTGCTGTAAGGGAAGTAATATTTTTTATTTTACCTTCCTCTTTTCTTCTACGATATCTTGACCTTTCACTCTCCTTTTCTTTCTCATGGCTTTCTGGATTTTTCTTCAATTTTTCTCTTCTCAACCTTTGTAATTCGGTTTTTCTTCTTCGTTTTTCTTCCGCATTAGCTTTTGCCATAGCTACCTAGAATAGGTGAATAAATTTTTAGATGTTTCATTTAAATCTGTGATATAAGTCGGCCGAATATCATTTCCGAAGTAAGACATCATTACCGAAGTCTATTAAGACTTCGGGGATGATGGCCTCGGAAAAGATGTTATTGAACATTTTTTAAAATTATTAGAAATCTGTTCAAATTATACCAAATATAATTATTCCAGGTAAAAGTATCAGTCATAACAAATCGAGCAAACTAAAAATATTACGAAAAAACCAAAATTTGATACTACTTTCAAATATCTACGAAAATGATGTATAATAAATGTACGCACCTGCTTTGTGAAATATAAAAACACTTTCACTGTTTCCACTAAAAAACGTGCTTTTCCAATGGATGTCTACGTGTAACTGAGGCATAAATAGTTTTAGTTTTAGTCGTACCAAACCGAAACATCAACAAGGTTGCCAATTATGGCGCTTTTTATGTGGTGCTTCGGAAATGACTCAGAATGTGGTAACATATCATTTTACCGATATTAAACTTATAAAAATTATAATGTTTCTAATAAATTACGAATTTTGATCAATATAACTATAGGCCTCGATAATGAGACAGTAAATTTAAAAATTGATTAGAAACTTTTCAAATTAAAGGAATAAATGCAACAAATCTTGTGCTAGTAACAGCCTCGGAATATGATAAAAGTCACATTAAATAAAAATTATAAAATAATGGCAATGGATTCTTAAAATTCTTTTTTAGGAATAATTATTGAGCTTAAATTTGCAACAAAAGACATGTAAAATCGTTAATCTGTTACTCATATTTTCGCTGTAATACAGAAGTAACAAGGTTTTCTACCTTTCTGGGAGAATGACCCGACTAACGATTTAAGAAAATCTATAAAAGAAAAAAATAAATTATACATTTTAACAATAAAAAATCCTGAAAACATGAATATCAAACAAGATTACAATAACTATAAAAATAAGATTAGATTATTAATAAAAAAAGCAAAGCACTTGTATATGAATAATCTAGTAATTGAAAATAAAAACTTTTCTACAGCTTTATGGAAATGCGTAAATAAACTTTGCGGAAGGAAAAAACCTAAAACAGAAATTGAAAAATTAGTCATAGAAAACAATAAAGAACTAACAGAAAAATCTGACATAGCAAACAAATTCAACGATTACTATACTGCCGTCCTATGGAAGAACAACGTAACTACACTTTTTGTCGAAACTGAGATTTTTATATATTCAGAATCTCCATAAAATTACCTTTCGAAAACACTTTATGCTATTTAATTTTTTTAACTTTAAATATTTAAAATTTTAATTTAAAAAACAAAAAAAAATACGGTTAATTCTTCCAAATAAATTTTAAAAAAATACTAGTCATGAATACCGTAATTTTCAAAAAAGTTAGCATGAATAACGTAAGACTAGTACAACTTAGTTTTATGCTAAACATAAAGATCGCATCTACTCCTTTACGGCATTTATATCTAGTATTTGTCTTAAATTTAAACACCCGTTGCAAAAATGTGCCTTAAGGGCGCGATCTTCCTGTGTATAAAATCCTATGCTGCAGACCAAAAGTTAAATCGACTGATTTCCGAATGTAATGGGATTTAAAATATAATTTTCAGACAAATTAAAGATAAAGGTCTAACTTAGGTAGTCTTACTATTTTAAATCGATAAATTTATTATTTTCTATGAAAACGACAGCTTTAAAATCATCCAATTTTTTTAACCTTAAAAGTGGCATTTAAGAATCTATATATCCTCGATTCTGAAAAAATAAGAAAAATAAACATTAACTTGACCTAAGTTAGACCTTTATCTACAATGTGGTTTAATCAGAATACATCAAAATACTTTAATTTATGAAATCAGTCGATTTGAAATTTTGAAGTCATTTCAAATTAATTTGAAAGTTTGGTAAAACAATGGCGTCTAAAAATTCTTTACCCATAGGTATTCAGTATATATATATATATATATATATATATATATATATATATATATATAATTATATATAGATCATATAGGTTTTAACACTGTAAGAAAGATGGTGCCCGAAGCAAATCAAATTTGCAATGGATGCCAAACCATCAGCTGAGATATTTAGCAGGGTGATACCATAATTACCCCAGTTGTAAGAGACTTTGACCTCTCATAAAATGTGATATCGCTTTAAAAGGTGTAGAAAACGATAAAAAAATCTTTGCGGCTCTAAAGTGTATGCTAAATTCGAAAAACTAATAGCACAACCACGTGAAACAGCAAAAAATTTTACTATTATTTATATTTCAGATAACATTTGTTCACTTTAAATTTTATTTTAATGTAATATACTTAAATGTTTCTTTTCAAATTATATTGCTAATTTTATATTTTGTTTGTTAACTGTTTCATTTTATTCATTGAATTGTTTTCATTATTCTACAATAAATTATTGATATTTTGTAAACTATAAACGTCACTTATAGCAAATTTTATCTCAAACTATAAAAATGCCATTTTTGGTTTTACTGTACAACTCAAGAAAATCAATAAACTCTGTAGATTTTTTTTATCTCTAATTTTTTCCAAAAATTCAATTTTTTTCCCATTTCATCGTATTCCTATCTGTTATGGTTTAGAATATAGCAATGTTGGCACATAATAAAAGAAACATGCACTCAAAACACAAAAAGAACGCTGCAATTGTATTTATTGTCTTTGTAAATAAAGTAAAGTAAAGTTTTTGCTCTCCAAACATTTAAAAAAACTTTAATCAGAAAGGAACATCCTAAGTACGCCGAATATAATAATATATCATCAATTTAAATTTTCGCAGGAACTCACAGCTGTTGTTGATAAGTTCATTTGGCAACGTCGAATCAGTGGTTAGGCAACGTTTTGTCTCAAAGTTGACGAGATTTTAGAGTATTTATAGATATATTTTTTATTACTCGAGGACGAGATGCTTTTTGCGCATGTCGTTTAACTGTCATAACGCGGGAATTTTTAAAAAGAATTCAAAATTATTTGTGTAGATATGTTATGCATTAGAATAAAAATATAGAAAGTATTTTAGAAAAGAATTAGGGAATATTATAAAGTAGAAGATAAGAATATATTCAAAATAACTGATATATTGTATGACTTTCATAATAAATTAATTTTTACTTTTTAATAGTTAGTATGTGTCGGAATCATGATTTTTCTTTTTTAATCAGTTATAATAACTATTAAATTGTCAATGTGTCAAATTATTACTTTCCATGGAACTCTAATTTATCAAATTAAAAAAAATGGAATAATTTTTTGCATAGGCATAGAAATGTAAATTTTCACTTCTGTTTTGTTTTCAAACATCAACTTCCTGTTGTCAAATTGGTTAAAAAAAGTTCTGATTTTGGTAGATGTCGATCAATATGTAATCTTTCATATTTTATATTCAAATTCATTAATCTGAAAATTATAGAGATATATTTATTTTCAAATTGTTTGGGACTTCTAAATATCTTTGAAATGTTCACCTAAATCGTAATTCATCGTTCGCGCGGTTAATTTTTCTTTCGTTTCTCACACTTCATAACGAAGAACAAAATCACTTTATGGGGTAATTCATTAAGAAATGCGCATACAGAAAGGGTAGATGGAGAACACCGAGGTGCTTCTAAATAACCTATGGGTCTGTCGTTCTTTATAACCAAGATACAGGGTGATTTATTAATTTTCCCCATTTTTTCAATTAATCATAACTTATGAACGACCCTATACGTTTTTGTAATATTTGGTTCGTATGTTCTTTGTCTACAGTGGTGTCGATTAACATATTCCAAGTCCGGCCTTAAAAAGTTAATGAGTAGGTTTCGAATCGAAACAATACCCAGTATATTAATATTTTAAAATTTTATTTGGAAAGAGCAGAAAAAAATAAGTAAGACTAAATATATTTGGTGCTTCCGCTTACAAATTTTTTACTTATTAACTTGACTTAAATCTAGATCTTTCGATAATGAGGTGGCACAAAAATAAAAGAAAATTCTTCCCCAAATGGTACTTTTCTAGCTTTAATCCATAAAATCATCAACTATTTCTTATTCTCCTAATTTCTGGATCCCAACCTTATTGAAAAATCAAGAAAAAATATTATAAAGTATATATTTATAAATTTATTTTAAAATTATTCATTTATCTGTTTAAGAATTTATTAATAAACAAATTCATTGATAAAACATATAATTTTTGTTTTCTTCTGTGTTTTTAGTACAATGCTTTTTGTGATCATTGTAGGCCCTTTCACTATTTATTTTTTATTATCCGATCGCTGGATTATAGCGATTACTTAAACTATAATCGCGACATGCCGGTACGTTAGAAGTTTTTTTGGTAGCAACAAAGGCGCCGCTTTAAAGCTGTTAAATTGGGGCAACTTTATGTATTACACGAACTATACGCGTATTGCATTTGCCTTAGCGTCCCGAGTTAAATAACGCCGGCGCCGTCCGATTGTTCGCGAAATCTCTTTCGACATAACCTATTACCGTGATTTAATTGGAGATTTGGCATTTTTTAATTTTTTACAGTTTGTACTTTAATTCTTGGTTTTTATAGTTAAGCATTTGATAAAACTAAAAATACAAATAGAATTGCTATAATTTTAAAATTAATATTTCTTCAAAACACAAAAATATAAGTAGATCATCATCATTATTATATAAAATCAAGGATCTCGGGTTTAAATAGTCTTCAAGAAAAGTTCGGTGAAAAAAAATTGCTAAAGCGGCTTACTCCTTTGATGCAATTGTCTAGGAGTCTAGGGCCACCGTGAGCTGAACCAAAGTTCAAACGATGCCTGCCCGCCTCTTAAAAAAGCGATTCTTTGATCTACAAAGAAGCGCCGACGCAACTCGACACGTGTAGATTCTGGAATAGTTGTCATAGCTATATACTAACTTTGAAATGAGCAATAACATCACTCTGTATACATTTGAAAGGGGCATTTTATTTCTAAAATTTAATACCAATTATACCCTAGTAAAAAATTGTTTCCTACTTGTAAATATCTTTGACATGTTTACCTAAATCGTAATTCATCGTAATAAATAAATAAATAAATCGTTTGCGTGGTAAATTTTTCTTTCGTTTCTCATATACTTCATAACGAGGAACAAAATCACTTCATATAAATAACTGAAGAGAAAATGTTATTTTGATATTATCAATGCCCCAGTAACAAATTATTTTAATTTTAAGAATTAAAAGAAAGATTTTATGGATGAATAGTTTTCATTGAAAGGCTCTGTATAAATAATATATACCTACAAAGAAAATAAATGAATAATTATTTATCATTATGTTCTTTATTGTTAGCTAACCACTTACAAAGAGCTATCGACCGAGGTCCTTCTGCCCATAAATGAATAATAAAAAGTTAAGATTATACATTTTGGTAATACTAAATATTGTTCTCCCCTTGTATTAAATATAGCAGACAATGAATTTCTCGAATGGTTTCTGTAATGAGAAAATTTCAAAGGAAGGTTTCTGTAACTACTTTGTTTAATTTAAGCATTTATCACGAGATACCAGCACCTCCCGGACAGCACCTTATTTGACATAATTTCGCTGACATTTGACGTACAAGACCGCGCCCTTAAAGATGTAGATACGTTCTTTATGTTTAGTATTTCTTATTAAAAAGTATGATTTTATTTTAACTTGTTTACCAGGGACTGAGTTGTTAGAGAATAATATTTTTTAGGTAACATTCCAAAACAATACTGAAACAATACAAAAATCAGTATACATTTAAAATTATCAAATAAAATCAAAGAATCAAAAAAAACATTTATTGTAAATATTGAAAATTAAACATAGGACATATTCAGCCTTTACAGATATGATATCACACGTTTCTGTGTAATTATATAGCGCATATCGAGATAATCACAAAATTAAAGAAAAATCACGGTATTCCATGTATGAAACTAAAAAACAGATACAAAATTGAAACTTTTATAAAGTTTCTTTACACCAAAGTTAAACTGTTAAACATAATTAAAAAACAAATAAAAAAACTTAGTAGTATTCACAGTAACAAGGTAACAAAGTTGAACGTATATAAAAAAAACAATAAAAAACTCAGTATTTATTACTCATCTTCATAGTTGCTGATTAAATCAGCAGCACTGTCATTTTTGTGAAGTGATTCCCAAAAATGAAGCTTATGTTCTGGTATCAAATGGGATAATTTTTTAAGAATAGTATTCTTTCGATTTAAAGTAATTCCTCGATTTTCTTTGTAGGCCTTTGATTCGGGTAAAGAGTCCATGTTACGAATTTTTTTGGATATAAATTGTTTTGCTGTAATCTGAACAATATCACGTAATAACGGTCGATCTTTATTTAAGCTTTGTAAATAGTATTGTGTAGTGTAACATTCCCAATGTTTAAAATTATTACATTCCAATTTAGGGACAATAACGTTAGAATGGCATTGCTGAACTACACTAACGAAATCGTGAAAATCGTAACATTTGGTATGTTTTTTTAAACCCAACTCCACAAGGTGGTGAAAGGAGTCGGCAGACATAAATGTATGCCCGGGTTCAAAATATTTTATCGTTATTTCTTGTATTGCTGTTTCTCTAGAATTTATTATATAAACCAAATAACTATTCAAAGTCCAATTTTTATTTTGACCAGAACAATTATCTACCCGAGTTTTGCTTCAAGCTATCGTGCGGAGTAGACGTGTATAAAACGAGTTCCTAATTTAACGGTATTCGTAAAAATCAAAATTAGTAAAAAAGTGTTTATCTATTAACCATAAACAGGTGAGAGAATCTATCCTTATCGGTTTATTGAAACCAAACCTTTTTACCTCTCATAGTTTTTACTATGTTCTATCACTCACTTCCTTCTTAAAGCGACGTTGCCAAATTTATTTTTCTTTCATTAAAAATCCCATATAAAGATGGCTTCCGACTACGGGGGCACATCAAACCAAACTCAAGTACCAAACCAAAGACAATATTCACAAGTAGTTAACTCCAACATGTTTCCAAAGAAAGAGCAAGCAATTGTTTTGAATGTAAATGAGAACTTAAACCTAAATGATTATGTAGTAGCAGTAGCAAATATAGTTGAAGCCAAAAATATCTTATTCGCATCAAGAATGTCCAACAATCGAGTTTGTATATATTTGTCAACAGTAACACTAGCCGAAAAGTTCACAGAAGACCATAAATGTTTGATTATCAAACAATACGAAATAGCCGTTCGCCGACTAATAACCCCAGCAAAAAGAATCATTCTCTCCAATGTATGTCCTTCGATAGCACATGATATTCTAGAAATAGAAATAGAGAAATTAGGTTACACAAGAGCATCCCCTATGTCATTTCTACGCGCAGGACTACCAGGAAATGGATTAACTCATGTATTGAGTTTCCGTCGGCAAATTTATGTCACACCAAATGATAGTATAGTTTTACCATCTTCAATTCTCATCACTTACGAAGATACAACCTACAGAATATTTTTGTCCTCAGAAGGTCTCACATGCTTCCTTTGTAAAGCTTCAGGACATGTCGCTAAACAATGCCCAAATCAAACATCCACACCCATACAAACACCAATCCCCATACAAACATCCTCAATCATTCAAACCCCCACCCCCTTTCAAACTCCCACCCCCATCCAAACAATCACACAAATGCCGATTACTATAAATAACCCTACAGAAATTGTTAATCAAATTAGTATGCAAGATAACATCATGCAAAATACGTTCAAGCGACCACTCACAACAACAACTATTAGCTCTAGCGACCATACATCAGACGTAGATTTAAATGAAGAAGATATACACCCAGTAGAAGTAAAACAAAAACATAAGAGGGTTAAACAAAGCTCTTCAATAGAAAATCTCGCCATCATCGAATATTTGGAACCAGCAAAGAAATTCTTCACTGAACCAACTTCTCAACCCACATTAAGTTTCGAAGAACTGGCTGATTTTCTAGAGAACGCTATCGGAACTCCAGATCCATTAAGTGTAGCCCAAGAATATACAGATAATATTCCAGAACTTCTTTCCATGCTACATAATATCTACCCGCTTCTGGAGAATAGAGCAATAAAATCAAGGTGCACCCGTATCCAAAAGAAAATCCGCAAACAACTTAATCTAGTTTCCATATCGGTTAATGGATCCGACTCGGAAGATTCAGTCTCCTCCCAACCTAATTTACGATAATTCATTCATCTTACAATGGAATATTAATGGGCTCATTGCCCATTTAGAAAAACTAAAGCTAATTTTATCAAATTTACCAAACGACATTTTATGTATCCAAGAAACCAACTTTAAAAACAACCATCACTACCCACTAAAAGGTTACCAATGTATTTATAAAAATAGAATAGCCGATAGAGCCAGCGGTGGTGTTGCCATTTACCTGAAAAACGAATTCATTTGCAAAAAAGTAAATATTAATTCAGACTTAGAAGTAGTTGCAGCCAACATTCAATATTATCAGAAAAACTTAACAATTATCAATTTATATATTCCATCTAATAAAAATTTTACCGTTCATGACCTAAACAAAATAATAAACCAAGTACCCGGCCCAAAAATAGTAGTAGGAGACTTCAACAGTAATAACGTCATTTGGGGCTCAAAAAACACAGATAATCGAGGTAAAGAGATAGAAGATTTTATAGACGCGAGAAATTTTATATTGTTAAATACGGGAGCAGGAACAAGATTCAACGCAACCACCGGAGATTTTTCCGCTATAGATTTAAGTTTCTGCGACGCCCAATTAGCACCCTTTTTATCTTGGGAACCAGCTTCGTATCTTTATGGAAGCGACCACCTCCCACTCAATTTAACATTTTCTTCAAGAAATACACACGACCAACCATACACAACAAACAAATGGAACCTAAAAAAAGCAAACTGGGTAAATTTCTCTAATTATATTACCAATAATTTACCTACAAATGAAACAGATGATATTGAGACAATAACAAGTACTTTAACTAAAATCATCACCAAAGCAGCAGAAACCCATGTAGGCTATATCACAATACCAAGACGACAATCCCCAGTACCATGGTGGACCCCACAATGCGAGTGTGATAAACTAACTTCTATTTTGGACTTAAATAATTTAAACTCATTTTTATAAAAACCCAATTTATTTATGTCTATTCTCTTTGATAGCTCAAATTATAATCCTTGTACAATCATTCATTTAACCTAAAAACATATATCAATTCCCATCTATCAGCGCAAAGTACTTCAGGTAGCGACAGTGTTATTGCTGATTAAACAGTATTCGTAAGTCAATAACACTATACCTGGAGTCGATGCACTAATAGAGGAAATTGTGAAATATACTAACTAACTAAATAATTATTAAATATCTAAAATAATAAATATCATTACACCTCCAAAGGGCGAGAAAAAAAATGTTTAGACGTCTATAAACATTTTTTTTTTTTATTATTTATCATTCATAATATAACTTTATCCTATTTTTATGTACTTCTATAAGCTTATCATTAACATTAATAACTACATTAGGGGACTTTTGTTCAATAATTACATATGGACCCTTAAATAGTGGTTCCAACTTAGTCCCAGCATCGTTTCTTAATAAAACTTTATCGCCTACTTTATAATTTACAATTTTTGTTTTCTTGTCATAACTTTCGTTCCTTTTGTCTTTTGATAACATTAAATTATTTCTCGCATCATCACAAGCTGTTTGAATTCTATATTTTAGTTCAATAGGGTAATCATCAAAATTATAAATAGTATCAATTTGATCAGTTAAGTTAGATGGCAAAATAGCTGTTTTTCCAAATACAAGTTCATGTGGTGTATATTTGGTTTCAGTGTGAACAGTATTATTGTAAGAGAAACTCCAATAAGGCACCCATGAACTCCATGAATTTGGTTGTTTAGCTACCTGCATACGTAAATAAGCTCCTAAATTTTTATGTGAGTTTTCTAAGGACCCTAAAGTTTCGTGATGAGAAGCGGTTGAGTTTAAATGTTTGATATTTAAAAGTTTACATGTTTCTTCTAAAATAGACGACAAAAATTCTGTGCCCTTGTCTGTTACAATTTCGTTAGGAACCCCATATCGCAAAATATAATTTTCAACAAATGTTTTCGCTACTGTATAAGATTCCTTATTTTTAATAGCGTAGCATTCAACAAATTTGCTTAATTCGCATTGTATAGTTAAAATGTATTTGTTATTATCGATATCCTGCTCTAAAGGACCCACTAAATCGAGATATATTTTTTGTAGAGCTGATTTAGCAGTGGTAGTGATTTTTAGTGGCTCAATGTTTCGCTGTGAATGCTTGTGTCGTTGACAATCATCATATTTTTTCACGAAACTTTCCACATCATTCCGCAGGCCTGGCCAGAAATATGTTTTTTTTTTATGTTATTAAACATCCGATTAACGCCAGCGTGACCTGACGAAGGTAACAAATGATAGTCATTTAATATTATTTGTCTTTTTTCTAATTCTAAAACTTCTTCATTACATTTTACAATTGATATTTTTAAATTAAACTTCTTTATTTTTTCAGGGAATTTAATAAGTTCATTCAATAAGTACATGCACTTTTCATCTTTTACAATAATTAATTCCGGAATATTAAATTTATTACGCATTATTTTCAGATCTCTCAACGTAGTACCTAAGTCTAACGATGATGGAGTATTCTGTTTTATGTAAATAATTCGCGAATTTTCAATTAAAATTAATTTTCCTATTTTATAATCATATTTTTTATTTTTGGTTATTTTCTCAAAATCTTTTTGTAACATAGGACAAAGTTGAAAAGAATACTTTGGACGCCTTAATAATTCTATGAGTCCAGGGTGATCAGTCCTTTTCTCTAGATTAGAATCAAGACTACCAACAATATTTTTATTTGCTAGCTTTGCCTGTGCTCTAGTTACCATATAAGTAGTTTCTTTCATATTTGGCTTCATATCCTTCAAATCATCAGAAGATAATTCGACCCGGGACAAAGCGTCTGCTACTACATTATTTTTAACTTTAATGTATTTTATAGTAAAGTCGTATTCCTCAAGCATTAACCTAAATTTAGTAAGTCTGCTCGAAGGGTTTGTCATTCCAAAAAGATACAAAAGTGGACGGTGGTCACTATATATAACGAAGCGTCTAGAATACAGGTACGGTCTGAAGTGATTTACTGCCCAACATATACTTAAAAGTTCCTTTTCAATTGTACTATAATTTTTCTCACTTTTGTTTAACACTCTACTGGCATATGCAATAGGTTTATCATTTTCATTAGACAAAACGGCACCAATGGCATAACCTGATGCATCGGTATTTAAGATAAAACAATTATTTTCTGAAAAATTCGGAAACTGTAAAATAGGTGGATTTTGTAAGGCTTGTTTTAAAATTTCAAAGAATTTTTGGCATTCTGAGGTCCATTCAAACTGTACCCCTTTTCTAGTTAATTTATTTAAAGGACTAGCAATATCTGCAAAATTTTTGACAAATTTCCTATAATAATTAGCAAATGCTACAAATCTCTTAGTTTCATTGGAGTCTTTGGGAACGGGATAATTTTTTATGGCTTCGGTTTTTCTAGGGTCTGGTGAAACACCTTCTGCCGAAATAGTGTGTCCCAAATATAAAATTTCTTTTTTCAGAAATTCACATTTATTTGGATTAAGTTTTAAATTTACGTCTCTTAATCGTTGGAAAACTTTAGATAAATTTTTGTTGTGATTTATTAAGTTATTACCGAATACTATAAGGTCATCTAAATATATGAAACAAGAATCGTAATTTAATCCCGACATTGCAATGGTCATAGCTCGTGAAAATGAAGAAGGACTAATTTTTAATCCTTGAGGTAATCTGGTCATCTGGTACTGCCCTCGGTCTGTGCTAAAGGCTGTACAGGGTCGACTGAGTTGGTCTAATTCTATTTGATAATATCCTTGGGAAATGTCAAGATGGGAAAAATAAATAGCACCGGACAAAGAGTCTAAAATATCAGTAACTGAAGGTAACGGAAATTTATCATCTTCTATTTGTTTGTTCAATAACCTGTAATCTAAAACTAATCTCCATCTTTTAGTCTCATTCAACGATGGCTTTGGAACAAGTAAAATAGGCGATGAAAATTTTGATCTCGTCTCCTCTATAATACCGTCTTTTAACATTTTGTCTACTTGACGATGAATTTCATCTTTTTGAGCAAAGGGTAACCGATACGGTTTAACAAAAACCGATTGAGCCGGGTTTTTTAGTGGTATATCTGATTTATAAATAGTTGTAACAGTTAAAGGATCTTTTTCTAAATGAAAAATATCAGAATATTTGACACAAAGCTTTTCAATTGTACTTTTTCATCGTTATGCAAATAATTTAATTTTAAACAGTTTAACAATGAATCAGCACGACTTACGGATAAATTATCTCCGTTTTTAATTTTCCCTAAATTGTAATTTTCTAATTTGTCTAATTTTGGTATAAAATTTTTAAGATTTACCGGTTCATCTCTAACATTTAAAATCTTAACGGGGATTCTATTACAATTATCAGGCTTAACTAAAATTCCAGCTACAAAAACGCCTTCGCATAGTTGTTCTGGTAATACGATACTCTCATCTTTAATGTCAGTATGAAAAAATTTAATTATTTCGCATCTTGGCGGAATTAGTATATTAGATAATTGTTTAGAGTGCATTGGAAGTGAAATTTTGAAACCGTCAATCCAGAAAGTAAATAAAAATGTTTCATAGTCTATACATACAGCATATTTATTAAAGAAATCTGAACCTATAATACCATGCATAGAGTTGTCAAATTCATTCATCAGCAAAAATGTATGAGATATTTTTTTTCCATTATTTACATGTAAAGTAATATTAGCTGAGCCATGTGACACCGTTGACCCAGTGACTCCTTGAATTTGGACCTTCTTTGTAGAATCTATAATTTCATGTTTATGTAAATATTTTGAAAATATTAAACTTACTGAGGAACCTGTGTCTAATAAAAAATTTAGTTTTAATCCATTATAATTAAATTCAACAAAATTTAGTCCATTAACATTATAAACTAAAAGATTTTTAGCATATTTAGGCACGAAAAAACATTTGTGACGTAGAAGGTTCATTTTCTCGCGGGTTTTCATTTACATCTCGTATGAAATAATTTCTATGACTATTATTTCCACGATAATTATTAAAATTGGGCCGACTGTTAAAATTGCGTCTTTTATTACCCCTATAATTTGTGTAATTACCTTGTTCCCTAGTATTGAAAGATGTGTTTCAGCGAAACTGATTATCATTTGAATAATTATTACTTTTACTATTAAATTGATTTTTTCTTTGACTTGAGGAATTATGACTTTTCATAAAAAACATGTTTTGTTTGGGTATTTCTTCGTCTTGTGCACCCTGAATGGCATCGCTAAGTTTAGTATAATTTCTAGATTTAACTATAGTTTTCAAATCGTTATTTTGTAGACCATTCGTGAATGCATGGATTGCAATTTTTTCATTAACTACTCTTAAAGTTTCCATTGAATCTACATTGCCATCGGCTTCACTAATCGTTAAATTAACTAATAATTCTTCAACATATCTACCGAAACTATCAATTGATTTTCCATTTTGTTTAGCATTATGTAATTGATTTGATAAAATTGAAACTGATTTTTTAGTAATGAAATGCAATCTCAAATCAGAAATTATATCCTTATTTGTATCATAATTTTGTTATAATCTAATTTTAGCATTTTCTGAAAGACGTGTCTTTAAAACAAAATTGGTTAAAAGTTTTTTACCATTTGCATCTAGTAATGAGTCGTATAATTCAATGTTATGAATTAGACTTTTTGTTACATTTTCATTTCCGTTCATAACAGGAATCAAACCTGTGGCAGTTTTCAAATCAAATTTTTCTGACATGTTTTCTACTTCAGCACTTAAATCTGAATTTGTATTATTACCTTTAGTTACATTTGTTAATCTCTCTTGTAAACACTTTCACGCACATTTTATTAATTTTTTCACTTTAAACCGTCACTTTTACACTAATTCTTGACTAGCCGTAATTTCTCTTCGGATCTTCCTTTCAAGCCGCTTCTTACACTTTCCATATAGATAAAAGATGACAACTGCAACTGCTATAATAACAACTCCAATTTCCAATATCTCTTTGATGGAAACACTTCCATTTTGTTGTGGACTATTTGTCTGTCCTCCGCTATTTCCTGACTGGGCTATTATAATTTCTTCTTTCACTTCCTTTGAATGTGTATTTCCAGCCATATTCTTACAACTTTACAAATAAAATTATCATTTTATTTTTTCTTTTCCTCATTTCCGACTGGCAGGGTCGCCATGTGATAAACTAACTTCTATTTTGGACTTAAATAATTTAAACTCATTTTTATAAAAACCCAAATTATTTATGTCTATTCTCTTTGATAGCTCAAATTATAATCCTTGTACAATCATTCATTTAACCTAAAAACATATATCAATTCCCATCTATCAGCGCAAAGTACTTCAGGTAGCGACAGTGTTATTGCTGATTAAACAGTATTCGTAAGTCAATAACACTATACCTGGAGTCGATGCACTAATAGAGGAAATTGTGAAATATACTAACTAACTAAATAATTATTAAATATCTAAAATAATAAATATCATTACACGAGCAAGCTATCAAATCAAGCAAACAAGCCTTTTATAAGTTAAAGAAAAATAATAACCAACAAAACTTACTTGAGTTCAAAAGACTTAGAGCTAGAGCGAGATATATTGTTAAACAAAGTAAGAAAGAATCATGGAAAACGTATGTTTCAACAATCACTAAAAATACCCCAAATACAGAAATATGGAACAAGATAAAAAGGATAAATGGATCCACCGTAAATAACAAAATTACAACTATATCTCACAATAACCAAATAATCTCCAATAAAGAACATATAGCAAATACATTCGCACAAGAATTCTCTAGACTATCCAGTGACGACAATTATGACCCGCAATTTATGGATTATAAACAAAACACAGAAGTAACTGTAAACCATAATATTAATCAAAACCATTTTTTAAATATCCTCATCAAAATGAGAGAACTAGAAGAAGCTTTGAAAAATTGTCACAACACTTCCCCAGGACCAGACAACATACATTACAGTTTCTTAAAAAACCTTCCACTGAAAGGAAAACAGTATTTACTAGACTTATATAACAAAATATACTTAAACCAGTTATTCTACCGATTTTAAAATCAAACAAACCAAAAAATTTGATTACATCTTATAGACCAATCTCATTAACATGTACAATGTGTAAGGTTTTAGAAAAAATAATAAACTCTAGACTAATGTGGCACCTAGAAAAAAACAATCTAATTTCTCCGTACCAAAATGGTTTCCGTAGAAACAGATCAACAAACGATAACATTATTAATCTAGAGTCTGAAATTCATGAGGCATTTGCAAATAAACAGAAATTATTAGCTGTTTTCATAGGAAATTATTAGCTGTTTTCATAGATTTAGAAAAAGCATATGACTTAACATGGCGATTTAAAATAATTCAAACACTGATAGGATGGAATATAACTGGAAATATAACGGCCTTCATTGAAAACTTCTTAAATCAACGAAGATTTAGCGTCCGAGCTAATGGAATTCTATCTTACGAACAACAATTACAAAACGGCACCCCTCAAGGATCTATTCTAAGCACAACTCTTTTCCTTATCGCTTTAAATGATTTTACCTCCTCCATAACTTCACTAGTACGCACCAACTTATACGCTGACGATATAATTATTTACGCCAAAGGAAAAAATATTAAAACCCTAGAAACTATGATACAAAAAACCCTAAACGAAATACATAATTGGACCAAAAAGTCTGGCTTCAAAGTATCCCACGATAAAACCAAATGTATCCTATTCACTAAGAAAATCCAACAGCACCCATCTCTAACTATGGGAAATAAAACATTAAAATTTTCAAGCGACATTAAATTTTTGGGAATTATATTCGATGAAAAGTTAAATTTCAAGAAACATTTCGACCTACTTAAACAGAACTGCACAAGAGGGTTAAATATTCTAAAAACACTATCGCACCAAAAATGGGGAGCAGATACATACAGCTTGCTTCACATCTATCAAAGCATTATCAGATCAAAAATTGAATATGGATCGATCGCCTTTAACGCATCCAGGAAAAGCTATTTAAAAACAATAAATGTCATACAAAATAAAGCCCTCAGAATAGTAATTGGCGCTTTCCCTACGACCCCAACAGAAAGCCTTTATAGTCTTCTAGGAGAAATGCCTTTCCACAACAGAATTCAACAACTTTCCTTAAGCTACGCCACAAAAATTCTAACACTCCCATCCAACCTAAACTATCGAAAAACCCGCTCAATCCCTTTCCCAACATCACTCTATCAAAATCAAAATACGATCCCCCCTTTTTACGAAAGAATAAATAGATACTTATCACAATTAAATTATAATCTCCCAAATATTCTCCCCACACAAAATCACAACACAGCTCCTTGGATTCTCTCACACACCAACGTAGAGACGGACCTCGCTAAATATAATAAAAACGAGACTCAACCACAAATAATAAAAAGTGCTTTCTCCAACCTGTGTGAAAAATATGGAAAATCGGAGTATATCTACACCGATGCTTCGATTAATAACGAAAAACGCACTGTAGGAGCATCAGTAGTCACACCACAAAGTATATTAAAATTCCGTCTTCCAGAAGAATCCAGTATATATACAGGAGAACTATATGCTATTCATCAAGCACTCCTATATGCCTTAAGTAACCCACATCCCCAATATGTAATCTGCTCGGACTCACTCAGCTCGCTCGTATCTATCAAACAACTATACGCAAGACAACCACTAGTGCAACAAATCCAACAGTTAATACACCAACTCTATTTACTCAATGTAAAACTGGTTTTGATCTTCGTTCCCTCACATATAGGAATTGCAGGAAATGAGACCGCAGACAAGGCAGCCTATGAAGCAGCTTCATCCGAGGATACCCCGATATCCCAATTATATATTCAATCTGATATAGAAAATTTCCTAAAAAAATCTATTAAAGACAAATGGCAATCCGAGTGGAACAACAGAACATCGAAACTCAAAATGATTAAACCAGACGTGAATACACCGTTGCCACTACCATCCAACATACAACAACAAATAAAAACCTCAAGATTAAGACTAGGACACACCCGTCTAACCAATAGTTACCTGATATCCAGACAAGATCCCACTATCTGTGAAACGTGCAACACCATCCAAACCATAAAACACTTAATAGAAGACTGTCCAAAGTATCAAGAAGAAAGGGAAAAACACCATATATCAAACTTACAAGAATCACTCGGACAACTCGAACAAGTTGAAAGGACACTGAATTTCCTAAATGATATAAACTTTTTAAACCAAATTTAAACATTTTACCCAATTAGTTTCAAGTCACCACTCTAAATATTTTTTTTTTTGTAAAAGTATAATAATGTAAACTAATTTAAAAAAATGCTAATGACCCTTAGCGGTCGAAGCTTAATTAAAAAAAAAAAAAAAAAAAAAAAAAAAAAAAATTATCTAGCCACAAAATAATTTTTCTTTTTTCTCTAAAATGATTAAAAAAGACATTAAAGCCACTTACAATGTCTTCTTTTTTTCTACCTGCGGTTGCGTCGTTCCAGAGACATGCAAAGTTAACATTGGTTACAGACATTTTCCCCATTGGAACAAAAGATTCTATGAAAACTATTAACCTAGGAGTAAATATAACCTCTTTAAATGTTTCCAATCGCGGCAACATTATAACCTTTTGTAAATCTGCTGAATAATATATTGTATTGCTATCTGCTTTACTCTTTGACTTAGAAGCATCCTGTCTGTATTCTGCTCTGGAACTGTTAGCTTTGTCTATGTGTTTCTTATAATGACTGCAGCTTTCACAGGAAGGTTCTAAATTATCTTTTTTGTGAGGATCATGCAAATTAAATAATTCACATTTCTCACACTCTTCGTGGCCGAGTTTAGTAAAAGAAATATTTAGGTCTTGGGTTACAATTTTTCTATAAAATTCATATGTTATCTTAATGTCATTATGTGTTTGTTGGAAGTGTTCAAACATTTTTGTAATTGTAATGTCACTTGGCAAATATAATTTATTTGGAGCGTGTTCCCTTCTGTAGTGAGAAACGCTTGGAGAAAATGACTTAATGTGTCCAAAAATTATTTCCCTATCAATCTTCTTTCGGATATATTTACCCCTGCGATCTTCAGGGGAATTATTAATATTCCTTAATATTGCATCATTATTAGAAGCGTAACCTAAAGTTCCCAGGAAAAATTTTTTACATACTCTAACTCGTATTCCCTCAACACCTTTTAAAAAGTAACACATTGGTACATTTCTCTTTTTCTTACTTTCCGGAGTCGTCATTTCTTGGTCAGAAATTTTTGTTCTTCTTTTAGGTTCAACGAATTCACAATGATTGAATACAAAAGTTTTTTGTTCCTTAAAATTATATCTCCAATATTTTTTGTTAATCGATAACCTTATTTCGTTGGTAAAATGTTTCATACAGTTTTTTTTACAGTAGCAAGGAATTTTAACGTCATGTTTCATTAGTTGTTTATTTTTTAAAAAGAACGTCCTTTCCTGTTTTGAGGAAACAAATTTTTTTCGTTTTCTTTCTGAACCACTTTTTGTACAATCTTCTCTAACTTTAAATAAGTCTGTTTCAGAATTAGGGTTGGTACTTAGTTCCAAATGTGGTATTTGCCGCGGAGAATTATGTATTGGACTAGAAGATGTATTTATCAAATTTTTATCGTTTTCTGTCATTTCAACAAATTTAATAAAAACATTTTCAGTAACGTTCAGATTTAAACCATTATTTTCATTCTGATATTCAATGGTTTGAAAGAACGAATCCGATAATGAAATGTTTGGTAAATCTGAAGTAACACTATCAACATTTTCGAGAATATTATTTAATGATAATAATTCATCATTTAAAATTACTACAGGAATATCAGAAATCGAAAGAGTACCCTCTTCTAGTAATAATTTTTGTTTTAATAAAGTTATATCTATATCACTAGTAGTATTGCTGTAATATTTTGTGTTTGTTTGATTATCTAAATAAATATCAAATATTTTTTTAGTCCAGTCTTCCCTAACTAACTTGTCTAACTTCTTAGCCAAATCTTCTACACTAGAAGCTTCCGCATCAGAAAATTGTTTTTGAATTCCGTCTCCAACTAATTCGCCGGATAATTCCTCATTTTCTACAAATCCTCCTCCTGAACTACGTTCTGAATTACAGCCAAGTCTTTGAGACCAGTCTTTTTAACTAAATTATTTTCATTTTCTGATTTTTCACCCGTACTATAACAGACAAACCTTTTTGTCTCTTTACTATTCCCGCCATCAGTATATTTTTCTTTATTTTTAACCATTAGGGCCATTATTTTTTTACTCCTCGAAAATTTCTCCATACTAAAAATATATTAAGAATATTAATAAAATGAATAACATAGTTTTAGAGATAAAAAAAAGGAAACATTAGTTATCATTGTTTAAAGATGGTTTTATTCTTACCTTCTTTATTTGCTTATGCACACAAAAACAAACAAGTCAACCCTAATTACTTGCTGGTTTGACACTGAAAAACAGGAGCTTCTCAAATTACGACGAACGCCTCCGACAGTTTTCAATATATTTGCTACACATTAAAGACGTATGTACATGCTTTACGATTGTACTTTTGGCGGGAATAGCATTTACCGCATTTTACTAGACATAAATAACGTAAATTTACAAATAAGTTCTTTATGGCTAGTATCCCGTGAATTATTTGGTAACTTACGTGTTTAATGCTAATTATTTTTGTAAATACGAAATTTATGTCTAGTTTTTTTTTAAATCATAGTTAGCATTACAACAAGAATACAGAAAACTTTAAATATTTTAATAAAATATGCAATTACATTGATGTAAACCATTGAGAAATGATA
The DNA here is from genome assembly GCA_949320105.2 of Crepidodera aurea. Classification (NCBI taxonomy): domain Eukaryota; kingdom Metazoa; phylum Arthropoda; class Insecta; order Coleoptera; family Chrysomelidae; genus Crepidodera; species Crepidodera aurea. Next base: position 12,390,992 of record OX439472.1, read on the forward strand.
AATAATAAGTAATTTAAACCAAATTAATCCTCCAAATAACTTTGAAGAAGATCTGCATACTCTAGAAAGTACCACGTATTTATGTAATACCAATGAAGAAGAAATTCTGAATATTATAAATTCACTTAAAAATAAAAAGGCTCCTGGATGGGATTGCATTAAATCAGAAACCGTGAAGGAAATTTTTTTTTTTTTTTTTTTTATTTCCCATTTATTTGCAATCTATAATAATTATTATAATAGGCAAATTATGTGATAAAACAATACAATTGACATGCTCAAAAGAAATCCATTGATTCCTTTCTCTTACAGCTATAATTAATGACTAGATTAATTAATTTTGTCTATTGGGATCGCACTAACATTCATTAAAACCTATTAACCAGGTCGCATGGAACATGTCGTTTAAGTCTACGCTGAACTGCTGTATGTACCATAAGGTTAGATACCAGTCTATTGGGGTGATGGCTTAATCTATTTTTATAACTTATGGATAAGTTTTTTATTTCCGTTTTGACCGATGCCACTTGGAGGTCACGAGCTATAACAAAATTTGGCACAAACCATGGAGCGTCTACCATAATTCTTAACACCTTTGATTGGAATCGCTCCAAAATTTCAATATTGGAGTTGGCAGCTGACCCCCACAATGGGCCGCCATACGTCCATATGGGCTTGAGGATTGCTTTGTAGATCAGTATCTTGTTTTTTACTGATAATTGAGATTTCCTACCCAACAACCAGTATAAATCTCTTAGTTTGTGGCCCAATTGCTTGCGTTTGGTGAAGATGTGTTTCCTCCACGTTAGGCGCTTGTCTAGGTGCATACCTAGATACTTGACATCGTCCCTTTGAGGTAGAGCTTGGTTGTTTAGAATGACTTCTGGGCATTTGTCTTTGCGGTTGGTGAAGGTTACCTGGACAGATTTCGATTCATTCGCTTTAATGCGCCATTTCTTCAGCCACTTTTCTATTTTATTGAGGTGGGACTGCAGTGTATTTGATGCTATTATAGGGTCTTTGTTTGATGCTAATATGGCGGTGTCGTCTGCAAATGTAGCTGCTAATACATCATTGCTTGTTGGTAGATCGGCTGTGAATAGGAGGTAAAGTAACGGCCCCAGAACACTGCCTTGAGGAACTCCGGAGTTTATTTTGAACAGTGGTGTTTGTTCATCAAGGTATTTAACAAGGAAATAGCGATCTTTGAGGTAGGAATGAAGGATTTGATAGTAGTTAATGGGCAAGGATTTTCTGATTTTAAATAAAAGGCCATCATGCCAGACCTTGTCAAATGCCTGCGTGATATCTAGGAATGCGGCAGAACAGTATCTTCTATGTTCGAAATCTTCGTTAATTTTTTTTGTTACACGATGAACTTGCTCGATTGTTGCATGCTCATGTCTAAAACCGAATTGATGATTTGGTAGTATATTTCTTTGGTCAATGATTGGTTGTAGTTTTTCGGCGAGTAGTTTTTCTAACAGCTTGCTCATTATAGGAAGCAGACTTATAGGTCTATATGACTTCACTTCTTCCAGAGGCTTACCCGGCTTAGGAATTAGTATAATTTGTGCCACTTTCCACTGCGATGGAAAATGTGCTGTTCTTAGTGTAGCATTATAGATGTATGTTAGGTATTTTATAGCTTTGGGACTCAGTTCTTGCAAAATTCTAGCTGATATAAGATCATACCCTGGGGCTTTACGAGGATTTAGCTTAGTCTTGATAGAATTTGTCACTTGCTTTACTGTGAATTTTTCAATTGGAAGTTCTAGCTGAAAAGGAGATTGTAAAAATTTGATAATTTCAGCATCATTGTTTTCTATAGGATCTGCTGGGAACGGCTGAAAGACTGTCTCTAAGTGTTTTCCAAAAAGTGCTGCTTTCTCGCTACTAGACTTAGCCCATTTGCCTTCTTCTGTTCGGAGTGGAGGATGGTAGATCTGTTGATGATTTATTTTTTTTGTTGCCTTCCATAATGAGTAGTCTGTGGTTTCCGTTGCCGTTAAATTACTCAAGTATCTTTATATCCCGGTATTTTTGTGTTCATTTAGCATTCTTTTCAGTTCTTGTTGTGATCTGTTAAGTTTCGTTTTATCTTGAGGAGCTCGTGTATTCTGCCAGATTTTTCTATATCTTCGTTTAATGGCTATTTTTTATTTTATTATGGTAGGTAATTCCTCATTATTGTTTTTTCCTTGTTTATTGGGGGTAGCTTCCCAAACACTAACTTGAATAGATTTTGTAAATTGTTCAACCGCTTCATCAATATCTTCTTTCGTTTTTAAGAGTATGTTTAGATCAATTGTATTATCAAGGGTCGTACGGAATTCATCCCATTTAGTGTGTTTGTTGCTTAGGTATAAGGGCTTTTTTTTTTCTATTGCTTCAGTGCTTAGTAGAGCTAAAATGGGTGAGTGATCGGATGATAAATCCAGACATGATTTGAGTGTGAACAAGTTGTTAGGAATACCTTTTGTGACGCAGAAGTCTACTAAATCTGGCAGTTTATTCGGGTCTGTAGGCCAGTATGTTGGTTCTCCAGTAGAATACGATTTTAGATTATTCTTTTGTATGGCCATATACAGTTGTCTACCTTTGGGTGTAGTTAGTCGCGACCCCCAATGGGTATGCTTTGAGTTATAATCTCCTCCAGCAATGAAACGATTACCTAGTGTATTGAAGAGATTTTCAAATTGTTCTTTTTTAATGTTATGTTTCGGGGGACAATATACTGCACTTACTGTTAGTGGTCCATACCAGTCTTCAATTTCAACAGTAGTGGCTTGTATATATTCTTTATTATGTTTAGCCAGCTCTTGATGTTTAATAGTATTCTTAATGATTATCGCTGTTCCTCCATGGGCGGTACCGTCAGGGTGTAGAGTATTGTAGACTGTGTAATTGGGTAATCTGAAGTAACTCCTGTTGGTAAAATGTGTTTCTGATACTAGCATTATATCTATATGTTGATTTACAAGAAATGTCTTCATTTTGTCGGCATGTTGTGTTAGCCCATTTGCATTCCATATCCCAATGCTTAAAAATTTAGCCATTTAATTAGTAAGTTTTGTTATTACTGTTGTAAGTAGGTTTAACATTGTGCCCATTTGTTCTACTAATCCTTTGATCATATTTTTAAGCTCGGATAATTCATTTGGTGGCTGATTTACTATATTATTTGGTGAATTAATGTCTTGTTGGTTATTTGCGACTTGTACGTAGCTGGTGTTTGGTCTTATACTTCCTGATCCATGTCCTCTAGGAATATTCTGTTTTGGTCTTAACGGAGGATATTTCTTCTTAAGTAATTCTTTGTAGACTGTGCAACCTTTATAATTTGCCGGATGATTCCCTTCGCAGAGTATACACTGTACGTTAGATGATCTTTCTTTTCTGTGACACTGTATGGTTGGGTGGTCACCGGTGCATTTTACACAACGTGGTTTGAGTTGACAGAATTTTTTAGTGTGCCCGTATCGTTGGCACCTGGCACATTGTGGGATCTCCCTTTTTTGCTTTGGGGGTTCCACTTTTATTTTATAATTCATTAAATATTCTGTCATATATTTGCTTGTTGTTTTCTGCTGGTTTAATATCTATGTAGAACATAGGCAATGGGCTCTTAGTTTTAAAGTGTTTGATATTGTATATATTTTCAACTGTGTGTCCAAGACTTTCTATTTCAGCTTTTAACTCTTGTTGTTCAACAGAATAGTGCATATTTTTTAATACCACTCTGAAAGCTCTGTTTTCTTTAGCTTGGTACGTATGAAATTCAGTTTTCTTTTCTTCAAGTGCTTTCACTATAATTGAGTAAGCTTCTTTTGTTTTTGGTTGTATTTTTACTTGATCAGAATTTAAAACTTTTATCTCGTAATTATCTTTGACTTCAGTAGTTAGCAGTCCTGTTAAAGGGGAAATATTTTTGACACCTTGTACAAAAATAGGAGGGGGTTTAGGAGTTTTATCTTCTTTAACTTCTTCATTGTCAACTTTCATTGTATCTTCATTTTCTAGTCCATCAAAGCGATTCGATGTTGTAGGTGAGTTCAACCAATAATCGTTAATTCTCGTTTGTTTGACTGTTCTCTTTTCTGGGCTTGATCTGCTTCTTTTTTTTGTATTTTCAACGACGGTCCATTCTTCATTTTGTTTTTGGCTTTGTAATGTGGGCTGTGAAGAGAGGTGGGTGGTGTATTGGGGTTGTTGGTGGTACATGGATGTCAAGTTATTAGAAATTATAGGATTACCTTGGTATTGCTGAATCTGTTCATTTGAATTTTGAAACTGTACTGGATACGCCACTGGTTGTTGTGTATACATTCCTGATGTTGTTGGTTGTTGCGTTTGATAAACAAACATCGGAGGATACGACATTTCTAACTATCACTAATCTTTATATTTATATTTTATATTTTACCGATTGTAGTTTAAAAATAATCATTATTAAGACCGGAACTTTTATCAATTTAACTGAATTGTTTTTACTGAACACTGATAAACTATTTAGCAGCAATCGACTGTATTCTTCGAAAGTCAAATGAATACTGTGAAGGAAATTAAAAATGAAATTATCAAACCTCTCACTATCCTTATTAATCAATGTATGAATAACGAATGCTTCCCTAACTGTTTAAAGACAGGGATTATAAAACCACTCTATAAAAATGGAGACAGGAGTCAAATGCAAAATTATCGACCCGTGTCAATATTATCAGTATTTTCAAAAATAATCGAAAAAGTAATAAAAACAAAAATAAATAAATTCCTAAATAATTACAATATAATATCTGAAAACCAGTATGGCTTTAGAGCAAAAAAATCGACAGAAGATGCAATATATGCGTTAACAACAAAATTGTACAAAACTTTGGATTCAAAAACCGCCGCGATTTCGATCTTCGTCGACCTCTCTAAAGCTTTCGATACTGTGTGTCACAAGCGTCTGTTAGATAAACTTCGATGTTATGGCTTACGCGGAAAAATATTTAATTTATTAAAAAGTTATCTAGAAAATAGGACTCAATATGTAGATGTTGAGGGGATACGTAGTGGTCAGAGAACGGTTTCTTATGGAGTTCCTCAGGGTACGGTACTGGGGCCGCTACTGTTTACTCTTTATATAAACAGTTTGCTTAACCTTAATTCTAAAGGAAATATTATAAGCTTCGCAGATGACACTGTAATAACGTATACAGCCGCAAATTGGAATGAGCTAAAAAGTATAATTCATGAAGACTTTAAATTAATAAGAAAGTGGTTTCAATTAAATAAATTAACTTTGAATATAGAAAAAACTAAATACTTAGCGTTCACATCTTATATAAACCAGCAACCAAACTTAGGACCACTGTATATAGACGATGATCTGCAAATTCCAGAATCAACGTCTATTACATATTTAGGTATTATTGTAGATCAACATCTCAAGTGGGACCTACAAATTCAAAATGTTACTAATAAAATTAGGGGACTACTTCTCAAGTTCAGATACCTACGTGACTTTCTAGATGAAAAACAAATTAAAATTTTATATTTCTCGTTGGTACAATCACACCTGATGTACGCCATTATTGGATGGGGTGGCGCAGCAGATTGTCACATGAAAAACTTAAATACAGTACAAAAATGGTTGATTAAAGTAATGCATCGGAAAAAAAAAACTTACCCTAGTAATGAACTTTTTAATGAAACCGGTTTGTTTGACATGAGACAACTGTACTGCCAAAATATACTAATTAACATTTTCAAAAATAAAGTAAAAATTAATTTTCCGCAACATGACTATTGTACCAGGGATCAAAATGCATATTTAACAACCTCTCACAAAACCATTGGTCAGCGTTGTCCCAGTTACTTTGCACCTAGATTGTATAATTTATTGCCTATCGATTTCAAAAATATCAGATATTTACGAAATTATAAAATTAGCATAAGGAGGTGGATCTCAAATCAAAATAGATGTATTTTCAATAATTTAATTGATCTCAAGTATTTACAGTAATTCTGTCATTGTACAACGTAGATATAAGCATTTCATTTAAAATTTCTTAATGTTATTACTTATTTAAACAAATTAATTTTATTTGTGTTTGTTTATTCTTAATTATTTATTTAGTGAATAAATTCTTTATATTAAAAATGTTCAACAAAACATATATTTAATTCCTGCACACAGGCATGACAAATGCCTCAGCAGTTTTCTATGTTTATATTAATTCTTTGTATGTTATGTAATTATGATAAATTTCAATAAACATTATTATTTATTATTATTATTTTTTTTTTTTTACTTCTGTGTCAACGGCATCGACTACTATGGCCATTAGCCTCGTGTTCTGCGTAGGCTTACTGTTTCCCAGCGCCACTTTAGGAACAGCACTGTTAATTAGAACCCAACAGTGAATGGTCGAATGAGGAATCACACCTGGTATATGAAAATCAACCCTTGGATTATGAGTCCAGTGCTCTACCGCTGAGCCACCCACCCCCCTTATTATTATTATTAGTATTATTATTATTATTATTATTATTATTATTATTATTATTATTATTATTATTATTATTATTATTATTATTATTATTATTATTATTATTATTATTATTATTATTATTATTTTTTTTTTTTTTTTTTTTTTTTTTTTTGTGAGAGCATCGACTGCCAGGGCCATTAGCTCATCTTAAGTGAAATTTAAACTAAATTCTTTTTATCATATCGATTGCTTTCAGGTAAGTTATTATCTTTTTATTTGATTCTTTATTGTTCCGTAATATATTATTTGTTTCAGGTGGGAGACCAATGAGGTGTCTTTGTAGTTCGAATCTATCACAGGTCAGAAGGTGAGTAATAGTTAGGCGTTCTCTGCATAGTTCACATCTTGGTCTCTGATCACCGGCAAGCAGGTATAGGTGAGTAATATTCGTGTGTCCTATTCGGACTCGGCATAATACTACCTGTTCACGTCTGGTGGTATCTTTGTAAAACCATTTGTCAATTGTAGGCTTGAGAGTACGTAGCTGTCCATCATATGTTATCCATCGATTTTGCCATGAAGTTTTTGTGTTTTCAATTATATGTTTTTTTAGGTCTTGGAATGGCACTGGAGTTCCCTCGTCTGTTGGCATATTGGATGCATTTTTTGCTGCCTGATCTGCTTTTCCGTTGCCAAGAATATCGCTGTGTCCGGGGATCCACATGATGGTGGCTTTTTTACCTATGGTTAAAAGGTGAGTATATAATTCGAAAATTATTTTACATAAGTTATTTTTTATAAATGTATTTTCCAAAGATTGAACGGCGCTTAAAGAGTCGGTGCATATTAGACAGAAAGGAAAAAAATAAAAGTGCTTGCCAAATGGCATACAATTCGGCTGTGTAAATGGAGCACTGGTGGTTTAAGCTCCAAAAATATTCTGTCTCGTCAACAACAATCGCAGAACCCACACCACTGTTAGTTTTAGAGCCGTCGGTGTATATTTTCATGCTGTTGGGGTATTTATCTATTTCTTCCATGAACAGTGTCCTGTACGTTGTTGAAGATGTTGCATCTTTTTTCCAGGCTGTGAGGTTTTTGTTAATGTCCAGGTCAGGAAGATTCCAAGGGGCAAGGTCAGAGATGTGATCAGTAAGAAGTGCATTTTGACTGATAGAGTGCTTCCTTGCAGCTTCAATATTCCGGATTCGCACAGGTCTTGTACAAGTTGTTCTGTTGGTGTAGTCATTATTTGAAAGAAAAATGGTATGATTAAGATGGTTTGGTTGAGCAGATATTTTTGATGCTTATGTCATTACTTGGGAGTCTCTTCTTAAATCAAGTGGCATTATTCCTGCATCAGATAGTACTGCAATGGTTGGGCTAGTTCGAAAGGCACCTGTAGCAAGTCTTACAGCAGATAATTGGATTTTGTCCAGCTGTTTCAGTTTTGAGGGTCTACATGAACCATACACTATAGCCCCATAGTCAATCCGTCCTTGGATTATGGATTCATATAGTTTTAATAAGACCTCTCTATCTGCACCCCACCTGATGCTTGACATGCATTTTAAAATATTTAAAGCTTTCTGACACTTCGCAACCAACTGACTAATTTGTTTGGACCAATATAGTTTTTGGTCCATAGTTAGTCCCAGGATTTTTATATGGTTACTAGGTGTGACAGTATGTCCTTGTATTTGCAGTTGAGGATCTGGGTGTTCCGTTCTCAATCTACAAAAGTGGATACATTTTGTTTTCTCTTGTGAAAATTGGAAACCCCTTGAGTTCGTGAGTTTGACGAGGTTGGTTATCTCATTATTTAAAGTTTCGTTAATTATCTCCATATACTTATGTCTATGAAAAATAATTAAGTCGTCTACATAAATCATTTTCTCAACGCTCGGTTGCGACTTTTCTAGTATACAGTTAATAGCGATGGCAAAAAGGGAGACACTTAGTACAGAGCCTTGTGGGATTCCATTTTCAAGGCATTTATGGGAGGATTCTATAGATCCGACTCTTGTAAAGAAAGCTTTGTATAATAACGGGTAGTTTACCTCTGAGTCCCCAGTCTTGTAACTGTTTAAGAATGGAATATCGCCACGTTCTATCATAGGCTTTCACCAAATCGGAAGTGACAGCTACTAAGTGTTCTCGGTTGAAGAATGCATCCTGTATTGCATTTTCCAAGTATACTAATGCGTCTACAGCCGAGTGTTTACTTCGACAGCCGACTTGGTTTTGGGATAAAAGGGATTCTGTTTCGATCCACCACATAAGACGAAAGTTGATCATTTTTTCAAAGATCTTGCCCAGGCAGCTTGTGAGTGAGATTGGGCGGTAGCTATTGGGGTCTGAAGGGCATTTTGTCGGTTTCAGGATTGGGATAATTGTCGCTATTTTCCATGTTTTTGGATAGATACCAGAGTCCCAAATTGTATTATACAGTTTCAGTAGTTTTGATTTCTCACTGGGAGGTAAGTGTTTTATCATGCAGTATAATATATTATCATGACCTGCTGCCGACTCTTTGCAACTTTCGAGAGCAAGATCCAGTTCTTTATAACCGAGCTCAAGGTTATACTGGCTGGCTAGTTGCGTACTGAAATTAAGGGGATTTTTTTCCTCGTTTGTTTTTATATTCAGAAAAGTTGCGTCATAGTTATTTGAACTACTGATATCTTCGAAATGTCGGACGGTTCAGTTAATGTTTCGTTCTGAATAACGAGAGCTGCTGGATAATTAAAGGTATTCTTACCAGCGATAATTCTAATCCTTCTCCAAATTTCATTTATTCCCACTTCCGGAGTTATTGTGGATATGTACTCTTCCCAGGATGCCTTTTTTGCAAGAGTGACTTTCTTTTTGGCACATGCTCTAGCTTTTTTAAACTTAACTAGGTTCTCTAACGTTGGGTTATTTTTAAATAAGTTGTAAGATTTTTTCCGTTCCAAAATTGCTTTTCTGATATCTTCGTTCCACCAAGGTACTGGCCGGTGAGATTTGGATATCTTTGTCATCGGTATACTAGCTTTAGCTGCGTGTATGATGGACTAGGTAAGGGTGTCAACGGCACTGTCAATATCATTCGGAAGGTTAGGGATATTGACTAGATTAGCGTATTTTGTCCAATTTGCTTTGCCAGGTAACCATCTTTCCTTAATTGTAAATGGTCACTAGAATAAAGGTCTTCCAAAGTATTCCAATTAAATCGAGGGCCAAGTTGGGGGGAACATAAGCTAAGGTCAATGGCAGAAGTCTCCCCGTTAATTGCATTAAAATGTGTCGGCTTTCCATTATTTAATAGTAATAAACTCCTGTCTTCTATCAAAGCCTCTACACGCCGTCCCCTAGTATCCAACAATTGAGATCTTCTGGGGTTCACTCGGGAGTGAATTGCAGGGCGTATATTAGTATTATTATTATTATTATTATTATTATTATTATTATTATTATTATTATTACTATTATTATTATTATTATTATTATTATTATTATTATTAATTATGTTACTTGTGACTATAGCAATATAGTACAAAATTATTATTGTTTAAAATTGGTTATGAGGTAAATTTATAACGAGTCAAAATACCCATTAAACAGTAATCTTTTCTATACTAACAAATGGTGAACTATAGAAGCAACATTATTGTGTTACATTTTCTATATTCGTTAAAAATATTTATTTTTATTTTAATATTTTCAAAAGTTTGGCACCCTTTTCCAAGATAATACTAGACATAACCTTCATGCAGGTGTAGTATTGATCTATTAACATCATATTGATCTGTTGGAAAAAAAATATTTAAGAGAGTAAACGCAACGATCCAAAAATATATTTAGATGTCAAAATTATAAAATTGTCAATTGGAATATTACCAACATAAATTAAAAAAATTAAAAGATAACTAAACATTTTGTAACTTGATTTGATTAAAGAAAAAAAGGTTGTTGTTGAAAAAATTGAAATTGGGGAAAAATGTTTTGAAGAAGAGAGATTTTTTGAAAAGATTAATTTACGAGAATGAAATTGTATGTATAAGGTAATATAGAATTGGCAAGAAGTGCTGAATTGGACTATTCAAAGCAAAACAACTGTCCATTATATTAATATTTATTTTAATTTATGATAATTTGAAGTTAGTTGGAACAATTTCGACTTTTGTTTGCACCTTGGTACTAAAAAACTTTTCTGATGTTTGCGTTGTTGTATTTTAATAATTGTTCTTGTTCTCTATTTAATTTAATTGGGATAAGGAGTATATGAGTTTTAAATGAATGTTTATTTGATAATTAAATAATTAAATTTCAATAACTTTTGAAATTTTGTTGTTCTGTAAATTTATAAAATAAAAGTATAATAACTGTTTTTCGAAGTATAAAATTCTGTGTAAGATATTTATAAACAGACAATACAACTACTAAAAAATAGTTACGAGGGTAATAAAAAATTTAAATTGGGCAACAGGAATTAGATTAATAATCAAGGTCAAAATTGTGGGATTTCTTTTTAAATTGTAGAGTAATAAAATTAAGTTTTTAAAAAAAAAAAGGAATTTTAAATACAATATTAATTTGTCTTTAAATTAAATAAACAAATTACAAGTATTTCTACTTTAAAGTGAAATATAAGTTTTGCTATATATTAAAAAGCTAGGTAAGTTAAGTTTTCATTCAATTATTGATATGAGTTTAAATTTAATGAAAATAATTTGTGCTCTGTCAGAACCCCATAGAGTGCAGATTGACAGTTTTTGATCTCTGAGAATTGAAATTTTAAATTAAAAATATATTGGCGCTCCACTAAATTAAATAATAATTAATTTAAAACATATTTTTAAAATCACTATATTATATAACAATATTTTGAAATATGAAAAAGTATCGTTTGTCTATTTATTTACATAAAGAATTTTGGTGATCAGATCAAACCGTCAAAATTAAAAATTGGTTTTATTTTTAGAACAATAAAACAATTATTGAACTACAGGAACGGATTTTGTAATAATCGTAGAATATGAAACATCCACGATTTCTTTAAACATCCTATTCAAACAAACGCCCCTAAAAGAACGCGGTATATTTTGTTGGAAGCCAGGAAATTAGCTACCCTGTTCTGCTCGGTGGAGATAATTGAGATTAGAAGGATAGTTTATTTAGCAGTATAGGAGGATTCGGCATTACCCACTCGTCTTTTTAATACTTTGTAACAACATTAAAGTTTAATTAATTAGAAGCAAGATTAAAATGATACTATACAACTACTCAACATCTGTAGGTCTTTCAAATAACTTTTACAGTATTTTTCCAAGAGATGAGATTTATTTATAAATAATAGGTCTACTATAACTTAGGTCATAATTGTTGTTGGGCAGCTAGAAGTCATTTCCCAAGTAATTTGCTTCGTAGAATCCAAATCCGGGGTCGCAATTAGGTGATCATGTTAGGAGGTACATGGAGTTTCTTCGGCCTCCAAGGTCTTCAGGCATTACCCATCTACACTTCTTTTTGTGAGACTACATAAAAGAAAAGGTTAGGAGGCCATTTCAAGATGCTGATCATCTTGAGAGACTATACTTAACTCCAGACGTAATTAGAAATGTCATAAAAGAATTTAATCGAAGAACAATGATCTCTAGAAAAAGACATTGGATGTGTTACATATTCCCAATAAAATTCCATTAGTTACATTGTATTATGTATGTAATTGTTGTTAATCTGATCAGAAAGTTATCAATTTTTTTTATAAAAATGCGACAACCAAAATCAATGTAACAATTTTTTAATTATTTTCTTATTACTTTATTCAATAAATAATTTATCAATTGCTGACGTTATTAACATATTTCGTTTTTATCTGGAGAGGCCACGAATATATAAGAATGTACCTACTTAATAACAATTTTAATGAACATTGCTCTCCAATACAATTTGAACATATTTTATTCTAAATCATCATTTTTTTATTCAATTCTAGCAAATGTTTTAAAAGTTTTATACTTGATTATAGATTTACAGGTAATGCAAAGCTTTTATCAAGTGATCTAAATCTCGTCTGTCCAATGATAACAAAAAATATTAAAGAAAAAAAACAATTCAAAATGGGTAAATAATGATATTATAAAAATGGGAAATAACTTAAAGCATATGTTTTGACTTACAAAAAATATCCCCGATAACCACATTTTAGAGCAATATTAGATAAAAAAAAACTCTAGTCACAAAAAACATGCAAGAAAAACAAAAAAAATATTTTGGAAAACTGTAAATTCTAAATTAGGTAAATAAACCTATACTAACATTAACACAATTCAAGTTAATGGTTCATTAGTATCTCAAAAATGATATTGCCAACAAGTTCGTAAATCATTTTTCATCAAGTGTTCAAAAATTTATTTCCAAAATAATGATTTTAACAATTATACCTCTAAGTTTGTACAACATACATTTCATTATTAGGAAGTTATTGAAGTATAAGTATTACAAACGATTTCATCTTTGAACAATACAAATGCAAATGGCATTGACTGAATTTCAACCAAAATAATTAAATTGATGGCTCCTCATAATCCTAAAACGTTTGCTCAGATAATTAATTCATCTGCGTTACAAGGAGCTTTTCCTAATGTTCTAAAAGTAGGAGTTATAATACACATTTTCAAAAAAGAAAGCCAGACATCACTAAATAATTACAGACCTGTTGCCATACCTACTATATTCGGGAAAATTACAATATACTCTCAAGTTGCCAACATGGTTTTCTACCAGATAAGTCAACGGAGAGTGCAGGTACAGACTTTTTAAAAATGTAACTCGTGTAGTACCACAGGGCTCTGTTCTAGGACCGTTAATATTTCTGCTTTATATTAATGATAGTTAAAACCAACATTTATAACTAATCAATTGCTACAGGTATATTATGCAATTATAACCTATAAAAGAACTATTCTTTGTAGCTCAGAAAAGAGCAAGTAGGCCTATTTTAAAGTACACGGCAGTTTTTGATACGGAAATGGCTTTCGGTGGATTTCTCCCAAACTTCAGAAATTTATTCGTCATCCCATCTCGATCAAAAGTGTCCACGGGCCCAAGTCAATCCTATGTACAGATTTCGAGCTAGCGCGAGTTTAACCTAATTAGATATATGCGCATTTATCGGCAAGTTAGCTGTTCACCGCTTTACGGATATGGTTTATATGATGGATATATGTTAAACACACCCACATACACACACACGCAAACATACAGCGTCTTTTAGAAGATTTTATTTTGATTTCTAAACTTTTTTAAGAATTTATTTTTTTATTTTATTGGCATGGCCCTCCCTAGAGTTCTGAATAGTTGATATTGGTTCAACAACTAGAGTCTGGATATGCAAGTAAACCTTTGAGTGGTTTTCAACAAGAAGAAAACACACGTTATACAAACCAAAATTATTCGTTGTATTGAATATTTTTTCAAACACTCAAACATCCCATTACACGTTTTTAAATTTCATAAGAGTGGTTCATCATCCAATATAACCGTGAAACAGAAATATTCTTCTATGCAGTGCAAAAAACAGGCGGCAAATCAAAGGGCTTTAAAACAAATAACAATAGAGGGAAAATAATTACACAGGTCTAAAAAATAAACAAAGGTCGGGACTATTTGACCAGACCACGTTATTCCTAGGTATTTTGGCGCCCTGAATCCGAATCCGGGCTCCGTTTTTTCCCAGCACGTCACGGAAATGAGATTTCAAGGTCATTTATGGATACTACATTCTGTGAGTCGGAAAAATATACAAATATTTTAATCAGCAACCAAACCAACTCTCCCCCCGTTTTAGAGAATGCTGAACACGATGACGGTGGTTAAAATTCTTTTGGAGGTGACCCAACACCCCAATCGATCAAAAATCACCCCAAAAATGGGGTAATCGCGTATTCCGCATATTCCATCGGTAAAATATTCCCTGTGCCCCGTTTTCAAGGATGCTGAACACGATGGAGTTATCCAAAATTACTTTCGACTTGACCTCACCCCTCAAACGACCAAAAACCTCCCCCAAAATGTAGGAATCGCGGATTCCGCGTCTTCCACCGGCAAAATATATCTTCCCCCTCCTTTTCGAGGATCCTAAACACGATGGCGGTATTCAAATTTTTTTCGACTTAGTCCCACCTCCAAAACGGCCAAAAATCACCCTTCACAGGGTGAATTTTTTTTGAGAAAACGTTAATACCCGCGAAAATTTTTCACCCTGTAGAGAGTGATTTTTGGCCGTTTGGGGGGTGGGACTTAGTCTAAATTAATTTTGAATACCGCCATCGTATTCAGCATCCTCGAAAACGGGGATGGGGATGATATATTTTGCCGGTGGAAGATGCGGAATCAACGATTCCCCCATTTTGGGGGTGGTATTTGGCCGTTTGAGGGGTGGGGTCAAGTCGAAAATAATTTTTTGAATACCGCCATAGTATTCAGCATCCTCCAAAAGGAGGGGGAAGATATATTTTGCCGGTGGAAGTCGCGGAGGGGGAGAGTTGGTTTGGTTGCTGCTTAAAACATTTGTATATTTTTCCGACTCACAGAATGTAGTATATATAAATGACCTTGAAATCTCGTTTCCGTGACGTGCTGGGAAAAAACTGAGCCCCGATTCGGATTCAGGGTGCCAAAATACCTAGGAATAACGTGGTCTGGTCAAATAGTCCCGACCTTTGTTTTTTTTTTGTAAACCTGTTATTTTTGCGGACAGTGCATTTTACTATCTTAGCGGTAAGCCGTGAGCGGTGGCGGTGAGCGGTAAGAATCGAACTTTCGACCATATAACTAGGAGTATTCTTTAACCTACCCCAGTTTTTTGACTGCATCCTAAAGATTTTTCCTCGTATTTCTTGGATTTAAACTTTTTTCTTCAAATAGTCAGTTAAGACTACCCTTCAGTTTTATATCTATACAGGGGTATGTACATGCTCCATATTGTTTTTCCTACACAAGCTATCGGTTTGATTTTGTTTTAAACAATAGGAACGACAATGAGCACATTATGTCAATTTTTGTGTCAAAATAACGTCCTGAAGAGGTCCACAAAAAATTCAGAACTTCAGAACTATTCAAGATAACTTAATCAATATTTTTCCAGTCCTTAAGTTTCAGCGCATCTTTCGAGATGTAGGCGAACTCGGAGTCGATGTTCTAGCTGCTACTACGATTTTTTGAAAATGACAAATTACAAATAGCAATAACTCTACTTTTTCAGATGCATCACCCTATATCTTATTGCATCTTTGCATGGCATTTTTTAAGAGCTTTTGCTGATATATGGTTTGTTGGGTTTATTTTGTAAAACTTGCGAGATTTATTGCAAAATTAGAAATGTTGTATATTCTTGTCAGTCGTCAAAAAAGTCGTTCATTGAGATTATAGCGTAGAAATATGAATACTTGCCATTTTTCGAAAAAAGAGCTGTTTAAAAAAAACTAGTGAACTTAGCCATAGAGAATACTTGATGAAATTTATGGAGCCTTTGTTCGCGCTTCTTATGGATCTATAATATACAGGGTGTTCCATTTGAAATAAGGAAGATTCTGCAAATTTTTATTGACAGCAAGTGGCAAGCAAGCTGTTTTTGATACCCTGTATATCACAGGTCGATTTCAGATACATCGTTTGAGAAAGTCACCAATATACAATATTTGACCAAACATACATTTTAATGGGACTTGTCATAACTACATAATTTCAAATAATCTGAGTGACGAATATTGAAAAAAAAATCTTGAAAACCGTCAATATTTTATTGAAATAAACATACATGAAGTATCTTTTATTTTTCATGTAGAAACCAAAAAAGTGATAAAAAATACAGGTTGCCATTTAAAAAAACAAAGTTGGGAACCGCCCAAGAGAAGTTGAACATCCTGTGTGACTGAATTTTTTTTTATTTTGTCGAGCTCGATCAATATGGTAACATTATATTGTTCTTCTATCAGACATCAGACACATGACATGACAGGCCAGGCGCTCATAACCATAGATAGAAAGATGTCATCCATCAAGCCGAACGCGCCAAATTTAAAATAAGACATATCTTCTTTACATATCCCCACTTAGAGAAGAAATTTTTTTTTAAATTTTCGTTAACTTGCGTCCGTTTAATGTAGAAATTGGAATAAGTTTTGTGATATGGAAAAGATTTGATTTTTTTTCGATGACCTGTATCTATTTTGTATATTGAATTTGAGATTTTTTCCAACAATCTTATGTGGTCCAATTTTTATTTCCTCCAATTTCTTTATATTTAGCTTGTTTCCATTTTCCACGTACACTATGTATTTTCAAGTGCTGTTTTTCTGTCGCTGATCCAGTCACTATTTGATTTTTCTTGCTTTTATTCATTTGGTAAAATGGTGACATCTGTACTATATAAAAGATATCTTGAAGCCAGTGACTGAGTGATTAGTATCATTATATTTATTTACGCATTCTTCAGCTATTATTCATTTTACCGTTGAAGCGTAAACAAGTATCCGTAAGCGATTTCGATACGAAAACAAAAGTTAAAATCGAGTATTATGTTACACCATTGATACCGGCGGTCAATGACACGGCCGCAATTATCGTGTTGTAATAAATAAAAATAAAGTGTCTCGATGCACCAACAATCACCTGTGTTTCGTGTGTCGATGGTGGATGTAGGTCAACAGAATATTTCGCTGTTTCAGGAAAATTTTGCTAGATCTCAAAATGAACAAACACTATACAATACTTGGAAAAATTCCGAAAATGAAAAAAGTTGTTTAGTAAACAAATTAAATACTATACAACAACAATTAGATCAAATGCAAAAAGATCACTCAGATCTGCTAAAGAAATTATCTCTTCCTCCACAGGAAGAGGAAAAAGATAAAATAGAATATCACACTGATGAAGAAGAATTAGCTAGAGAGACAGAGTGGATAAGAAAGAAACAGGGAAACAACAAGAAAAGAAGAATGGATACCTCACTCTCACCTCCACAAACTGTCTCAATTACTCAACAGATAAAAGTCAAAAAAACCTCTTATGCCTCCACCAATAGCGGTAGATGGCATTGTCAACTTTAAAGCTCTTCACGAGGAATTAAACAGAATGGTGATAGGCCATCAAATCAAAATTATCAGTAATGATAATATCAAAATTAAGTTATAGAAAAGTCTCAAAAATGCTTGGAGATAATGGGTATTCTTGGTATACCTAGGAGAACAAACAGAAGATACCAATCAGAGTTATTGCTAATAAATTACATAATGAATGAGACCCAAAGGCAATTGTAGATGACCTTCGAAGAAGGTATTAGAAGCCACTAAAAAACTTAAGTTTAAAACTAAGCAACCGCTAAACATGTTTATGTTGACATTTAAACATGATGAAGATGTAAATAAAATCTATTGTATTACGGATATACTGGGAATCAGGGTTGAAATTAAACCAATTAAAAAAATCGGATGTGGCCATGCACATGACTTTACCATACTTTAACGGCCATACGGGCTCATAATCCAATTACTCGTACATATTTAAGGCAGGCCATGCCTGGCAAGAGCGTGAAACAAAACACTTCTACTGCGCTTGCGCTATTATGCAACTATGTTATTCCATATTTTATTTTTAACTCGCTTATAATACAAAATTTGAAAAAAGTTTTTAAACAAAATTTATAGTAAATTTAATTTAAAATAAATTTTTTCTCTTAATATTTTTAAAAATTATAAAATTTATCATACTAACCATCCTGACAATGCAGCGAGAGGTGGAAGTGCCATAATAATTAAGGATAATATCTTACATCATGAAGAAATAGAATATAAGACCAGAAAAATCCAGGCTACTGCAGTAAGTGTGAGCATTAGACACTCTCAGATTACTCTAGTTGCTGCCTATTGCCCACCAAGATATTCTTTGAAGAAAAACCAATATATAGATTTCCTATCTAATCAGAGAAACACATTTATTATTGGCGGTGACTTTAATGCCAAAAATACCCACTGGGGATCTATATTAACGACCACTAAAGGTAAAGAACTTTTAGAAGCAATGAAAGAATATAAGTGTGAAGATCCACTGGAAAGCCTACCTATTGGCCAACCGATCCCAAGAAGATTCCAGACCTTATTGATTTCTTTATAATCAAAAACATATAGGTCAACTTTTTAGAAATAGAAGAAGGATGGGACATGAATTCTGATCATTCCCCTATCATCTTAACACTTAACACTTAATACTGAAAACATTATTAAAAAGAAAATAACCCTACATTGACTAACAAATTAACAGATTGGAAAAGCTTCAAAATCATTCTTGAAGAAAAAATTAATCTATCTATTACTTTAAGAAATAAACAACAACTAGACGACGAAGTGAAATTGCTTAATGATAATATCCAACAAGCAGCTTGGGAAACTACAACTGCTATTAATAGAAGGACGGTAGGAAACAACTATCCTAGAGAAATAAGGGAACTAAACTCTGAAAAAAGAAAGCTTAGTAGAAAATGGCAGCAAACTAGAGCCCCACAAGATAAAACTATACTCAAGAATGCCACCCAAAGACGCAAAAGAGAAATACAACAAATTAAAGCAGAATCGATTAGTATTTACCTAAGAGAATTGACAGACGACATTAGTACTGATTATTCACTCTGGAAAGCTACTAAGAGATTGAAAAGACCCATAATGCGAATACCACCTGTCAGATTGGAAGATGGTAAATGGGCTAGAAATAATGAGCAAAAAGCAACAAGATTTGCAAATCATCTAGAAAAAATCTTTCAACCTCATGAAGATCAAGATGAAGAACCCACTCTGGAAGATCAGCCACAGATTGGTCAAGAAATAGAATTTACCTCTCCCAAAGAAGTAATTACCGAAATAAAAGAAAATATCAATCCGAAAAAAGCTCCAGGTTTTGACTTAATTACTGGAGAAATTTAAAAACAATTACCCAAAAAAGCAATAATTAAAATAACTAACCTAATAAATGCTGCCTTCAGATTGAAGTATGTACCCAGCCTTTGGAAAATTGCGGAAGTCATAATGATACCCAAGCCAGGGAAACCATCACATGAGGCATCGTCATACAGACCGATCTCATTACTGCCTGTTATGTCGAAACTATTTGAGAAACTCCTACTCAAAAGACTAAAACCACTTATCGAAGAAAGAGAAATTATCCCTGATCACCAATTTGGATTTAGAAATAAGCATTCTACGATCGACCAAGTTCATTGAATAACCAACATTATAGAGAAATCATTAGAAGAGAAAAACATTTGTGCTACTATCTTTCTTGATGTAGCACAAGCGTTTGATAAGGTTTGGCATGAAGGCTTAATACATAAGCTCAAGCTTTTCCTTCCAAAACAGTATACAGATATCCTCCATCCATATATGTATATCGGAAAGATACTTTTGAATTAGGCAAGAAGAAGCCTATTCCGATCTTAAAGAAATTAAGGCTGGAGTACCACAAGGAAGTGTCCTAGGACCTGTCCTATACTTACTGTACACATGTGATATTCCAGAGTTAGAAAACAATACCATAGCCACCTTCGCCGACGACATAGCCATTCTAGCGGTAGGAAAGAGCAATGAAGAAGCAACCCACAAGCTGCAAACAGCCGTCCACCTTATCTATGACTGAACGAAGAGATGGAAAATTAAACTTAATGAAACTAAATCACTCCACATTAACTTTACAAACAAAAGGATAGATCATATTCCAGTCAGAATAAACAATAACCTGATTCCATATTTAAACACAGCAAAATACTTAGTTATTACATTAGATGCCAAACTCCGATGGAAAGTGCATGTTAAAAAGAAAAGAGAAGAACTTGGACTGAAATATAGAAAAATGTACTGGCTAATTGGAAGAAACTCCACTCTGTCTCTACATAATAAGCTTATGCTTTATAAGCAGATACTTAAGCCTTTATGGACCTATGGTATCCAACTATGGGGATGCACCAAAGCAAGCAACTTAGCAATCATCCAAAGATTTCAAAACAAAGCACTGAGGAACATAGTAAATTCCCCTTGGTACATTCGTAATAGTGACCCCACAGGGATCTGGAAATGGACACTGTTGACCAGACCATCAAAAAATTAGCCAAAACTCATGAAGAAAGACTTCCATCCGATCCAGCTCCTAGACAATACTGAGTTAGAAAGAAGACTTAAGAGGATCAAGCCCTTTGAGTTAGTTTAGTGTTTTTAGTGCAAAAGCAGAGCTTATGTGTGCACGTTAAAGTTTAGTGCAATCCTTTCTACAGAACCTAAGGAACGCTGATGAGTATACCTTAGTTTTAAATTTCAAACTCTATTAGATTAAGTTAGAATTAAATTGCTCATTGGTCACTGTTGACCAGATTGTAATATACTAAATGCCTTTATGGGTGTTTAATAATAAAAAAAAAATTCTTTAGCTATTTTTGTCCAGGCTCTCTTTATTGTTTTTTCATTTATCTTGCATCTGATTTTGTTTACTAATGTTTGATTCAGTCTTTCATTTAGTCCATTGGAGAATGGTGCATTTACATAAAGAAAAATAATTCCTGTTTTGTAAAAGTAAATGATACTAATAACTACCCTACCAGAAATGGAAATATGTTGCGTTCGTTGTAATCAGGAATTAAGAAGATATGCTCCATTAACAGCTTTAAATAGGCTTTAAAAAAATTTTGTTGAAAAATGTTACTATGACACCAGAGGTTTTATGTTAAATTAAGCACTGTGTTTAATAAATTATTATTATTATTAAGTATTTTTTTGTGAAATACCTATAAGAAAAACTTTTTGGGACACTGAATAAATACTTGATATGTTTAGTTAGAAAACTTAAATTTTTAATTGACAACTTTAAAAAACATTTAGTAATACATTGTTTTCATGCCAAATTTTAATTATTTTATTTAAATACATTCATTCTAAAAGTTTTGATTATATATTGTAAATATTTTTTAATATAGTGAATACATGTTAAATATTTTTAACAATTAATGTTTATGAAGTGTTTTTCTGGCATATATTAATTTTATATAATTTGCGGCAATAAGCGGCTTCTTTTAATATTATTAGAATTAAATTATGAATTCCAGTGGCGTCCCACAAGGTAATTTAATTAGTATTAGGACAAATCATTGTACGCCTCTGTTTTTTTGTATGTTTATTACTTTATTTATTAAATAAGTACTTAAATTACTATGGGATGCAATATATCTTATTAAATTGTAGCAGCCATAATTGTTTATCTACCCTAGCACCCTCGTCAAGTTCGTGGTAGGTTGTTTTCTCAATACAATTTTTTTAATCCACTTAATGGCTTCAAAGTCAGATAAAAAAAGGTCGTTATCGATCTCTGCCGAATCTCTTTACTGAAATTATTTTAATGAGTGAAATTCTCAGACATTTACCGGATTTTAATATTAATAAAATGTAAATATCAATTAGAAAATTATTCCATAATATGCACTTAAAAATTCTAATAATTAATTGACATATTAAACTTGCATTTTAGATCGATACGATCCTATCATCTTTTGTTAACCTCGACTAGTGCCTAAAGAGAATTAATCACATTTATCATAAAAAAATTTAAACTTCATTTAACAAAATTGAGACTTACTTATCTTAGGGTACCTTTGATTAAGATAGGTAAAATGACTTTATCCTTGCAATTATAATCATATCGATGGAAAATGTTTTTGGGCAATCAAGCAACAGTTTCAATGTTCCATAATTCGTGCTCCTGTAGAGGCCAAAAATATTTTATTTCGGCACCTTGCCGACGAAAAATTCTAGAAAAATTAGAAAATTTAGTGCATTTTAAGGTCTTTCAACTAGATATTTTTCGTAAGTAATATCATAAGGGCAAAAAATCGAAAAAACACGTAGCTAAGTAATATTTTAACAAGAAGCATTACTTTGCATTGTGTTTTTTCGATTTTTTTCACAGGAAAAATTAGATGCCCGAATGGTATTTGACAAGACCATTTCATGAGTAACATACTATTCTGCATACACATAGCTTACAAAACATACTACCTATTATATACGCATACATAATAAATATGTAGGTATTAATTTGAAAACTGAAAAACAGGTAATTTATTTAATCACAAAATACTATAAGCTTAATTATTTATGGTACAATTAAAATATAAATTGGAATTTTGGTATGCAGTAGGAGTATTGTTTGAAATCTTTGTTAACTCATTGATAACGTTGGGTGTAGGCGTCACTTCTAAGGGTGTTTATGATGTTGTAATAATGCTCATGCGCAGATAAGGCTTAATGGAGTTGGCTGAACTGTGGCCAGTAATTTTAATTAATTGTTGTTCACCGACCCCTCCTTTAGCCAGGTTACTGACTGCTGTCGACCGCATAGAGTGGTTTGTTACTTTTATTTCTTTTGTATTTATACCTGCCTTCTCTGCTTCTCTGCTGCTTCTTTAGTCCATTTTGAAAGAAAACGGGAACAAAACATTTAACAATAAATGGTAAAACTTAATTACAAATAACTAGTACAATAGTTTAGACTAGTTGAGCAATTCACTGAAGTGAATGTTTTAAAATTGAAATTGAAAATTGAAATTGCAAATCTATATATATATATATATATATATATATATATATATATATATATATATATATATATATATATATATATATATAGTTTAAGTAGAAAAAATTCGTGGGAATCAGTCAATATAAAATAAATTAGTTTGATTTCTTCGTGATTGACTATAATAATGTCAAAATTCTTGATAATGAACGAAATCTCAATAAGCGTCTCTTTCTTGAAATGGTTCATATAAATAACAATCAAAATTCAATGAATAAAAGAACAGACATCAATGACCTGAGTACAATATACACATTTCTATTAAAAAAACATAAAGAAAATTTCTCAACTCGTCCTCCTTGAATTGATATTTATTATTATTTTTTTATATATATATTTACACATTCTTATACTTTTTATAATCACACTCTGTATGTTATAATTGTATTCTGAAGTTTTTGGAAACTGTCATTTTGTCATTTTAAAATATTTTAACACCGATGTTTCTTTTTGTATTTAATTTTTTCCGTATTTCATGTTATTAGTCTTGAAAAAGAAAATAAACGTTTTCGAAAGCTTGACCAAAACGAAGAAATCAAACTAATTTATTTTATATTGACTGATTCCCACGAATTTTTTCTACTTAAACTATTATTGAACAGTCACGAAAATATCCACTTATATATATATAGTACTCAGGTCATTGATGTCTGTTCTTTTATTCATTGAATTTTGATTGTTATTTATATGAACCATTTCAAGAAAGACACGCTTATAGAGATTTCGTTCATTATCGAGAATTTTGACATTATTATAGTCAATCACATGATCTTTATCTATTACATGTTCAGCAAGGCGACAAGATCTCACATTCCTTCTGCAGTCACTTTTGTTTGAAGTTATTCTATCTTTAAGAATTCTACTTGTTTGACCAATGTATACTTCTCACAGCTGCTGCATGGGATTTCATAGATTATATTTGATTTATTTTTGACTGGTATGGGTGTTTTCAATTTAGAATGTATATATATATATATATATATATGCATTTCTACCTAAAAAATTGTTGGGCCTCATTTTAAATTACACGGATGGTTTATTAAAAATTAAAAAAAATATCGTTTTATTGACATAGTTAGATAATTAAATTAAACAAAAAATTATTGTTTCATTTATAAAATTGTATCAAAGGGTTGTCTCTACATTTCTGAAAAACTTACTTTTTAAGTGATATTTTCAAGTTTAAGGGAATTTTGCATAATGGCGGCGTTTGTTAAACGGCTATACCTGTAAATAAAGATGGCGCAATATAATACAATAATATTGTTCCATTCTCCACGTTATATAATTTTTTTGTTTTATTTGCAACTCTATATGATATTAAAGTCCGGTAATGTTGTTTAAATACGCGCTATACAACTTTATTTTAAATGATTCAACAAGTGTACCTTCACAAATTTTGGAGGGTTGCCAGATTTAAACTTTTTTTACAACTGCATTTAATTACTGATAAAGAACCTGTTTGTACGCAATACGCCATACTTCCTAAAAACTTGGATGTAACACGATATGGTACTACATAGAGTTCACAGAAAAATATCTATATGAAAATCGCCGCTTATTAGATTAGATTATTATTTAGCACACAATTTTGTTAAGTAATTTTCAAAATTTCCATCCTTCCAACCAGTGAGTGAGACTCATTACCCCTAGATCAATAATCAAAACTTTAATTTTTTTCCATTGGGATGGTGGATCCATTTTTGCAAATTGACTCAATGAGATTATGTATAATCAGATTTTATAACGCAGAATTTGGGAGACTTTTATCTTTGTAAACTATATTTTTGTTCTATAAACAATTTATAATAGGGTCAACGGATGTAGTTACAGATTAATTATAAAAGGTTTTTATAATTGTTGTATAATGCTGCCGAACTTTAATACAACTTGTTATATAATCTTTATAGGAATATTGCATAACGCAGATATTAAAGGTTATAGGAATAGGTTTACAACTGTAATATGATCTTTATACATTTCTTTTAAAATATTTTTATAAAGATTGTATATAGCTTTATAGACTTGTTATAAAATGTTTATGTTTAAAAAAGATTTTATTCTATAATATAAGTTGTAAGAACATTTATACAACAATATTATAGAAACATTTTCTTACAAAACACAATTGTCGTAATCAAACACACTAAGAAATAAAACAATTCTTTAAGTGGCACTAAGCGATAACTATAGAACAAATTATTTCGTCTATTTCGCTAGTTGGGATGTTATACAGGGTATGAAAAACAGCTTGCCACATATTGTCAATAAAAATTTGCAGAATCTTTCTTATTTCAAATAGAACACCCTATATATTATCAACCCATAAGAAGCGCCAACAAAGGCTCTACAAGTTTCATCAAGTATTCCCCTATGGTCATATTCACCAGTTTTTCTTAAAAAAGATCTTTTTTTCGAAAAATGGTAAATATTCATATTTCTACGCCATAATCTCAATGTAGACCAGGGTCGACAATTTTTTAAAACCAAAAAAAATAATAGTAGGATGAAACCCATTGGAAAAGGAAGAGAATATAACAAAAATGAACGGAAAAATAATTTACGGGCGATCTGAGGTCGGGAAGTGGAAGGCGGTGACTTTTTAAGGGTAAAAAACTGTTTATCTCGATTTCTTGCAAAACTACAAGTCCTATGGAAAAAATATTTGCTTTCTCGATATTAAGTCAAAATAAGGTGAGAAAATAAATATTTTAAATCAATAGAATTACAGTGTTTGGGACATAAAAAGGGAAGTCTTCACCAAATCTCGTGAAAAAAATTTTTTTTTATAAAAGAATAATAAAAAACCAAAAACTTGGTTATTTCAATTTTTCAGATAAATTTTGAGGTTATGTGAAAAAAGTGTAAATAAAAAAGTTGTAGACATTTTTATTACCTACACCTTAGCCATTGAACTTTTTTCCATAGGACATAGTTTTGCCGGAAATCGAGATAAACAGTTTTTTACCCTTAAAAAATTTTTCCGTAAATTATTTTTCCTTTCATTTTTGTTATATCCTCTTCCTTTTCCAATGGGTTTCATCCTACTATTTTTTTTTTCACTTTTTACCATTTTCAAAGGCTTCAGCGCTGGTCTAATGCAGAGTTTCTCAAAGTGTGGACCGCGGACCCCCAGGGGTCTGCGAGCCCATACCAGGGGGTCCGCGGAACTAGCTTAAGGCCTAAGGAATGTGTAAAAAAAATTATAGACTGCTGTTAATAAACGCTATTTTGTGTTTGAAATTAATAGCACTTTCTATACAGTTCTATATAAAAACAAATCAAAACGAATTCTGTATTAAAATTTGGTAAAAAAGTTGTTAGTAAAAAAACATTGTTAAACCTTCAAGTGGTAATAATTTTTATTATGAATGTGAGGGTATGCAAATGTAAAATTGATAAATTATATACTTTGATATACTGTATTATCTAATTATTATTCTAATTAAATCTAATTTATATATTTTCAAGATTGAATATAAACTTAATATTTTTTATCTCTGGTGTTTCATCAAATTCAAAATTAAATTAAGGGCGCGGTCTTGTACGTCAAATATCAGCCAAATTATGTCAAATAAGATGCTGTTACAGAAATCATTCTAGAAATTCACTGTTTATTATGTTTAATACAAGGGGAGAACAATATTTAGTATCATCAAAATGTATAATCTTAACTTTTTATTTTTCATTTATTTTCTTTGTAGGTATATTTTATTTATACAGAGCCTTTCAATGAAAACGATACTTCCATAAGATCTTTCTTTTAATTCTTAAAATTAAAATAATTTGTTACTGCGGCATTGATAATATCAAAATAACATTTTCTTTTCAGTTATTTGTTCCTCGTTATGAAGTACCTACTTATGTGAGAAACGAAAGAAAAATTAACCACGCGAACGATGAATAATTACGATTTAGGTGAACATGTCAAAGATATTTACAAGTCGGAAACAATTCGAAATAAAATGCCCTTTTCAAATGTATAGATACAGAGTGATGTTATTGCTCATTTCAAAGTTAGTATATAGCTATGATAACTATCGACACGTGTCAAGTTGCATAGGCGCTTCTTTGTAGATCAAAGAGCCACTCTTTAAGTCAAGGCGGCAGGCTTCCTTTGAACTTTGGTTCAGCTCACGGTGGCCCTAGACTCCTAGATAATTGTATCAAAGGAGTAAGCCGCTTTAGCAATATTGTTTCCTCGGTTTTATTGGTTCAAATTTTCTCCCGAATTTTTCTTGAAGACTATTTAAACCCGAGATCCTTGATGTTATTTAAAAAGTAAGCTTTATCATCTATTTATATTTTTGTTGTTGAACTATGCTTATTATTTTCAACACCTTTGAAAATGAATATTGACTATAGCTCAATGTTTAATTTGTTAATCCTTAACTAAGACCTAAATAGAATTAAAAAATGCAAAATCTCGCATCCCACTGTAATAGGTTATGCCGTTGTCTCTATAAAGGTATATACAGACAACACTCGTTATGCTATGGTTTTGTGAACATCTCAATCATGGAAGAATCACAGTACCTATACAATCTCAAATTTCAAATTATCCGCCAAGCCGGTGTAAGGTCGGAAAAGATTTCGTGAGCAATCGGACGGCGCCGGCGTTATTTAACTCGGGTTACTGAGGCAAATAATACAATACGCTTACCGTATTATAGATATTAACTTTTTACCTTTTTACTAATCCAAAATATTCACGAAGTGATAAATGGCAAAGGTCCGGAATTGCACAAGAGTCCCGCTGCCTGCGCATGCGTGTGTGAACTTGGGATTTGTTTTGATTTCAGTGTGTTTACAGTTTACACTGTTAAATTCTTTTGTCGTTTAGTGTTCTTTGAAGCCTAAAAAAATCTTACTGCTGTATTTCTTGAAAAAAATATTCCATAGAGTGTACAAAGCAGCGTTGATAAAAGTACTATTAAAGATTAAAAAAAAGTGTCTGGAAATTAAATTTTAAATCCTATTACATTCGGAAATCAGTCGATTTAACTTTTGGTCTACAATATTATTGTTTCTGCACGGAAGACCGAAAAATATTTTTTTTGTGAAAACGTTCTTTTTTTGTGTTTTAAATAAGCAGCTGTAATTTTTTCAAAGCAAAATATTTATTTTTAGATTTTATACGAATTGAAATTCTATACGAACAATATTTTTTTCATATCATCTTAAAGCCGAGGTTTTACGAAGAAATCGAGCACTCTGATAAAGTTAAACAATTGAAAATTTGTAAACCAACTTTTTCGATTGAAAATTAGGTTTTCTTTTAAATTTTTGCACAATTGGACAAAGTGACGGGTCATATTTTTTAAGATAATCAGATAAAATCAGAACTTCAAACTCGAAAAACATTAGAAAAAGTTGTTCAGAATATTATTTTAACCCCATACACCGATTTTCATGACAAAATTCGCATATTTAATTTTTTCATTATATTGGTCTATACACAAAATTATTACATTTTTTTAATTTGATAAATAAGTGTTCCATGGAAAGTAATAATTTGAACCATTGACAATTTAGTAGTGATTATAACTGATTAAGAAAAATCATGATTCCTACACATACTAACTATTAAAAAGTAAAAATTAATTTATTATGAAAGTCATACAAAATATCATTTATTTTGAATATATTGTAATGATGTAAATGTTGTCAATTGTTATTTAGGAATTTAGTTATTTTAAAATTATGTGTAGGGGTATTTAAAATTTGACAGGGTTGCTATGGGATGTTAATTTTTTTTTTGTGGACAAATGGAAAATAAATTTTAAAAAAAAATCGTATAATTTACGGAATTCAACTCAATATATATTCTTACCGTTTACTTTATAATATTACCTCTAATTCTTTTCTAAAATACTTTATATATTTTTATTCTAATGGATAGATAACATATCGACACAAATAATTTTGAATTATTTTTAAAAATTCCCGCGTTATGACAGTTAAACGACATGCCCAACAAGCATCTCGTGTTCAGAGTAATAAAAAATATACATGCAAATATAAATGCTCTAAAATCTCGTCAACTTTCAGACGAAACGTTAGCTAACCCACGTTGCCAAATGAACAGTTTCAACCAACAGCTGTGAGTTCCCGCGAAAATTTAAATTCATGATATATTATTATATTCGGCGTACTTAGAATGTTCCTTTCTGATTAAAGTTTTTTAAATGTTTGGAGAGCAAAAACTTTACTTTACTTTATTTACAAAGACAATAAATACAATTGCAGCGTTCTTTTTGTGTTTTGAGTGCATGTTTCTTTTATTATGTGCCAACATTGCTATATTCTAAACCATAACAGATAGGAATACGATGAAATGGGAAAAAAATTGAATTTTTGGAAAAAATTAGAGATAAAAAAAATCTACAGAGTTTATTGATTTTCTTGAGTTGTACAGTAAAACCAAAAATGGCATTTTTATAGTTTGAGATAAAATTTGCTATAAGTGACGTTTATAGTTTGCAAAATATCAATAATTTATTGTAGAATAATGAAAACAATTCAATGAATAAAATGAAACAGTTAACAAACAAAATATAAAATTAGCAATATAATTTGAAAAGAAACATTTAAGTATATTACATTAAAATAAAATTTAAAGTGAACAAATGTTATCTGAAATATAAATAATAGTAAAATTTTTTGCTGTTTCACGTGGTTGTGCTATTAGTTTTTCGAATTTAGCATGCACTTTAGAGCCGCAAAGATTTTTTTATCGTTTTCTACACCTTTTAAAGCGATATCACATTTTATGAGAGGTCAAAGTCTCTCACAACTGGGCTAATTATGGTATCACCCCGCTAAATATCTCAGCTGATGGGTTGGCATCCATTGCAAATTTGATTTGCTTCGGGCACCATCTTTCTTACAGTGTTAAAACCTATATGATCTATATATAATTATATATATATATACTGAATACCTATGGGTAAAGAATTTTTAGACGCCATTGTTTGAAATTAATTTGAAATGACTTCAAAATTTCAAATCGACTGATTTCATAAATTAAAGTATTTTGATGTATTCTGATTAAACCACATTGTAGATAAAGGTCTAACTTAGGTCAAGTTAATGTTTATTTTTCTTATTTTTTCAGAATCGAGGATATATAGATTGTTAAATGCCACTTTTAAGGTTAAAAAAATTGGATGATTTTGAAGCTGTCGTTTTCATAGAAAATAATAAATTTATCGATTTAGAATAGTAAGACTACCTAAGTTAGACCTTTATCTTTAATTTGTCTGAAAATTATATTTTAAATCCCATTACATTCGGAAATCAGTCGATTTAACTTTTGGTCTGCAGCATAGGATTTTATACACAGGAAGACCGCGCCCTTAAACACAAAACTATACCGGGTGTATCAACGATGCGTGCGTGGAGGATAGCTGCTTCCCTTTTTAAGATAGGAAAAACTGTTTCAAATAAAAGTTATGTTCCAAAAATAACTACCAACATACCGGGTGTCCCATAAATGTGTTACTTATCCAAGTTATGTTTTTTTAAATGAAACACCCTATATATTTTTACTCGATTGAATTCCTTCAGAAGAAGGCTTCTCAAAAATATAGGGTTGTCTGTGTTTATACCAGGTGGTTCTGAAGTTATGGTGACATTTATGTCCCAACACCAAATATCTCAAAATCAATAACTAGAAATAAAAAAAAATTTTCACCAAATATACTCGAAAATGGTCTATTTTGATTTCATATTTATAAATTTACCGAATGGCACTTTTCCCATACAGGGTCAACCAAAACTCGGGATCTTTTTTTTCTCAGTTTTTTCAAATGGAACACCCTGTATGTAATGCCATACCAGAATAGTCCACACTATGAGCTTCCAGAAAATGTAGGGTTTGCCTACTTGATTTTCACCGGTAATGCATCTAATTCTTAAGGAAAGTATGAAAAATGTCATAAACGCAATAATATTTTTTTATTCAATGATGGACGAAAATGAAACAAAATAATCTCAAAAAAATGTAAAAACCGTCATTTCACAGTAGATATTCAAACAATCACCCGTTTTGAGTTATGCATAAATTAAGTCTATCTACGACTTCAGTTAAAGTTGATCTTGTAGTAGAGCGAAGAAATCCTCTAATTCTATTTTTACTTCAGCGTCGTTGGTTTGCCGCTAATTTATTTTTTTGCTCTTTTATCAATTATATCAAATCACCCTTGGAACATTTAAATGTTACAGGAACTGTCAACAAACATGACATTTTATTATCGAAGTGAATCGTAGATCATGTTTATCATTTCTTCGGTGGATAATTTCATTTCGAAACCAGAAAATATTAGATTTAAACTATAAATTCACTTCGATAATAAAATGTCATGTTTGTTGACAGTTCCTGTAACATTCAAATGATCCAAGGGTGATTTGATAAAATGATCTACATTCCGGATAGATGTTACAGAAACTGCTTTTATGCAGCTCGATATGCGACTCGAGAGTTTTCGAAGGAGAGGTTTGTGGAAACACAAGAAGTGAGGAAAAAAATAAATTAGCGGCAAACCAACGACGTTGAAGGAAAAATAGAATTAGAGGATTTCTTCACTCTACTACAAGATCAACTTTAACTGAAGTCGTAGATAGACTTTATTTATGCTTTTTTTTTATTTATGCATAGCTCAAAACAGCTGATTGTTTGAACATCTACTGGGAAATGACGGTTTTTTTACATTTTTTTGAGATTATTTAGTTCCATGTTTGTCCATCATTGAATAAAAAAATATCATTATTGCGTTTATGACATTTTTCATACTTTCCTTAAGAATTAGATGCATTACCGGTGAAAATCAAGTAGGCAAACCCTACATTTTCTGGAAGCTCATAGTGTGGACTATTCTGGTATGGTATGGTATGATCCCGAGTTTTGGTTGCCCCTGTATGGGAAAAGTGCCATTCGGTAAATTTATGAATATGAAATCAAAATACACCATTTTCGAGTATATTTGGGGAAATTTTTTTTTTATTTCTAGTTATTGATTTTGAGATATTTGGTGTTGAATGAACCCATTTTGGGACATAAATGTCACCATAACTTCAGAACCACCTGGTATAAACGCATACAATCCTATATTTTTGAGAAGCACTCTGCCGAAGGAATTCAATCGAGTAAAAATATATAGGGTGTTCCATCTAAAAAAACATAACTTTGATAAGTCACACATTTATGGGGCACCCTGTATGTTGGTAGTTATTTTTGGAACATAGCTTTCATTGCTGTCTACAAATTTTATTTGAAACATTTTTTCCTATCTTAAAAAGGGAAGCAGCTATCCTCCACGCACGCATCATTGATACACCCGGTATATTTACACATAACGATATGGACAAAACTAAGAATAATTTTTGGAGGTTGGGGGTCCTCGAAGACTGTAGGTTTTTAGGTGGGGGTCCCCGATTCACTTCAATTTAAGAACCTCTGGTCTAATGACTTTGTTGATGACTGATAAGAGTATACAAACGACTGATAATAATATACAAAGATATCGTGTTTATAATGGGCCTGTCAGGTGACCTGCTAGATACACCAAACTTAACAAAACTGAATTTTCTCTTATGGGGATACATAAAAAATATGGTTTTCGTCGAGCCACCAATTTCTTCCGAAAATATGCGACTTAGAATAACGAATGCTTTTCACAGTATTGTCACGAATCCCAAATATACATAAAATATTAATTTCCGAAAAAACGTTTAGGAATTTTATTTATCAAAATTATTTTAGTTTAAATTTATTATTATTATTTACTCAATAGAGCAAAATTTCGTTGATGTGCAGAAACCCGAAAATCAAGGTTAGATTGCCTAAAATGTAGGGCAATCTATCGAAATTGCGAATTCTGTCACGTCAGCGATTTTTGCCCAAAAAACTATTCGCGGCGAGAAAAATTGGTCAGTCGCGAATTAGCCGGGGGGCAAGTCGAGTGTTGACCGCAGAGTCGGTAGTTGGCTGGGTGGCCGAAAAGGTTTCCAAAAGAGCAGCGATTGGTCAAAGAAAAAAGTGGCGTTCTTTACCGGTCATAAGAAAAGTTCAGTTTTAAAGAGTACAATAAAGAATAAAAAGGAGCTGAAGATTACAGTCCGGCGTTCGAGCAAAAGCCAAAATAAGCCCTCTAGAGAAGAATAATTAATAAGGGAAGAGTGACAAGCCCCTATAGCCCAGTATGCTTAGGTAAGACTTCATTGTTAGTTATA
This sequence comes from Crepidodera aurea, assembly GCA_949320105.2. NCBI lineage: Eukaryota > Metazoa > Arthropoda > Insecta > Coleoptera > Chrysomelidae > Crepidodera > Crepidodera aurea. The sequence goes on from OX439472.1 coordinate 12,424,357, forward strand.
TTTAATCCATGTATATTTGAAGGGTGACCTAATAAAATTGTATTTGTTTTGTACTTCTCTTTTTTGTAGTTTTGTAGTTTGCCAGTTGAAAATTTAAATAAATACCTGGAAAATAAGCTCAGGCTTTAATTCATGAATATATACCGGTACACGGCGAATAGACCGAACTCAATAGACCGAAAGCAGTTGACCGAAAAGCACTTGGTCGAAAATATTTTATGGTTAAATTACACATTCGGTAAATGTGTACATTCGAAAAATTACATTTATTAACAATAGCATCAACTTCCCTTCACCCTTTATTTTAAATTTTATAGGAATTTAAATTAAAAAAATAAAATATTTTCGACCAAGTGATTTTCGGTCAATTGAGTTCGGTCAACTGCCTTTCGATCTATCGAGTTCGGTCTATTTACCTAGAACTGTATACGCCATTATAGACCAGTGCAGATAGCTTTGAAAATGGTAAAAAGTGAAATAAAATAATAGTAGGATCAAACCATTGGAAAAGGAAGAGAATATAACAAACATGAAGGGAAAATAATTTACAGGCGCTCTGGGGTCGGGAAGTGGAAGGGGGGAAGTTTTTAAGGGTCGAAAACTGTTTATCTCGATTTCCGGCAAAACTACAAGTCCTATGGAAAAAAGTTAAATAGCAAAGTTGTAGGTAATAAAAAGATCTACAACTTTTGTATTTACACTTTTTTCATATAACCTCAAAATTTATCTGAAAAATTCAAATAACCAAGTTTTTGGTTTTTTATTTTTATTTTTTACAAAAAAAAAAATTTTCACGAAATTTGGTGTAAACTTACCTTTTTATGTCCCAAATTTTTTTGGTTTAAAATATTAATTTTTTTAACCTTATTTTGACATAATATCGAAAAAGCAGTCTAATTTTCAATCGAAAATTCTCACGTCAAAATATCTGCTTTTTTAAAAAACTCGGTGGGCTTTTTGTTCGTTCAAATCTCTACTTTTTGATGGTGTAAAAAAATATACATTACTATGGTAAATGTTCTCAAAAAATGCAAATAAGAAACAAAGAAAACTCCGAATTTCTTTTTTTTTAAATCATCATGTACAGGGTGTCCCAAATTGGTGTGTTTTGCAGGGTAAACTAGAAGAGATAGAAGAAAAGCAGTTAAGATGTTATAACTTCTTTTTTTGTTAAAGTAACGATATCTTTAGTAACTCCCTGCAGTTGGAAGATACAGGGCGATTATTGAAAACTGTCAAAACTACAAGGTACTATAACTTCTTAATTAAGAAAAATATAAAAAAACGTTATAAAAACTTTTGATAGATATAATACTAAAGAGTTCAGTGGCGCACAGATTATTTTTTTTTAGGGGCTCACTAAGGAAATATAATGCAAACTTATGTTTTTTTAAATGGGACACCCTGTATATTTTGACGTTTTTCGTTTCCTTTTTTAATTCTCATTCACCTGATATGACATATTATATATCTATTTTCAATGGTTGGAGCTAAAGTGCAAATAAACCATTTATGGATGTTATCAGGGGAAACACCCTTAAAAAATTGAACACTCAGTAACGAAATTTAACATTTTATTATAAGGATACTGATGTGTGACAATTTTATTTATCAAAATTATAATTAATAAAAAATAAAACCAGATTAAAAAAATAAAAACAATAAACTTATGAAACAACAAGAAACATTGTAAGAACTAATCTACCTATAACTAATTTTATTAGAATGTAAAAATTACATTAAATGTTCAAAATGTCCTCCGTTTTGTTGTAGGAATAATTGACACCTTTTTCTTACTGATCTTACACAATTGAGTATGTGCACTGGCTTTATTTTTCTAAATGCGGCATGAATATTTTGTAATAAATCTTCCCTACTCTCGAAGTTAGTCTTGTAAATATTATTTTATGATTTTATTTTTGGTAATGCTGAATTGGTTGGAGATTATTTAAACGAAAAACTTTTTAATCGATGAAGACGGAGAGCATTTTGAACATTTAATGTAATTTTTACATTCTAATAAAATTAGTTATAGGTAGATTAGTTGTTACAATGTTTCTTGTTGTTTCATAAGTTTATTGTTTTTATTTTTTTAATCTGGTAATAATTTTGATAAATAAAATTGTCACATATCAGTATCCTAATAATAAAATGTTAAATTTCGTTACTGAGTGTTCAATTTTTTAAGGGTGTTTCACCTGAGAACATCCATAAATGGTTTATTTGCACTGTAGCTCCAACCATAAACATAAGTTTGCATTTCCTTAGTGAGCCCCCTAAAAAAAATAATCTGTGCGCCATTGAACTCTTTAGTATTATATCTATCAAAAGTTTTTATAACGTTTTTTTATATTTTTCTTAATTAAGAAGTTATAGTACCTTGTAGTTTTCGACAGTTTTCAATAATCGCCCTGTATCTTCCAACTGCAGGGAGTTACTAAAGATTTAATTAGGATATCATTACTTTAACAAAAAAAAGAAGTCATAACATCTTAACTGCTTTTCTTCTATCTCTTCTAGTTTACGAGATACCCTGCAAAACACACCAATTTGGGACACCCTGTACAATTTTGAGCTATTTATTTAAATTTATACTTTAATTACTCGAAAACCGTAAGATTCCGAGTTACATTGATAAACAAAAGAGTAATTAAAGTATAAATTTGAGAATTTTCGATTGAAAATTAGACTGCTTTTTCGATATTAAGTCAAAATAAGGTTAAAAAAATGAATATTTTAAAACAGAAAAATTACAGAGTGTTTGGGACATAAAAAGGTAAATTTACACCAAATTTCGTGAAAATTTTTTTTTGTATAAGATAAAAATAAAAAAGCAAAAACTTGGTTATTTGAATTTTTCACATAAATTTTGAGGTTATGTGAAAAAAGTGTAAATACAAAAGTTGTTGACCTTTTTATTACCTACAACTTTTCTATTGAACTTTTTTCCGGCGGGCGTAATTTCGGCCGGTAATCCCTTGGCCTACCTGCATAAATCAAGGGGTACCATTTATGACAGGGGTAATTTCGGCCGAGGGGCCCTCAACGCCGTCAGCTTCAACGCCGGACTGCGTAGCCGGAGCAAAGGACTGCGTAGCCCGCTGAGGTATAATTTTTTTATCAATAGCCGCAGGCTGTTGTTGTTTTGATGTCTGAGGCGGAGCCTCCGTATTATCTTCGTTTTCACTTTCTACGTCACTTTGAAATAAAGAAATATTTTAATATAAAGCATTCTGTTATTTTATTTGATTTGCGGCCGAAAATACCTATGAGATAAGGAAGCAACTTAAAACCTCCGGCCGAATTTACCTACCGGCTTTTAGTACCTGCCCTTTTTCCGGCCGAAATTACATCCGCCCCTTTTTTCGATAGGTCTTGTAGTTTTGCCGGAAATCGAGATAAAGTGTTTTCTACCCTTAAAAACTCCCCCCCCCCCCTTCCACTTCCCGACCCAGAGCGCCTGTACATTATTATTTCCTATCATTTTTGTCATATTCTCTTCCTTTTCCAATGAGTTTCATCCTACTATTATTTTATTTGGTTTCAAAAATTATCTGCACTGGTCTATTAAGTACATGAAAAAAATATATTTGTTTGTACATCTTATAATGTACATAATTCAAACAAGATATATTTGTACATTCTTATCAGTCATTTGTGTATTCTTATCAGTCGTCAAAAAAGTCGTTCATTGAGATTATAGTAGAAATATGAATACTTTCTAAAAAAAAACTAGTGAACTTAGCTTTAGGGAATACTTGATCAAATTTGTAGAGCTTTTCTTGGCGCTTCTTATGGGTCGATAATATACAGGGCGTTCCATTTGAAATAAGGAAGATTCTGCAATGTATATCACAGGTCGATTTCAGATAGATCGTTTGAGAAAGTCACCAATGTACAATATTTGAGAAAAAATACATTTTAATGGGACTGGGCACAACTTCATAATTTCAAATTTTCTAAGTGACGAATATTGAAAAAAAAAACTTGTCATGCTAAAGATCTTGAAAACCGTCAATATATTTTTGAAATAAACTTACATAAAGTATCTTTTATTTTTCATGTAGAAACCGAAAAAGTGGTAAAAAATACAGGTTTCCATTTAAAAATACAAAGTTGGGACTCGCCCAGGAAAAATTGAACATCCTGTGTGATTATTTTTTTTTTATTTTGTTGAGCTCGATCAATAAGGTAACTAACTTTATAGAAAATTGTATTCCTATCTGTTTCCTAAATAGAAATATGCAAGACCCTGCATAAAGAAGTTACTTTACAATTTTAACATTAATTAAAAATAGAATATTACCTGACATATAGTTTTGTAATATTTATTTAACATTGTTTTAAAACGTACCAACTTTATCTGTTTGTATATTATACTTTTACTGAAACTATGGGAAAATAATAAAATATTATACCTTATAGTAATTCATACATATATATTGTTTACTTTCTACAATAATTTACAATTTAATTAGGTACAAAATTATGTCAGCATACAAAATAGAAATTCAAGTTTATCACAAGCATTGTTTTAAGTAACGGAAGTATGATAAAGCATATTAATTTCTTCATCAGATTTTTCTATGTGTCACCAAATATCAGAAATAGTTGGTAAAGCTGTCGCTTCAATATCATCCACATATGGTTGTCTAATTCTTAGGAGTCTCAATATTAATAACACACTGATAGTAAATACAATAAGCGCGGTCGATAAAACCAAAAATAAACTGCGATAAAAGTAGTTTTTCTTTTCACTTGTATACATAGATATTTCTCCGTTAGAGACGTTCCACTTTATTGAGTCCTCACGCTTATCGACCGCTTGTTCGTCAAGTCTCGACCTCACCAATTCATTATGCCGTTCTTGGCTGCGGAGAGGATTTTTGTTATAAGGAACGAGTAAATCCTGGGAGAACTTTGACATGACACCACTGTAATATACTTCATTAACTGGAAATTCATCAAACTCATTAGCATTCTCAGTGGTTAGCTCAGATTTTATAATTCCCGAAAGTTCTGATTGCATTAACATTTTTCCACCGGTATGATTTTCTTTAAAAACACTTGATTCTGGTACGGTGGTTGTATTTAAAAAATCGTGATTATTATTCATTACGGTCGTGGTTTTTAATTCTTCGTTTTTATTTGCTGCACATAACCAAGATTTAAGCGAACTAATTTGAGTCGAGTTGAATTTATTACCCTTAATACGTAGCACTTTCAACTGGGGTAGAAAGAACTGTAAATCTTGTCTTAAATATTCCAGATTTCCGCCTGACAAATCTAATTCCTCTAATCTCTTTGCAGCCATTAGAGTTGCTGTATCGGACAAAAATTGTCGAGCTAATCCCGGGCTGTTAGATAAATCAAGTGTTACCAGTCTTTCGGGAACGGAGAGTGGAAACGGATTGTCTTCATTTGTAGAAATTATTGTTACTGAAGATAAACCAAGTATTTCAAGAGATAATGGCCCTGCGAAACTACCTGACTGGAGATTAATAAGCGGATTTCTAGACAAATCCAGCGTAACTAAGGAAATTAACTCACTGAAAGCACCCTCATTTATAATCGTAACGTTATTGTCATTAAGCAAAAGCACTTCGAGTACAGTCAATCCCTGCAGATCCTTTTTTCTTATCTTTCCAATTTTGTTAATGTCCAAATAAAGAACTTTGAGTTTTTCGGGTAACCTTCTAGGGATTTCCAAAAGTTGATTGTGAGAGAGATAGAGAACAGACAAAAACTCCAACCGCCCTAGGGAATCCTCTTCTATGAAGTTTATATCATTGAAAGTCAGATCGAGTAATTGTACCAAGGGATAAGCATCCAAGTCGCCGCAGTTTATTGTTTTAATCAAGTTTTCAGTTAATCTAAGAGATTGGATTGAATGGGTCAAAGCAGCGGGCACCTGTTTGAGTCCTGTTCGTGAGGCATCCAAAGTTTGCAATTTACGACCAGTTCCCACGAAAACGAAAACATCGCGTGACTTTCCTAATTGTGTATTTCCTGCAACGAACAGACGAGTCAAATTCGGCAGCTGGATAGACTCGAAAGCAATTCTGTACAGCTGGTTCCGTGATACATCCAGATGCTGCAGAAGCTTCAGGCTGTTAAATCCAACGCCGTTTAAAACTTTCAACCTATTATTGCTTAAATTTAAATATTGTAGACTAGGAAGCGGTAACGAATTTTGTACGAAAGTCAATTGGTTTTTAGAAATGTCCAAACTTGTTAAATTGTTTAAGTTCAAGAAACTACTAGTGTTTATTTGATAAATAGCGTTTGAACTCAGATTTAACAGTTTTAAATTAAGTGTCCTGAAAAGTTCAGAGTCAACAAACTCAATTTCGTTTTGTGATAAATCCAGAGTATCCATTCCGGTGAAGTCAAGAATAAAAACAGGAATTTCCGTTAAGTTATTTTCACTTAAACTAACTTCTTTTATCCAGTTTAAATTGATTTCACTAAAGTTTAAACGAAGTTCACTAGTTTTTATCTCAACAGTAAAAAGATCTGGAAATTGAACGTAAGTTTCTTTTTCAGATCCCAATGCGGTTAACAAATTCTGTTGATCTACGTTAAGATGACACTGGTTTGTAGTGTTATCCAATAAAAGAGAAAAATCACAAATAACCGCAGATTGTTCTAGGGATTTTTTACAATCACATATATTCGCACACGAATCAACTTTAACACTAAACATGATAAGGGTAAATATCAGATTCAACATTGTCTCTGTCACATTATCGAAACTTAACCGATGAAAAATTTATTCTTTCGCATGTTGAGCGGAGACGCGTGCAAGACCACTCGAAATCACGCTGTCAACTGATTTGGGCACCCAAAGTCGCTGACACTCGACGTCGTCGTAACGCTAGGATTCACTCATGATGTGCGCGTTTCAATGCGCCCCGATGAGTTGTCCCCGCTATGTGGTTGGCCGTTTGGGGTAAATTTTCCCTACCTTTTAGCTTGTTGCTACGAAAGCGTAAGGGAGAAAATTGAATCAAATATATTTATATTTTTGTTAAGCTGAATTAATTCAGGATTTATTTGTTTCGCCGCGGCCGAAAAAGGATATACAGATAAGTTCAGAGTGAAACAGTTATTCTAGATTACTAAAAAATTATGCAAAGTATAATACACTAAGAAAAATATAACGCGCAATGATGTAATAAAGTCATAGTTTACTAAACTTTAATTAAGCAACGGAGAAAATCTTTTGTAACTTTGAAGCAATTAAAATCTCTTAAAAGTGGGTAAAATTTATTTAAAATTTGCTAAGCGCTTTCAACCATACGGTCATCTTCAGAGCAGCATTCTAAAAGGGGAGTTTTACAAGTTTCTATACAGGGTGTTTCATAGTTAAACCGACATACGTTAACTGTAAATAGAAGGTACTTAGGTGATTCCAATAACCTTGGTTATTGGGTCTAACGCCTTTAATAACCGAGATACGGGCTGTTTCATCCATTTCGGCCAATATTTTGATAAGCCGTAACTTTAGAACCACCCTGTAGATTTCTCTCATACTTGGTACAGGTATAGTGTGTTAATAGCCCAATCCTATAGTGTAAGAACTACAATTAAAATCCAGATCCGGATTAAAAAGAATTTGCAAAATTTGAAAATCCCCAAGACAACACCCTGTATACAGTGGCGGCGCCACAGGGGGGCAAAGGGGGACAGTATGCCCCCCGCCCTTTACAAAATGTCGTTTTTGGCGCCCCCTTCGATTTTATGATGTAATTGCTGAATACCAGGCTTTTAGTTTATTATTTAGAGAACTTAAGGGCGGGGTCTTCCTGTGTATAAAATCCTATGCTGCAGACCAAAAGTTAAATCGACTGATTTCCGAATGTAATGGGATTTAAAATATAATTTTCAGACAAATTAAAGATAAAGGTCTAACTTAGGTAGTCTTACTATTTTAAATCGATAAATTTATTATTTTCTATGAAAACGACAGCTTTAATCTCATCCAATTTTTTTAACCTTAAAAGTGGCATTTAACAATATGTATATCCTAGATTCTGAAAAAATAAGAAAAATAAACATTAACTTGACCTAAGTTAAACCTTTATCTACAATGTGGTTTAATCAGAATACATCAAAATACTTTAATATATGAAATCAGTCGATTTGAAATTTTGAAGTCATTTTATAGGAACTTCGAATTAAATTGATAGTTTGGTCAAAAAATGGCGATTAACACTTCTTAGTCCATAAGTACGTAGTATATATGTATATAATTATATATAGATCATATAGGTTTTAACACTGCAAGAAAGATGGTGCCCTAAGCAAATCTACTTTGCACCGCATGTAAATGGATCAGCTGGTATGTTTAGCGGGTCATACCATAATTAGCCCAGTTGTCAGAGACTAACCTCTGATAAAATGTGATATCGCTTTAAAAGGTGTAGAAAGCGATAAAAAAATCTTTGCTGCTCTAAAGTGTGTGCTAAATTCGAAAAACTAATAGCACAGCACGTGAAAGAGCAGAAAATTTTACTATTATTTATATTTCAGATAACATTTGTTCATTTTAAATTTTATTTTAATGTAATAAACTTGAATATTTCTTTTCAAATTATATTGTTAATTTTATATTTTGTTTGTTAACTGTTTTATTTTATTCATTGAATTGTTTTCATTATTCTAGAATAAATTATTGATATTTTGCAAACTATAAACGTCACTAATATTCTATCGACGGTTTACTGGTATGTTGATACTTAATAGCAAATTTTATCTCAAACTATAAAAATGCCATTTTTGGTTTTACTGTACAACTCAAGAAAATCAATAAACCCTGATTTTTTTTTATCTCTAATTTTTCTAAAAAATTCAATTTTTTTCCCATTTCATCGTATTCCTATCTGTTATGGTATAGCAATGTTGGCACATAATAAAAGAAACATGAACTCAAAACACAAAAATAAGAACGCTGCAATTGTATTATTGTCTTTGTAAATAAAATTTTCTTTGTCATTTTTATATTTATGCAATTTTTTTATTCTCATAAACATTTAAAAAACTTTAATCAGAAAGAAACATTCTAAGTACGCAATAAAACTTTAAAATATACGTACCTATACGAATTTAATAATATATCATGAATTTAAATTTTCGCGGGAACTCACAGCTGTTGGTTGAAACAGTTCATTTGGCAACGTGGGTTAGCTAACGTTTCGTCTAAAAGTTGACGAGATTTTAGAGCATTTATATTTGCATGTATATTTTTTATTACTCTGAACACGAGATGCTTGTTGCGCATGTCGTTTAACTGTCATAACGCGGGAATTTTTAAAAATAATTCAAAATTATTTGTGTCGATTCCATTAGAATAAAAATATATAAAGTATTTTAGAAAAGAATTAGAGGTAATATTATAAAGTAAACGATAAGAATATATATTCAAAATAAATGATATTTTGTATGACTTTCATAATAAATTAATTTTTACTTTTTAATAGTTAGTATGTGTAGGAATCATGACTTTTCTTAATCAGTTATAATCACTACTAAATTGTCAATGTTTCTAATTATTACTTTCCATGGAACACTTATTTATCAAATTAAAAAAAATGTAATAATTTTGTGTATAGACCAATATAATGAAAAAATTAAATATGCGAATTTTGTCATGAAAATCGGTATATGGGGTTAAAATAATATTCTGAACAACTTTTTCTAATGTTTTTCGATATCTCTAACGCGAAGCAAAATATCAAGAGTTTGAAGTTCTGATTTTATCTGATTATCTCAAAAAATGTGACCCGTCACTTTGTCCAATTGTGCAGAAATTTAAAAGAAAACCTAATTTTCAATCGAAAAAGTTGGTTTACAAATTTTCAATTGTTTAACTTTATCAGAGTGCTCGTTTTCTTCGTAAAACCTCTCGGCTTTAAGATGATATGAAAAAAATATTGTTCGTATAGAATTTCAATTCGTATAAAATCTAAAAATAAATATTTTGCTTTGAAAAAATTACAGCTGCTTATTTAAAACACAAAAAAGAACGTTTTCACAAAAAAAAATTTTTCCGTCTTCCGTGCAGAAACAATAATATTGCATACTTTAAGGATCTTATTCCTGTGTATAAAATCCTATCCTGTAGACCAAAAGTTAAATAGACTGATTTCCGAATGTAATAGGATTTAAAATTTAATTTCCAGACAATTTTTTTTAATCTTTAATAGTACTTTTATCAACGCTGCTTTGTACACTCTATGGAATATTTTTTTCAAGAATACAGCAGTAAGATTTTTTTAGGCTTCAAAGAACACTAAACGACAAAAGAATTTAACAGTGTAAACTGTAAACACACTGAAATCAAAACAAATCCCAAGTTCACACACGCATGCGCAGGCAGAAGGACTCTTGTGCAATTCCGGACCTTGGCCGTTTATCACTTCGTGAATATTTTGGATTGGTAAAAAGTTAATATCTATAATACGGTAAGCGTATTGTATTAGAGAGTTGAAGTAAACACAGTACGTAACCCTTTACGTAGAAAATACCGTACGAAATATAACGTAATAAAGTTGTATGAAATTTGTGTTGAAGTGTTCATGTACGTACGTAAAGTACATGTCAACTGTCAACCGTTAATTAATTTGGTCTGTATTTTGTTTTTATGTTGTTTTCTGTGAGCAGAAAGTCGAAAAGTCAAAATTAAAAAACTTTTTAATAAAATAAGAGGTTTTACTATATCCATTAAGGAGAGTATTTGAAGTACAAAGCCACTAATGAGTTATAGAAATGAAAAACAAAATATAATATATATATATATAGAAATCCAATTCCAATATATATATATATATATATATATATATATATATATATGTAACCCTACGTTCCGGCACCAAAAACGACCTTATATAGACGTTGTGGCACCATATAAAACGTTGTGGCACCAATTTTTGGTGCCACAACGTTTTAAGTCATTTTTGGTATCTTGAGCACCCCAGGATGCCCCACAGCAATTTTCAGGAAGGTGCCACTTGGACCATTTATATGTAAAAACCCAATTTTAGTTAATCCGTATACTCTCCAGGGGTCACCCCGACTCGTCTATAGCATACGCTACGTACAAGCACCAGGACGCGATCGAAGCGTTGTGGCACCATGAACGAAAGTACGTCCAAGCACCTTTTAGTCGTGTTTTGTGAATGCGATGTAAAAATAAACAACTTGATATTTGCGGTGTAAGCTTAAGAGGTAAATCTTGCTTTTGGATTGCGATTCATGCTTTAATAGGTAGAATTATAATTTTTCATAAATTATTTTATTAAAAATAATATAAATAATAATATTTGGGAATTATCAAGAATCACTAAAAAATTTTCTCCACGGCCACTACTGAATGTAGTTATGCTGAAACCACTTATAATAACAGAAAAGAAACATTCTCGCTCTTGAGATTGAAAGAAAATTCTGAAACATTTGTCTCCTATGTATTTTATACGTGCTTCATTCTATCACTAGAGATACTCGTGGTCTTAATATTGGTTTGTAAAAACTTAATTTATTAAAAAGGAGAAGAAAATCAAACGATTCAGATGTACAATTTCTTAGTTTGTGTTTTTACAAAATTTCGATAGAACGCCAATTCATTTCTAAAGAGTAATTTTTACATTTACACTTACATTTTACACTTTACATTTTTACATTTACACTTCACGTTTTTACATTTAGATAATTAAAATTAGATTTTAATTTTAAATTATAATAACGGTATCCATAAATAATCAATTATTTTAATAACAACCAAACGGATTATTTTTTTTATATTTATTAAAAAATATAATATCTAAGACCTTTTGCCATTTTTAATAAGAGTTTTAAATCCTTATTATTAATATTTAACTATGATGAAAAATATTATTCAAGTTTTTACATATTCAAAACTTCACAAATCAAAAATATTGTAATATTAAAAAACAAATAATAATTCTAAATGTCAACTAGTTGGTTAATTAATAACAGTTTTAGTTTTTTGTTCGCCACTCCATTGATTTTAATTATTTACTTATTTAGATCCATTGAATCTTTTGAATTTTTTGTCCTAACTTAGTAATAAAAAAATTAAATTTATGTAAATATCCGCAATTTATAAATTTATGTATAAAAATTAGGTAATAATTTTAAAAAATTAGAAGCACTTTAAAGTAAAATTAAGTTTTTAAAAAATTGGAAAATTAATAAAAAACAATTTTTGTCTTCTAACGACTCAACCTCCGAGGCGAATACTTCTTTTCAAAATAAAATTGAAATAATATATGGTGCCAAAAGGATATATATTTCAAGTTATTATATTATATAAACTTTGCGGCACCACGCAGGAAGGAACGTTCAGGCACCATTTAGAAGCGTTTTGTGAATTCCGTTTAAAAACTAAAAAATTGTTGAAAAATCTTTACAAAAACTTGGTAGATATTTTAACGGATTGCGGTGCAAGCTCTTTAATTAAAAATTATATCGATAATAACATTTGGGCATTAAAAACCCCTCTTTTATCAAGAACCACTAAAAAAAATCTTAATTTTACGAGAAAGTTATTCGTTATAAAAAAATCATGTTTGTCAAAAAAAAATAAGATTCGTATATCACAATTTTAAGTTACATGTAGAAAATTAAGAAAATGTGTAAGAATATTAAAAAGTAACTAAGATTATTTAGTATTTTACTCAAAATGTTTATATAAGTAAGTTGTTGTCCAAACTACAAATTTTTACATCAAAAACCCTCAAATGGAACCTTTACTTATATCAATATCTACGGAATCTCTAAAATTTTATTTTTTTGCAAAGAAAGCAGTAACAAAATGAAATAATATAAAAATTGTTCACTTATACTTAGAATATATTAAATAGTGCAATTTTGTTTAAACAATGTGGCTCATTTTAAAATATTAACAATTGTGCAATTTGTGTCAATTAATAAATAATTTCGATAATTTTTCTCATTTAATTAATTTCTTAGTACATTTGTGTTTTTACAAATGAACTAAAATTTGGATTTGCCAATCTTGTTTGTCAATAAGAATAATTTTTATGTTTTAAAAATTGAAATTTAATTTTTAATTTGAAAATTTATATTTATATTTTATTTTAAATGATGCATACAATTTTTTCAATTCCTAAACATTTTGTGAATAATAATAAGTAATGATAGTTTTCTATTGATACATTTTTACTTTTTAACACACCGTACAGGTATTCTAAGATTTGGATATTCTGATCTTATTTTATGGACTTTAGTAAGATTTTTCTAAAGAATAAACTAAAATAATATTTTTTTCCACTTTTCGATCCATTTGTGGATATACTGTATATTCTAACCTAGAGCATTTTTTAGAATACGCGATTTTGGCAAAAATTACAAGACTTCAAATTAAAATGACTTAATAGAAATTATTAATTAAAAAGACAGATTCAACAGTTTACGAACGTTTAATAGTATTTTTTATTAATTAAAAGTCTCATTATAAAATTCGAATAAATATTAAAATATGCATTGCCAGAGAAGGATATTGACCAACAGCTCGCACAAAATGTGATATCGATGAAACTTGGCATTTAAGTACTAGAATGGGTGTAGAAAACGATAAAAAAATCTTTGCTGCTCTAAAGTATATGCTAACTTCACAATTTCGAAAATAAAATCGAAAACTTGGTTTTTCTTATATCTGGAAAAAAAATAAAAATTTCGAAAAACTAATAGCACCAAAAGAGCGGAATATTGTACTAAAAATTATATTTAAAGTTAAAAAGTTAAAGTTAGTTAAAAAAATTTCTATTACTGTAAAAAATTATTAAAAATAAGAAAGCAAATTCGAAAAGTCGACGCGCGCCAAGCCGTTGAATTCAAATATTCAGGCGAGACGTTCGGAAAAACTAAAGTATCTTTGTGTAAATTGTAAGAAAAAAAACAAAAAAGGAAGCATTTTAATGAGGAGACTCTAAGCTTTCTCAGGAATCCATTAATTTTTAAATTTTTTTTTTTGTTTTCTCATAGAAAATTTGATCGGACGTTATAATTTCTAAAATTCTCACTGCTTTTTATAAAAGTGAAGATATCTATTAATAGAGGCATAACAAAAAAAAATCCTTGTAGATTTATCATTATTATACTTTTACTTTTGATTTAAATATAATTAAAATGATGAACATTATCTGGGTTTATTAAAACTTGTTTTAAAATTTTCATTTTTTTTTACAATATTCATTCGACGCAATTTTTATTTTTAAGTGTTTATATAAATTAGAAATTATTTTTTTTAATAAAGTTAAAAATAATTTAGAAATTGATTTATATAAAATAAAATTTTTTTATAGTAATACAAATTCTTTTTAAAAATAACTTATAATATAATTTTTAGTAAAATTTTCCGCTCTTTCACGTGGTGCTATTAGTTTTTCGAATTTTTTTTTTCGAGATATAATGGAAAAACCAAATTTACGATTTTATTTTCGAAATTGTAAAGTTAGCATACACTTTAGAGCAGCAAAGATTTTTGCCAAGTTTCATCGATATCACATTTTGACGAGGTCAAACTCTCTGACAACTGGGCTATTGGTTATTTGCTCGAATAAAAATGTACTGTTTGTTTGTATGCTATATTAATTAAAAGTTTTTTAACTTTTTGACTTTAGGTTTTTTTTATAGAAAATTTTGTCATACGCATTAATTTGTTAAAAAATATTTTTTCAGATTTTTCAATATTCTTGTCTAACGCCCCAACCTCCTTAAGCGTTCGAGGCGAATATGTATGTCCAAGATAAAATTGAAAAGTGTATTCTGAAATAATATATATGGTGCCAGACAGCATATACAGTCAAAACATATATACGGTGCCGGTAGAACCTCTTATATCTCTACAATTCCGGGTTTGTATACGTCGATTTAGTTTTTGGTGCCAGTACGTAAGATTACCGGTATATATATATATATATATATATATATATATATATATATATATATATATTGGAATTGGATTTCTTGAAATTCTACTAAAATAGAAGATACATTTTATGGTAAGCACGTCTTTATACATGTTCCATTAGGCTCTATTTATTTCATACTTTGATTTCATTTAAGATGGAAGCTATTCTTGATGCAGCACAACTTGGGGATTCAGATTTCGAAGAAGATGAAATGGATGAGGTAATCTTGCTACATATATGCAACAATGATCCTGTTGGGAATCGAGCAGAGCTTTATGGGCGATTGAGCCTCCACACAACTGGAACAATATTTGGGAAATTTAATGTTCTGTTCAGCACACAAAGATTTTCAAAATCCACCGTGCTGATTAAATTTTAGTAAATGTACCTAGATTGATTTTTGTAAAGTTAGTATCGCAATATTAAAGTAGCATACCTTTTATCAAGCAAAAACAACTTTAATGTTTGTTTTATTACCAATATTTTGTTTGCATTTTTTGCTAGTTTTAAGATGTAAAAAGCGCCATCAACTAAATTTAGTTGAACATTTCTACACTTTGTAAATTTTATTTTTATTGAGTATATTTTCTAAAAATGTTTTATTCGTTGTTTTGTAGTTTTAGAGATAAATATTCTGTAATATGGTTTTGTTATTGTTATTGTGATTAATAAATAAATATTTATATAATAAAAACGTTTTAACTTGAAAGTTTTTTATTATCTTACTGAAATATGAGAAATAACCTTTAGAAACATAATAAGCGAATATTTAGTAACTTATATAGGAATTTCTCAACCGAATGTAATCTAATAACAGAAAAATAAAGAAATTGTTTTGAGAACTTCTAAATCACACTTAAATTCCTAAATTATATAAATCAAATGAAACAAAAACGAATATTTAGTAACTTCTTGAGTGACCCTTAACACCATGTTATTTATATATAAACTGATTAATCAACTATAGCGCCTCAACTTGTAAATAATTGTAGGTTTGTTAAAGACATATATAAATATTCCACAAGATCAAGAAACAAATTTTATGTAGATAGAGTAAGCACTAGTTATATAGTCAGAATAGTCTGTTTTATAAGGGATTAAAACAATACAATGAATTGCCTGGTTTTATTAAAAACTGCAATAATTTAATGAGCTTTAAAAGAACATGTAGGTTGTAAATATAAGTATATAACTATTTATTTTTGTTACATTTTTTTTTTGTAAACCTAAACGTAAAAATAATACTAGCCAAGAGCTAAATTAAAGGATTATTATTATTATTACTTCTATAGGAATTTCTCAACAGAATGTAATCTAATAAAAAATACTAAACAAAAAAAAATAGAGAGTCTTTTTGAAGTTATGAATAATTTACTTTAAGTCCAAATTCAAAATTGGGACATTCGCCATTTATCGGTGTCACTCGTGTAATCTTCGTTTAACGTACGTAGATTTTTACGGTATCCGTGAGAGAACGCAAGGTTACGTACGTACGCAATCCTATTTTTCACGTAAACGCTATTTCCAGACAAATGCGCATGCGTAGATGTCAATTCGGCTCCTAACGTTTACGTACTTGGCACAACTTCAACTCTCTAATATTTGCCTCAGTAACCCGAGTTAAATAACGCCGACGCCGTCCGATTGCTCACGAAATCTTTTCCGACCTTACACCGGCTTGGCGGATAATTTGAAATTTGAGATTGTATAGGTACTGTGATTCTTCCATGATTCAGATGTTCACAAAACCATAGCATAACGAGTGTTGTCTGTATATAACTTTATAGAGACAACGGCATAACCTATTACAGTGGGATGGGAGATTTTGCATTTTTTAATTCTATTTAGGTCTTAGTTAAGGATTAACAAATTAAACATTGAGCTATAGTCAATATTCATTTTCAAAGGTGTAGAAAATAATAAGCATAGTTCAACAACAAAAATATAAATAGATGATAAAGCTTACTTTTTATCAGATAAAATCAAGGAGAAAATTTGAACCAATAAAACCGAGGAAACAATATTGCTAAAGCGGCTTACTCCTTTGATACAATTATCTAGGAGTCTAGGGCCACCGTAAGCTGAACCAAAGTTCAAAGGAAGCCTGCCGCCTTGACTTAAAGAGTGAATCTTTGATCTACAAAGAAGCGCCGATGCAACTTGACACGTGTCGATAGTTATCATAGCTATATACTAACTTTGAAATGAGCAATAACTTCACTCTGTATCTATACATTTGAAAAGAGCATTTTATTTCGAATTGTTTCCGACTTATAAATATCTTTGACATGTTCACCTAAATCGTAATTATTCATCGTTCGCGTGGTTAATTTTTCTTTCGTTTCTCACATAAGTAGGTACTTCATAACGAGGAACAAATAACTGAAAAGAAAATGTTATTTTGATATTATCAATGCCGCAGTAACAAATTATTTTAATTTTAAGAATTAAAAGAAAGATCTTATGGAAGAATCGTTTTCATTGAAAGGCTCTGTATAAATAAAATATACCTACAAAGAAAATAAATGAAAAATAAAAAGTTAAGATTATACATTTTGATGATACTAAATATTGTTCTCCCCTTGTATTAAACATAATAAACAGTGAATTTCTAGAATGATTTCTGTAACGAGAAAATTTCAAAGGAAGGTTTCTGTAACTATTTTGTTTAATTTAAGCATTTATCACGAGATACCAGCACCTCCCGGCAGCATCTTATTTGACATAATTTGGCTGATATTTGACGTACAAGACCGCGCCCTTAAAGATAATGAAATTAATGTAACAACTGAAGAAATATTACCATACATCATTTCAAATGATCTTGAAAATGTATTTCCGAATCTAGCCAAATTGTACCGAATATTTATCACCATATAGTGGAGGGAAATTAGACGAAAATATTCTCAAAATGGATGTAAGAGCTAAGTCAAATTTTTTAAATTTTTTCGATTTTATATAAATAAAGAGAAGCTTGTAAAAAAGTTTTCCATAAATTTTGGCTGGAGCTTCGCGATATATGCCAAAAACGGCATTTTTGGTATTTTTCGAGTGGATTGCTTCACTATTTTTTAAATATCTCCGGCTCTAAGAGTCTTGGAAAAATAAAAAAAAATGACTGTAATTAAGTAGAATATCGATCCGTATAGTAGGGTTTTCTAAAAATGTATCCTAACCTCAAAAAACGAATTCGCGCACATTATTTTTACTTTTTACTTAATTGGCAATAAATAACCACAGAATCCTAGAATTTTCTTAAAAATTGGACAAAATATGTACCTATTGTTACGTCGGCAAGACATGGTAAAAATTTAAATAAAAATTTATTTGTCCACCCAAAATCGGCATTTTTCGAAAAAAAATTGAATTGGCCGCCATTTTCGGAAAAACAATGGTAGAGAACTTTTGTCTAAGAAAATCCAACATTTTATTTCTTTATTTAAAGTGGCCAATTTAGGGAATAGTACAAAAATAAAAATTCGATTTTTTTCCCATTTTTATTGCGATATTTTTGCTTAATTCTCTTAGAAAAACTGTATTTCAGTCCAAAAAATGTAAAAAAAATAAAAAATATATTTCAGGTTCTAAAGTAAGATTTTTGTGAGGGAACGAATCTATATAAATCAATATAAAAATGAAAATCGAATTTTTTTTTATTATTCCCTAAATTGGATACTTTAAATAAAGAAATAAAATGTTAGATTTTCTTAGACAAAAATACACACAAAATCCTTCTTTTTAAGTTAAAAAATTTTTCTCTACTATTGTTTTTTCAAAAATGGCGGCCAATTCCTTTTTTTTTCGAATAATGCCAATTTTGGCTGGACAAATAAATTTATTTTTTAAAATTTTACCATGTCTTCCCGACATAAAAATACATATTTTCTCCAATTGTTAAGAATATTCGAGGATTCTTTGGTTATTTATTGTCAATTCAGTCAAAAATAATGTTCGCGAATTCGTTTTTTGAGGTTAGGATGCATTTTTAAAAAACCTACTATACGGATCGATACTCTACTTCATTGTGGTCATTTTAATTTTTTTTTATTTTTCCACGACTCTTAGAGCCGGAGATATTTAAAAAATAGTGAAGCAGTCCACTAGAAAAATACTAAAAATGCCGTTTTTGGCACATATCTCGCGAAGCTCCAGCCCAAATTTATTGAAAATGTTTTTACAATCTTCTCTTTATGTATAAAATTGAAAAAATTAAAAAAAATTGACTTAGCTCTTACATCCATATAAAATTCTATACTACACTCCACTAATAGTGCAACTGCTGAACGCACTTTTAGTAGATTAAAACATATAAAAACCTATCTTAGATTCACGACAGTTGAACAAATTGGCAACGATTTGGCAATATTAAGCATGGAATCAGATCATTAAAAAAACGGCAGTTCTCGTCTGATCACTGAAGCTAAGCATTGTCGGGCGCGGTTAGTACTTGGATGGGTGACCGCTTGGGAACACCGCGTGTCGTTGCTCTTTTTTACTTTTATTTTAAATTAGCCATTTCCAATAATAATATTTCTAAAATTTACTCAGGATTTTTTTGTTGTATAAGAATAAGCTAAATAAAAATCCCCGAGAAAAATTTGGAACGCCTCAATCAATGTAACTTGCTTGCATTAGAGAAAAACTATTACTGCATCTAGTACATTTAATCAGTATGTTTACTCGAATTCATTCAAATTTGACGTGCAACGGCCACACCACAAGGAAAACGCCAGTTCTCGTCCGATCACTGAAGCTAAGCATTGTCGGGCGCGGTTAGTACTTGGATGGGTGACCGCTTGGGAACACCGCGTGTCGTTGCTCTTTTTTACTTTTATTTTAAATTAGCCATTTCCAATAATAATATTTCTAAAATTTACTCAGGATTTTTTTGTTGTATAAGAGTAAGCTAAATAAAAATCCCCGAGAAAAATTTGGAACGCCTCAATCAATGTAACTTGCTTGCATTAGAGAAAAACTATTACTGCATCTAGTACATTTAATCAGTATGTTTACTCGAATTCATTCAAATTTGACGTGCAACGGCCACACCACAATGAAAACGCCAGTTCTCGTCCGATCACTGAAGCTAAGCATTGTCGGGCGCGGTTAGTACTTGGATGGGTGACCGCTTGGGAACACCGCGTGTCGTTGCTCTTTTTTACTTTTATTTTAAATTAGCCATTTCCAATAATAATATTTCTAAAATTTACTCAGGATTTTTTTGTTGTATAAGGATAAGCTAAATAAAAATCCCCGAGAAAAATTTGGAACGCCTCAATCAATGTAACTTGCTTGCAATAGAGAAAAACTATTACTGCATCTAGTACAGTTAATCAGTATGTTTACTCAAATTCATTCAAATTTGACGTGCAACGGCCACACCACAATGAAAACGCCAGTTCTCGTCCGATCACTGAAGCTAAGCATTGTCGGGCGCGGTTAGTACTTGGATGGGTGACCGCTTGGGAACACCGCGTGTGTCGTTGCTCTTTTTTACTTTTATTTTAAATTAGCCATTTCCAATAATAATATTTCTAAAATTTACTCAGGATTTTTTTGTTGTATAAGGATAAGCTAAATAAAAATCCCCGAGAAAAATTTGGAACGCCTCAATCAATGTAACTTGCTTGCATTAGAGAAAAACTATTACTGCATCTAGTACATTTAATCAGTATGTTTACTCGAATTCATTCAAATTTGACGTGCAACGGCCACACCACAATGAAAACGCCAGTTCTCGTCCGATCACTGAAGCTAAGCATTGTCGGGCGCGGTTAGTACTTGGATGGGTGACCGCTTGGGAACACCGCGTGTCGTTGCTCTTTTTTACTTTTATTTTAAATTAGCCATTTCCAATAATAATATTTCTAAAATTTACTCAGGATTTTTTTGTTGTATAAGGATAAGCTAAATAAAAATCCCCGAGAAAAATTTGGAACGCCTCAATCAATGTAACTTGCTTGCATTAGAGAAAAACTATTACTGCATCTAGTACATTTAATCAGTATGTTTACTCGAATTCATTCAAATTTGACGTGCAACGGCCACACCACAATGAGAACGCCAGTTCTCGTCCGATCACTGAAGCTAAGCATTGTCGGGCGCGGTTAGTACTTGGATGGGTGACCGCTTGGGAACACCGCGTGTGTCGTTGCTCTTTTTTACTTTTATTTTAAATTAGCCATTTCCAATAATAATATTTCTAAAATTTACTCAGGATTTTTTTGTTGTATAAGGATAAGCTAAATAAAAATCCCCGAGAAAAATTTGGAACGCCTCAATCAATGTAACTTGCTTGCATTAGAGAAAAACTATTACTGCATCTAGTACATTTAATCAGTATGTTTACTCGAATTCATTCAAATTTGACGTGCAACGGCCACACCACAATGAAAACGCCAGTTCTCGTCCGATCACTGAAGCTAAGCATTGTCGGGCGCGGTTAGTACTTGGATGGGTGACCGCTTGGGAACACCGCGTGTCGTTGCTCTTTTTTACTTTTATTTTAAATTAGCCATTTCCAATAATAATATTTCTAAAATTTACTCAGGATTTTTTTGTTGTATAAGGATAAGCTAAATAAAAATCCCCGAGAAAAATTTGGAACGCCTCAATCAATGTAACTTGCTTGCATTAGAGAAAAACTATTACTGCATCTAGTACATTTAATCAGTATGTTTACTCGAATTCATTCAAATTTGACGTGCAACGGCCACACCACAATGAAAACGCCAGGGCCCCGATGTTTGAAATATGTGAGTACAACTCGTCTGCGAGAGTGTACCACGTGACCATCTCGAAATCGGTCAACGTTGCCAAATTTAAATTTAGACAGTTCAACAAAAAGTAGAGCAAAACATATATTTTAGTTCACTTGAAACCTTCGTACAAGAAGAAATAGAAGAAGTGATTAAGACAGACAGCCAAATTATTGGATTCAGACCAATTATAAGCTCTTTAGATCCGTTATGGAAATATTAATTCTTTTATTAAAAATACAAAACATTTTTTAGAAAAATTATCAAAAATTAAAATGACAATTTTTCAAAGCAAAATATCTATTTTTCAGTTATACGAAGAAAAAGCCTAATTTTCAATCGAAAAAAAAGTTAGTTTATAATAATTAATAATTTAATTAAATAATAATTAATAATTAACAATATATATTGTTTAAAAAAAGTATAATAATTATATTTTTTTTAATATAAAATCGAAAAACAATTTGTTTTAAAACATCAGCCTTTAGAAGATAAAATACAAATACGATAAAACCATGTTTTTCGTTTTTAATTTTTATCTCTTGCAAAAATAATTTTTTTATGAAACCTCTGGAAAACGTTCTTTTTTGTGTATTAAAGTAGTAATATTTTTAAGCAAAATATTTAATTTTCAAATTTATACGAATTTAAATTAAGAACAAGCCTAATTTTCAATCGAAAAAGTTAGTTTATAAATTTTCAATTCGTGTGCGAGAATGTACCACGTGATCACTCCTCACTCTCTCAGCGTCACAAAATCGGTATGTTTGAAACCAAGAGAAATCATCTACAAGTTCGCATAGAAGTGCTCTACTGGGCCCCGATGTTTGAAATATGTGAGTACAACTCGTCTGCGAGAATGTACCACGTGACCATCTCGAAATCGGTCAACGTTGCCAAATTTAAATTTAGACAGTTCAACAAAAAGTAGAGCAAAATATATATTTTAGTTCACTTGAAACCTTCGTACAAGAAGAAATAGAAGAAGTGATTAAGACAGAGAGCCAAATTATTGGATTCAGACCAATTATAAGCTCTTTAGATCCGTTATGGAAATATTAATTCTTTTATTAAAAATACAAAACATTTTTTAGAAAAATTATCGAAAATTAAAATGACAATTTTTCAAAGCAAAATATCTATTTTTCAGTTATACGAAGAAAAAGCCTAATTTTCAATCGAAAAAAAGTTAGTTTATAATAATTAATAATTTAATTAAATAATAATTAATAATTAACAATATATATTGTTTAAAAAAGCATAATAATTATAATATTTATTTTAATATAAAATCGAAAATTCAATGTTTTGTCTTGGCAAAATTACAGGTTATTTAAAACACAAAAAAGAAATTTCCAAATGTTGCTGTCGATAATAAGTCTCTTAATCTTATGAGAAAAAGTAGACAAGTTATAACATTAAAATTATAATTGAAATTGAAAATATAAAAAAATTACCGTTTCTTGATGTACTAATAAACATCAATAACAATTTGTTTTAAAACATCAGCCTTTAGAAGATAAAATACAAATACGATAAAACCATGTTTTTCGTTTTTAATTTTTATCTCTTGCAAAAATAATTTTTTTATGAAACCTCTGGTGAAAACGTTCTTTTTTGTGTATTAAAGTAGTAATTTTTTCAAAGCAAAATATTTAATTTTCAAATTTATACGAATTTAAATTAAGAACAAGCCTAATTTTCAATCGAAAAAGTTTATAAATTTTCAATTCGTGTGCAAGAATGTACCACGTGATCACTCCTCACTCTCTCAGCGTCACAAAATCGGTATGTTTGAAACCAAGAGAAATCATCTACAAGTTCGCATAGAAGTGCTCTACTGGGTTGTACCAGTAGAGTTGAGTTTAGTAAGAGAGGAAACATGCGCAATAGTGCCGTGAAGGCGTTAAGTGCAGTGTTGCCGATGCCAATTTATCATATTCCCCAATATCCCAAGTCAAATTCCCAAAATTTGGGGACAAAAATCTGCTGATTCCCCAAAAATTCCCCTCAATAGGTTAAGTACCTTACCTAAGGATTATCTTCTTTGTTTTGACCTTTTATTAACCATTTATCCATATTTGCACAAAATCGTATCGTTATTTCGCGACAGAATACAAAATTAACTTATCTAAAGCAAAGCTAGCAAATTAGAAGCGTCTAAAACTAAGGGAATCACAGAAAGGTTTTCTCTATGTGTTCGCGTTCGCACCGCGCGGAGATAAACGAACTTACCCGATTATAATATGATTTATTATAACAAAAGTAGGTACAATGGACAAATGATTTGCTGCTGTGCAAATGGTCTTGAGTTCTACGCCCAATCTGAACTGTTTTTTTATTTTAATTCCTGCTGATTATTTATTATATTGTTTAACGATGAGATTTCAAAATCCCCGCATTTTCCCCGCATAATGCCAATCCCCAATCATCTTGAGATTCCCCGCAGTTTGGCAACGCTGGTTAAGTGTCAAGACTGTCAAGCCAAATTTAATTTAATTACTATATCTTTGATATTAATAGTTTGGTATGTGATTTATAGTTTTCTGTTTAGAGTGTTTGTGTATATTTCGTTAGGACTCAATCATTAGATGTTTATTTTGCTGATTTGCTTATTGTTGTTTGAAAATATTAATTAATATTTAAAATTAATAAAATCTATAAAATGAAAAAGTTCTATTTGAAAAACAAACACCAAATAAAAAATATATTAAAACTTACCAGACTGAATCTACAAAACTGGAAAAATATTGGTAAACACAAAAAAATATATTTATATTGGCTGCGAACTTCACTAAACACTATTTGTTTTAGGAATAAATAAAATATTTATTGGAAAAGAGAATTTACAGATTTCTTTCCCTTAAAGTAGGGGAACCAGGACTATTTTTATTATACTAATTTCCGTGTATACAGATAAGCCATATTAAGCCTAGACTAATGCCGATTTACCCTAAAACAAATTTCAAAAGGTCCTATTTATATAATCCTAAACAGATTTGAATGTACTTTATTGCCAACATATTCAAAGATTTCCTGTAATATACTTTTATGATCAATTCTGATGAAATTTCAGATATCAAAACAGGTAACCGAAAGTTCATACAAAAAAATACTCTTATATTATTATTATATTAAAAAGACTTTTATAACTAACAGTTTTTATTTAAAAACCTAAAATGCAACTATCTCATCAAATTTTTTCAGTCGTATACGAGATTTGCCAAAAAATATGAAATTTACTCAGGAATAAATTACCTTTATTTTTGAAATACCGGGTGTCCCAGAAGTTTCTGACCCATTTTAACTGCAAATATCTCGGAACTCAGAAACGATAGGAAGGTGCGGTTTTCACTGAACAGTTTCTTTTTTTATATAAAGTTTTTTTCAGTATAAATGTTTATTTAGTAAAATCTTATATAGGGTGTTTTAAAAAAGCGGTCTTTTTAAAATGCAAATAACGTCGATTTTTTTAACGACACACCCTATATATTTTTATACTATCTGAAAGGTGAACTCTTTCCCTTTACGAAAATGTATAATGTTGAAGTTTAGATGAAAAATAAGTGAGTTATTTGATTTTTAAGGATAGGCAGTTACGTAGACATATACCATTAGATAATTAACAAATGAGCTCTGGATAAAATTATAAATTGAAAATGTATAAACTAATTTCTTCGATTGAAAATTAAGCTTTTTCTTAATTTAAATTCGTGTAACTGAAAAATAAATGTTTTCCTTTGAAAAATTGTCATTTTAATTTTTGATAATTTTTCTGAAAAATGTTATATTTTGAATTAATATTTCCATAACGGATCTAAAGAGCTTATAATTGGTCTGAATCCAATAATTGGCTGTCTGTCCTAATCACTTCTTCTATTTCTTCTTGTACGAAGGTTTCAAGTGAACTAAAATATATGTTTTGCTCTACTTTTTGTTGAACTGTCTAAATTTAAATTTGGCAACGTTGACCGATTTCGAGATGGTCACGTGGTACATTCTCGCAGACAAGTTGTACTCACACATTTCAAACATCGGGGCCCTGGGTTGTACCAGTAGAGTTGAGTTTAGTGAGAGAGGAAACATGCGCAATAGTGCCGTGAAGGCGTTAAGTGCAGTGTTGCCGATGCCAATTTATTATATTCCCCAATATCCCAAGTCAAATTCCCAAAATTTGGGGACAAAAATTTGCTGATTCCCCAAAAATTCCCCTCAATAGGTTAAGTACCTTACCTTAGGATTATCTTCTTTGTTTTGACCTTTTATTAACCATTTATCCATATTTGCACAAAATCGTATCGTTATTTCGCGACAGAATACAAAATTAACTTATCTAAAGCAAAGCTAGCAAATTAGAAGCGTCTAAAACTAAGGGAATCACAGAAAGGTTTTCTCTATGTGTTCGCGCGGAGATAAACGAACTTACCCGATTATAATATGATTTATTATAACAAAAGTAGGTACAATGGACAAATGATTTGCTGCTGCGCAAATGGTCTTGAGTTCTATGCCCAATCTGAACTGTTTTTTTATTTTAATTCCTGCTGATTATTTATTATATTGTTTAACGATGAGATTTCAAAATCCCCGCATAATGCCAATCCCCAATAAATCCCCAATCATCTTGAGATTCCCCGCAGTTTGGCAACGCTGGTTAAGTGTCGAAACTGTCAAGTCAAATTTAATTTAATTATAACCTATATCTTTGATATTAATAGTTTGGTATGTGATTTATAGTTTTCTGTTTAGAGTGTTTGTGTATATTTCGTTAGGACTCGTTTCAATCATTAGCTGTTTATTTTGCTGATTTGCTTATTGTTGTTTGAAAATATTAATTAATATTTAAAATTAATAAAATCTATAAAATGAAAAAGTTCTATTTGAAAAACAAACACCAAATAAAAACTATATTAAAACTTACCAGACTGAATCTACAAAACTGGAAAAATATTGGTAAACATAAAAAAATATATTTATATTGGCTGTGAACTTCACTAAACACTATTTGTTTTAGGAATAAATAAAATATTTATTGGAAAAGAGAATTTACAGATTTCTTTCCCTTAAAGTAGGGGAAACCAGGACTATTTTTATTATACTAATTTCCGTGTATACAGATAAGCCATATTAAGCTTAGACTAATGCCGATTTACCCTAAAACAAATTTCAAAAGGTCCTATTTATTATTATCCTAAACAGATTTGAATGTACTTTATTGCCAACATATTCAAAGATTTCCTGTAATATACTTTTATGATCAATTCTGATGAAATTTCAGATATCAAAACAGGTAACCGAAAGTTCATACAAAAAAATACTCTTATATTATTATTATATTAAAAAGGCTTTTATAACAGTTTTTTATTTAAAAACCTAAAATGCAACTATCTGATATCAAATTTTTTCAGTCGTATACGAGATTTGCCAAAAAATATGAAATTTACTCAGGAATAAAGTACCTTTATTTTTGAAATACCGGGTGTCCCAGAAGTTTCTGACCCATTTTAACTGCAAATATCTCGGAACTCAGAAACGATAGGAAGGTGCGGTTTTCACTGAACAGTTTCTTTTTATATAAAGTTTTTTTCAGTATAAATGTTTATTTAGTAAAATCTTATATAGGGTGTTTTAAAAAAGCGGTCTTTTTAAAATGCAAATAACGTCGATTTTTTTAACGACACACCCTATATATTTTTATTCTATCTGAAATGTGAACTCTTTCCCTTTCAGAAAATGTATAATATATTGAAGTTTAGATGAAAAATAAGTGAGTTATTTGATTTTTAAGGATAGGCAGTTATGTAGACATATACCATTAGATGATAATTAACAAATGAGCTCTGGATAAAATTATAAATTGAAAATGTATAAACTAATTTTTTCGATTGAAAATTAAGCTTTTTCTTAATTTAAATTCGTATAACTGAAAAATAAATATTTTTCTGAAAAATGTTTTATATTTTGAATTAATATTTCCATAACGGATCTAAAGAGCTTATAATCAAATACTATTAAACGAGCAAGGTTTGTATGTGTGTGTGTGTGTGTGTATGTGTGTGTGTGTGTCCAGAGGATCTCGAAATCCACTCGTCAGAATTCAATGAAACTTTCAGGGTAGACTAATTCCTATCTAAATCGGCGAAAAATTTAGGTCTCATGTCTGGGAAAATTCGATCTTCCGAGATATTTACAAGAAAAGTTAAGCTTTTAGTTTTATTTCCTAGCAACGGCACATAATAATAACTTGTTTCTATAGTAATATATACTATAAAGGATAGATGAGTACAGTCAAAGTGGGGATATAACGTCACATTCCATAGGCGTACTTTGCAAAATAAGTTTCTATAATATAAATAAGGTCACATCATATAAAATATATATACGCACTTCGTAGATTAAATTTTGAAGTTATATTATTTACAAAAAATAAAAATAAACTTTATACATCCGACACTTTAACATTGAACGAATTAAATTTAACCAATAAATAACAAGGAGGATTATATGTTGGGATTAAATTAAATCTCTTGGCATTAAAAGTAACGCTTCAGTACTTACCTAAACTCAAAGATTAAAAAAAAAGTTAGTTCAAGAACTATCTTTAAAAGTCACTGTCTTCACTAAAGCTACTGGCATCACTATAATTGTCTTTTCTGATGTTTATTATTATCGGTTCTATTAAATTATCCATTGATATATCCACTTTCCTAAATGAATTTTCCACATTTTTAAACATGATCAATGCATTTTCCCCAATGTTCTCTATTTACATCTGAAACTGCCTTCAAAAACAAATTTCGCACATCAGGAAATTTAAATGTTTTATTGTTTTGAGAAACATAACCTTTTAATAATTGAGACGAGATCAGTTTAATGGAATTTAACTCTGCGTGGTTCGGAGGAAATCTGAGAATTTTAATTCCTTTTTCTCTGGCCATCTCATCCATAATATATTTTTTGAATTTGTTTTTATGTTGCCTTGCTATTACTAATAATTCTGCCTTCAAGGATTTAGGAGGACTGATAATATTTTTAGAATGAAGCCATTTTGAAATATATATTAATACAAAATTCTGAATCAATTAAAATACATACGATACGGCTATGAATAAATAAAGTCTGACTTATCTGTCAAAAGAACAAATTTATTACAGTAAAAACCATGGAAACAAGAATCTAGACAAAAACTATATTAGGCCGATCAGATGTATTAACATTTAAATTTTAACTACAAATAAGCATTGAAGGATGAGGTAAAAATAAAATTTCTACCTCTTGAACCTGTACTACGTTCTGCAAATTAAATACTGCACTCCTTTCTTCTGTATAGTATAGTAGTAAAAAGGTTTGACTTTATTTAATTTCTGGCGTTTTAATCAGAAAGAATTCAATTTTAAATTTGTCGCTTTATATAAAAAAGGAAAGGTTCATTTGACGGACATAAATAATTTGCTTGTCAAATGACAGCCATCTTATTAATTCAAAGTTGAAAATACAACGTTGCCAATTCAATTTCAGAAATCATGGGTTTAGGTAAATATTTATAGGAACGTTGAGTAACACTGTTAAAATGGACACCTGTCTTCCCTTCCCCGATAGTGTGAGACTACCCCTTACGGCTACTATTTTATTATGCGGACAGTTTTAATATTTAAGTTTTCATGATCAGAGAGAGAGAGAGAGAGAAAAAATTTTTGAAAAAATATGATATCAATATCTGCCACACCTCGAGAGTCTGGTCACAGGTTTTTGTGGAGGTTTTTACCCAAGTATGAATATCAGACCTATAATTTTCCTTCACTGCAGATCAAAAAATAATAAAATCAATTGAACATAGAGTTTTTCTTATATAGTGATAAATAGAGTGAGCTGAGCGATCTTCTGTTGACGGGACGTGTGCCCTACACGCTGCTGTTGCACGTCCCGGAAACGGGGCCTGTCCACCGTGACAATTCGCGAAGATCAAGCGTCAGTAGAAGTTGCCCTAAAAGGGTGAAATCCCCAGAAACTAGGCAACTTTAATGCATTTAACTAACCTCTGTGACAAGCAGTTGATAAACGTCAACAACAGCTGCAGCCAATTGAAAATTAACACTGACAGCTTTTTTAATTTTCCCGCCTACTTTCAAGCCAATCGCCAATCAACTTTTTATTTATCTCCCTATCAGTAGTTCAAGTAGATGTCGCCCACTCCGTGATTTTCGCGAATTAATTAATAATTTGTCATGTTATAAATATACTTAAATTATATACTCATTGGGCTGCTTAAAAATGTAGATTTGAATATTAAGAGCGAAGCTCGGTGACCAGATATTTGGTCTGAATCCAATAATTGGCTGTCTGTCCTAATCACTTCTTCTATTTCTTCTTGTACGAAGGTTTCAAGTGAACTAAAATATATGTTTTGCTCTACTTTTTGTTGAACTGTCTAAATTTAAATTTGGCAACGTTGACACGATTTCGAGATGGTCACGTGGTACATTCTCGCAGACGAGTTGTACTCACACATTTCAAACATCGGGGCCCAGTTCTCGTCCGATCACTGAAGCTAAGCATTGTCGGGCGCGGTTAGTACTTGGATGGGTGACCGCTTGGGAACACCGCGTGTCGTTGCTCTTTTTTACTTTTATTTTAAATTAGCCATTTCCAATAATAATATTTCTAAAATTTACTCAGGATTTTTTTGTTGTATAAGGATAAGCTAAATAAAAATCCCCGAGAAAAATTTGGAACGCCTCAATCAATGTAACTTGCTTGCATTAGAGAAAAACTATTACTGCATCTAGTACATTTAATCAGTATGTTTACTCGAATTCATTCAAATTTGACGTGCAACGGCCACACCACAATGAAAACGCCAGTTCTCGTCCGATCACTGAAGCTAAGCATTGTCGGGCGCGGTTAGTACTTGGATGGGTGACCGCTTGGGAACACCTCGTGTCGTTGCTCTTTTTTACTTTTATTTTAAATTAGCCATTTCCAATAATAATATTTCTAAAATTTACTCAGGATTTTTTTGTTGTATAAGGATAAGCTAAATAAAAATCCCCGAGAAAAATTTGGAACGCCTCAATCAATGTAACTTGCTTGCATTAGAGAAAAACTATTACTGCATCTAGTACATTTAATCAGTATGTTTACTCGAATTCATTCAAATTTGACGTGCAACGGCCACACCACAATGAAAACGCCAGTTCTCGTCCGATCACTGAAGCTAAGCATTGTCGGGCGCGGTTAGTACTTGGATGGGTGACCGCTTGGGAACACCGCGTGTCGTTGCTCTTTTTTACTTTTATTTTAAATTAGCCATTTCCAATAATAATATTTCTAAAATTTACTCAGGATTTTTTTGTTGTATAAGGATAAGCTAAATAAAAATCCCCGAGAAAAATTTGGAACGCCTCAATCAATGTAACTTGCTTGCATTAGAGAAAAACTATTACTGCATCTAGTACATTTAATCAGTATGTTTACTCGAATTCATTCAAATTTGACGTGCAACGGCCACACCACAATGAAAACGCCAGTTCTCGTCCGATCACTGAAGCTAAGCATTGTCGGG
The DNA here is from genome assembly GCA_949320105.2 of Crepidodera aurea. NCBI lineage: Eukaryota > Metazoa > Arthropoda > Insecta > Coleoptera > Chrysomelidae > Crepidodera > Crepidodera aurea. Next base: position 12,455,634 of record OX439472.1, read on the forward strand.
CGCGGTTAGTACTTGGATGGGTGACCGCTTGGGAACACCGCGTGTCGTTGCTCTTTTTTACTTTTATTTTAAATTAGCCATTTCCAATAATAATATTTCTAAAATTTACTCAGGATTTTTTTGTTGTATAAGGATAAGCTAAATAAAAATCCCCGAGAAAAATTTGGAACGCCTCAATCAATGTAACTTGCTTGCATTAGAGAAAAACTATTACTGCATCTAGTACATTTAATCAGTATGTTTACTCGAATTCATTCAAATTTGACGTGCAACGGCCACACCACAATGAAAACGCCAGTTCTCGTCCGATCACTGAAGCTAAGCATTGTCGGGCGCGGTTAGTACTTGGATGGGTGACCGCTTGGGAACACCGCGTGTCGTTGCTCTTTTTTACTTTTATTTTAAATTAGCCATTTCCAATAATAATATTTCTAAAATTTACTCAGGATTTTTTTGTTGTATAAGGATAAGCTAAATAAAAATCCCCGAGAAAAATTTGGAACGCCTCAATCAATGTAACTTGCTTGCATTAGAGAAAAACTATTACTGCATCTAGTACATTTAATCAGTATGTTTACTCGAATTCATTCAAATTTGACGTGCAACGGCCACACCACAATGAAAACGCCAGTTCTCGTCCGATCACTGAAGCTAAGCATTGTCGGGCGCGGTTAGTACTTGGATGGGTGACCGCTTGGGAACACCGCGTGTCGTTGCTCTTTTTTACTTTTATTTTAAATTAGCCATTTCCAATAATAATATTTCTAAAATTTACTCAGGATTTTTTTGTTGTATAAGGATAAGCTAAATAAAAATCCCCGAGAAAAATTTGGAACGCCTCAATCAATGTAACTTGCTTGCATTAGAGAAAAACTATTACTGCATCTAGTACATTTAATCAGTATGTTTACTCGAATTCATTCAAATTTGACGTGCAACGGCCACACCACAATGAAAACGCCAGTTCTCGTCCGATCACTGAAGCTAAGCATTGTCGGGCGCGGTTAGTACTTAGATGGGTGACCGCTTGGGAACACCGCGTGTCGTTGCTCTTTTTTACTTTTATTTTAAATTAGCCATTTCCAATAATAATATTTCTAAAATTTACTCAGGATTTTTTTGTTGTATAAGGATAAGCTAAATAAAAATCCCCGAGAAAAATTTGGAACGCCTCAATCAATGTAACTTGCTTGCATTAGAGAAAAACTATTACTGCATCTAGTACATTTAATCAGTATGTTTACTCGAATTCATTCAAATTTGACGTGCAACGGCCACACCACAATGAAAACGCCAGTTCTCGTCCGATCACTGAAGCTAAGCATTGTCGGGCGCGGTTAGTACTTGGATGGGTGACCGCTTGGGAACACCGCGTGTCGTTGCTCTTTTTTACTTTTATTTTAAATTAGCCATTTCCAATAATAATATTTCTAAAATTTACTCAGGATTTTTTTGTTGTATAAGGATAAGCTAAATAAAAATCCCCGAGAAAAATTTGGAACGCCTCAATCAATGTAACTTGCTTGCATTAGAGAAAAACTATTACTGCATCTAGTACATTTAATCAGTATGTTTACTCGAATTCATTCAAATTTGACGTGCAACGGCCACACCACAATGAAAACGCCAGTTCTCGTCCGATCACTGAAGCTAAGCATTGTCGGGCGCGGTTAGTACTTGGATGGGTGACCGCTTGGGAACACCGCGTGTCGTTGCTCTTTTTTACTTTTATTTTAAATTAGCCATTTCCAATAATAATATTTCTAAAATTTACTCAGGATTTTTTTGTTGTATAAGGATAAGCTAAATAAAAATCCCCGAGAAAAATTTGGAACGCCTCAATCAATGTAACTTGCTTGCATTAGAGAAAAACTATTACTGCATCTAGTACATTTAATCAGTATGTTTACTCGAATTCATTCAAATTTGACGTGCAACGGCCACACCACAATGAAATCGCCAGTTCTCGTCCGATCACTGAAGCTAAGCATTGTCGGGCGCGGTTAGTACTTGGATGGGTGACCGCTTGGGAACACCTCGTGTCGTTGCTCTTTTTTACTTTTATTTTAAATTAGCCATTTCCAATAATAATATTTCTAAAATTTACTCAGGATTTTTTTGTTGTATAAGGATAAGCTAAATAAAAATCCCCGAGAAAAATTTGGAACGCCTCAATCAATGTAACTTGCTTGCATTAGAGAAAAACTATTACTGCATCTAGTACATTTAATCAGTATGTTTACTCGAATTCATTCAAATTTGACGTGCAACGGCCACACCACAATGAAAACGCCAGTTCTCGTCCGATCACTGAAGCTAAGCATTGTCGGGCGCGGTTAGTACTTGGATGGGTGACCGCTTGGGAACACCGCGTGTCGTTGCTCTTTTTTACTTTTATTTTAAATTAGCCATTTCCAATAATAATATTTCTAAAATTTACTCAGGATTTTTTTGTTGTATAAGGATAAGCTAAATAAAAATCCCCGAGAAAAATTTGGAACGCCTCAATCAATGTAACTTGCTTGCATTAGAGAAAAACTATTACTGCATCTAGTACATTTAATCAGTATGTTTACTCGAATTCATTCAAATTTGACGTGCAACGGCCACACCACAATGAAAACGCCAGTTCTCGTCCGATCACTGAAGCTAAGCATTGTCGGGCGCGGTTAGTACTTGGATGGGTGACCGCTTGGGAACACCGCGTGTCGTTGCTCTTTTTTACTTTTATTTTAAATTAGCCATTTCCAATAATAATATTTCTAAAATTTACTCAGGATTTTTTTGTTGTATAAGGATAAGCTAAATAAAAATCCCCGAGAAAAATTTGGAACGCCTCAATCAATGTAACTTGCTTGCATTAGAGAAAAACTATTACTGCATCTAGTACATTTAATCAGTATGTTTACTCGAATTCATTCAAATTTGACGTGCAACGGCCACACCACAATGAAAACGCCAGTTCTCGTCCGATCACTGAAGCTAAGCATTGTCGGGCGCGGTTAGTACTTGGATGGGTGACCGCTTGGGAACACCGCGTGTCGTTGCTCTTTTTTACTTTTATTTTAAATTAGCCATTTCCAATAATAATATTTCTAAAATTTACTCAGGATTTTTTTGTTGTATAAGGATAAGCTAAATAAAAATCCCCGAGAAAAATTTGGAACGCCTCAATCAATGTAACTTGCTTGCATTAGAGAAAAACTATTACTGCATCTAGTACATTTAATCAGTATGTTTACTCGAATTCATTCAAATTTGACGTGCAACGGCCACACCACAATGAAAACGCCAGTTCTCGTCCGATCACTGAAGCTAAGCATTGTCGGGCGCGGTTAGTACTTGGATGGGTGACCGCTTGGGAACACCGCGTGTCGTTGCTCTTTTTTACTTTTATTTTAAATTAGCCATTTCCAATAATAATATTTCTAAAATTTACTCAGGATTTTTTTGTTGTATACGGATAAGCTAAATAAAAATCCCCGAGAATAATTTGGAACGCCACAATCAATGTAACTTGCTTGCATTAGAGAAAAACTATTACTGCATCTAGTACATTTAATCAGTATGTTTACTCGAATTCATTCAAATTTGACGTGCAACGGCCACACCACAATGAAAACGCCAGTTCTCGTCCGATCACTGAAGCTAAGCATTGTCGGGCGCGGTTAGTACTTGGATGGGTGACCGCTTGGGAACACCGCGTGTCGTTGCTCTTTTTTACTTTTATTTTAAATTAGCCATTTCCAATAATAATATTTCTAAAATTTACTCAGGATTTTTTTGTTGTATAAGGATAAGCTAAATAAAAATCCCCGAGAAAAATTTGGAACGCCTCAATCAATGTAACTTGCTTGCATTAGAGAAAAACTATTACTGCATCTAGTACATTTAATCAGTATGTTTACTCGAATTCATTCAAATTTGACGTGCAACGGCCACACCACAATGAAATCGCCAGTTCTCGTCCGATCACTGAAGCTAAGCATTGTCGGGCGCGGTTAGTACTTGGATGGGTGACCGCTTGGGAACACCGCGTGTCGTTGCTCTTTTTTACTTTTATTTTAAATTAGCCATTTCCAATAATAATATTTCTAAAATTTACTCAGGATTTTTTTGTTGTATAAGGATAAGCTAAATAAAAATCCCCGAGAAAAATTTGGAACGCCTCAATCAATGTAACTTGCTTGCATTAGAGAAAAACTATTACTGCATCTAGTACATTTAATCAGTATGTTTACTCGAATTCATTCAAATTTGACGTGCAACGGCCACACCACAATGAAAACGCCAGTTCTCGTCCGATCACTGAAGCTAAGCATTGTCGGGCGCGGTTAGTACTTGGATGGGTGACCGCTTGGGAACACCGCGTGTCGTTGCTCTTTTTTACTTTTATTTTAAATTAGCCATTTCCAATAATAATATTTCTAAAATTTACTCAGGATTTTTTTGTTGTATAAGGATAAGCTAAATAAAAATCCCCGAGAAAAATTTGGAACGCCTCAATCAATGTAACTTGCTTGCATTAGAGAAAAACTATTACTGCATCTAGTACATTTAATCAGTATGTTTACTCGAATTCATTCAAATTTGACGTGCAACGGCCACACCACAATGAAAACGCCAGTTCTCGTCCGATCACTGAAGCTAAGCATTGTCGGGCGCGGTTAGTACTTGGATGGGTGACCGCTTGGGAACACCGCGTGTCGTTGCTCTTTTTTACTTTTATTTTAAATTAGCCATTTCCAATAATAATATTTCTAAAATTTACTCAGGATTTTTTTGTTGTATAAGGATAAGCTAAATAAAAATCCCCGAGAAAAATTTGGAACGCCTCAATCAATGTAACTTGCTTGCATTAGAGAAAAACTATTACTGCATCTAGTACATTTAATCAGTATGTTTACTCGAATTCATTCAAATTTGACGTGCAACGGCCACACCACAATGAAATCGCCAGTTCTCGTCCGATCACTGAAGCTAAGCATTGTCGGGCGCGGTTAGTACTTGGATGGGTGACCGCTTGGGAACACCGCGTGTCGTTGCTCTTTTTTACTTTTATTTTAAATTAGCCATTTCCAATAATAATATTTCTAAAATTTACTCAGGATTTTTTTGTTGTATAAGGATAAGCTAAATAAAAATCCCCGAGAAAAATTTGGAACGCCTCAATCAATGTAACTTGCTTGCATTAGAGAAAAACTATTACTGCATCTAGTACATTTAATCAGTATGTTTACTCGAATTCATTCAAATTTGACGTGCAACGGCCACACCACAATGAAAACGCCAGTTCTCGTCCGATCACTGAAGCTAAGCATTGTCGGGCGCGGTTAGTACTTGGATGGGTGACCGCTTGGGAACACCGCGTGTCGTTGCTCTTTTTTACTTTTATTTTAAATTAGCCATTTCCAATAATAATATTTCTAAAATTTACTCAGGATTTTTTTGTTGTATAAGGATAAGCTAAATAAAAATCCCCGAGAAAAATTTGGAACGCCTCAATCAATGTAACTTGCTTGCATTAGAGAAAAACTATTACTGCATCTAGTACATTTAATCAGTATGTTTACTCGAATTCATTCAAATTTGACGTGCAACGGCCACACCACAATGAAAACGCCAGTTCTCGTCCGATCACTGAAGCTAAGCATTGTCGGGCGCGGTTAGTACTTGGATGGGTGACCGCTTGGGAACACCGCGTGTCGTTGCTCTTTTTTACTTTTATTTTAAATTAGCCATTTCCAATAATAATATTTCTAAAATTTACTCAGGATTTTTTTGTTGTATAAGGATAAAATAAATAAAAATCCCCGAGAAAAATTTGGAACGCCTCAATCAATGTAACTTGCTTGCATTAGAGAAAAACTATTACTGCATCTAGTACATTTAATCAGTATGTTTACTCGAATTCATTCAAATTTGACGTGCAACGGCCACACCACAATGAAAACGCCAGTTCTCGTCCGATCACTGAAGCTAAGCATTGTCGGGCGCGGTTAGTACTTGGATGGGTGACCGCTTGGGAACACCGCGTGTCGTTGCTCTTTTTTACTTTTATTTTAAATTAGCCATTTCCAATAATAATATTTCTAAAATTTACTCAGGATTTTTTTGTTGTATAAGGATAAGCTAAATAAAAATCCCCGAGAAAAATTTGGAACGCCTCAATCAATGTAACTTGCTTGCATTAGAGAAAAACTATTACTGCATCTAGTACATTTAATCAGTATGTTTACTCGAATTCATTCAAATTTGACGTGCAACGGCCACACCACAATGAAATCGCCAGTTCTCGTCCGATCACTGAAGCTAAGCATTGTCGGGCGCGGTTAGTACTTGGATGGGTGACCGCTTGGGAACACCGCGTGTCGTTGCTCTTTTTTACTTTTATTTTAAATTAGCCATTTCCAATAATAATATTTCTAAAATTTACTCAGGATTTTTTTGTTGTATAAGGATAAGCTAAATAAAAATCCCCGAGAAAAATTTGGAACGCCTCAATCAATGTAACTTGCTTGCATTAGAGAAAAACTATTACTGCATCTAGTACATTTAATCAGTATGTTTACTCGAATTCATTCAAATTTGACGTGCAACGGCCACACCACAATGAAAACGCCAGTTCTCGTCCGATCACTGAAGCTAAGCATTGTCGGGCGCGGTTAGTACTTGGATGGGTGACCGCTTGGGAACACCGCGTGTCGTTGCTCTTTTTTACTTTTATTTTAAATTAGCCATTTCCAATAATAATATTTCTAAAATTTACTCAGGATTTTTTTGTTGTATAAGGATAAGCTAAATAAAAATCCCCGAGAAAAATTTGGAACGCCTCAATCAATGTAACTTGCTTGCATTAGAGAAAAACTATTACTGCATCTAGTACATTTAATCAGTATGTTTACTCGAATTCATTCAAATTTGACGTGCAACGGCCACACCACAATGAAAACGCCAGTTCTCGTCCGATCACTGAAGCTAAGCATTGTCGGGCGCGGTTAGTACTTGGATGGGTGACCGCTTGGGAACACCGCGTGTCGTTGCTCTTTTTTACTTTTATTTTAAATTAGCCATTTCCAATAATAATATTTCTAAAATTTACTCAGGATTTTTTTGTTGTATAAGGATAAGCTAAATAAAAATCCCCGAGAAAAATTTGGAACGCCTCAATCAATGTAACTTGCTTGCATTAGAGAAAAACTATTACTGCATCTAGTACATTTAATCAGTATGTTTACTCGAATTCATTCAAATTTGACGTGCAACGGCCACACCACAATGAAATCGCCAGTTCTCGTCCGATCACTGAAGCTAAGCATTGTCGGGCGCGGTTAGTACTTGGATGGGTGACCGCTTGGGAACACCGCGTGTCGTTGCTCTTTTTTACTTTTATTTTAAATTAGCCATTTCCAATAATAATATTTCTAAAATTTACTCAGGATTTTTTTGTTGTATAAGGATAAGCTAAATAAAAATCCCCGAGAAAAATTTGGAACGCCTCAATCAATGTAACTTGCTTGCATTAGAGAAAAACTATTACTGCATCTAGTACATTTAATCAGTATGTTTACTCGAATTCATTCAAATTTGACGTGCAACGGCCACACCACAATGAAAACGCCAGTTCTCGTCCGATCACTGAAGCTAAGCATTGTCGGGCGCGGTTAGTACTTGGATGGGTGACCGCTTGGGAACACCGCGTGTCGTTGCTCTTTTTTACTTTTATTTTAAATTAGCCATTTCCAATAATAATATTTCTAAAATTTACTCAGGATTTTTTTGTTGTATAAGGATAAGCTAAATAAAAATCCCCGAGAAAAATTTGGAACGCCTCAATCAATGTAACTTGCTTGCATTAGAGAAAAACTATTACTGCATCTAGTACATTTAATCAGTATGTTTACTCGAATTCATTCAAATTTGACGTGCAACGGCCACACCACAATGAAAACGCCAGTTCTCGTCCGATCACTGAAGCTAAGCATTGTCGGGCGCGGTTAGTACTTGGATGGGTGACCGCTTGGGAACACCGCGTGTCGTTGCTCTTTTTTACTTTTATTTTAAATTAGCCATTTCCAATAATAATATTTCTAAAATTTACTCAGGATTTTTTTGTTGTATAAGGATAAGCTAAATAAAAATCCCCGAGAAAAATTTGGAACGCCTCAATCAATGTAACTTGCTTGCATTAGAGAAAAACTATTACTGCATCTAGTACATTTAATCAGTATGTTTACTCGAATTCATTCAAATTTGACGTGCAACGGCCACACCACAATGAAATCGCCAGTTCTCGTCCGATCACTGAAGCTAAGCATTGTCGGGCGCGGTTAGTACTTGGATGGGTGACCGCTTGGGAACACCTCGTGTCGTTGCTCTTTTTTACTTTTATTTTAAATTAGCCATTTCCAATAATAATATTTCTAAAATTTACTCAGGATTTTTTTGTTGTATAAGGATAAGCTAAATAAAAATCCCCGAGAAAAATTTGGAACGCCTCAATCAATGTAACTTGCTTGCATTAGAGAAAAACTATTACTGCATCTAGTACATTTAATCAGTATGTTTACTCGAATTCATTCAAATTTGACGTGCAACGGCCACACCACAATGAAAACGCCAGTTCTCGTCCGATCACTGAAGCTAAGCATTGTCGGGCGCGGTTAGTACTTGGATGGGTGACCGCTTGGGAACACCGCGTGTCGTTGCTCTTTTTTACTTTTATTTTAAATTAGCCATTTCCAATAATAATATTTCTAAAATTTACTCAGGATTTTTTTGTTGTATAAGGATAAGCTAAATAAAAATCCCCGAGAAAAATTTGGAACGCCTCAATCAATGTAACTTGCTTGCATTAGAGAAAAACTATTACTGCATCTAGTACATTTAATCAGTATGTTTACTCGAATTCATTCAAATTTGACGTGCAACGGCCACACCACAATGAAAACGCCAGTTCTCGTCCGATCACTGAAGCTAAGCATTGTCGGGCGCGGTTAGTACTTGGATGGGTGACCGCTTGGGAACACCGCGTGTCGTTGCTCTTTTTTACTTTTATTTTAAATTAGCCATTTCCAATAATAATATTTCTAAAATTTACTCAGGATTTTTTTGTTGTATAAGGATAAGCTAAATAAAAATCCCCGAGAAAAATTTGGAACGCCTCAATCAATGTAACTTGCTTGCATTAGAGAAAAACTATTACTGCATCTAGTACATTTAATCAGTATGTTTACTCGAATTCATTCAAATTTGACGTGCAACGGCCACACCACAATGAAATCGCCAGTTCTCGTCCGATCACTGAAGCTAAGCATTGTCGGGCGCGGTTAGTACTTGGATGGGTGACCGCTTGGGAACACCGCGTGTCGTTGCTCTTTTTTACTTTTATTTTAAATTAGCCATTTCCAATAATAATATTTCTAAAATTTACTCAGGATTTTTTTGTTGTATAAGGATAAGCTAAATAAAAATCCCCGAGAAAAATTTGGAACGCCTCAATCAATGTAACTTGCTTGCATTAGAGAAAAACTATTACTGCATCTAGTACATTTAATCAGTATGTTTACTCGAATTCATTCAAATTTGACGTGCAACGGCCACACCACAATGAAAACGCCAGTTCTCGTCCGATCACTGAAGCTAAGCATTGTCGGGCGCGGTTAGTACTTGGATGGGTGACCGCTTGGGAACACCGCGTGTCGTTGCTCTTTTTTACTTTTATTTTAAATTAGCCATTTCCAATAATAATATTTCTAAAATTTACTCAGGATTTTTTTGTTGTATAAGGATAAGCTAAATAAAAATCCCCGAGAAAAATTTGGAACGCCTCAATCAATGTAACTTGCTTGCATTAGAGAAAAACTATTACTGCATCTAGTACATTTAATCAGTATGTTTACTCGAATTCATTCAAATTTGACGTGCAACGGCCACACCACAATGAAATCGCCAGTTCTCGTCCGATCACTGAAGCTAAGCATTGTCGGGCGCGGTTAGTACTTGGATGGGTGACCGCTTGGGAACACCGCGTGTCGTTGCTCTTTTTTACTTTTATTTTAAATTAGCCATTTCCAATAATAATATTTCTAAAATTTACTCAGGATTTTTTTGTTGTATAAGGATAAGCTAAATAAAAATCCCCGAGAAAAATTTGGAACGCCTCAATCAATGTAACTTGCTTGCATTAGAGAAAAACTATTACTGCATCTAGTACATTTAATCAGTATGTTTACTCGAATTCATTCAAATTTGACGTGCAACGGCCACACCACAATGAAAACGCCAGTTCTCGTCCGATCACTGAAGCTAAGCATTGTCGGGCGCGGTTAGTACTTGGATGGGTGACCGCTTGGGAACACCGCGTGTCGTTGCTCTTTTTTACTTTTATTTTAAATTAGCCATTTCCAATAATAATATTTCTAAAATTTACTCAGGATTTTTTTGTTGTATAAGGATAAGCTAAATAAAAATCCCCGAGAAAAATTTGGAACGCCTCAATCAATGTAACTTGCTTGCATTAGAGAAAAACTATTACTGCATCTAGTACATTTAATCAGTATGTTTACTCGAATTCATTCAAATTTGACGTGCAACGGCCACACCACAATGAAAACGCCAGTTCTCGTCCGATCACTGAAGCTAAGCATTGTCGGGCGCGGTTAGTACTTGGATGGGTGACCGCTTGGGAACACCGCGTGTCGTTGCTCTTTTTTACTTTTATTTTAAATTAGCCATTTCCAATAATAATATTTCTAAAATTTACTCAGGATTTTTTTGTTGTATAAGGATAAGCTAAATAAAAATCCCCGAGAAAAATTTGGAACGCCTCAATCAATGTAACTTGCTTGCATTAGAGAAAAACTATTACTGCATCTAGTACATTTAATCAGTATGTTTACTCGAATTCATTCAAATTTGACGTGCAACGGCCACACCACAATGAAATCGCCAGTTCTCGTCCGATCACTGAAGCTAAGCATTGTCGGGCGCGGTTAGTACTTGGATGGGTGACCGCTTGGGAACACCGCGTGTCGTTGCTCTTTTTTACTTTTATTTTAAATTAGCCATTTCCAATAATAATATTTCTAAAATTTACTCAGGATTTTTTTGTTGTATAAGGATAAGCTAAATAAAAATCCCCGAGAAAAATTTGGAACGCCTCAATCAATGTAACTTGCTTGCATTAGAGAAAAACTATTACTGCATCTAGTACATTTAATCAGTATGTTTACTCGAATTCATTCAAATTTGACGTGCAACGGCCACACCACAATGAAAACGCCAGTTCTCGTCCGATCACTGAAGCTAAGCATTGTCGGGCGCGGTTAGTACTTGGATGGGTGACCGCTTGGGAACACCGCGTGTCGTTGCTCTTTTTTACTTTTATTTTAAATTAGCCATTTCCAATAATAATATTTCTAAAATTTACTCAGGATTTTTTTGTTGTATAAGGATAAGCTAAATAAAAATCCCCGAGAAAAATTTGGAACGCCTCAATCAATGTAACTTGCTTGCATTAGAGAAAAACTATTACTGCATCTAGTACATTTAATCAGTATGTTTACTCGAATTCATTCAAATTTGACGTGCAACGGCCACACCACAATGAAAACGCCAGTTCTCGTCCGATCACTGAAGCTAAGCATTGTCGGGCGCGGTTAGTACTTGGATGGGTGACCGCTTGGGAACACCGCGTGTCGTTGCTCTTTTTTACTTTTATTTTAAATTAGCCATTTCCAATAATAATATTTCTAAAATTTACTCAGGATTTTTTTGTTGTATAAGGATAAGCTAAATAAAAATCCCCGAGAAAAATTTGGAACGCCTCAATCAATGTAACTTGCTTGCATTAGAGAAAAACTATTACTGCATCTAGTACATTTAATCAGTATGTTTACTCGAATTCATTCAAATTTGACGTGCAACGGCCACACCACAATGAAAACGCCAGTTCTCGTCCGATCACTGAAGCTAAGCATTGTCGGGCGCGGTTAGTACTTGGATGGGTGACCGCTTGGGAACACCGCGTGTCGTTGCTCTTTTTTACTTTTATTTTAAATTAGCCATTTCCAATAATAATATTTCTAAAATTTACTCAGGATTTTTTTGTTGTATAAGGATAAGCTAAATAAAAATCCCCGAGAAAAATTTGGAACGCCTCAATCAATGTAACTTGCTTGCATTAGAGAAAAACTATTACTGCATCTAGTACATTTAATCAGTATGTTTACTCGAATTCATTCAAATTTGACGTGCAACGGCCACACCACAATGAAATCGCCAGTTCTCGTCCGATCACTGAAGCTAAGCATTGTCGGGCGCGGTTAGTACTTGGATGGGTGACCGCTTGGGAACACCTCGTGTCGTTGCTCTTTTTTACTTTTATTTTAAATTAGCCATTTCCAATAATAATATTTCTAAAATTTACTCAGGATTTTTTTGTTGTATAAGGATAAGCTAAATAAAAATCCCCGAGAAAAATTTGGAACGCCTCAATCAATGTAACTTGCTTGCATTAGAGAAAAACTATTACTGCATCTAGTACATTTAATCAGTATGTTTACTCGAATTCATTCAAATTTGACGTGCAACGGCCACACCACAATGAAAACGCCAGTTCTCGTCCGATCACTGAAGCTAAGCATTGTCGGGCGCGGTTAGTACTTGGATGGGTGACCGCTTGGGAACACCGCGTGTCGTTGCTCTTTTTTACTTTTATTTTAAATTAGCCATTTCCAATAATAATATTTCTAAAATTTACTCAGGATTTTTTTGTTGTATAAGGATAAGCTAAATAAAAATCCCCGAGAAAAATTTGGAACGCCTCAATCAATGTAACTTGCTTGCATTAGAGAAAAACTATTACTGCATCTAGTACATTTAATCAGTATGTTTACTCGAATTCATTCAAATTTGACGTGCAACGGCCACACCACAATGAAAACGCCAGTTCTCGTCCGATCACTGAAGCTAAGCATTGTCGGGCGCGGTTAGTACTTGGATGGGTGACCGCTTGGGAACACCGCGTGTCGTTGCTCTTTTTTACTTTTATTTTAAATTAGCCATTTCCAATAATAATATTTCTAAAATTTACTCAGGATTTTTTTGTTGTATAAGGATAAGCTAAATAAAAATCCCCGAGAAAAATTTGGAACGCCTCAATCAATGTAACTTGCTTGCATTAGAGAAAAACTATTACTGCATCTAGTACATTTAATCAGTATGTTTACTCGAATTCATTCAAATTTGACGTGCAACGGCCACACCACAATGAAATCGCCAGTTCTCGTCCGATCACTGAAGCTAAGCATTGTCGGGCGCGGTTAGTACTTGGATGGGTGACCGCTTGGGAACACCGCGTGTCGTTGCTCTTTTTTACTTTTATTTTAAATTAGCCATTTCCAATAATAATATTTCTAAAATTTACTCAGGATTTTTTTGTTGTATAAGGATAAGCTAAATAAAAATCCCCGAGAAAAATTTGGAACGCCTCAATCAATGTAACTTGCTTGCATTAGAGAAAAACTATTACTGCATCTAGTACATTTAATCAGTATGTTTACTCGAATTCATTCAAATTTGACGTGCAACGGCCACACCACAATGAAAACGCCAGTTCTCGTCCGATCACTGAAGCTAAGCATTGTCGGGCGCGGTTAGTACTTGGATGGGTGACCGCTTGGGAACACCGCGTGTCGTTGCTCTTTTTTACTTTTATTTTAAATTAGCCATTTCCAATAATAATATTTCTAAAATTTACTCAGGATTTTTTTGTTGTATAAGGATAAGCTAAATAAAAATCCCCGAGAAAAATTTGGAACGCCTCAATCAATGTAACTTGCTTGCATTAGAGAAAAACTATTACTGCATCTAGTACATTTAATCAGTATGTTTACTCGAATTCATTCAAATTTGACGTGCAACGGCCACACCACAATGAAATCGCCAGTTCTCGTCCGATCACTGAAGCTAAGCATTGTCGGGCGCGGTTAGTACTTGGATGGGTGACCGCTTGGGAACACCGCGTGTCGTTGCTCTTTTTTACTTTTATTTTAAATTAGCCATTTCCAATAATAATATTTCTAAAATTTACTCAGGATTTTTTTGTTGTATAAGGATAAGCTAAATAAAAATCCCCGAGAAAAATTTGGAACGCCTCAATCAATGTAACTTGCTTGCATTAGAGAAAAACTATTACTGCATCTAGTACATTTAATCAGTATGTTTACTCGAATTCATTCAAATTTGACGTGCAACGGCCACACCACAATGAAAACGCCAGTTCTCGTCCGATCACTGAAGCTAAGCATTGTCGGGCGCGGTTAGTACTTGGATGGGTGACCGCTTGGGAACACCGCGTGTCGTTGCTCTTTTTTACTTTTATTTTAAATTAGCCATTTCCAATAATAATATTTCTAAAATTTACTCAGGATTTTTTTGTTGTATAAGGATAAGCTAAATAAAAATCCCCGAGAAAAATTTGGAACGCCTCAATCAATGTAACTTGCTTGCATTAGAGAAAAACTATTACTGCATCTAGTACATTTAATCAGTATGTTTACTCGAATTCATTCAAATTTGACGTGCAACGGCCACACCACAATGAAAACGCCAGTTCTCGTCCGATCACTGAAGCTAAGCATTGTCGGGCGCGGTTAGTACTTGGATGGGTGACCGCTTGGGAACACCGCGTGTCGTTGCTCTTTTTTACTTTTATTTTAAATTAGCCATTTCCAATAATAATATTTCTAAAATTTACTCAGGATTTTTTTGTTGTATAAGGATAAGCTAAATAAAAATCCCCGAGAAAAATTTGGAACGCCTCAATCAATGTAACTTGCTTGCATTAGAGAAAAACTATTACTGCATCTAGTACATTTAATCAGTATGTTTACTCGAATTCATTCAAATTTGACGTGCAACGGCCACACCACAATGAAATCGCCAGTTCTCGTCCGATCACTGAAGCTAAGCATTGTCGGGCGCGGTTAGTACTTGGATGGGTGACCGCTTGGGAACACCGCGTGTCGTTGCTCTTTTTTACTTTTATTTTAAATTAGCCATTTCCAATAATAATATTTCTAAAATTTACTCAGGATTTTTTTGTTGTATAAGGATAAGCTAAATAAAAATCCCCGAGAAAAATTTGGAACGCCTCAATCAATGTAACTTGCTTGCATTAGAGAAAAACTATTACTGCATCTAGTACATTTAATCAGTATGTTTACTCGAATTCATTCAAATTTGACGTGCAACGGCCACACCACAATGAAAACGCCAGTTCTCGTCCGATCACTGAAGCTAAGCATTGTCGGGCGCGGTTAGTACTTGGATGGGTGACCGCTTGGGAACACCGCGTGTCGTTGCTCTTTTTTACTTTTATTTTAAATTAGCCATTTCCAATAATAATATTTCTAAAATTTACTCAGGATTTTTTTGTTGTATAAGGATAAGCTAAATAAAAATCCCCGAGAAAAATTTGGAACGCCTCAATCAATGTAACTTGCTTGCATTAGAGAAAAACTATTACTGCATCTAGTACATTTAATCAGTATGTTTACTCGAATTCATTCAAATTTGACGTGCAACGGCCACACCACAATGAAAACGCCAGTTCTCGTCCGATCACTGAAGCTAAGCATTGTCGGGCGCGGTTAGTACTTGGATGGGTGACCGCTTGGGAACACCGCGTGTCGTTGCTCTTTTTTACTTTTATTTTAAATTAGCCATTTCCAATAATAATATTTCTAAAATTTACTCAGGATTTTTTTGTTGTATAAGGATAAGCTAAATAAAAATCCCCGAGAAAAATTTGGAACGCCTCAATCAATGTAACTTGCTTGCATTAGAGAAAAACTATTACTGCATCTAGTACATTTAATCAGTATGTTTACTCGAATTCATTCAAATTTGACGTGCAACGGCCACACCACAATGAAAACGCCAGTTCTCGTCCGATCACTGAAGCTAAGCATTGTCGGGCGCGGTTAGTACTTGGATGGGTGACCGCTTGGGAACACCGCGTGTCGTTGCTCTTTTTTACTTTTATTTTAAATTAGCCATTTCCAATAATAATATTTCTAAAATTTACTCAGGATTTTTTTGTTGTATAAGGATAAGCTAAATAAAAATCCCCGAGAAAAATTTGGAACGCCTCAATCAATGTAACTTGCTTGCATTAGAGAAAAACTATTACTGCATCTAGTACATTTAATCAGTATGTTTACTCGAATTCATTCAAATTTGACGTGCAACGGCCACACCACAATGAAAACGCCAGTTCTCGTCCGATCACTGAAGCTAAGCATTGTCGGGCGCGGTTAGTACTTGGATGGGTGACCGCTTGGGAACACCGCGTGTCGTTGCTCTTTTTTACTTTTATTTTAAATTAGCCATTTCCAATAATAATATTTCTAAAATTTACTCAGGATTTTTTTGTTGTATAAGGATAAGCTAAATAAAAATCCCCGAGAAAAATTTGGAACGCCTCAATCAATGTAACTTGCTTGCATTAGAGAAAAACTATTACTGCATCTAGTACATTTAATCAGTATGTTTACTCGAATTCATTCAAATTTGACGTGCAACGGCCACACCACAATGAAAACGCCAGTTCTCGTCCGATCACTGAAGCTAAGCATTGTCGGGCGCGGTTAGTACTTGGATGGGTGACCGCTTGGGAACACCGCGTGTCGTTGCTCTTTTTTACTTTTATTTTAAATTAGCCATTTCCAATAATAATATTTCTAAAATTTACTCAGGATTTTTTTGTTGTATAAGGATAAGCTAAATAAAAATCCCCGAGAAAAATTTGGAACGCCTCAATCAATGTAACTTGCTTGCATTAGAGAAAAACTATTACTGCATCTAGTACATTTAATCAGTATGTTTACTCGAATTCATTCAAATTTGACGTGCAACGGCCACACCACAATGAAAACGCCAGTTCTCGTCCGATCACTGAAGCTAAGCATTGTCGGGCGCGGTTAGTACTTGGATGGGTGACCGCTTGGGAACACCGCGTGTCGTTGCTCTTTTTTACTTTTATTTTAAATTAGCCATTTCCAATAATAATATTTCTAAAATTTACTCAGGATTTTTTTGTTGTATACGGATAAGCTAAATAAAAATCCCCGAGAATAATTTGGAACGCCACAATCAATGTAACTTGCTTGCATTAGAGAAAAACTATTACTGCATCTAGTACATTTAATCAGTATGTTTACTCGAATTCATTCAAATTTGACGTGCAACGGCCACACCACAATGAAAACGCCAGTTCTCGTCCGATCACTGAAGCTAAGCATTGTCGGGCGCGGTTAGTACTTGGATGGGTGACCGCTTGGGAACACCGCGTGTCGTTGCTCTTTTTTACTTTTATTTTAAATTAGCCATTTCCAATAATAATATTTCTAAAATTTACTCAGGATTTTTTTGTTGTATAAGGATAAGCTAAATAAAAATCCCCGAGAAAAATTTGGAACGCCTCAATCAATGTAACTTGCTTGCATTAGAGAAAAACTATTACTGCATCTAGTACATTTAATCAGTATGTTTACTCGAATTCATTCAAATTTGACGTGCAACGGCCACACCACAATGAAAACGCCAGTTCTCGTCCGATCACTGAAGCTAAGCATTGTCGGGCGCGGTTAGTACTTGGATGGGTGACCGCTTGGGAACACCGCGTGTCGTTGCTCTTTTTTACTTTTATTTTAAATTAGCCATTTCCAATAATAATATTTCTAAAATTTACTCAGGATTTTTTTGTTGTATAAGGATAAGCTAAATAAAAATCCCCGAGAAAAATTTGGAACGCCTCAATCAATGTAACTTGCTTGCATTAGAGAAAAACTATTACTGCATCTAGTACATTTAATCAGTATGTTTACTCGAATTCATTCAAATTTGACGTGCAACGGCCACACCACAATGAAATCGCCAGTTCTCGTCCGATCACTGAAGCTAAGCATTGTCGGGCGCGGTTAGTACTTGGATGGGTGACCGCTTGGGAACACCGCGTGTCGTTGCTCTTTTTTACTTTTATTTTAAATTAGCCATTTCCAATAATAATATTTCTAAAATTTACTCAGGATTTTTTTGTTGTATAAGGATAAGCTAAATAAAAATCCCCGAGAAAAATTTGGAACGCCTCAATCAATGTAACTTGCTTGCATTAGAGAAAAACTATTACTGCATCTAGTACATTTAATCAGTATGTTTACTCGAATTCATTCAAATTTGACGTGCAACGGCCACACCACAATGAAAACGCCAGTTCTCGTCCGATCACTGAAGCTAAGCATTGTCGGGCGCGGTTAGTACTTGGATGGGTGACCGCTTGGGAACACCGCGTGTCGTTGCTCTTTTTTACTTTTATTTTAAATTAGCCATTTCCAATAATAATATTTCTAAAATTTACTCAGGATTTTTTTGTTGTATAAGGATAAGCTAAATAAAAATCCCCGAGAAAAATTTGGAACGCCTCAATCAATGTAACTTGCTTGCATTAGAGAAAAACTATTACTGCATCTAGTACATTTAATCAGTATGTTTACTCGAATTCATTCAAATTTGACGTGCAACGGCCACACCACAATGAAATCGCCAGTTCTCGTCCGATCACTGAAGCTAAGCATTGTCGGGCGCGGTTAGTACTTGGATGGGTGACCGCTTGGGAACACCGCGTGTCGTTGCTCTTTTTTACTTTTATTTTAAATTAGCCATTTCCAATAATAATATTTCTAAAATTTACTCAGGATTTTTTTGTTGTATAAGGATAAGCTAAATAAAAATCCCCGAGAAAAATTTGGAACGCCTCAATCAATGTAACTTGCTTGCATTAGAGAAAAACTATTACTGCATCTAGTACATTTAATCAGTATGTTTACTCGAATTCATTCAAATTTGACGTGCAACGGCCACACCACAATGAAAACGCCAGTTCTCGTCCGATCACTGAAGCTAAGCATTGTCGGGCGCGGTTAGTACTTGGATGGGTGACCGCTTGGGAACACCGCGTGTCGTTGCTCTTTTTTACTTTTATTTTAAATTAGCCATTTCCAATAATAATATTTCTAAAATTTACTCAGGATTTTTTTGTTGTATAAGGATAAGCTAAATAAAAATCCCCGAGAAAAATTTGGAACGCCTCAATCAATGTAACTTGCTTGCATTAGAGAAAAACTATTACTGCATCTAGTACATTTAATCAGTATGTTTACTCGAATTCATTCAAATTTGACGTGCAACGGCCACACCACAATGAAATCGCCAGTTCTCGTCCGATCACTGAAGCTAAGCATTGTCGGGCGCGGTTAGTACTTGGATGGGTGACCGCTTGGGAACACCGCGTGTCGTTGCTCTTTTTTACTTTTATTTTAAATTAGCCATTTCCAATAATAATATTTCTAAAATTTACTCAGGATTTTTTTGTTGTATAAGGATAAGCTAAATAAAAATCCCCGAGAAAAATTTGGAACGCCTCAATCAATGTAACTTGCTTGCATTAGAGAAAAACTATTACTGCATCTAGTACATTTAATCAGTATGTTTACTCGAATTCATTCAAATTTGACGTGCAACGGCCACACCACAATGAAAACGCCAGTTCTCGTCCGATCACTGAAGCTAAGCATTGTCGGGCGCGGTTAGTACTTGGATGGGTGACCGCTTGGGAACACCGCGTGTCGTTGCTCTTTTTTACTTTTATTTTAAATTAGCCATTTCCAATAATAATATTTCTAAAATTTACTCAGGATTTTTTTGTTGTATAAGGATAAGCTAAATAAAAATCCCCGAGAAAAATTTGGAACGCCTCAATCAATGTAACTTGCTTGCATTAGAGAAAAACTATTACTGCATCTAGTACATTTAATCAGTATGTTTACTCGAATTCATTCAAATTTGACGTGCAACGGCCACACCACAATGAAAACGCCAGTTCTCGTCCGATCACTGAAGCTAAGCATTGTCGGGCGCGGTTAGTACTTGGATGGGTGACCGCTTGGGAACACCGCGTGTCGTTGCTCTTTTTTACTTTTATTTTAAATTAGCCATTTCCAATAATAATATTTCTAAAATTTACTCAGGATTTTTTTGTTGTATAAGGATAAGCTAAATAAAAATCCCCGAGAAAAATTTGGAACGCCTCAATCAATGTAACTTGCTTGCATTAGAGAAAAACTATTACTGCATCTAGTACATTTAATCAGTATGTTTACTCGAATTCATTCAAATTTGACGTGCAACGGCCACACCACAATGAAAACGCCAGTTCTCGTCCGATCACTGAAGCTAAGCATTGTCGGGCGCGGTTAGTACTTGGATGGGTGACCGCTTGGGAACACCGCGTGTCGTTGCTCTTTTTTACTTTTATTTTAAATTAGCCATTTCCAATAATAATATTTCTAAAATTTACTCAGGATTTTTTTGTTGTATACGGATAAGCTAAATAAAAATCCCCGAGAATAATTTGGAACGCCACAATCAATGTAACTTGCTTGCATTAGAGAAAAACTATTACTGCATCTAGTACATTTAATCAGTATGTTTACTCGAATTCATTCAAATTTGACGTGCAACGGCCACACCACAATGAAAACGCCAGTTCTCGTCCGATCACTGAAGCTAAGCATTGTCGGGCGCGGTTAGTACTTGGATGGGTGACCGCTTGGGAACACCGCGTGTCGTTGCTCTTTTTTACTTTTATTTTAAATTAGCCATTTCCAATAATAATATTTCTAAAATTTACTCAGGATTTTTTTGTTGTATAAGGATAAGCTAAATAAAAATCCCCGAGAAAAATTTGGAACGCCTCAATCAATGTAACTTGCTTGCATTAGAGAAAAACTATTACTGCATCTAGTACATTTAATCAGTATGTTTACTCGAATTCATTCAAATTTGACGTGCAACGGCCACACCACAATGAAAACGCCAGTTCTCGTCCGATCACTGAAGCTAAGCATTGTCGGGCGCGGTTAGTACTTGGATGGGTGACCGCTTGGGAACACCGCGTGTCGTTGCTCTTTTTTACTTTTATTTTAAATTAGCCATTTCCAATAATAATATTTCTAAAATTTACTCAGGATTTTTTTGTTGTATAAGGATAAGCTAAATAAAAATCCCCGAGAAAAATTTGGAACGCCTCAATCAATGTAACTTGCTTGCATTAGAGAAAAACTATTACTGCATCTAGTACATTTAATCAGTATGTTTACTCGAATTCATTCAAATTTGACGTGCAACGGCCACACCACAATGAAATCGCCAGTTCTCGTCCGATCACTGAAGCTAAGCATTGTCGGGCGCGGTTAGTACTTGGATGGGTGACCGCTTGGGAACACCGCGTGTCGTTGCTCTTTTTTACTTTTATTTTAAATTAGCCATTTCCAATAATAATATTTCTAAAATTTACTCAGGATTTTTTTGTTGTATAAGGATAAGCTAAATAAAAATCCCCGAGAAAAATTTGGAACGCCTCAATCAATGTAACTTGCTTGCATTAGAGAAAAACTATTACTGCATCTAGTACATTTAATCAGTATGTTTACTCGAATTCATTCAAATTTGACGTGCAACGGCCACACCACAATGAAAACGCCAGTTCTCGTCCGATCACTGAAGCTAAGCATTGTCGGGCGCGGTTAGTACTTGGATGGGTGACCGCTTGGGAACACCGCGTGTCGTTGCTCTTTTTTACTTTTATTTTAAATTAGCCATTTCCAATAATAATATTTCTAAAATTTACTCAGGATTTTTTTGTTGTATAAGGATAAGCTAAATAAAAATCCCCGAGAAAAATTTGGAACGCCTCAATCAATGTAACTTGCTTGCATTAGAGAAAAACTATTACTGCATCTAGTACATTTAATCAGTATGTTTACTCGAATTCATTCAAATTTGACGTGCAACGGCCACACCACAATGAAAACGCCAGTTCTCGTCCGATCACTGAAGCTAAGCATTGTCGGGCGCGGTTAGTACTTGGATGGGTGACCGCTTGGGAACACCGCGTGTCGTTGCTCTTTTTTACTTTTATTTTAAATTAGCCATTTCCAATAATAATATTTCTAAAATTTACTCAGGATTTTTTTGTTGTATAAGGATAAGCTAAATAAAAATCCCCGAGAAAAATTTGGAACGCCTCAATCAATGTAACTTGCTTGCATTAGAGAAAAACTATTACTGCATCTAGTACATTTAATCAGTATGTTTACTCGAATTCATTCAAATTTGACGTGCAACGGCCACACCACAATGAAAACGCCAGTTCTCGTCCGATCACTGAAGCTAAGCATTGTCGGGCGCGGTTAGTACTTGGATGGGTGACCGCTTGGGAACACCGCGTGTCGTTGCTCTTTTTTACTTTTATTTTAAATTAGCCATTTCCAATAATAATATTTCTAAAATTTACTCAGGATTTTTTTGTTGTATAAGGATAAGCTAAATAAAAATCCCCGAGAAAAATTTGGAACGCCTCAATCAATGTAACTTGCTTGCATTAGAGAAAAACTATTACTGCATCTAGTACATTTAATCAGTATGTTTACTCGAATTCATTCAAATTTGACGTGCAACGGCCACACCACAATGAAATCGCCAGTTCTCGTCCGATCACTGAAGCTAAGCATTGTCGGGCGCGGTTAGTACTTGGATGGGTGACCGCTTGGGAACACCGCGTGTCGTTGCTCTTTTTTACTTTTATTTTAAATTAGCCATTTCCAATAATAATATTTCTAAAATTTACTCAGGATTTTTTTGTTGTATAAGGATAAGCTAAATAAAAATCCCCGAGAAAAATTTGGAACGCCTCAATCAATGTAACTTGCTTGCATTAGAGAAAAACTATTACTGCATCTAGTACATTTAATCAGTATGTTTACTCGAATTCATTCAAATTTGACGTGCAACGGCCACACCACAATGAAAACGCCAGTTCTCGTCCGATCACTGAAGCTAAGCATTGTCGGGCGCGGTTAGTACTTGGATGGGTGACCGCTTGGGAACACCGCGTGTCGTTGCTCTTTTTTACTTTTATTTTAAATTAGCCATTTCCAATAATAATATTTCTAAAATTTACTCAGGATTTTTTTGTTGTATAAGGATAAGCTAAATAAAAATCCCCGAGAAAAATTTGGAACGCCTCAATCAATGTAACTTGCTTGCATTAGAGAAAAACTATTACTGCATCTAGTACATTTAATCAGTATGTTTACTCGAATTCATTCAAATTTGACGTGCAACGGCCACACCACAATGAAAACGCCAGTTCTCGTCCGATCACTGAAGCTAAGCATTGTCGGGCGCGGTTAGTACTTGGATGGGTGACCGCTTGGGAACACCGCGTGTCGTTGCTCTTTTTTACTTTTATTTTAAATTAGCCATTTCCAATAATAATATTTCTAAAATTTACTCAGGATTTTTTTGTTGTATAAGGATAAGCTAAATAAAAATCCCCGAGAAAAATTTGGAACGCCTCAATCAATGTAACTTGCTTGCATTAGAGAAAAACTATTACTGCATCTAGTACATTTAATCAGTATGTTTACTCGAATTCATTCAAATTTGACGTGCAACGGCCACACCACAATGAAAACGCCAGTTCTCGTCCGATCACTGAAGCTAAGCATTGTCGGGCGCGGTTAGTACTTGGATGGGTGACCGCTTGGGAACACCGCGTGTCGTTGCTCTTTTTTACTTTTATTTTAAATTAGCCATTTCCAATAATAATATTTCTAAAATTTACTCAGGATTTTTTTGTTGTATAAGGATAAGCTAAATAAAAATCCCCGAGAAAAATTTGGAACGCCTCAATCAATGTAACTTGCTTGCATTAGAGAAAAACTATTACTGCATCTAGTACATTTAATCAGTATGTTTACTCGAATTCATTCAAATTTGACGTGCAACGGCCACACCACAATGAAATCGCCAGTTCTCGTCCGATCACTGAAGCTAAGCATTGTCGGGCGCGGTTAGTACTTGGATGGGTGACCGCTTGGGAACACCGCGTGTCGTTGCTCTTTTTTACTTTTATTTTAAATTAGCCATTTCCAATAATAATATTTCTAAAATTTACTCAGGATTTTTTTGTTGTATAAGGATAAGCTAAATAAAAATCCCCGAGAAAAATTTGGAACGCCTCAATCAATGTAACTTGCTTGCATTAGAGAAAAACTATTACTGCATCTAGTACATTTAATCAGTATGTTTACTCGAATTCATTCAAATTTGACGTGCAACGGCCACACCACAATGAAAACGCCAGTTCTCGTCCGATCACTGAAGCTAAGCATTGTCGGGCGCGGTTAGTACTTGGATGGGTGACCGCTTGGGAACACCGCGTGTCGTTGCTCTTTTTTACTTTTATTTTAAATTAGCCATTTCCAATAATAATATTTCTAAAATTTACTCAGGATTTTTTTGTTGTATAAGGATAAGCTAAATAAAAATCCCCGAGAAAAATTTGGAACGCCTCAATCAATGTAACTTGCTTGCATTAGAGAAAAACTATTACTGCATCTAGTACATTTAATCAGTATGTTTACTCGAATTCATTCAAATTTGACGTGCAACGGCCACACCACAATGAAAACGCCAGTTCTCGTCCGATCACTGAAGCTAAGCATTGTCGGGCGCGGTTAGTACTTGGATGGGTGACCGCTTGGGAACACCGCGTGTCGTTGCTCTTTTTTACTTTTATTTTAAATTAGCCATTTCCAATAATAATATTTCTAAAATTTACTCAGGATTTTTTTGTTGTATAAGGATAAGCTAAATAAAAATCCCCTAGAAAAATTTGGAACGCCTCAATCAATGTAACTTGCTTGCATTAGAGAAAAACTATTACTGCATCTAGTACATTTAATCAGTATGTTTACTCGAATTCATTCAAATTTGACGTGCAACGGCCACACCACAATGAAATCGCCAGTTCTCGTCCGATCACTGAAGCTAAGCATTGTCGGGCGCGGTTAGTACTTGGATGGGTGACCGCTTGGGAACACCGCGTGTCGTTGCTCTTTTTTACTTTTATTTTAAATTAGCCATTTCCAATAATAATATTTCTAAAATTTACTCAGGATTTTTTTGTTGTATAAGGATAAGCTAAATAAAAATCCCCGAGAAAAATTTGGAACGCCTCAATCAATGTAACTTGCTTGCATTAGAGAAAAACTATTACTGCATCTAGTACATTTAATCAGTATGTTTACTCGAATTCATTCAAATTTGACGTGCAACGGCCACACCACAATGAAAACGCCAGTTCTCGTCCGATCACTGAAGCTAAGCATTGTCGGGCGCGGTTAGTACTTGGATGGGTGACCGCTTGGGAACACCGCGTGTCGTTGCTCTTTTTTACTTTTATTTTAAATTAGCCATTTTCAATAATAATATTTCTAAAATTTACTCAGGATTTTTTTGTTGTATAAGGATAAGCTAAATAAAAATCCCCGAGAAAAATTTGGAACGCCTCAATCAATGTAACTTGCTTGCATTAGAGAAAAACTATTACTGCATCTAGTACATTTAATCAGTATGTTTACTCGAATTCATTCAAATTTGACGTGCAACGGCCACACCACAATGAAAACGCCAGTTCTCGTCCGATCACTGAAGCTAAGCATTGTCGGGCGCGGTTAGTACTTGGATGGGTGACCGCTTGGGAACACCGCGTGTCGTTGCTCTTTTTTACTTTTATTTTAAATTAGCCATTTCCAATAATAATATTTCTAAAATTTACTCAGGATTTTTTTGTTGTATAAGGATAAGCTAAATAAAAATCCCCGAGAAAAATTTGGAACGCCTCAATCAATGTAACTTGCTTGCATTAGAGAAAAACTATTACTGCATCTAGTACATTTAATCAGTATGTTTACTCGAATTCATTCAAATTTGACGTGCAACGGCCACACCACAATGAAAACGCCAGTTCTCGTCCGATCACTGAAGCTAAGCATTGTCGGGCGCGGTTAGTACTTGGATGGGTGACCGCTTGGGAACACCGCGTGTCGTTGCTCTTTTTTACTTTTATTTTAAATTAGCCATTTCCAATAATAATATTTCTAAAATTTACTCAGGATTTTTTTGTTGTATAAGGATAAGCTAAATAAAAATCCCCGAGAAAAATTTGGAACGCCTCAATCAATGTAACTTGCTTGCATTAGAGAAAAACTATTACTGCATCTAGTACATTTAATCAGTATGTTTACTCGAATTCATTCAAATTTGACGTGCAACGGCCACACCACAATGAAAACGCCAGTTCTCGTCCGATCACTGAAGCTAAGCATTGTCGGGCGCGGTTAGTACTTGGATGGGTGACCGCTTGGGAACACCGCGTGTCGTTGCTCTTTTTTACTTTTATTTTAAATTAGCCATTTCCAATAATAATATTTCTAAAATTTACTCAGGATTTTTTTGTTGTATAAGGATAAGCTAAATAAAAATCCCCGAGAAAAATTTGGAACGCCTCAATCAATGTAACTTGCTTGCATTAGAGAAAAACTATTACTGCATCTAGTACATTTAATCAGTATGTTTACTCGAATTCATTCAAATTTGACGTGCAACGGCCACACCACAATGAAAACGCCAGTTCTCGTCCGATCACTGAAGCTAAGCATTGTCGGGCGCGGTTAGTACTTGGATGGGTGACCGCTTGGGAACACCGCGTGTCGTTGCTCTTTTTTACTTTTATTTTAAATTAGCCATTTCCAATAATAATATTTCTAAAATTTACTCAGGATTTTTTTGTTGTATAAGGATAAGCTAAATAAAAATCCCCGAGAAAAATTTGGAACGCCTCAATCAATGTAACTTGCTTGCATTAGAGAAAAACTATTACTGCATCTAGTACATTTAATCAGTATGTTTACTCGAATTCATTCAAATTTGACGTGCAACGGCCACACCACAATGAAAACGCCAGTTCTCGTCCGATCACTGAAGCTAAGCATTGTCGGGCGCGGTTAGTACTTGGATGGGTGACCGCTTGGGAACACCGCGTGTCGTTGCTCTTTTTTACTTTTATTTTAAATTAGCCATTTCCAATAATAATATTTCTAAAATTTACTCAGGATTTTTTTGTTGTATAAGGATAAGCTAAATAAAAATCCCCGAGAAAAATTTGGAACGCCTCAATCAATGTAACTTGCTTGCATTAGAGAAAAACTATTACTGCATCTAGTACATTTAATCAGTATGTTTACTCGAATTCATTCAAATTTGACGTGCAACGGCCACACCACAATGAAAACGCCAGTTCTCGTCCGATCACTGAAGCTAAGCATTGTCGGGCGCGGTTAGTACTTGGATGGGTGACCGCTTGGGAACACCGCGTGTCGTTGCTCTTTTTTACTTCTATTTTAAATTAGCCATTTCCAATAATAATATTTCTAAAATTTACTCAGTATTTTTTTGTTGTATAAGGATAAGCTAAATAAAAATCCCCGAGAAAAATTTGGAACGCCTCAATCAATGTAACTTGCTTGCATTAGAGAAAAACTATTACTGCATCTAGTACATTTAATCAGTATGTTTACTCGAATTCATTCAAATTTGACGTGCAACGGCCACACCACAATGAAAACGCCAGTTCTCGTCCGATCACTGAAGCTAAGCATTGTCGGGCGCGGTTAGTACTTGGATGGGTGACCGCTTAGGAACACCGCGTGTCGTTGCTCTTTTTTACTTTTTTTTTGTTGTATAAGGATAAGCTAAATAAAAATCCCCGAGAAAAATTTGGAACGCCTCAATCAATGTAACTTGCTTGCATTAGAGAAAAACTATTACTGCATCTAGTACATTTAATCAGTATGTTTACTCGAATTCATTCAAATTTGACGTGAGAAATGAATTCTCGATTCAATTCTTATTTTTTAAAAATTATTTATTTAACTTATTTACAATTAAAATATATGTTTATAGTATGAATGCTAATTATGAACTGAACTGCCTATTCTAAAACTACTTTTATATAAATCTACAAATTAAATGCTAACTAAGCAAAAACGTTATCTTCTTTATATTGTCCTATGGTGGAGATGATATAACTCCTCCCCCCGAAGATCCAGGTTCCGAGGGCTAATGAGGAAGATGGATTTCTTCTAAGTGGAAGCTGTCTTCTGTCCTCTTCTGTCTTGGTTTTTCTCTGTATTTTTTCCATTTTTTAAATATATAAAAAGTAAGAATAAAAATTAATATAATGTAAATGATAATAGTCCATGAGCTTGGTATATATGAAATAGTTTTATTTTTTAAATTTGGTTGATTTTGAATAATGTTTTGTCGTAAAGTTTGGAGGTCATCTAAATTAATAGTTTGCAATTTGATGTTGGATGCGGACCATTCTTTTTCGGCAACTTGGTCGTCCATTTTTGGAAACAGAATAGGTTGATTTTCGAGAGTATTTGACTCAGTATTAACGATCGTTTCTTCATCGGTAATAATTTGACAATTTTTGGGAATTACAGCGAGGAAGATTCCAATCAGCTTAATGATTTCTTCTTGTGAATTACATTTAAGGTTTAATGTAATTTCTTTGGGTAGGACCAAAATCCATTGATTTGTTTGTTCTAACCTTGTAATAGAAGGGCGTGATACGGCTATGGATACTTGTGGACACTTGAAGGTACTCTCGTAGTTTAGAAGTTGGATCTCGCAGGAGCTATTCTGGTTAACTTTTCTGAGACTGGTTGGATCGCAAATGTAATTTTGGGTGGATAATTTCTTGCAAGAGTTACTCAAATAGGCATAGTACAATTTATTTTGTACAACATATTTATTTTCCGGATTAATCGCCTTAAACTGACCTTTTTTCAAAATTGGTATAGGATATAAATTATATAGGGTTAAATCTATAGGTATGGTTATTGGAATATGTAATATATATGTTATTTTATTATTAGAAAGAAAGCAAGATATTTTTATAATCTTTTGCAAGAATAATACATTACTTAAGCTTAAACTAACTGGTATTTCGTTCTTATTATAACTTTTAAATATAGTTTCCAAAATGTTATATAAATCATTTACCATAATTATGCTGGGGTGTAATACTCCAAGTTGTGCAAAGGATATTGAATTTTCAATATCTTGTAGTATTGAATTTACTAATTCATACATATTAATAATTTGGATTATAGTATCTTTAATATAAATACTATTTTCCCATTTAAATTCGTTTTGTACCAAAATTGTTATTTCATCAATTTTACTAGCCAATAAGTCTTGATTATGTTTTATTATTCGAATTGTTTTATTGAATTTGTCTATTAGCGATACTGCTAATGAATTTTAATTGAGTTTTTTAGTTTATTTTGATTTAATTGAAGTTGTTCAATCAGTTTCTCGTAATGTTCTCCATCACTGGCGTCTAGATTTCCAGTAATTGCTTTAAATATGGAACCTACTCCATTTATTAAACCTCTTTTTATTCTTTGTGGATGCGGTATAATTTCTTTTAATCTAATCTCTATTTTATCTTCCAAAAAGTATAGTAATTTAAAATAATTTGAATTATCTGTCCTATAGTCTTTGTTTTCTTGAATTGATTTAGTTATGTTCCTAGATTTTATTTTTAGTCCATTGATTTCGTCAAGTAATTGATTTAGGTCATAATAATAAATAATTGAATGGTAATATTTAATTACTTTTGCATTGCCAAGTTTTAAGGGTAAAAGTCCAGGATTGTCACTTAAGTTTTTTAATGTTATGGTGTCTGGTAGTCCTAGTATACCAGGTAACCTGAAAAGATAAATTTTAGTTATTGAAAGAATAAAGTCTTTTCAATGGGCGTTTAATATTACTCATGTGTATTTTGCCATGTTTCGAAGTAGTCACTGTTTTTCGTTTTTTATTTACTGACTTAATAGCAATTGGTTTATGGAATTTATTAGCACTTTTTTGTCTTTTTGTATTTTTTACATATGCAGTGGGGTAAGGTTCAAAAATTATGGGGTCTTCACGATCTATATTAATTTTTTCAACATAGTCTTTTTTATTGTCCCTTAAGTGTTCGTTTATTTTTGTGTATAATATTTTTGTCTGTTTTTTATGTTGACTTACGTAATCATTTAGAAGTAATTTGTCCAGGTCTATATTAAAAGGTTCATTGTCTGTAATATGTCCATTAATAATGTCAATAGGTTTTAATTTCGTTGCAGAATGAATGGAGTTGTTATATGCGAGAATAGCGTAAATTATTTTATTTTTTATCGGAGTATCTGAAAAACCTTGAGTATTTAGTAAGCGTAAATGTTCACTTATCGTAGAATGAAATCTTTCTACTATTCCATTGGACTGAGGATGGTTTGGGGAACAAAAGTGAATTTTAATTTTATGGAGTCCCAATAATTCTGTTAAAACTGAATTTTTGAATTCTGTTCCGTTATCTAATATTATTTGTTTAGGTATACCATGATGGGAAAAGAATTTTATTAAATTATCTGCCACCTCGGTTCCAGCGACAGCGTTTAAATAATAAGCTTGAGCATATTTTGAAAAACTATCAACTACTGTCAAAAATTTTGATTTCTCAAAGGTAAAAGTATCAATATGTATTATCTCAAAAGGTTTCGTTGCTGTAGGGGTGAGATTGATTTGCATTTTTACAGGATGCCTATCATATTTGCATTGTTGACAAGTTTCGCAATCATTAATAAATGACTGTATTGATTTTTTCATATTGGGCCAATAATATTTGTCTTTTATACGATTTACAGTTTCTTCAATTCCACGATGGTTGGTTTTTCCTTCGTGATAATTTTTTATGGTTTCAAGAATGTCTGTTTTATCAATAACATCTACTAATTTTTTATTACATTTTCTAAATTTTATTAAGGATGATTTAAAGTGTCTTTGTAAACAAACTGAAAATATTTCATATAGGGTGGATTCTTCAAAATATAAATAATATTCTACTCCGGGTGCAATGTACTCTTTAATAAAGTCAATTATTTCTTTTTCGGTGTTATTTTGTGAAATTTGTAGATAAAATCTTTGTTTTTTGCCAAATAGAATTTTTATTTTTGGTTTCGCTGGCGAATGAAGGACAGAGTCTATTATTATTTGATTTTTACCATAATTTACTGCATAGTCTACTATTGGGATACCTACTACAGGGTTTTCATCTGAATTGGAATGTACAGTATGATTATCGTCTGATAAATTTGGATTTTCAATTTCGGAATTTTCATTTTCTTTTGGTATGTCTATGTCTATTATCGGAATGTCATCTAAGTTTACAATCATGGATATGTCATCCAAATCTCGATTAGATATATCAGGAAGTTTCGAAGTTGATGGGGGTGGTGTATTAAGTTCTGTGTTAGGAGAGTTATGAGCAAATGTAACAGGAGGATGTTTATAATTTGTTGATTCAGTTATAAATACAAGGGGATATCTATATGTTTTAGTATAAACAGGTATTTCATCTGTAGTTCGTATTCTGTGTTTAATTTTATTTGTAAAGGTTAGAGGTTCACCCTCTTTATAAAAAATATCTTGATATTCGTGACATAATTTTAAAATTTCTTCTCTTTCTTCATTATTCAAATGATCTATTCTAATCTTTTTAAAATCTACACATTTATTATTAAATGATTCAATATTGTTTATTTCTAAATTTAAAATTTCGTTTTCATCGAAGAATTTTTCTACTAAAATAGGTTTTGATAAATCAAGTGTTACGGTACTGGTATCGCTATTTATAATTGTGGTTAATGCATACCCATCTTTTGCTGTAGTCACACATTCTGGAATCTCACAATTATTAATTTTTTGATAAGGAATAATTATATCACCGTTTAATATAGAGGTCTTTATTTTAATTATTTTTTGAGTTCTAGGTTCTATTGTCACTGTATTATCGTTAGAGTAACTTGTAGGTTCAATCTTATGATAATAAAGTAACAATACATCCTTGTTGAAAATTTATATTTGCTTGCAATAATTTCATGTTATCTAAGCCTATTAAGCCATCAAATACATTGTGAAACTTAAATAAAAAGAATTTCAATCTTTCTTTGTTATCAAGATTAAAAATTTGAGAAGCATTAATATTTACACTATATCTATGTGATGATTTTTGAAAAACTGAATTCACTATAAATGGGTCATCTTTAATGTCATTTGGGTAAAATTTTTGGGCTATTTCAGGATCAAGAAATGACTTTGTCGATCCGGTGTCAACTAAAATTTTTAAATTATGCTCAGGGAAAATTATATAGGGTAATTCACTTAGATCCGAACAATTTATTGAAATGTGTACGGGATTCTGTTGTGAGTTATTTTGTTCCGAGGCCCTTACCGAAAATTTTGAATTTGGCCTTTGTTTTCATTAACTTCTTCTTTAAAATCATTATATTCATTATTATATTGATTTTCTGGATTTTCAACCATTGTATTATACATTGGCTCTGTTTGAGAGTTAAACAATTCTTCTGAGGTAAAATTTGGTGGTGGTAATCCACTGGGTTTGAAATAATTTGAGGGTCCTGCTCTTGGGTAATTTTGATAAGTATTTCTAGTTGAAACTGACATAGGTGTAGGGTTTGGTAAATTTGTTTTTTGATTTGGTTTAAATACATTTGTACTTTTATTTGGGAAATTCTGTCCAAAAACCTGTGCATTAATTGGGTAATTGCGTTGAATGGGTCTGGAATTTACATTAAAGGGTTGTGAAGGAAAATTGTTTCTTTGTCTAGAGAAAAAATCATTAGGTGTGTTAAAATTATTTGAAAAATTTCTATTTTCATTTGGTGGAACATAATTATTACTATTATATTGAAAATTTGGTCTTTGTGTGGGAAAAGGTCTAGAAAAATTTCTAAATGTATTTTGATTACCAGAGTAAAGATTTCGAGAAGAACTTTGATTTTGAAAATTACGAGAAGGATTTTGATTTTGAAAATTACGAGAAGGATTTTGATTTTGAAAATTACGAGAATTTTGCAAATAATGAGCATTTCCTTCTTCTGAAACAAATTGTAAAGCTTCACTAAGTGTGATTGGCTTCATGCATCTTATAGTTGTACCTAAGGGCTCTTTTAGTCCTGACAAAAATGTTTTTAATGTTAGGTTTTGGTACAGCTCTCGTTTTAAAGCTTTTGCAGCGTCTGTTACTTCGTGAATATTAACATAACTACATAATAAATTTAATATGTGTAAACATCTGTCATAATAATTTTGTGCCGATTCATTTTGATTTTGTCTTAACATTACAAGATCTCTGTTTAAACAAACTTCATCTCTTTGATCAGAGAAATTTCTAGTTAAAGTATTTTTTAAATCATTCCAATTTGCACAATTTTGAATATTAACTACCGTTTTAGCATTATCCTTTAATTTTGAGATAATGGAGTTCAATAAATAAGCATTTTGAAAATTATCTGGATGTTCTCTATCAAAAAATTGTGTGAGCAGCGATTCACTCACTGTTAAAAATCTACCTAAATCATTAGCATTACCATCAAATTCTGGTATACAGTTAAGATATTCTGGTTTGAAAGCCATATTTAATTCTTGTAAATTATTTGCTACTTGTAAATTATTTATTACTGTTAGATTAGTATATGAATCTGAATCAAGATCAGTTGAAGGTGAATGAATATTTAATTGTAATAAACGAGCTTCTAATTCCTCAAATATAAAATCTGCCATAAATTGTACTTACAATAAAAGAGTAACTATCATTATTAATTATCCAAAAAAAAACGTCTGAGTCGGCGATGCTGTCCTCTCCAGTACGTATTCTTGTGGATTCTTGTAGAGTTGAGCGATGTATATCCCAAGTCTTCAATTCTTCTTAACTATTCTTACGATTATTCACCAACAGTTTGTTTTTATCACCAACAGTTCTTGTTTAAGATTGAAAGTTCGTAATCCGGCTAATCGGTAACACGAAAAATCGATCCGTTCGATACGACTCGATCCCGAATTATCCTACTGACTGCGCCAGAAATGAATTCTCGATTCAATTCTTATTTTTTAAAAATTATTTATTTAACTTATTTACAATTAAAATATATGTTTATAGTATGAATGCTAATTATGAACTGAACTGCCTATTCTAAAACTACTTTTATATAAATCTACAAATTAAATGCTAACTAAGCAAAAACGTTATCTTCTTTATATTGTCCTATGGTGGAGATGATATAACTCGTGCAACGGCCACACCACAATGAAAACGCCAGTTCTCGTCCGATCACTGAAGCTAAGCATTGTCGGGCGCGGTTAGTACTTGGATGGGTGACCGCTTGGGAACACCGCGTGTCGTTGCTCTTTTTTACTTTTATTTTAAATTAGCCATTTCCAATAATAATATTTCTAAAATTTACTCAGGATTTTTTTGTTGTATACGGATAAGCTAAATAAAAATCCCCGAGAATAATTTGGAACGCCACAATCAATGTAACTTGCTTGCATTAGAGAAAAACTATTACTGCATCTAGTACATTTAATCAGTATGTTTACTCGAATTCATTCAAATTTGACGTGCAACGGCCACACCACAATGAAAACGCCAGTTCTCGTCCGATCACTGAAGCTAAGCATTGTCGGGCGCGGTTAGTACTTGGATGGGTGACCGCTTGGGAACACCGCGTGTCGTTGCTCTTTTTTACTTTTATTTTAAATTAGCCATTTCCAATAATAATATTTCTAAAATTTACTCAGGATTTTTTTGTTGTATACGGATAAGCTAAATAAAAATCCCCGAGAATAATTTGGAACGCCACAATCAATGTAACTTGCTTGCATTAGAGAAAAACTATTACTGCATCTAGTACATTTAATCAGTATGTTTACTCGAATTCATTCAAATTTGACGTGCAACGGCCACACCACAATGAAAACGCCAGTTCTCGTCCGATCACTGAAGCTAAGCATTGTCGGGCGCGGTTAGTACTTGGATGGGTGACCGCTTGGGAACACCGCGTGTCGTTGCTCTTTTTTACTTTTATTTTAAATTAGCCATTTCCAATAATAATATTTCTAAAATTTACTCAGGATTTTTTTGTTGTATAAGGATAAGCTAAATAAAAATCCCCGAGAAAAATTTGGAACGCCTCAATCAATGTAACTTGCTTGCATTAGAGAAAAACTATTACTGCATCTAGTACATTTAATCAGTATGTTTACTCGAATTCATTCAAATTTGACGTGCAACGGCCACACCACAATGAAAACGCCAGTTCTCGTCCGATCACTGAAGCTAAGCATTGTCGGGCACGGTTAGTACTTGGATGGGTGACCGCTTGGGAACACCGCGTGTCGTTGCTCTTTTTTACTTTTATTTTAAATTAGCCATTTCCAATAATAATATTTCTAAAATTTACTCAGGATTTTTTTGTTGTATACGGATAAGCTAAATAAAAATCCCCGAGAATAATTTGGAACGCCACAATCAATGTAACTTGCTTGCATTAGAGAAAAACTATTACTGCATCTAGTACATTTAATCAGTATGTTTACTCGAATTCATTCAAATTTGACGTGCAACGGCCACACCACAATGAAAACGCCAGTTCTCGTCCGATCACTGAAGCTAAGCATTGTCGGGCGCGGTTAGTACTTGGATGGGTGACCGCTTGGGAACACCGCGTGTCGTTGCTCTTTTTTACTTTTATTTTAAATTAGCCATTTCCAATAATAATATTTCTAAAATTTACTCAGGATTTTTTTGTTGTATAAGGATAAGCTAAATAAAAATCCCCGAGAAAAATTTGGAACGCCTCAATCAATGTAACTTGCTTGCATTAGAGAAAAACTATTACTGCATCTAGTACATTTAATCAGTATGTTTACTCGAATTCATTCAAATTTGACGTGCAACGGCCACACCACAATGAAAACGCCAGTTCTCGTCCGATCACTGAAGCTAAGCATTGTCGGGCGCGGTTAGTACTTGGATGGGTGACCGCTTGGGAACACCGCGTGTCGTTGCTCTTTTTTACTTTTATTTTAAATTAGCCATTTCCAATAATAATATTTCTAAAATTTACTCAGGATTTTTTTGTTGTATACGGATAAGCTAAATAAAAATCCCCGAGAATAATTTGGAACGCCACAATCAATGTAACTTGCTTGCATTAGAGAAAAACTATTACTGCATCTAGTACATTTAATCAGTATGTTTACTCGAATTCATTCAAATTTGACGTGCAACGGCCACACCACAATGAAAACGCCAGTTCTCGTCCGATCACTGAAGCTAAGCATTGTCGGGCGCGGTTAGTACTTGGATGGGTGACCGCTTGGGAACACCGCGTGTCGTTGCTCTTTTTTACTTTTATTTTAAATTAGCCATTTCCAATAATAATATTTCTAAAATTTACTCAGGATTTTTTTGTTGTATAAGGATAAGCTAAATAAAAATCCCCGAGAAAAATTTGGAACGCCTCAATCAATGTAACTTGCTTGCATTAGAGAAAAACTATTACTGCATCTAGTACATTTAATCAGTATGTTTACTCGAATTCATTCAAATTTGACGTGCAACGGCCACACCACAATGAAAACGCCAGTTCTCGTCCGATCACTGAAGCTAAGCATTGTCGGGCGCGGTTAGTACTTGGATGGGTGACCGCTTGGGAACACCGCGTGTCGTTGCTCTTTTTTACTTTTTTTTGTTGTATAAGGATAAGCTAAATAAAAATCCCCGAGAAAAATTTGGAACGCCTCAATCAATGTAACTTGCTTGCATTAGAGAAAAACTATTACTGCATCTAGTACATTTAATAAGTATGTTTACTCGAATTCATTCAAATTTGACGTGCAACGGCCACACCACAATGAAAACGCCAGTTCTCGTCCGATCACTGAAGCTAAGCATTGTCGGGCGCGGTTAGTACTTGGATGGGTGACCGCTTGGGAACACCGCGTGTCGTTGCTCTTTTTTACTTTTATTTTAAATTAGCCATTTCCAATAATAATATTTCTAAAATTTACTCAGGATTTTTTTGTTGTATACGGATAAGCTAAATAAAAATCCCCGAGAATAATTTGGAACGCCACAATCAATGTAACTTGCTTGCATTAGAGAAAAACTATTACTGCATCTAGTACATTTAATCAGTATGTTTACTCGAATTCATTCAAATTTGACGTGCAACGGCCACACCACAATGAAAACGCCAGTTCTCGTCCGATCACTGAAGCTAAGCATTGTCGGGCGCGGTTAGTACTTGGATGGGTGACCGCTTGGGAACACCGCGTGTCGTTGCTCTTTTTTACTTTTATTTTAAATTAGCCATTTCCAATAATAATATTTCTAAAATTTACTCAGGATTTTTTTGTTGTATAAGGATAAGCTAAATAAAAATCCCCGAGAAAAATTTGGAACGCCTCAATCAATGTAACTTGCTTGCATTAGAGAAAAACTATTACTGCATCTAGTACATTTAATCAGTATGTTTACTCGAATTCATTCAAATTTGACGTGCAACGGCCACACCACAATGAAAACGCCAGTTCTCGTCCGATCACTGAAGCTAAGCATTGTCGGGCGCGGTTAGTACTTGGATGGGTGACCGCTTGGGAACACCGCGTGTCGTTGCTCTTTTTTACTTTTATTTTAAATTAGCCATTTCCAATAATAATATTTCTAAAATTTACTCAGGATTTTTTTGTTGTATACGGATAAGCTAAATAAAAATCCCCGAGAATAATTTGGAACGCCACAATCAATGTAACTTGCTTGCATTAGAGAAAAACTATTACTGCATCTAGTACATTTAATCAGTATGTTTACTCGAATTCATTCAAATTTGACGTGCAACGGCCACACCACAATGAAAACGCCAGTTCTCGTCCGATCACTGAAGCTAAGCATTGTCGGGCGCGGTTAGTACTTGGATGGGTGACCGCTTGGGAACACCGCGTGTCGTTGCTCTTTTTTACTTTTATTTTAAATTAGCCATTTCCAATAATAATATTTCTAAAATTTACTCAGGATTTTTTTGTTGTATAAGGATAAGCTAAATAAAAATCCCCGAGAAAAATTTGGAACGCCTCAATCAATGTAACTTGCTTGCATTAGAGAAAAACTATTACTGCATCTAGTACATTTAATCAGTATGTTTACTCGAATTCATTCAAATTTGACGTGCAACGGCCACACCACAATGAAAACGCCAGTTCTCGTCCGATCACTGAAGCTAAGCATTGTCGGGCGCGGTTAGTACTTGGATGGGTGACCGCTTGGGAACACCGCGTGTCGTTGCTCTTTTTTACTTTTATTTTAAATTAGCCATTTCCAATAATAATATTTCTAAAATTTACTCAGGATTTTTTTGTTGTATACGGATAAGCTAAATAAAAATCCCCGAGAATAATTTGGAACGCCACAATCAATGTAACTTGCTTGCATTAGAGAAAAACTATTACTGCATCTAGTACATTTAATCAGTATGTTTACTCGAATTCATTCAAATTTGACGTGCAACGGCCACACCACAATGAAAACGCCAGTTCTCGTCCGATCACTGAAGCTAAGCATTGTCGGGCGCGGTTAGTACTTGGACGGGTGACCGCTTGGGAACACCGCGTGTCGTTGCTCTTTTTTACTTTTTTTTGTTGTATAAGGATAAGCTAAATAAAAATCCCCGAGAAAAATTTGGAACGCCTCAATCAATGTAACTTGCTTGCATTAGAGAAAAACTATTACTGCATCTAGTACATTTAATAAGTATGTTTACTCGAATTCATTCAAATTTGACGTGCAACGGCCACACCACAATGAAAACGCCAGTTCTCGTCCGATCACTGAAGCTAAGCATTGTCGGGCGCGGTTAGTACTTGGATGGGTGACCGCTTGGGAACACCGCGTGTCGTTGCTCTTTTTTACTTTTATTTTAAATTAGCCATTTCCAATAATAATATTTCTAAAATTTACTCAGGATTTTTTTGTTGTATAAGGATAAGCTAAATAAAAATCCCCGAGAAAAATTTGGAACGCCTCAATCAATGTAACTTGCTTGCATTAGAGAAAAACTATTACTGCATCTAGTACATTTAATCAGTATGTTTACTCGAATTCATTCAAATTTGACGTGCAACGGCCACACCACAATGAAAACGCCAGTTCTCGTCCGATCACTGAAGCTAAGCATTGTCGGGCGCGGTTAGTACTTGGATGGGTGACCGCTTGGGAACACCGCGTGTCGTTGCTCTTTTTTACTTTTATTTTAAATTAGCCATTTCCAATAATAATATTTCTAAAATTTACTCAGGATTTTTTTGTTGTATACGGATAAGCTAAATAAAAATCCCCGAGAATAATTTGGAACGCCACAATCAATGTAACTTGCTTGCATTAGAGAAAAACTATTACTGCATCTAGTACATTTAATCAGTATGTTTACTCGAATTCATTCAAATTTGACGTGCAACGGCCACACCACAATGAAAACGCCAGTTCTCGTCCGATCACTGAAGCTAAGCATTGTCGGGCGCGGTTAGTACTTGGATGGGTGACCGCTTGGGAACACCGCGTGTCGTTGCTCTTTTTTACTTTTATTTTAAATTAGCCATTTCCAATAATAATATTTCTAAAATTTCCTCAGGATTTTTTTGTTGTATACGGATAAGCTAAATAAAAATCCCCGAGAATAATTTGGAACGCCACAATCAATGTAACTTGCTTGCATTAGAGAAAAACTATTACTGCATCTAGTACATTTAATCAGTATGTTTACTCGAATTCATTCAAATTTGACGTGCAACGGCCACACCACAATGAAAACGCCAGTTCTCGTCCGATCACTGAAGCTAAGCATTGTCGGGCGCGGTTAGTACTTGGATGGGTGACCGCTTGGGAACACCGCGTGTCGTTGCTCTTTTTTACTTTTATTTTAAATTAGCCATTTCCAATAATAATATTTCTAAAATTTACTCAGGATTTTTTTGTTGTATAAGGATAAGCTAAATAAAAATCCCCGAGAAAAATTTGGAACGCCTCAATCAATGTAACTTGCTTGCATTAGAGAAAAACTATTACTGCATCTAGTACATTTAATCAGTATGTTTACTCGAATTCATTCAAATTTGACGTGCAACGGCCACACCACAATGAAAACGCCAGTTCTCGTCCGATCACTGAAGCTAAGCATTGTCGGGCGCGGTTAGTACTTGGATGGGTGACCGCTTGGGAACACCGCGTGTCGTTGCTCTTTTTTACTTTTATTTTAAATTAGCCATTTCCAATAATAATATTTCTAAAATTTACTCAGGATTTTTTTGTTGTATACGGATAAGCTAAATAAAAATCCCCGAGAATAATTTGGAACGCCTCAATCAATGTAACTTGCTTGCATTAGAGAAAAACTATTACTGCATCTAGTACATTTAATCAGTATGTTTACTCGAATTCATTCAAATTTGACGTGCAACGGCCACACCACAATGAAAACGCCAGTTCTCGTCCGATCACTGAAGCTAAGCATTGTCGGGCGCGGTTAGTACTTGGATGGGTGACCGCTTGGGAACACCGCGTGTCGTTGCTCTTTTTTACTTTTATTTTAAATTAGCCATTTCCAATAATAATATTTCTAAAATTTACTCAGGATTTTTTTGTTGTATACGGATAAGCTAAATAAAAATCCCCGAGAATAATTTGGAACGCCACAATCAATGTAACTTGCTTGCATTAGAGAAAAACTATTACTGCATCTAGTACATTTAATCAGTATGTTTACTCGAATTCATTCAAATTTGACGTGCAACGGCCACACCACAATGAAAACGCCAGTTCTCGTCCGATCACTGAAGCTAAGCATTGTCGGGCGCGGTTAGTACTTGGATGGGTGACCGCTTGGGAACACCGCGTGTCGTTGCTCTTTTTTACTTTTATTTTAAATTAGCCATTTCCAATAATAATATTTCTAAAATTTACTCAGGATTTTTTTGTTGTATACGGATAAGCTAAATAAAAATCCCCGAGAATAATTTGGAACGCCTCAATCAATGTAACTTGCTTGCATTAGAGAAAAACTATTACTGCATCTAGTACATTTAATCAGTATGTTTACTCGAATTCATTCAAATTTGACGTGCAACGGCCACACCACAATGAAAACGCCAGTTCTCGTCCGATCACTGAAGCTAAGCATTGTCGGGCGCGGTTAGTACTTGGATGGGTGACCGCTTGGGAACACCGCGTGTCGTTGCTCTTTTTTACTTTTATTTTAAATTAGCCATTTCCAATAATAATATTTCTAAAATTTACTCAGGATTTTTTTGTTGTATACGGATAAGCTAAATAAAAATCCCCGAGAATAATTTGGAACGCCACAATCAATGTAACTTGCTTGCATTAGAGAAAAACTATTACTGCATCTAGTACATTTAATCAGTATGTTTACTCGAATTCATTCAAATTTGACGTGCAACGGCCACACCACAATGAAAACGCCAGTTCTCGTCCGATCACTGAAGCTAAGCATTGTCGGGCGCGGTTAGTACTTGGATGGGTGACCGCTTGGGAACACCGCGTGTCGTTGCTCTTTTTTACTTTTTTTTGTTGTATAAGGATAAGCTAAATAAAAATCCCCGAGAAAAATTTGGAACGCCTCAATCAATGTAACTTGCTTGCATTAGAGAAAAACTATTACTGCATCTAGTACATTTAATCAGTATGTTTACTCGAATTCATTCAAATTTGACGTGCAACGGCCACACCACAATGAAAACGCCAGTTCTCGTCCGATCACTGAAGCTAAGCATTGTCGGGCGCGGTTAGTACTTGGATGGGTGACCGCTTGGGAACACCGCGTGTCGTTGCTCTTTTTTACTTTTATTTTAAATTAGCCATTTCCAATAATAATATTTCTAAAATTTACTCAGGATTTTTTTGTTGTATACGGATAAGCTAAATAAAAATCCCCGAGAATAATTTGGAACGCCACAATCAATGTAACTTGCTTGCATTAGAGAAAAACTATTACTGCATCTAGTACATTTAATCAGTATGTTTACTCGAATTCATTCAAATTTGACGTGCAACGGCCACACCACAATGAAAACGCCAGTTCTCGTCCGATCACTGAAGCTAAGCATTGTCGGGCGCGGTTAGTACTTGGATGGGTGACCGCTTGGGAACACCGCGTGTCGTTGCTCTTTTTTACTTTTATTTTAAATTAGCCATTTCCAATAATAATATTTCTAAAATTTACTCAGGATTTTTTTGTTGTATACGGATAAGCTAAATAAAAATCCCCGAGAATAATTTGGAACGCCTCAATCAATGTAACTTGCTTGCATTAGAGAAAAACTATTACTGCATCTAGTACATTTAATCAGTATGTTTACTCGAATTCATTCAAATTTGACGTGCAACGGCCACACCACAATGAAAACGCCAGTTCTCGTCCGATCACTGAAGCTAAGCATTGTCGGGCGCGGTTAGTACTTGGATGGGTGACCGCTTGGGAACACCGTGTGTCGTTGCTCTTTTTTACTTTTATTTTAAATTAGCCATTTCCAATAATAATATTTCTAAAATTTACTCAGGATTTTTTTGTTGTATACGGATAAGCTAAATAAAAATCCCCGAGAATAATTTGGAACGCCACAATCAATGTAACTTGCTTGCATTAGAGAAAAACTATTACTGCATCTAGTACATTTAATCAGTATGTTTACTCGAATTCATTCAAATTTGACGTGCAACGGCCACACCACAATGAAAACGCCAGTTCTCGTCCGATCACTGAAGCTAAGCATTGTCGGGCGCGGTTAGTACTTGGATGGGTGACCGCTTGGGAACACCGCGTGTCGTTGCTCTTTTTTACTTTTTTTTGTTGTATAAGGATAAGCTAAATAAAAATCCCCGAGAAAAATTTGGAACGCCTCAATCAATGTAACTTGCTTGCATTAGAGAAAAACTATTACTGCATCTAGTACATTTAATCAGTATGTTTACTCGAATTCATTCAAATTTGACGTGCAACGGCCACACCACAATGAAAACGCCAGTTCTCGTCCGATCACTGAAGCTAAGCATTGTCGGGCGCGGTTAGTACTTGGATGGGTGACCGCTTGGGAACACCGCGTGTCGTTGCTCTTTTTTACTTTTATTTTAAATTAGCCATTTCCAATAATAATATTTCTAAAATTTACTCAGGATTTTTTTGTTGTATACGGATAAGCTAAATAAAAATCCCCGAGAATAATTTGGAACGCCACAATCAATGTAACTTGCTTGCATTAGAGAAAAACTATTACTGCATCTAGTACATTTAATCAGTATGTTTACTCGAATTCATTCAAATTTGACGTGCAACGGCCACACCACAATGAAAACGCCAGTTCTCGTCCGATCACTGAAGCTAAGCATTGTCGGGCGCGGTTAGTACTTGGATGGGTGACCGCTTGGGAACACCGCGTGTCGTTGCTCTTTTTTACTTTTATTTTAAATTAGCCATTTCCAATAATAATATTTCTAAAATTTACTCAGGATTTTTTTGTTGTATACGGATAAGCTAAATAAAAATCCCCGAGAATAATTTGGAACGCCACAATCAATGTAACTTGCTTGCATTAGAGAAAAACTATTACTGCATCTAGTACATTTAATCAGTATGTTTACTCGAATTCATTCAAATTTGACGTGCAACGGCCACACCACAATGAAAACGCCAGTTCTCGTCCGATCACTGAAGCTAAGCATTGTCGGGCGCGGTTAGTACTTGGATGGGTGACCGCTTGGGAACACCGCGTGTCGTTGCTCTTTTTTACTTTTTTTTGTTGTATAAGGATAAGCTAAATAAAAATCCCCGAGAAAAATTTGGAACGCCTCAATCAATGTAACTTGCTTGCATTAGAGAAAAACTATTACTGCATCTAGTACATTTAATCAGTATGTTTACTCGAATTCATTCAAATTTGACGTGCAACGGCCACACCACAATGAAAACGCCAGTTCTCGTCCGATCACTGAAGCTAAGCATTGTCGGGCGCGGTTAGTACTTGGATGGGTGACCGCTTGGGAACACCGCGTGTCGTTGCTCTTTTTTACTTTTATTTTAAATTAGCCATTTCCAATAATAATATTTCTAAAATTTACTCAGGATTTTTTTGTTGTATACGGATAAGCTAAATAAAAATCCCCGAGAATAATTTGGAACGCCACAATCAATGTAACTTGCTTGCATTAGAGAAAAACTATTACTGCATCTAGTACATTTAATCAGTATGTTTACTCGAATTCATTCAAATTTGACGTGCAACGGCCACACCACAATGAAAACGCCAGTTCTCGTCCGATCACTGAAGCTAAGCATTGTCGGGCGCGGTTAGTACTTGGATGGGTGACCGCTTGGGAACACCGCGTGTCGTTGCTCTTTTTTACTTTTATTTTAAATTAGCCATTTCCAATAATAATATTTCTAAAATTTACTCAGGATTTTTTTGTTGTATACGGATAAGCTAAATAAAAATCCCCGAGAATAATTTGGAACGCCACAATCAATGTAACTTGCTTGCATTAGAGAAAAACTATTACTGCATCTAGTACATTTAATCAGTATGTTTACTCGAATTCATTCAAATTTGACGTGCAACGGCCACACCACAATGAAAACGCCAGTTCTCGTCCGATCACTGAAGCTAAGCATTGTCGGGCGCGGTTAGTACTTGGATGGGTGACCGCTTGGGAACACCGCGTGTCGTTGCTCTTTTTTACTTTTATTTTAAATTAGCCATTTCCAATAATAATATTTCTAAAATTTACTCAGGATTTTTTTGTTGTATAAGGATAAGCTAAATAAAAATCCCCGAGAAAAATTTGGAACGCCTCAATCAATGTAACTTGCTTGCATTAGAGAAAAACTATTACTGCATCTAGTACATTTAATCAGTATGTTTACTCGAATTCATTCAAATTTGACGTGCAACGGCCACACCACAATGAAAACGCCAGTTCTCGTCCGATCACTGAAGCTAAGCATTGTCGGGCGCGGTTAGTACTTGGATGGGTGACCGCTT
Source organism: Crepidodera aurea (assembly GCA_949320105.2). Classification (NCBI taxonomy): domain Eukaryota; kingdom Metazoa; phylum Arthropoda; class Insecta; order Coleoptera; family Chrysomelidae; genus Crepidodera; species Crepidodera aurea. Next base: position 12,500,628 of record OX439472.1, read on the forward strand.
GGGAACACCGCGTGTCGTTGCTCTTTTTTACTTTTATTTTAAATTAGCCATTTCCAATAATAATATTTCTAAAATTTACTCAGGATTTTTTTGTTGTATACGGATAAGCTAAATAAAAATCCCCGAGAATAATTTGGAACGCCACAATCAATGTAACTTGCTTGCATTAGAGAAAAACTATTACTGCATCTAGTACATTTAATCAGTATGTTTACTCGAATTCATTCAAATTTGACGTGCAACGGCCACACCACAATGAAAACGCCAGTTCTCGTCCGATCACTGAAGCTAAGCATTGTCGGGCGCGGTTAGTACTTGGATGGGTGACCGCTTGGGAACACCGCGTGTCGTTGCTCTTTTTTACTTTTATTTTAAATTAGCCATTTCCAATAATAATATTTCTAAAATTTACTCAGGATTTTTTTGTTGTATACGGATAAGCTAAATAAAAATCCCCGAGAATAATTTGGAACGCCACAATCAATGTAACTTGCTTGCATTAGAGAAAAACTATTACTGCATCTAGTACATTTAATCAGTATGTTTACTCGAATTCATTCAAATTTGACGTGCAACGGCCACACCACAATGAAAACGCCAGTTCTCGTCCGATCACTGAAGCTAAGCATTGTCGGGCGCGGTTAGTACTTGGATGGGTGACCGCTTGGGAACACCGCGTGTCGTTGCTCTTTTTTACTTTTATTTTAAATTAGCCATTTCCAATAATAATATTTCTAAAATTTACTCAGGATTTTTTTGTTGTATAAGGATAAGCTAAATAAAAATCCCCGAGAAAAATTTGGAACGCCTCAATCAATGTAACTTGCTTGCATTAGAGAAAAACTATTACTGCATCTAGTACATTTAATCAGTATGTTTACTCGAATTCATTCAAATTTGACGTGCAACGGCCATACCACAATGAAAACGCCAGTTCTCGTCCGATCACTGAAGCTAAGCATTGTCGGGCGCGGTTAGTACTTGGATGGGTGACCGCTTGGGAACACCGCGTGTCGTTGCTCTTTTTTACTTTTATTTTAAATTAGCCATTTCCAATAATAATATTTCTAAAATTTACTCAGGATTTTTTTGTTGTATACGGATAAGCTAAATAAAAATCCCCGAGAATAATTTGGAACGCCACAATCAATGTAACTTGCTTGCATTAGAGAAAAACTATTACTGCATCTAGTACATTTAATCAGTATGTTTACTCGAATTCATTCAAATTTGACGTGCAACGGCCACACCACAATGAAAACGCCAGTTCTCGTCCGATCACTGAAGCTAAGCATTGTCGGGCGCGGTTAGTACTTGGATGGGTGACCGCTTGGGAACACCGCGTGTCGTTGCTCTTTTTTACTTTTATTTTAAATTAGCCATTTCCAATAATAATATTTCTAAAATTTACTCAGGATTTTTTTGTTGTATACGGATAAGCTAAATAAAAATCCCCGAGAATAATTTGGAACGCCACAATCAATGTAACTTGCTTGCATTAGAGAAAAACTATTACTGCATCTAGTACATTTAATCAGTATGTTTACTCGAATTCATTCAAATTTGACGTGCAACGGCCACACCACAATGAAAACGCCAGTTCTCGTCCGATCACTGAAGCTAAGCATTGTCGGGCGCGGTTAGTACTTGGATGGGTGACCGCTTGGGAACACCGCGTGTCGTTGCTCTTTTTTACTTTTATTTTAAATTAGCCATTTCCAATAATAATATTTCTAAAATTTACTCAGGATTTTTTTGTTGTATAAGGATAAGCTAAATAAAAATCCCCGAGAAAAATTTGGAACGCCTCAATCAATGTAACTTGCTTGCATTAGAGAAAAACTATTACTGCATCTAGTACATTTAATCAGTATGTTTACTCGAATTCATTCAAATTTGACGTGCAACGGCCACACCACAATGAAAACGCCAGTTCTCGTCCGATCACTGAAGCTAAGCATTGTCGGGCGCGGTTAGTACTTGGATGGGTGACCGCTTGGGAACACCGCGTGTCGTTGCTCTTTTTTACTTTTATTTTAAATTAGCCATTTCCAATAATAATATTTCTAAAATTTACTCAGGATTTTTTTGTTGTATACGGATAAGCTAAATAAAAATCCCCGAGAATAATTTGGAACGCCACAATCAATGTAACTTGCTTGCATTAGAGAAAAACTATTACTGCATCTAGTACATTTAATCAGTATGTTTACTCGAATTCATTCAAATTTGACGTGCAACGGCCACACCACAATGAAAACGCCAGTTCTCGTCCGATCACTGAAGCTAAGCATTGTCGGGCGCGGTTAGTACTTGGATGGGTGACCGCTTGGGAACACCGCGTGTCGTTGCTCTTTTTTACTTTTATTTTAAATTAGCCATTTCCAATAATAATATTTCTAAAATTTACTCAGGATTTTTTTGTTGTATACGGATAAGCTAAATAAAAATCCCCGAGAATAATTTGGAACGCCACAATCAATGTAACTTGCTTGCATTAGAGAAAAACTATTACTGCATCTAGTACATTTAATCAGTATGTTTACTCGAATTCATTCAAATTTGACGTGCAACGGCCACACCACAATGAAAACGCCAGTTCTCGTCCGATCACTGAAGCTAAGCATTGTCGGGCGCGGTTAGTACTTGGATGGGTGACCGCTTGGGAACACCGCGTGTCGTTGCTCTTTTTTACTTTTATTTTAAATTAGCCATTTCCAATAATAATATTTCTAAAATTTACTCAGGATTTTTTTGTTGTATACGGATAAGCTAAATAAAAATCCCCGAGAATAATTTGGAACGCCACAATCAATGTAACTTGCTTGCATTAGAGAAAAACTATTACTGCATCTAGTACATTTAATCAGTATGTTTACTCGAATTCATTCAAATTTGACGTGCAACGGCCACACCACAATGAAAACGCCAGTTCTCGTCCGATCACTGAAGCTAAGCATTGTCGGGCGCGGTTAGTACTTGGATGGGTGACCGCTTGGGAACACCGCGTGTCGTTGCTCTTTTTTACTTTTATTTTAAATTAGCCATTTCCAATAATAATATTTCTAAAATTTACTCAGGATTTTTTTGTTGTATACGGATAAGCTAAATAAAAATCCCCGAGAATAATTTGGAACGCCACAATCAATGTAACTTGCTTGCATTAGAGAAAAACGATTACTGCATCTAGTACATTTAATCAGTATGTTTACTCGAATTCATTCAAATTTGACGTGCAACGGCCACACCACAATGAAAACGCCAGTTCTCGTCCGATCACTGAAGCTAAGCATTGTCGGGCGCGGTTAGTACTTGGATGGGTGACCGCTTGGGAACACCGCGTGTCGTTGCTCTTTTTTACTTTTATTTTAAATTAGCCATTTCCAATAATAATATTTCTAAAATTTACTCAGGATTTTTTTGTTGTATAAGGATAAGCTAAATAAAAATCCCCGAGAAAAATTTGGAACGCCTCAATCAATGTAACTTGCTTGCATTAGAGAAAAACTATTACTGCATCTAGTACATTTAATCAGTATGTTTACTCGAATTCATTCATATTTGACGTGCAACGGCCACACCACAATGAAAACGCCAGTTCTCGTCCGATCACTGAAGCTAAGCATTGTCGGGCGCGGTTAGTACTTGGATGGGTGACCGCTTGGGAACACCGCGTGTCGTTGCTCTTTTTTACTTTTTTTTGTTGTATAAGGATAAGCTAAATAAAAATCCCCGAGAAAAATTTGGAACGCCTCAATCAATGTAACTTGCTTGCATTAGAGAAAAACTATTACTGCATCTAGTACATTTAATCAGTATGTTTACTCGAATTCATTCAAATTTGACGTGCAACGGCCACACCACAATGAAAACGCCAGTTCTCGTCCGATCACTGAAGCTAAGCATTGTCGGGCGCGGTTAGTACTTGGATGGGTGACCGCTTGGGAACACCGCGTGTCGTTGCTCTTTTTTACTTTTATTTTAAATTAGCCATTTCCAATAATAATATTTCTAAAATTTACTCAGGATTTTTTTGTTGTATACGGATAAGCTAAATAAAAATCCCCGAGAATAATTTGGAACGCCACAATCAATGTAACTTGCTTGCATTAGAGAAAAACTATTACTGCATCTAGTACATTTAATCAGTATGTTTACTCGAATTCATTCATATTTGACGTGCAACGGCCACACCACAATGAAAACGCCAGTTCTCGTCCGATCACTGAAGCTAAGCATTGGCGGGCGCGGTTAGTACTTGGATGGGTGACCGCTTGGGAACACCGCGTGTCGTTGCTCTTTTTTACTTTTATTTTAAATTAGCCATTTCCAATAATAATATTTCTAAAATTTACTCAGGATTTTTTTGTTGTATACGGATAAGCTAAATAAAAATCCCCGAGAATAATTTGGAACGCCTCAATCAATGTAACTTGCTTGCATTAGAGAAAAACTATTACTGCATCTAGTACATTTAATCAGTATGTTTACTCGAATTCATTCAAATTTGACGTGCAACGGCCACACCACAATGAAAACGCCAGTTCTCGTCCGATCACTGAAGCTAAGCATTGTCGGGCGCGGTTAGTACTTGGATGGGTGACCGCTTGGGAACACCGCGTGTCGTTGCTCTTTTTTACTTTTATTTTAAATTAGCCATTTCCAATAATAATATTTCTAAAATTTACTCAGGATTTTTTTGTTGTATACGGATAAGCTAAATAAAAATCCCCGAGAATAATTTGGAACGCCACAATCAATGTAACTTGCTTGCATTAGAGAAAAACTATTACTGCATCTAGTACATTTAATCAGTATGTTTACTCGAATTCATTCAAATTTGACGTGCAACGGCCACACCACAATGAAAACGCCAGTTCTCGTCCGATCACTGAAGCTAAGCATTGTCGGGCGCGGTTAGTACTTGGATGGGTGACCGCTTGGGAACACCGCGTGTCGTTGCTCTTTTTTACTTTTATTTTAAATTAGCCATTTCCAATAATAATATTTCTAAAATTTACTCAGGATTTTTTTGTTGTATACGGATAAGCTAAATAAAAATCCCCGAGAATAATTTGGAACGCCACAATCAATGTAACTTGCTTGCATTAGAGAAAAACTATTACTGCATCTAGTACATTTAATCAGTATGTTTACTCGAATTCATTCAAATTTGACGTGCAACGGCCACACCACAATGAAAACGCCAGTTCTCGTCCGATCACTGAAGCTAAGCATTGTCGGGCGCGGTTAGTACTTGGATGGGTGACCGCTTGGGAACACCGCGTGTCGTTGCTCTTTTTTACTTTTATTTTAAATTAGCCATTTCCAATAATAATATTTCTAAAATTTACTCAGGATTTTTTTGTTGTATACGGATAAGCTAAATAAAAATCCCCGAGAATAATTTGGAACGCCACAATCAATGTAACTTGCTTGCATTAGAGAAAAACGATTACTGCATCTAGTACATTTAATCAGTATGTTTACTCGAATTCATTCAAATTTGACGTGCAACGGCCACACCACAATGAAAACGCCAGTTCTCGTCCGATCACTGAAGCTAAGCATTGTCGGGCGCGGTTAGTACTTGGATGGGTGACCGCTTGGGAACACCGCGTGTCGTTGCTCTTTTTTACTTTTATTTTAAATTAGCCATTTCCAATAATAATATTTCTAAAATTTACTCAGGATTTTTTTGTTGTATAAGGATAAGCTAAATAAAAATCCCCGAGAAAAATTTGGAACGCCTCAATCAATGTAACTTGCTTGCATTAGAGAAAAACTATTACTGCATCTAGTACATTTAATCAGTATGTTTACTCGAATTCATTCAAATTTGACGTGCAACGGCCACACCACAATGAAAACGCCAGTTCTCGTCCGATCACTGAAGCTAAGCATTGTCGGGCGCGGTTAGTACTTGGATGGGTGACCGCTTGGGAACACCGCGTGTCGTTGCTCTTTTTTACTTTTATTTTAAATTAGCCATTTCCAATAATAATATTTCTAAAATTTACTCAGGATTTTTTTGTTGTATACGGATAAGCTAAATAAAAATCCCCGAGAATAATTTGGAACGCCACAATCAATGTAACTTGCTTGCATTAGAGAAAAACTATTACTGCATCTAGTACATTTAATCAGTATGTTTACTCGAATTCATTCATATTTGACGTGCAACGGCCACACCACAATGAAAACGCCAGTTCTCGTCCGATCACTGAAGCTAAGCATTGGCGGGCGCGGTTAGTACTTGGATGGGTGACCGCTTGGGAACACCGCGTGTCGTTGCTCTTTTTTACTTTTATTTTAAATTAGCCATTTCCAATAATAATATTTCTAAAATTTACTCAGGATTTTTTTGTTGTATACGGATAAGCTAAATAAAAATCCCCGAGAATAATTTGGAACGCCTCAATCAATGTAACTTGCTTGCATTAGAGAAAAACTATTACTGCATCTAGTACATTTAATCAGTATGTTTACTCGAATTCATTCAAATTTGACGTGCAACGGCCACACCACAATGAAAACGCCAGTTCTCGTCCGATCACTGAAGCTAAGCATTGTCGGGCGCGGTTAGTACTTGGATGGGTGACCGCTTGGGAACACCGCGTGTCGTTGCTCTTTTTTACTTTTATTTTAAATTAGCCATTTCCAATAATAATATTTCTAAAATTTACTCAGGATTTTTTTGTTGTATACGGATAAGCTAAATAAAAATCCCCGAGAATAATTTGGAACGCCACAATCAATGTAACTTGCTTGCATTAGAGAAAAACTATTACTGCATCTAGTACATTTAATCAGTATGTTTACTCGAATTCATTCAAATTTGACGTGCAACGGCCACACCACAATGAAAACGCCAGTTCTCGTCCGATCACTGAAGCTAAGCATTGTCGGGCGCGGTTAGTACTTGTATGGGTGACCGCTTGGGAACACCGCGTGTCGTTGCTCTTTTTTACTTTTATTTTAAATTAGCCATTTCCAATAATAATATTTCTAAAATTTACTCAGGATTTTTTTGTTGTATAAGGATAAGCTAATAAAAATCCCCGAGAAAAATTTGGAACGCCTCAATCAATGTAACTTGCTTGCATTAGAGAAAAACTATTACTGCATCTAGTACATTTAATCAGTATGTTTACTCGAATTCATTCAAATTTGACGTGCAACGGCCACACCACAATGAAAACGCCAGTTCTCGTCCGATCACTGAAGCTAAGCATTGTCGGGCGCGGTTAGTACTTGGATGGGTGACCGCTTGGGAACACCGCGTGTCGTTGCTCTTTTTTACTTTTATTTTAAATTAGCCATTTCCAATAATAATATTTCTAAAATTTACTCAGGATTTTTTTGTTGTATACGGATAAGCTAAATAAAAATCCCCGAGAATAATTTGGAACGCCACAATCAATGTAACTTGCTTGCATTAGAGAAAAACTATTACTGCATCTAGTACATTTAATCAGTATGTTTACTCGAATTCATTCAAATTTGACGTGCAACGGCCACACCACAATGAAAACGCCAGTTCTCGTCCGATCACTGAAGCTAAGCATTGTCGGGCGCGGTTAGTACTTGGATGGGTGACCGCTTGGGAACACCGCGTGTCGTTGCTCTTTTTTACTTTTTTTTGTTGTATAAGGATAAGCTAAATAAAAATCCCCGAGAAAAATTTGGAACGTCTCAATCAATGTAACTTGCTTGCATTAGAGAAAAACTATTACTGCATCTAGTACATTTAATAAGTATGTTTACTCGAATTCATTCAAATTTGACGTGCAACGGCCACACCACAATGAAAACGCCAGTTCTCGTCCGATCACTGAAGCTAAGCATTGTCGGGCGCGGTTAGTACTTGGATGGGTGACCGCTTGGGAACACCGCGTGTCGTCGTTGCTCTTTTTTACTTTTATTTTAAATTAGCCATTTCCAATAATAATATTTCTAAAATTTACTCAGGATTTTTTTGTTGTATAAGGATAAGCTAAATAAAAATCCCCGAGAAAAATTTGGAACGCCTCAATCAATGTAACTTGCTTGCATTAGAGAAAAACTATTACTGCATCTAGTACATTTAATCAGTATGTTTACTCGAATTCATTCAAATTTGACGTGCAACGGCCACACCACAATGAAAACGCCAGTTCTCGTCCGATCACTGAAGCTAAGCATTGTCGGGCGCGGTTAGTACTTGGATGGGTGACCGCTTGGGAACACCGCGTGTCGTTGCTCTTTTTTACTTTTATTTTAAATTAGCCATTTCCAATAATAATATTTCTAAAATTTACTCAGGATTTTTTTGTTGTATAAGGATAAGCTAAATAAAAATCCCCGAGAAAAATTTGGAACGCCTCAATCAATGTAACTTGCTTGCATTAGAGAAAAACTATTACTGCATCTAGTACATTTAATCAGTATGTTTACTCGAATTCATTCAAATTTGACGTGCAACGGCCACACCACAATGAAAACGCCAGTTCTCGTCCGATCACTGAAGCTAAGCATTGTCGGGCGCGGTTAGTACTTGGATGGGTGACCGCTTGGGAACACCGCGTGTCGTCGTTGCTCTTTTTTACTTTTATTTTAAATTAGCCATTTCCAATAATAATATTTCTAAAATTTACTCAGGATTTTTTTGTTGTATAAGGATAAGCTAAATAAAAATCCCCGAGAAAAATTTGGAACGCCTCAATCAATGTAACTTGCTTGCATTAGAGAAAAACTATTACTGCATCTAGTACATTTAATCAGTATGTTTACTCGAATTCATTCAAATTTGACGTGCAACGGCCACACCACAATGAAAACGCCAGTTCTCGTCCGATCACTGAAGCTAAGCATTGTCGGGCGCGGTTAGTACTTGGATGGGTGACCGCTTGGGAACACCGCGTGTCGTTGCTCTTTTTTACTTTTTTTTGTTGTATAAGGATAAGCTAAATAAAAATCCCCGAGAAAAATTTGGAACGCCTCAATCAATGTAACTTGCTTGCATTAGAGAAAAACTATTACTGCATCTAGTACATTTAATAAGTATGTTTACTCGAATTCATTCAAATTTGACGTGCAACGGCCACACCACAATGAAAACGCCAGTTCTCGTCCGATCACTGAAGCTAAGCATTGTCGGGCGCGGTTAGTACTTGGATGGGTGACCGCTTGGGAACACCGCGTGTCGTTGCTCTTTTTTACTTTTATTTTAAATTAGCCATTTCCAATAATTTCTAAAATTTACTCAGGATTTTTTTGTTGTATACGGATAAGCTAAATAAAAATCCCCGAGAATAATTTGGAACGCCACAATCAATGTAACTTGCTTGCATTAGAGAAAAACTATTACTGCATCTAGTACATTTAATAAGTATGTTTACTCGAATTCATTCAAATTTGACGTGCAACGGCCACACCACAATGAAAACGCCAGTTCTCGTCCGATCACTGAAGCTAAGCATTGTCGGGCGCGGTTAGTACTTGGATGGGTGACCGCTTGGGAACACCGCGTGTCGTTGCTCTTTTTTACTTTTATTTTAAATTAGCCATTTCCAATAATAATATTTCTAAAATTTACTCAGGATTTTTTTGTTGTATAAGGATAAGCTAAATAAAAATCCCCGAGAAAAATTTGGAACGCCTCAATCAATGTAACTTGCTTGCATTAGAGAAAAACTATTACTGCATCTAGTACATTTAATCAGTATGTTTACTCGAATTCATTCAAATTTGACGTGCAACGGCCACACCACAATGAAAACGCCAGTTCTCGTCCGATCACTGAAGCTAAGCATTGTCGGGAGCGGTTAGTACTTGGATGGGTGACCGCTTGGGAACACCGCGTGTCGTTGCTCTTTTTTACTTTTATTTTAAATTAGCCATTTCCAATAATAATATTTCTAAAATTTACTCAGGATTTTTTTGTTGTATACGGATAAGCTAAATAAAAATCCCCGAGAATAATTTGGAACGCCACAATCAATGTAACTTGCTTGCATTAGAGAAAAACTATTACTGCATCTAGTACATTTAATCAGTATGTTTACTCGAATTCATTCAAATTTGACGTGCAACGGCCACACCACAATGAAAACGCCAGTTCTCGTCCGATCACTGAAGCTAAGCATTGTCGGGCGCGGTTAGTACTTGGATGGGTGACCGCTTGGGAACACCGCGTGTCGTTGCTCTTTTTTACTTTTATTTTAAATTAGCCATTTCCAATAATAATATTTCTAAAATTTACTCAGGATTTTTTTGTTGTATAAGGATAAGCTAAATAAAAATCCCCGAGAAAAATTTGGAACGCCTCAATCAATGTAACTTGCTTGCATTAGAGAAAAACTATTACTGCATCTAGTACATTTAATCAGTATGTTTACTCGAATTCATTCAAATTTGACGTGCAACGGCCACACCACAATGAAAACGCCAGTTCTCGTCCGATCACTGAAGCTAAGCATTGTCGGGCGCGGTTAGTACTTGGATGGGTGACCGCTTGGGAACACCGCGTGTCGTTGCTCTTTTTTACTTTTATTTTAAATTAGCCATTTCCAATAATAATATTTCTAAAATTTACTCAGGATTTTTTTGTTGTATACGGATAAGCTAAATAAAAATCCCCGAGAATAATTTGGAACGCCACAATCAATGTAACTTGCTTGCATTAGAGAAAAACTATTACTGCATCTAGTACATTTAATCAGTATGTTTACTCGAATTCATTCAAATTTGACGTGCAACGGCCACACCACAATGAAAACGCCAGTTCTCGTCCGATCACTGAAGCTAAGCATTGTCGGGCGCGGTTAGTACTTGGATGGGTGACCGCTTGGGAACACCGCGTGTCGTTGCTCTTTTTTACTTTTATTTTAAATTAGCCATTTCCAATAATAATATTTCTAAAATTTACTCAGGATTTTTTTGTTGTATACGGATAAGCTAAATAAAAATCCCCGAGAATAATTTGGAACGCCTCAATCAATGTAACTTGCTTGCATTAGAGAAAAACTATTACTGCATCTAGTACATTTAATCAGTATGTTTACTCGAATTCATTCAAATTTGACGTGCAACGGCCACACCACAATGAAAACGCCAGTTCTCGTCCGATCACTGAAGCTAAGCATTGTCGGGCGCGGTTAGTACTTGGATGGGTGACCGCTTGGGAACACCGCGTGTCGTTGCTCTTTTTTACTTTTATTTTAAATTAGCCATTTCCAATAATAATATTTCTAAAATTTACTCAGGATTTTTTTGTTGTATAAGGATAAGCTAATAAAAATCCCCGAGAAAAATTTGGAACGCCTCAATCAATGTAACTTGCTTGCATTAGAGAAAAACTATTACTGCATCTAGTACATTTAATCAGTATGTTTACTCGAATTCATTCAAATTTGACGTGCAACGGCCACACCACAATGAAAACGCCAGTTCTCGTCCGATCACTGAAGCTAAGCATTGTCGGGCGCGGTTAGTACTTGGATGGGTGACCGCTTGGGAACACCGCGCGTCGTTGCTCTTTTTTACTTTTATTTTAAATTAGCCATTTCCAATAATAATATTTCTAAAATTTACTCAGGATTTTTTTGTTGTATACGGATAAGCTAAATAAAAATCCCCGAGAATAATTTGGAACGCCACAATCAATGTAACTTGCTTGCATTAGAGAAAAACTATTACTGCATCTAGTACATTTAATCAGTATGTTTACTCGAATTCATTCAAATTTGACGTGCAACGGCCACACCACAATGAAAACGCCAGTTCTCGTCCGATCACTGAAGCTAAGCATTGTCGGGCGCGGTTAGTACTTGGATGGGTGACCGCTTGGGAACACCGCGTGTCGTTGCTCTTTTTTACTTTTTTTTGTTGTATAAGGATAAGCTAAATAAAAATCCCCGAGAAAAATTTGGAACGCCTCAATCAATGTAACTTGCTTGCATTAGAGAAAAACTATTACTGCATCTAGTACATTTAATAAGTATGTTTACTCGAATTCATTCAAATTTGACGTGCAACGGCCACACCACAATGAAAACGCCAGTTCTCGTCCGATCACTGAAGCTAAGCATTGTCGGGCGCGGTTAGTACTTGGATGGGTGACCGCTTGGGAACACCGCGTGTCGTCGTTGCTCTTTTTTACTTTTATTTTAAATTAGCCATTTCCAATAATAATATTTCTAAAATTTACTCAGGATTTTTTTGTTGTATAAGGATAAGCTAAATAAAAATCCCCGAGAAAAATTTGGAACGCCTCAATCAATGTAACTTGCTTGCATTAGAGAAAAACTATTACTGCATCTAGTACATTTAATCAGTATGTTTACTCGAATTCATTCAAATTTGACGTGCAACGGCCACACCACAATGAAAACGCCAGTTCTCGTCCGATCACTGAAGCTAAGCATTGTCGGGCGCGGTTAGTACTTGGATGGGTGACCGCTTGGGAACACCGCGTGTCGTTGCTCTTTTTTACTTTTTTTTGTTGTATAAGGATAAGCTAAATAAAAATCCCCGAGAAAAATTTGGAACGCCTCAATCAATGTAACTTGCTTGCATTAGAGAAAAACTATTACTGCATCTAGTACATTTAATAAGTATGTTTACTCGAATTCATTCAAATTTGACGTGCAACGGCCACACCACAATGAAAACGCCAGTTCTCGTCCGATCACTGAAGCTAAGCATTGTCGGGCGCGGTTAGTACTTGGATGGGTGACCGCTTGGGAACACCGCGTGTCGTTGCTCTTTTTTACTTTTATTTTAAATTAGCCATTTCCAATAATAATATTTCTAAAATTTACTCAGGATTTTTTTGTTGTATAAGGATAAGCTAATAAAAATCCCCGAGAAAAATTTGGAACGCCTCAATCAATGTAACTTGCTTGCATTAGAGAAAAACTATTACTGCATCTAGTACATTTAATCAGTATGTTTACTCGAATTCATTCAAATTTGACGTGCAACGGCCACACCACAATGAAAACGCCAGTTCTCGTCCGATCACTGAAGCTAAGCATTGTCGGGCGCGGTTAGTACTTGGATGGGTGACCGCTTGGGAACACCGCGCGTCGTTGCTCTTTTTTACTTTTATTTTAAATTAGCCATTTCCAATAATAATATTTCTAAAATTTACTCAGGATTTTTTTGTTGTATACGGATAAGCTAAATAAAAATCCCCGAGAATAATTTGGAACGCCACAATCAATGTAACTTGCTTGCATTAGAGAAAAACTATTACTGCATCTAGTACATTTAATCAGTATGTTTACTCGAATTCATTCAAATTTGACGTGCAACGGCCACACCACAATGAAAACGCCAGTTCTCGTCCGATCACTGAAGCTAAGCATTGTCGGGCGCGGTTAGTACTTGGATGGGTGACCGCTTGGGAACACCGCGTGTCGTTGCTCTTTTTTACTTTTTTTTGTTGTATAAGGATAAGCTAAATAAAAATCCCCGAGAAAAATTTGGAACGCCTCAATCAATGTAACTTGCTTGCATTAGAGAAAAACTATTACTGCATCTAGTACATTTAATAAGTATGTTTACTCGAATTCATTCAAATTTGACGTGCAACGGCCACACCACAATGAAAACGCCAGTTCTCGTCCGATCACTGAAGCTAAGCATTGTCGGGCGCGGTTAGTACTTGGATGGGTGACCGCTTGGGAACACCGCGTGTCGTCGTTGCTCTTTTTTACTTTTATTTTAAATTAGCCATTTCCAATAATAATATTTCTAAAATTTACTCAGGATTTTTTTGTTGTATAAGGATAAGCTAAATAAAAATCCCCGAGAAAAATTTGGAACGCCTCAATCAATGTAACTTGCTTGCATTAGAGAAAAACTATTACTGCATCTAGTACATTTAATCAGTATGTTTACTCGAATTCATTCAAATTTGACGTGCAACGGCCACACCACAATGAAAACGCCAGTTCTCGTCCGATCACTGAAGCTAAGCATTGTCGGGCGCGGTTAGTACTTGGATGGGTGACCGCTTGGGAACACCGCGTGTCGTTGCTCTTTTTTACTTTTTTTTGTTGTATAAGGATAAGCTAAATAAAAATCCCCGAGAAAAATTTGGAACGCCTCAATCAATGTAACTTGCTTGCATTAGAGAAAAACTATTACTGCATCTAGTACATTTAATAAGTATGTTTACTCGAATTCATTCAAATTTGACGTGCAACGGCCACACCACAATGAAAACGCCAGTTCTCGTCCGATCACTGAAGCTAAGCATTGTCGGGCGCGGTTAGTACTTGGATGGGTGACCGCTTGGGAACACCGCGTGTCGTTGCTCTTTTTTACTTTTATTTTAAATTAGCCATTTCCAATAATTTCTAAAATTTACTCAGGATTTTTTTGTTGTATACGGATAAGCTAAATAAAAATCCCCGAGAATAATTTGGAACGCCACAATCAATGTAACTTGCTTGCATTAGAGAAAAACTATTACTGCATCTAGTACATTTAATAAGTATGTTTACTCGAATTCATTCAAATTTGACGTGCAACGGCCACACCACAATGAAAACGCCAGTTCTCGTCCGATCACTGAAGCTAAGCATTGTCGGGCGCGGTTAGTACTTGGATGGGTGACCGCTTGGGAACACCGCGTGTCGTTGCTCTTTTTTACTTTTATTTTAAATTAGCCATTTCCAATAATAATATTTCTAAAATTTACTCAGGATTTTTTTGTTGTATAAGGATAAGCTAAATAAAAATCCCCGAGAAAAATTTGGAACGCCTCAATCAATGTAACTTGCTTGCATTAGAGAAAAACTATTACTGCATCTAGTACATTTAATCAGTATGTTTACTCGAATTCATTCAAATTTGACGTGCAACGGCCACACCACAATGAAAACGCCAGTTCTCGTCCGATCACTGAAGCTAAGCATTGTCGGGCGCGGTTAGTACTTGGATGGGTGACCGCTTGGGAACACCGCGTGTCGTTGCTCTTTTTTACTTTTATTTTAAATTAGCCATTTCCAATAATAATATTTCTAAAATTTACTCAGGATTTTTTTGTTGTATACGGATAAGCTAAATAAAAATCCCCGAGAATAATTTGGAACGCCACAATCAATGTAACTTGCTTGCATTAGAGAAAAACTATTACTGCATCTAGTACATTTAATCAGTATGTTTACTCGAATTCATTCAAATTTGACGTGCAACGGCCACACCACAATGAAAACGCCAGTTCTCGTCCGATCACTGAAGCTAAGCATTGTCGGGCGCGGTTAGTACTTGGATGGGTGACCGCTTGGGAACACCGCGTGTCGTTGCTCTTTTTTACTTTTATTTTAAATTAGCCATTTCCAATAATAATATTTCTAAAATTTACTCAGGATTTTTTTGTTGTATAAGGATAAGCTAAATAAAAATCCCCGAGAAAAATTTGGAACGCCTCAATCAATGTAACTTGCTTGCATTAGAGAAAAACTATTACTGCATCTAGTACATTTAATCAGTATGTTTACTCGAATTCATTCAAATTTGACGTGCAACGGCCACACCACAATGAAAACGCCAGTTCTCGTCCGATCACTGAAGCTAAGCATTGTCGGGCGCGGTTAGTACTTGGATGGGTGACCGCTTGGGAACACCGCGTGTCGTTGCTCTTTTTTACTTTTATTTTAAATTAGCCATTTCCAATAATAATATTTCTAAAATTTACTCAGGATTTTTTTGTTGTATACGGATAAGCTAAATAAAAATCCCCGAGAATAATTTGGAACGCCACAATCAATGTAACTTGCTTGCATTAGAGAAAAACTATTACTGCATCTAGTACATTTAATCAGTATGTTTACTCGAATTCATTCAAATTTGACGTGCAACGGCCACACCACAATGAAAACGCCAGTTCTCGTCCGATCACTGAAGCTAAGCATTGTCGGGCGCGGTTAGTACTTGGATGGGTGACCGCTTGGGAACACCGCGTGTCGTTGCTCTTTTTTACTTTTATTTTAAATTAGCCATTTCCAATAATAATATTTCTAAAATTTACTCAGGATTTTTTTGTTGTATACGGATAAGCTAAATAAAAATCCCCGAGAATAATTTGGAACGCCTCAATCAATGTAACTTGCTTGCATTAGAGAAAAACTATTACTGCATCTAGTACATTTAATCAGTATGTTTACTCGAATTCATTCAAATTTGACGTGCAACGGCCACACCACAATGAAAACGCCAGTTCTCGTCCGATCACTGAAGCTAAGCATTGTCGGGCGCGGTTAGTACTTGGATGGGTGACCGC
The DNA here is from genome assembly GCA_949320105.2 of Crepidodera aurea. Classification (NCBI taxonomy): domain Eukaryota; kingdom Metazoa; phylum Arthropoda; class Insecta; order Coleoptera; family Chrysomelidae; genus Crepidodera; species Crepidodera aurea. Next base: position 12,516,904 of record OX439472.1, read on the forward strand.
TTGGGAACACCGCGTGTCGTTGCTCTTTTTTACTTTTATTTTAAATTAGCCATTTCCAATAATAATATTTCTAAAATTTACTCAGGATTTTTTTGTTGTATAAGGATAAGCTAAATAAAAATCCCCGAGAAAAATTTGGAACGCCTCAATCAATGTAACTTGCTTGCATTAGAGAAAAACTATTACTGCATCTAGTACATTTAATCAGTATGTTTACTCGAATTCATTCAAATTTGACGTGCAACGGCCACACCACAATGAAAACGCCAGTTCTCGTCCGATCACTGAAGCTAAGCATTGTCGGGCGCGGTTAGTACTTGGATGGGTGACCGCTTGGGAACACCGCGTGTCGTTGCTCTTTTTTACTTTTATTTTAAATTAGCCATTTCCAATAATAATATTTCTAAAATTTACTCAGGATTTTTTTGTTGTATACGGATAAGCTAAATAAAAATCCCCGAGAATAATTTGGAACGCCACAATCAATGTAACTTGCTTGCATTAGAGAAAAACTATTACTGCATCTAGTACATTTAATCAGTATGTTTACTCGAATTCATTCAAATTTGACGTGCAACGGCCACACCACAATGAAAACGCCAGTTCTCGTCCGATCACTGAAGCTAAGCATTGTCGGGCGCGGTTAGTACTTGGATGGGTGACCGCTTGGGAACACCGCGTGTCGTTGCTCTTTTTTACTTTTTTTTGTTGTATAAGGATAAGCTAAATAAAAATCCCCGAGAAAAATTTGGAACGCCTCAATCAATGTAACTTGCTTGCATTAGAGAAAAACTATTACTGCATCTAGTACATTTAATCAGTATGTTTACTCGAATTCATTCAAATTTGACGTGCAACGGCCACACCACAATGAAAACGCCAGTTCTCGTCCGATCACTGAAGCTAAGCATTGTCGGGCGCGGTTAGTACTTGGATGGGTGACCGCTTGGGAACACCGCGTGTCGTTGCTCTTTTTTACTTTTATTTTAAATTAGCCATTTCCAATAATAATATTTCTAAAATTTACTCAGGATTTTTTTGTTGTATACGGATAAGCTAAATAAAAATCCCCGAGAATAATTTGGAACGCCACAATCAATGTAACTTGCTTGCATTAGAGAAAAACTATTACTGCATCTAGTACATTTAATCAGTATGTTTACTCGAATTCATTCAAATTTGACGTGCAACGGCCACACCACAATGAAAACGCCAGTTCTCGTCCGATCACTGAAGCTAAGCATTGTCGGGCGCGGTTAGTACTTGGATGGGTGACCGCTTGGGAACACCTCGTGTCGTTGCTCTTTTTTACTTTTTTTTTGTTGTATAAGGATAAGCTAAATAAAAATCCCCGAGAAAAATTTGGAACGCCTCAATCAATGTAACTTGCTTGCATTAGAGAAAAACTATTACTGCATCTAGTACATTTAATCAGTATGTTTACTCGAATTCATTCAAATTTGACGTGCAACGGCCACACCACAATGAAAACGCCAGTTCTCGTCCGATCACTGAAGCTAAGCATTGTCGGGCGCGGTTAGTACTTGGATGGGTGACCGCTTGGGAACACCGCGTGTCGTTGCTCTTTTTTACTTTTATTTTAAATTAGCCATTTCCAATAATAATATTTCTAAAATTTACTCAGGATTTTTTTGTTGTATACGGATAAGCTAAATAAAAATCCCCGAGAATAATTTGGAACGCCACAATCAATGTAACTTGCTTGCATTAGAGAAAAACTATTACTGCATCTAGTACATTTAATCAGTATGTTTACTCGAATTCATTCAAATTTGACGTGCAACGGCCACACCACAATGAAAACGCCAGTTCTCGTCCGATCACTGAAGCTAAGCATTGTCGGGCGCGGTTAGTACTTGGATGGGTGACCGCTTGGGAACACCGCGTGTCGTTGCTCTTTTTTACTTTTATTTTAAATTAGCCATTTCCAATAATAATATTTCTAAAATTTACTCAGGATTTTTTTGTTGTATAAGGATAAGCTAAATAAAAATCCCCGAGAAAAATTTGGAACGCCTCAATCAATGTAACTTGCTTGCATTAGAGAAAAACTATTACTGCATCTAGTACATTTAATCAGTATGTTTACTCGAATTCATTCAAATTTGACGTGCAACGGCCACACCACAATGAAAACGCCAGTTCTCGTCCGATCACTGAAGCTAAGCATTGTCGGGCGCGGTTAGTACTTGGATGGGTGACCGCTTGGGAACACCGCGTGTCGTTGCTCTTTTTTACTTTTATTTTAAATTAGCCATTTCCAATAATAATATTTCTAAAATTTACTCAGGATTTTTTTGTTGTATACGGATAAGCTAAATAAAAATCCCCGAGAATAATTTGGAACGCCACAATCAATGTAACTTGCTTGCATTAGAGAAAAACTATTACTGCATCTAGTACATTTAATCAGTATGTTTACTCGAATTCATTCAAATTTGACGTGCAACGGCCACACCACAATGAGAACGCCAGTTCTCGTCCGATCACTGAAGCTAAGCATTGTCGGGCGCGGTTAGTACTTGGATGGGTGACCGCTTGGGAACACCGCGTGTCGTTGCTCTTTTTTACTTTTATTTTAAATTAGCCATTTCCAATAATAATATTTCTAAAATTTACTCAGGATTTTTTTGTTGTATAAGGATAAGCTAAATAAAAATCCCCGAGAAAAATTTGGAACGCCTCAATCAATGTAACTTGCTTGCATTAGAGAAAAACTATTACTGCATCTAGTACATTTAATCAGTATGTTTACTCGAATTCATTCAAATTTGACGTGCAACGGCCACACCACAATGAAAACGCCAGTTCTCGTCCGATCACTGAAGCTAAGCATTGTCGGGCGCGGTTAGTACTTGGATGGGTGACCGCTTGGGAACACCGCGTGTCGTTGCTCTTTTTTACTTTTATTTTAAATTAGCCATTTCCAATAATAATATTTCTAAAATTTACTCAGGATTTTTTTGTTGTATACGGATAAGCTAAATAAAAATCCCCGAGAATAATTTGGAACGCCACAATCAATGTAACTTGCTTGCATTAGAGAAAAACTATTACTGCATCTAGTACATTTAATCAGTATGTTTACTCGAATTCATTCAAATTTGACGTGCAACGGCCACACCACAATGAAAACGCCAGTTCTCGTCCGATCACTGAAGCTAAGCATTGTCGGGCGCGGTTAGTACTTGGACGGGTGACCGCTTGGGAACACCGCGTGTCGTTGCTCTTTTTTACTTTTTTTTGTTGTATAAGGATAAGCTAAATAAAAATCCCCGAGAAAAATTTGGAACGCCTCAATCAATGTAACTTGCTTGCATTAGAGAAAAACTATTACTGCATCTAGTACATTTAATAAGTATGTTTACTCGAATTCATTCAAATTTGACGTGCAACGGCCACACCACAATGAAAACGCCAGTTCTCGTCCGATCACTGAAGCTAAGCATTGTCGGGCGCGGTTAGTACTTGGATGGGTGACCGCTTGGGAACACCGCGTGTCGTTGCTCTTTTTTACTTTTATTTTAAATTAGCCATTTCCAATAATAATATTTCTAAAATTTACTCAGGATTTTTTTGTTGTATAAGGATAAGCTAAATAAAAATCCCCGAGAAAAATTTGGAACGCCTCAATCAATGTAACTTGCTTGCATTAGAGAAAAACTATTACTGCATCTAGTACATTTAATCAGTATGTTTACTCGAATTCATTCAAATTTGACGTGCAACGGCCACACCACAATGAAAACGCCAGTTCTCGTCCGATCACTGAAGCTAAGCATTGTCGGGCGCGGTTAGTACTTGGATGGGTGACCGCTTGGGAACACCGCGTGTCGTTGCTCTTTTTTACTTTTATTTTAAATTAGCCATTTCCAATAATAATATTTCTAAAATTTACTCAGGATTTTTTTGTTGTATACGGATAAGCTAAATAAAAATCCCCGAGAATAATTTGGAACGCCACAATCAATGTAACTTGCTTGCATTAGAGAAAAACTATTACTGCATCTAGTACATTTAATCAGTATGTTTACTCGAATTCATTCAAATTTGACGTGCAACGGCCACACCACAATGAAAACGCCAGTTCTCGTCCGATCACTGAAGCTAAGCATTGTCGGGCGCGGTTAGTACTTGGATGGGTGACCGCTTGGGAACACCGCGTGTCGTTGCTCTTTTTTACTTTTATTTTAAATTAGCCATTTCCAATAATAATATTTCTAAAATTTACTCAGGATTTTTTTGTTGTATAAGGATAAGCTAAATAAAAATCCCCGAGAAAAATTTGGAACGCCTCAATCAATGTAACTTGCTTGCATTAGAGAAAAACTATTACTGCATCTAGTACATTTAATCAGTATGTTTACTCGAATTCATTCAAATTTGACGTGCAACGGCCACACCACAATGAAAACGCCAGTTCTCGTCCGATCACTGAAGCTAAGCATTGTCGGGCGCGGTTAGTACTTGGATGGGTGACCGCTTGGGAACACCGCGTGTCGTTGCTCTTTTTTACTTTTATTTTAAATTAGCCATTTCCAATAATAATATTTCTAAAATTTACTCAGGATTTTTTTGTTGTATACGGATAAGCTAAATAAAAATCCCCGAGAATAATTTGGAACGCCACAATCAATGTAACTTGCTTGCATTAGAGAAAAACTATTACTGCATCTAGTACATTTAATCAGTATGTTTACTCGAATTCATTCAAATTTGACGTGCAACGGCCACACCACAATGAAAACGCCAGTTCTCGTCCGATCACTGAAGCTAAGCATTGTCGGGCGCGGTTAGTACTTGGATGGGTGACCGCTTGGGAACACCGCGTGTCGTTGCTCTTTTTTACTTTTATTTTAAATTAGCCATTTCCAATAATAATATTTCTAAAATTTACTCAGGATTTTTTTGTTGTATACGGATAAGCTAAATAAAAATCCCCGAGAATAATTTGGAACGCCTCAATCAATGTAACTTGCTTGCATTAGAGAAAAACTATTACTGCATCTAGTACATTTAATCAGTATGTTTACTCGAATTCATTCAAATTTGACGTGCAACGGCCACACCACAATGAAAACGCCAGTTCTCGTCCGATCACTGAAGCTAAGCATTGTCGGGCGCGGTTAGTACTTGGATTGGTGACCGCTTGGGAACACCGCGTGTCGTTGCTCTTTTTTACTTTTATTTTAAATTAGCCATTTCCAATAATAATATTTCTAAAATTTACTCAGGATTTTTTTGTTGTATACGGATAAGCTAAATAAAAATCCCCGAGAATAATTTGGAACGCCACAATCAATGTAACTTGCTTGCATTAGAGAAAAACTATTACTGCATCTAGTACATTTAATCAGTATGTTTACTCGAATTCATTCAAATTTGACGTGCAACGGCCACACCACAATGAAAACGCCAGTTCTCGTCCGATCACTGAAGCTAAGCATTGTCGGGCGCGGTTAGTACTTGGATGGGTGACCGCTTGGGAACACCGCGTGTCGTTGCTCTTTTTTACTTTTTTTTGTTGTATAAGGATAAGCTAAATAAAAATCCCCGAGAAAAATTTGGAACGCCTCAATCAATGTAACTTGCTTGCATTAGAGAAAAACTATTACTGCATCTAGTACATTTAATCAGTATGTTTACTCGAATTCATTCAAATTTGACGTGCAACGGCCACACCACAATGAAAACGCCAGTTCTCGTCCGATCACTGAAGCTAAGCATTGTCGGGCGCGGTTAGTACTTGGATGGGTGACCGCTTGGGAACACCGCGTGTCGTTGCTCTTTTTTACTTTTATTTTAAATTAGCCATTTCCAATAATAATATTTCTAAAATTTACTCAGGATTTTTTTGTTGTATACGGATAAGCTAAATAAAAATCCCCGAGAATAATTTGGAACGCCACAATCAATGTAACTTGCTTGCATTAGAGAAAAACTATTACTGCATCTAGTACATTTAATCAGTATGTTTACTCGAATTCATTCAAATTTGACGTGCAACGGCCACACCACAATGAAAACGCCAGTTCTCGTCCGATCACTGAAGCTAAGCATTGTCGGGCGCGGTTAGTACTTGGATGGGTGACCGCTTGGGAACACCGCGTGTCGTTGCTCTTTTTTACTTTTATTTTAAATTAGCCATTTCCAATAATAATATTTCTAAAATTTACTCAGGATTTTTTTGTTGTATACGGATAAGCTAAATAAAAATCCCCGAGAATAATTTGGAACGCCACAATCAATGTAACTTGCTTGCATTAGAGAAAAACTATTACTGCATCTAGTACATTTAATCAGTATGTTTACTCGAATTCATTCAAATTTGACGTGCAACGGCCACACCACAATGAAAACGCCAGTTCTCGTCCGATCACTGAAGCTAAGCATTGTCGGGCGCGGTTAGTACTTGGATGGGTGACCGCTTGGGAACACCGCGTGTCGTTGCTCTTTTTTACTTTTTTTTGTTGTATAAGGATAAGCTAAATAAAAATCCCCGAGAAAAATTTGGAACGCCTCAATCAATGTAACTTGCTTGCATTAGAGAAAAACTATTACTGCATCTAGTACATTTAATAAGTATGTTTACTCGAATTCATTCAAATTTGACGTGCAACGGCCACACCACAATGAAAACGCCAGTTCTCGTCCGATCACTGAAGCTAAGCATTGTCGGGCGCGGTTAGTACTTGGATGGGTGACCGCTTGGGAACACCGCGTGTCGTTGCTCTTTTTTACTTTTATTTTAAATTAGCCATTTCCAATAATAATATTTCTAAAATTTACTCAGGATTTTTTTGTTGTATAAGGATAAGCTAAATAAAAATCCCCGAGAAAAATTTGGAACGCCTCAATCAATATAACTTGCTTGCATTAGAGAAAAACTATTACTGCATCTAGTACATTTAATCAGTATGTTTACTCGAATTCATTCAAATTTGACGTGCAACGGCCACACCACAATGAAAACGCCAGTTCTCGTCCGATCACTGAAGCTAAGCATTGTCGGGCGCGGTTAGTACTTGGATGGGTGACCGCTTGGGAACACCGCGTGTCGTTGCTCTTTTTTACTTTTATTTTAAATTAGCCATTTCCAATAATAATATTTCTAAAATTTACTCAGGATTTTTTTGTTGTATAAGGATAAGCTAAATAAAAATCCCCGAGAAAAATTTGGAACGCCTCAATCAATGTAACTTGCTTGCATTAGAGAAAAACTATTACTGCATCTAGTACATTTAATCAGTATGTTTACTCGAATTCATTCAAATTTGACGTGCAACGGCCACACCACAATGAAAACGCCAGTTCTCGTCCGATCACTGAAGCTAAGCATTGTCGGGCGCGGTTAGTACTTGGATGGGTGACCGCTTGGGAACACCGCGTGTCGTTGCTCTTTTTTACTTTTATTTTAAATTAGCCATTTCCAATAATAATATTTCTAAAATTTACTCAGGATTTTTTTGTTGTATACGGATAAGCTAAATAAAAATCCCCGAGAATAATTTGGAACGCCACAATCAATGTAACTTGCTTGCATTAGAGAAAAACTATTACTGCATCTAGTACATTTAATCAGTATGTTTACTCGAATTCATTCAAATTTGACGTGCAACGGCCACACCACAATGAGAACGCCAGTTCTCGTCCGATCACTGAAGCTAAGCATTGTCGGGCGCGGTTAGTACTTGGATGGGTGACCGCTTGGGAACACCGCGTGTCGTTGCTCTTTTTTACTTTTATTTTAAATTAGCCATTTCCAATAATAATATTTCTAAAATTTACTCAGGATTTTTTTGTTGTATAAGGATAAGCTAAATAAAAATCCCCGAGAAAAATTTGGAACGCCTCAATCAATGTAACTTGCTTGCATTAGAGAAAAACTATTACTGCATCTAGTACATTTAATCAGTATGTTTACTCGAATTCATTCAAATTTGACGTGCAACGGCCACACCACAATGAAAACGCCAGTTCTCGTCCGATCACTGAAGCTAAGCATTGTCGGGCGCGGTTAGTACTTGGATGGGTGACCGCTTGGGAACACCGCGTGTCGTTGCTCTTTTTTACTTTTATTTTAAATTAGCCATTTCCAATAATAATATTTCTAAAATTTACTCAGGATTTTTTTGTTGTATACGGATAAGCTAAATAAAAATCCCCGAGAATAATTTGGAACGCCACAATCAATGTAACTTGCTTGCATTAGAGAAAAACTATTACTGCATCTAGTACATTTAATCAGTATGTTTACTCGAATTCATTCAAATTTGACGTGCAACGGCCACACCACAATGAAAACGCCAGTTCTCGTCCGATCACTGAAGCTAAGCATTGTCGGGCGCGGTTAGTACTTGGACGGGTGACCGCTTTTGGGAACACCGCGTGTCGTTGCTCTTTTTTACTTTTTTTTGTTGTATAAGGATAAGCTAAATAAAAATCCCCGAGAAAAATTTGGAACGCCTCAATCAATGTAACTTGCTTGCATTAGAGAAAAACTATTACTGCATCTAGTACATTTAATAAGTATGTTTACTCGAATTCATTCAAATTTGACGTGCAACGGCCACACCACAATGAAAACGCCAGTTCTCGTCCGATCACTGAAGCTAAGCATTGTCGGGCGCGGTTAGTACTTGGATGGGTGACCGCTTGGGAACACCGCGTGTCGTTGCTCTTTTTTACTTTTATTTTAAATTAGCCATTTCCAATAATAATATTTCTAAAATTTACTCAGGATTTTTTTGTTGTATAAGGATAAGCTAAATAAAAATCCCCGAGAAAAATTTGGAACGCCTCAATCAATGTAACTTGCTTGCATTAGAGAAAAACTATTACTGCATCTAGTACATTTAATCAGTATGTTTACTCGAATTCATTCAAATTTGACGTGCAACGGCCACACCACAATGAAAACGCCAGTTCTCGTCCGATCACTGAAGCTAAGCATTGTCGGGCGCGGTTAGTACTTGGATGGGTGACCGCTTGGGAACACCGCGTGTCGTTGCTCTTTTTTACTTTTATTTTAAATTAGCCATTTCCAATAATAATATTTCTAAAATTTACTCAGGATTTTTTTGTTGTATACGGATAAGCTAAATAAAAATCCCCGAGAATAATTTGGAACGCCACAATCAATGTAACTTGCTTGCATTAGAGAAAAACTATTACTGCATCTAGTACATTTAATCAGTATGTTTACTCGAATTCATTCAAATTTGACGTGCAACGGCCACACCACAATGAAAACGCCAGTTCTCGTCCGATCACTGAAGCTAAGCATTGTCGGGCGCGGTTAGTACTTGGATGGGTGACCGCTTGGGAACACCGCGTGTCGTTGCTCTTTTTTACTTTTATTTTAAATTAGCCATTTCCAATAATAATATTTCTAAAATTTACTCAGGATTTTTTTGTTGTATAAGGATAAGCTAAATAAAAATCCCCGAGAAAAATTTGGAACGCCTCAATCAATGTAACTTGCTTGCATTAGAGAAAAACTATTACTGCATCTAGTACATTTAATCAGTATGTTTACTCGAATTCATTCAAATTTGACGTGCAACGGCCACACCACAATGAAAACGCCAGTTCTCGTCCGATCACTGAAGCTAAGCATTGTCGGGCGCGTTTAGTACTTGGATGGGTGACCGCTTGGGAACACCGCGTGTCGTTGCTCTTTTTTACTTTTATTTTAAATTAGCCATTTCCAATAATAATATTTCTAAAATTTACTCAGGATTTTTTTGTTGTATACGGATAAGCTAAATAAAAATCCCCGAGAATAATTTGGAACGCCACAATCAATGTAACTTGCTTGCATTAGAGAAAAACTATTACTGCATCTAGTACATTTAATCAGTATGTTTACTCGAATTCATTCAAATTTGACGTGCAACGGCCACACCACAATGAAAACGCCAGTTCTCGTCCGATCACTGAAGCTAAGCATTGTCGGGCGCGGTTAGTACTTGGATGGGTGACCGCTTGGGAACACCGCGTGTCGTTGCTCTTTTTTACTTTTATTTTAAATTAGCCATTTCCAATAATAATATTTCTAAAATTTACTCAGGATTTTTTTGTTGTATACGGATAAGCTAAATAAAAATCCCCGAGAATAATTTGGAACGCCTCAATCAATGTAACTTGCTTGCATTAGAGAAAAACTATTACTGCATCTAGTACATTTAATCAGTATGTTTACTCGAATTCATTCAAATTTGACGTGCAACGGCCACACCACAATGAAAACGCCAGTTCTCGTCCGATCACTGAAGCTAAGCATTGTCGGGCGCGGTTAGTACTTGGATTGGTGACCGCTTGGGAACACCGCGTGTCGTTGCTCTTTTTTACTTTTATTTTAAATTAGCCATTTCCAATAATAATATTTCTAAAATTTACTCAGGATTTTTTTGTTGTATACGGATAAGCTAAATAAAAATCCCCGAGAATAATTTGGAACGCCACAATCAATGTAACTTGCTTGCATTAGAGAAAAACTATTACTGCATCTAGTACATTTAATCAGTATGTTTACTCGAATTCATTCAAATTTGACGTGCAACGGCCACACCACAATGAAAACGCCAGTTCTCGTCCGATCACTGAAGCTAAGCATTGTCGGGCGCGGTTAGTACTTGGATGGGTGACCGCTTGGGAAAACCGCGTGTCGTTGCTCTTTTTTACTTTTATTTTAAATTAGCCATTTCCAATAATAATATTTCTAAAATTTACTCAGGATTTTTTTGTTGTATACGGATAAGCTAAATAAAAATCCCCGAGAATAATTTGGAACGCCACAATCAATGTAACTTGCTTGCATTAGAGAAAAACTATTACTGCATCTAGTACATTTAATCAGTATGTTTACTCGAATTCATTCAAATTTGACGTGCAACGGCCACACCACAATGAAAACGCCAGTTCTCGTCCGATCACTGAAGCTAAGCATTGTCGGGCGCGGTTAGTACTTGGATGGGTGACCGCTTGGGAACACCGCGTGTCGTTGCTCTTTTTTACTTTTATTTTAAATTAGCCATTTCCAATAATAATATTTCTAAAATTTACTCAGGATTTTTTTGTTGTATAAGGATAAGCTAAATAAAAATCCCCGAGAAAAATTTGGAACGCCTCAATCAATGTAACTTGCTTGCATTAGAGAAAAACTATTACTGCATCTAGTACATTTAATCAGTATGTTTACTCGAATTCATTCAAATTTGACGTGCAACGGCCACACCACAATGAAAACGCCAGTTCTCGTCCGATCACTGAAGCTAAGCATTGTCGGGCGCGGTTAGTACTTGGATGGGTGACCGCTTGGGAACACCGCGTGTCGTTGCTCTTTTTTACTTTTATTTTAAATTAGCCATTTCCAATAATAATATTTCTAAAATTTACTCAGGATTTTTTTGTTGTATACGGATAAGCTAAATAAAAATCCCCGAGAATAATTTGGAACGCCACAATCAATGTAACTTGCTTGCATTAGAGAAAAACTATTACTGCATCTAGTACATTTAATCAGTATGTTTACTCGAATTCATTCAAATTTGACGTGCAACGGCCACACCACAATGAAAACGCCAGTTCTCGTCCGATCACTGAAGCTAAGCATTGGCGGGCGCGGTTAGTACTTGGATGGGTGACCGCTTGGGAACACCGCGTGTCGTTGCTCTTTTTTACTTTTATTTTAAATTAGCCATTTCCAATAATAATATTTCTAAAATTTACTCAGGATTTTTTTGTTGTATACGGATAAGCTAAATAAAAATCCCCGAGAATAATTTGGAACGCCTCAATCAATGTAACTTGCTTGCATTAGAGAAAAACTATTACTGCATCTAGTACATTTAATCAGTATGTTTACTCGAATTCATTCAAATTTGACGTGCAACGGCCACACCACAATGAAAACGCCAGTTCTCGTCCGATCACTGAAGCTAAGCATTGTCGGGCGCGGTTAGTACTTGGATGGGTGACCGCTTGGGAACACCGCGTGTCGTTGCTCTTTTTTACTTTTATTTTAAATTAGCCATTTCCAATAATAATATTTCTAAAATTTACTCAGGATTTTTTTGTTGTATACGGATAAGCTAAATAAAAATCCCCGAGAATAATTTGGAACGCCACAATCAATGTAACTTGCTTGCATTAGAGAAAAACTATTACTGCATCTAGTACATTTAATCAGTATGTTTACTCGAATTCATTCAAATTTGACGTGCAACGGCCACACCACAATGAAAACGCCAGTTCTCGTCCGATCACTGAAGCTAAGCATTGTCGGGCGCGGTTAGTACTTGGATGGGTGACCGCTTGGGAACACCGCGTGTCGTTGCTCTTTTTTACTTTTATTTTAAATTAGCCATTTCCAATAATAATATTTCTAAAATTTACTCAGGATTTTTTTGTTGTATAAGGATAAGCTAATAAAAATCCCCGAGAAAAATTTGGAACGCCTCAATCAATGTAACTTGCTTGCATTAGAGAAAAACTATTACTGCATCTAGTACATTTAATCAGTATGTTTACTCGAATTCATTCAAATTTGACGTGCAACGGCCACACCACAATGAAAACGCCAGTTCTCGTCCGATCACTGAAGCTAAGCATTGTCGGGCGCGGTTAGTACTTGGATGGGTGACCGCTTGGGAACACCGCGTGTCGTTGCTCTTTTTTACTTTTATTTTAAATTAGCCATTTCCAATAATAATATTTCTAAAATTTACTCAGGATTTTTTTGTTGTATACGGATAAGCTAAATAAAAATCCCCGAGAATAATTTGGAACGCCACAATCAATGTAACTTGCTTGCATTAGAGAAAAACTATTACTGCATCTAGTACATTTAATCAGTATGTTTACTCGAATTCATTCAAATTTGACGTGCAACGGCCACACCACAATGAAAACGCCAGTTCTCGTCCGATCACTGAAGCTAAGCATTGTCGGGCGCGGTTAGTACTTGGATGGGTGACCGCTTGGGAACACCGCGTGTCGTTGCTCTTTTTTACTTTTATTTTAAATTAGCCATTTCCAATAATAATATTTCTAAAATTTACTCAGGATTTTTTTGTTGTATAAGGATAAGCTAAATAAAAATCCCCGAGAAAAATTTGGAACGCCTCAATCAATGTAACTTGCTTGCATTAGAGAAAAACTATTACTGCATCTAGTACATTTAATCAGTATGTTTACTCGAATTCATTCAAATTTGACGTGCAACGGCCACACCACAATGAAAACGCCAGTTCTCGTCCGATCACTGAAGCTAAGCATTGTCGGGCGCGGTTAGTACTTGGATGGGTGACCGCTTGGGAACACCGCGTGTCGTTGCTCTTTTTTACTTTTATTTTAAATTAGCCATTTCCAATAATAATATTTCTAAAATTTACTCAGGATTTTTTTGTTGTATACGGATAAGCTAAATAAAAATCCCCGAGAATAATTTGGAACGCCACAATCAATGTAACTTGCTTGCATTAGAGAAAAACTATTACTGCATCTAGTACATTTAATCAGTATGTTTACTCGAATTCATTCAAATTTGACGTGCAACGGCCACACCACAATGAAAACGCCAGTTCTCGTCCGATCACTGAAGCTAAGCATTGTCGGGCGCGGTTAGTACTTGGATGGGTGACCGCTTGGGAAAACCGCGTGTCGTTGCTCTTTTTTACTTTTATTTTAAATTAGCCATTTCCAATAATAATATTTCTAAAATTTACTCAGGATTTTTTTGTTGTATACGGATAAGCTAAATAAAAATCCCCGAGAATAATTTGGAACGCCACAATCAATGTAACTTGCTTGCATTAGAGAAAAACTATTACTGCATCTAGTACATTTAATCAGTATGTTTACTCGAATTCATTCAAATTTGACGTGCAACGGCCACACCACAATGAAAACGCCAGTTCTCGTCCGATCACTGAAGCTAAGCATTGTCGGGCGCGGTTAGTACTTGGATGGGTGACCGCTTGGGAACACCGCGTGTCGTTGCTCTTTTTTACTTTTATTTTAAATTAGCCATTTCCAATAATAATATTTCTAAAATTTACTCAGGATTTTTTTGTTGTATAAGGATAAGCTAAATAAAAATCCCCGAGAAAAATTTGGAACGCCTCAATCAATGTAACTTGCTTGCATTAGAGAAAAACTATTACTGCATCTAGTACATTTAATCAGTATGTTTACTCGAATTCATTCAAATTTGACGTGCAACGGCCACACCACAATGAAAACGCCAGTTCTCGTCCGATCACTGAAGCTAAGCATTGTCGGGCGCGGTTAGTACTTGGATGGGTGACCGCTTGGGAACACCGCGTGTCGTTGCTCTTTTTTACTTTTATTTTAAATTAGCCATTTCCAATAATAATATTTCTAAAATTTACTCAGGATTTTTTTGTTGTATAAGGATAAGCTAAATAAAAATCCCCGAGAAAAATTTGGAACGCCTCAATCAATGTAACTTGCTTGCATTAGAGAAAAACTATTACTGCATCTAGTACATTTAATCAGTATGTTTACTCGAATTCATTCAAATTTGACGTGCAACGGCCACACCACAATGAAAACGCCAGTTCTCGTCCGATCACTGAAGCTAAGCATTGTCGGGCGCGGTTAGTACTTGGATGGGTGACCGCTTGGGAACACCGCGTGTCGTTGCTCTTTTTTACTTTTATTTTAAATTAGCCATTTCCAATAATAATATTTCTAAAATTTACTCAGGATTTTTTTGTTGTATACGGATAAGCTAAATAAAAATCCCCGAGAATAATTTGGAACGCCACAATCAATGTAACTTGCTTGCATTAGAGAAAAACTATTACTGCATCTAGTACATTTAATCAGTATGTTTACTCGAATTCATTCAAATTTGACGTGCAACGGCCACACCACAATGAAAACGCCAGTTCTCGTCCGATCACTGAAGCTAAGCATTGTCGGGCGCGGTTAGTACTTGGATGGGTGACCGCTTGGGAACACCGCGTGTCGTTGCTCTTTTTTACTTTTATTTTAAATTAGCCATTTCCAATAATAATATTTCTAAAATTTACTCAGGATTTTTTTGTTGTATACGGATAAGCTAAATAAAAATCCCCGAGAATAATTTGGAACGCCACAATCAATGTAACTTGCTTGCATTAGAGAAAAACTATTACTGCATCTAGTACATTTAATCAGTATGTTTACTCGAATTCATTCAAATTTGACGTGCAACGGCCACACCACAATGAAAACGCCAGTTCTCGTCCGATCACTGAAGCTAAGCATTGTCGGGCGCGGTTAGTACTT
This sequence comes from Crepidodera aurea, assembly GCA_949320105.2. Lineage (NCBI taxonomy): Eukaryota > Metazoa > Arthropoda > Insecta > Coleoptera > Chrysomelidae > Crepidodera > Crepidodera aurea. The sequence goes on from OX439472.1 coordinate 12,532,225, forward strand.
GGATGGGTGACCGCTTGGGAACACCGCGTGTCGTTGCTCTTTTTTACTTTTATTTTAAATTAGCCATTTCCAATAATAATATTTCTAAAATTTACTCAGGATTTTTTTGTTGTATAAGGATAAGCTAAATAAAAATCCCCGAGAAAAATTTGGAACGCCTCAATCAATGTAACTTGCTTGCATTAGAGAAAAACTATTACTGCATCTAGTACATTTAATCAGTATGTTTACTCGAATTCATTCAAATTTGACGTGCAACGGCCACACCACAATGAAAACGCCAGTTCTCGTCCGATCACTGAAGCTAAGCATTGTCGGGCGCGGTTAGTACTTGGATGGGTGACCGCTTGGGAACACCGCGTGTCGTTGCTCTTTTTTACTTTTATTTTAAATTAGCCATTTCCAATAATAATATTTCTAAAATTTACTCAGGATTTTTTTGTTGTATACGGATAAGCTAAATAAAAATCCCCGAGAATAATTTGGAACGCCACAATCAATGTAACTTGCTTGCATTAGAGAAAAACTATTACTGCATCTAGTACATTTAATCAGTATGTTTACTCGAATTCATTCAAATTTGACGTGCAACGGCCACACCACAATGAAAACGCCAGTTCTCGTCCGATCACTGAAGCTAAGCATTGTCGGGCGCGGTTAGTACTTGGATGGGTGACCGCTTGGGAACACCGCGTGTCGTTGCTCTTTTTTACTTTTATTTTAAATTAGCCATTTCCAATAATAATATTTCTAAAATTTACTCAGGATTTTTTTGTTGTATAAGGATAAGCTAAATAAAAATCCCCGAGAAAAATTTGGAACGCCTCAATCAATGTAACTTGCTTGCATTAGAGAAAAACTATTACTGCATCTAGTACATTTAATCAGTATGTTTACTCGAATTCATTCAAATTTGACGTGCAACGGCCACACCACAATGAAAACGCCAGTTCTCGTCCGATCACTGAAGCTAAGCATTGTCGGGCGCGGTTAGTACTTGGATGGGTGACCGCTTGGGAACAACGCGTGTCGTTGCTCTTTTTTACTTTTATTTTAAATTAGCCATTTCCAATAATAATATTTCTAAAATTTACTCAGGATTTTTTTGTTGTATACGGATAAGCTAAATAAAAATCCCCGAGAATAATTTGGAACGCCACAATCAATGTAACTTGCTTGCATTAGAGAAAAACTATTACTGCATCTAGTACATTTAATCAGTATGTTTACTCGAATTCATTCAAATTTGACGTGCAACGGCCACACCACAATGAAAACGCCAGTTCTCGTCCGATCACTGAAGCTAAGCATTGGCGGGCGCGGTTAGTACTTGGATGGGTGACCGCTTGGGAACACCGCGTGTCGTTGCTCTTTTTTACTTTTATTTTAAATTAGCCATTTCCAATAATAATATTTCTAAAATTTACTCAGGATTTTTTTGTTGTATACGGATAAGCTAAATAAAAATCCCCGAGAATAATTTGGAACGCCACAATCAATGTAACTTGCTTGCATTAGAGAAAAACTATTACTGCATCTAGTACATTTAATCAGTATGTTTACTCGAATTCATTCAAATTTGACGTGCAACGGCCACACCACAATGAAAACGCCAGTTCTCGTCCGATCACTGAAGCTAAGCATTGTCGGGCGCGGTTAGTACTTGGATTGGTGACCGCTTGGGAACACCGCGTGTCGTTGCTCTTTTTTACTTTTATTTTAAATTAGCCATTTCCAATAATAATATTTCTAAAATTTACTCAGGATTTTTTTGTTGTATACGGATAAGCTAAATAAAAATCCCCGAGAATAATTTGGAACGCCACAATCAATGTAACTTGCTTGCATTAGAGAAAAACTATTACTGCATCTAGTACATTTAATCAGTATGTTTACTCGAATTCATTCAAATTTGACGTGCAACGGCCACACCACAATGAAAACGCCAGTTCTCGTCCGATCACTGAAGCTAAGCATTGTCGGGCGCGGTTAGTACTTGGATGGGTGACCGCTTGGGAACACCGCGTGTCGTTGCTCTTTTTTACTTTTTTTTGTTGTATAAGGATAAGCTAAATAAAAATCCCCGAGAAAAATTTGGAACGCCTCAATCAATGTAACTTGCTTGCATTAGAGAAAAACTATTACTGCATCTAGTACATTTAATCAGTATGTTTACTCGAATTCATTCAAATTTGACGTGCAACGGCCACACCACAATGAAAACGCCAGTTCTCGTCCGATCACTGAAGCTAAGCATTGTCGGGCGCGGTTAGTACTTGGATGGGTGACCGCTTGGGAACACCGCGTGTCGTTGCTCTTTTTTACTTTTATTTTAAATTAGCCATTTCCAATAATAATATTTCTAAAATTTACTCAGGATTTTTTTGTTGTATACGGATAAGCTAAATAAAAATCCCCGAGAATAATTTGGAACGCCACAATCAATGTAACTTGCTTGCATTAGAGAAAAACTATTACTGCATCTAGTACATTTAATCAGTATGTTTACTCGAATTCATTCAAATTTGACGTGCAACGGCCACACCACAATGAAAACGCCAGTTCTCGTCCGATCACTGAAGCTAAGCATTGTCGGGCGCGGTTAGTACTTGGATGGGTGACCGCTTGGGAACACCGCGTGTCGTTGCTCTTTTTTACTTTTATTTTAAATTAGCCATTTCCAATAATAATATTTCTAAAATTTACTCAGGATTTTTTTGTTGTATACGGATAAGCTAAATAAAAATCCCCGAGAATAATTTGGAACGCCACAATCAATGTAACTTGCTTGCATTAGAGAAAAACTATTACTGCATCTAGTACATTTAATCAGTATGTTTACTCGAATTCATTCAAATTTGACGTGCAACGGCCACACCACAATGAAAACGCCAGTTCTCGTCCGATCACTGAAGCTAAGCATTGTCGGGCGCGGTTAGTACTTGGATGGGTGACCGCTTGGGAACACCGCGTGTCGTTGCTCTTTTTTACTTTTTTTTGTTGTATAAGGATAAGCTAAATAAAAATCCCCGAGAAAAATTTGGAACGCCTCAATCAATGTAACTTGCTTGCATTAGAGAAAAACTATTACTGCATCTAGTACATTTAATAAGTATGTTTACTCGAATTCATTCAAATTTGACGTGCAACGGCCACACCACAATGAAAACGCCAGTTCTCGTCCGATCACTGAAGCTAAGCATTGTCGGGCGCGGTTAGTACTTGGATGGGTGACCGCTTGGGAACACCGCGTGTCGTTGCTCTTTTTTACTTTTATTTTAAATTAGCCATTTCCAATAATAATATTTCTAAAATTTACTCAGGATTTTTTTGTTGTATAAGGATAAGCTAAATAAAAATCCCCGAGAAAAATTTGGAACGCCTCAATCAATATAACTTGCTTGCATTAGAGAAAAACTATTACTGCATCTAGTACATTTAATCAGTATGTTTACTCGAATTCATTCAAATTTGACGTGCAACGGCCACACCACAATGAAAACGCCAGTTCTCGTCCGATCACTGAAGCTAAGCATTGTCGGGCGCGGTTAGTACTTGGATGGGTGACCGCTTGGGAACACCGCGTGTCGTTGCTCTTTTTTACTTTTATTTTAAATTAGCCATTTCCAATAATAATATTTCTAAAATTTACTCAGGATTTTTTTGTTGTATACGGATAAGCTAAATAAAAATCCCCGAGAATAATTTGGAACGCCACAATCAATGTAACTTGCTTGCATTAGAGAAAAACTATTACTGCATCTAGTACATTTAATCAGTATGTTTACTCGAATTCATTCAAATTTGACGTGCAACGGCCACACCACAATGAAAACGCCAGTTCTCGTCCGATCACTGAAGCTAAGCATTGTCGGGCGCGGTTAGTACTTGGATGGGTGACCGCTTGGGAACACCGCGTGTCGTTGCTCTTTTTTACTTTTTTTTGTTGTATAAGGATAAGCTAAATAAAAATCCCCGAGAAAAATTTGGAACGCCTCAATCAATGTAACTTGCTTGCATTAGAGAAAAACTATTACTGCATCTAGTACATTTAATAAGTATGTTTACTCGAATTCATTCAAATTTGACGTGCAACGGCCACACCACAATGAAAACGCCAGTTCTCGTCCGATCACTAAAGCTAAGCATTGTCGGGCGCGGTTAGTACTTGGATGGGTGACCGCTTGGGAACACCGCGTGTCGTTGCTCTTTTTTACTTTTATTTTAAATTAGCCATTTCCAATAATAATATTTCTAAAATTTACTCAGGATTTTTTTGTTGTATAAGGATAAGCTAAATAAAAATCCCCGAGAAAAATTTGGAACGCCTCAATCAATGTAACTTGCTTGCATTAGAGAAAAACTATTACTGCATCTAGTACATTTAATCAGTATGTTTACTCGAATTCATTCAAATTTGACGTGCAACGGCCACACCACAATGAAAACGCCAGTTCTCGTCCGATCACTGAAGCTAAGCATTGTCGGGCGCGGTTAGTACTTGGATGGGTGACCGCTTGGGAACACCGCGTGTCGTCGTTGCTCTTTTTTACTTTTATTTTAAATTAGCCATTTCCAATAATAATATTTCTAAAATTTACTCAGGATTTTTTTGTTGTATAAGGATAAGCTAAATAAAAATCCCCGAGAAAAATTTGGAACGCCTCAATCAATGTAACTTGCTTGCATTAGAGAAAAACTATTACTGCATCTAGTACATTTAATCAGTATGTTTACTCGAATTCATTCAAATTTGACGTGCAACGGCCACACCACAATGAAAACGCCAGTTCTCGTCCGATCACTGAAGCTAAGCATTGTCGGGCGCGGTTAGTACTTGGATGGGTGACCGCTTGGGAACACCGCGTGTCGTTGCTCTTTTTTACTTTTATTTTAAATTAGCCATTTCCAATAATAATATTTCTAAAATTTACTCAGGATTTTTTTGTTGTATACGGATAAGCTAAATAAAAATCCCCGAGAATAATTTGGAACGCCACAATCAATGTAACTTGCTTGCATTAGAGAAAAACTATTACTGCATCTAGTACATTTAATCAGTATGTTTACTCGAATTCATTCAAATTTGACGTGCAACGACCACACCACAATGAAAACGCCAGTTCTCGTCCGATCACTGAAGCTAAGCATTGTCGGGCGCGGTTAGTACTTGGATGGGTGACCGCTTGGGAACACCGCGTGTCGTTGCTCTTTTTTACTTTTATTTTAAATTAGCCATTTCCAATAATAATATTTCTAAAATTTACTCAGGATTTTTTTGTTGTATAAGGATAAGCTAAATAAAAATCCCCGAGAAAAATTTGGAACGCCTCAATCAATGTAACTTGCTTGCATTAGAGAAAAACTATTACTGCATCTAGTACATTTAATCAGTATGTTTACTCGAATTCATTCAAATTTGACGTGCAACGGCCACACCACAATGAAAACGCCAGTTCTCGTCCGATCACTGAAGCTAAGCATTGTCGGGCGCGGTTAGTACTTGGATGGGTGACCGCTTGGGAACACCGCGTGTCGTTGCTCTTTTTTACTTTTATTTTAAATTAGCCATTTCCAATAATAATATTTCTAAAATTTACTCAGGATTTTTTTGTTGTATACGGATAAGCTAAATAAAAATCCCCGAGAATAATTTGGAACGCCACAATCAATGTAACTTGCTTGCATTAGAGAAAAACTATTACTGCATCTAGTACATTTAATCAGTATGTTTACTCGAATTCATTCAAATTTGACGTGCAACGGCCACACCACAATGAAAACGCCAGTTCTCGTCCGATCACTGAAGCTAAGCATTGGCGGGCGCGGTTAGTACTTGGATGGGTGACCGCTTGGGAACACCGCGTGTCGTTGCTCTTTTTTACTTTTATTTTAAATTAGCCATTTCCAATAATAATATTTCTAAAATTTACTCAGGATTTTTTTGTTGTATACGGATAAGCTAAATAAAAATCCCCGAGAATAATTTGGAACGCCTCAATCAATGTAACTTGCTTGCATTAGAGAAAAACTATTACTGCATCTAGTACATTTAATCAGTATGTTTACTCGAATTCATTCAAATTTGACGTGCAACGGCCACACCACAATGAAAACGCCAGTTCTCGTCCGATCACTGAAGCTAAGCATTGTCGGGCGCGGTTAGTACTTGGATGGGTGACCGCTTGGGAACACCGCGTGTCGTTGCTCTTTTTTACTTTTATTTTAAATTAGCCATTTCCAATAATAATATTTCTAAAATTTACTCAGGATTTTTTTGTTGTATACGGATAAGCTAAATAAAAATCCCCGAGAATAATTTGGAACGCCACAATCAATGTAACTTGCTTGCATTAGAGAAAAACTATTACTGCATCTAGTACATTTAATCAGTATGTTTACTCGAATTCCTTCAAATTTGACGTGCAACGGCCACACCACAATGAAAACGCCAGTTCTCGTCCGATCACTGAAGCTAAGCATTGTCGGGCGCGGTTAGTACTTGGATGGGTGACCGCTTGGGAACACCGCGTGTCGTTGCTCTTTTTTACTTTTATTTTAAATTAGCCATTTCCAATAATAATATTTCTAAAATTTACTCAGGATTTTTTTGTTGTATAAGGATAAGCTAATAAAAATCCCCGAGAAAAATTTGGAACGCCTCAATCAATGTAACTTGCTTGCATTAGAGAAAAACTATTACTGCATCTAGTACATTTAATCAGTATGTTTACTCGAATTCATTCAAATTTGACGTGCAACGGCCACACCACAATGAAAACGCCAGTTCTCGTCCGATCACTGAAGCTAAGCATTGTCGGGCGCGGTTAGTACTTGGATGGGTGACCGCTTGGGAACACCGCGTGTCGTTGCTCTTTTTTACTTTTATTTTAAATTAGCCATTTCCAATAATAATATTTCTAAAATTTACTCAGGATTTTTTTGTTGTATACGGATAAGCTAAATAAAAATCCCCGAGAATAATTTGGAACGCCACAATCAATGTAACTTGCTTGCATTAGAGAAAAACTATTACTGCATCTAGTACATTTAATCAGTATGTTTACTCGAATTCATTCAAATTTGACGTGCAACGGCCACACCACAATGAAAACGCCAGTTCTCGTCCGATCACTGAAGCTAAGCATTGTCGGGCGCGGTTAGTACTTGGATGGGTGACCGCTTGGGAACACCGCGTGTCGTTGCTCTTTTTTACTTTTATTTTAAATTAGCCATTTCCAATAATAATATTTCTAAAATTTACTCAGGATTTTTTTGTTGTATAAGGATAAGCTAAATAAAAATCCCCGAGAAAAATTTGGAACGCCTCAATCAATGTAACTTGCTTGCATTAGAGAAAAACTATTACTGCATCTAGTACATTTAATCAGTATGTTTACTCGAATTCATTCAAATTTGACGTGCAACGGCCACACCACAATGAAAACGCCAGTTCTCGTCCGATCACTGAAGCTAAGCATTGTCGGGCGCGGTTAGTACTTGGATGGGTGACCGCTTGGGAACACCGCGTGTCGTTGCTCTTTTTTACTTTTATTTTAAATTAGCCATTTCCAATAATAATATTTCTAAAATTTACTCAGGATTTTTTTGTTGTATACGGATAAGCTAAATAAAAATCCCCGAGAATAATTTGGAACGCCACAATCAATGTAACTTGCTTGCATTAGAGAAAAACTATTACTGCATCTAGTACATTTAATCAGTATGTTTACTCGAATTCATTCAAATTTGACGTGCAACGGCCACACCACAATGAAAACGCCAGTTCTCGTCCGATCACTGAAGCTAAGCATTGGCGGGCGCGGTTAGTACTTGGATGGGTGACCGCTTGGGAACACCGCGTGTCGTTGCTCTTTTTTACTTTTATTTTAAATTAGCCATTTCCAATAATAATATTTCTAAAATTTACTCAGGATTTTTTTGTTGTATACGGATAAGCTAAATAAAAATCCCCGAGAATAATTTGGAACGCCTCAATCAATGTAACTTGCTTGCATTAGAGAAAAACTATTACTGCATCTAGTACATTTAATCAGTATGTTTACTCGAATTCATTCAAATTTGACGTGCAACGGCCACACCACAATGAAAACGCCAGTTCTCGTCCGATCACTGAAGCTAAGCATTGTCGGGCGCGGTTAGTACTTGGATGGGTGACCGCTTGGGAACACCGCGTGTCGTTGCTCTTTTTTACTTTTATTTTAAATTAGCCATTTCCAATAATAATATTTCTAAAATTTACTCAGGATTTTTTTGTTGTATACGGATAAGCTAAATAAAAATCCCCGAGAATAATTTGGAACGCCACAATCAATGTAACTTGCTTGCATTAGAGAAAAACTATTACTGCATCTAGTACATTTAATCAGTATGTTTACTCGAATTCATTCAAATTTGACGTGCAACGGCCACACCACAATGAAAACGCCAGTTCTCGTCCGATCACTGAAGCTAAGCATTGTCGGGCGCGGTTAGTACTTGGATGGGTGACCGCTTGGGAACACCGCGTGTCGTTGCTCTTTTTTACTTTTATTTTAAATTAGCCATTTCCAATAATAATATTTCTAAAATTTACTCAGGATTTTTTTGTTGTATAAGGATAAGCTAATAAAAATCCCCGAGAAAAATTTGGAACGCCTCAATCAATGTAACTTGCTTGCATTAGAGAAAAACTATTACTGCATCTAGTACATTTAATCAGTATGTTTACTCGAATTCATTCAAATTTGACGTGCAACGGCCACACCACAATGAAAACGCCAGTTCTCGTCCGATCACTGAAGCTAAGCATTGTCGGGCGCGGTTAGTACTTGGATGGGTGACCGCTTGGGAACACCGCGTGTCGTTGCTCTTTTTTACTTTTATTTTAAATTAGCCATTTCCAATAATAATATTTCTAAAATTTACTCAGGATTTTTTTGTTGTATACGGATAAGCTAAATAAAAATCCCCGAGAATAATTTGGAACGCCACAATCAATGTAACTTGCTTGCATTAGAGAAAAACTATTACTGCATCTAGTACATTTAATCAGTATGTTTACTCGAATTCATTCAAATTTGACGTGCAACGGCCACACCACAATGAAAACGCCAGTTCTCGTCCGATCACTGAAGCTAAGCATTGTCGGGCGCGGTTAGTACTTGGATGGGTGACCGCTTGGGAACACCGCGTGTCGTTGCTCTTTTTTACTTTTATTTTAAATTAGCCATTTCCAATAATAATATTTCTAAAATTTACTCAGGATTTTTTTGTTGTATAAGGATAAGCTAAATAAAAATCCCCGAGAAAAATTTGGAACGCCTCAATCAATGTAACTTGCTTGCATTAGAGAAAAACTATTACTGCATCTAGTACATTTAATCAGTATGTTTACTCGAATTCATTCAAATTTGACGTGCAACGGCCACACCACAATGAAAACGCCAGTTCTCGTCCGATCACTGAAGCTAAGCATTGTCGGGCGCGGTTAGTACTTGGATGGGTGACCGCTTGGGAACACCGCGTGTCGTTGCTCTTTTTTACTTTTATTTTAAATTAGCCATTTCCAATAATAATATTTCTAAAATTTACTCAGGATTTTTTTGTTGTATACGGATAAGCTAAATAAAAATCCCCGAGAATAATTTGGAACGCCACAATCAATGTAACTTGCTTGCATTAGAGAAAAACTATTACTGCATCTAGTACATTTAATCAGTATGTTTACTCGAATTCATTCAAATTTGACGTGCAACGGCCACACCACAATGAAAACGCCAGTTCTCGTCCGATCACTGAAGCTAAGCATTGTCGGGCGCGGTTAGTACTTGGATGGGTGACCGCTTGGGAACACCGCGTGTCGTTGCTCTTTTTTACTTTTATTTTAAATTAGCCATTTCCAATAATAATATTTCTAAAATTTACTCAGGATTTTTTTGTTGTATACGGATAAGCTAAATAAAAATCCCCGAGAATAATTTGGAACGCCACAATCAATGTAACTTGCTTGCATTAGAGAAAAACTATTACTGCATCTAGTACATTTAATCAGTATGTTTACTCGAATTCATTCAAATTTGACGTGCAACGGCCACACCACAATGAAAACGCCAGTTCTCGTCCGATCACTGAAGCTAAGCATTGTCGGGCGCGGTTAGTACTTGGATGGGTGACCGCTTGGGAACACCGCGTGTCGTTGCTCTTTTTTACTTTTATTTTAAATTAGCCATTTCCAATAATAATATTTCTAAAATTTACTCAGGATTTTTTTGTTGTATAAGGATAAGCTAAATAAAAATCCCCGAGAAAAATTTGGAACGCCTCAATCAATGTAACTTGCTTGCATTAGAGAAAAACTATTACTGCATCTAGTACATTTAATCAGTATGTTTACTCGAATTCATTCAAATTTGACGTGCAACGGCCACACCACAATGAAAACGCCAGTTCTCGTCCGATCACTGAAGCTAAGCATTGTCGGGCGCGGTTAGTACTTGGATGGGTGACCGCTTGGGAACACCGCGTGTCGTTGCTCTTTTTTACTTTTATTTTAAATTAGCCATTTCCAATAATAATATTTCTAAAATTTACTCAGGATTTTTTTGTTGTATACGGATAAGCTAAATAAAAATCCCCGAGAATAATTTGGAACGCCACAATCAATGTAACTTGCTTGCATTAGAGAAAAACTATTACTGCATCTAGTACATTTAATCAGTATGTTTACTCGAATTCATTCAAATTTGACGTGCAACGGCCACACCACAATGAAAACGCCAGTTCTCGTCCGATCACTGAAGCTAAGCATTGGCGGGCGCGGTTAGTACTTGGATGGGTGACCGCTTGGGAACACCGCGTGTCGTTGCTCTTTTTTACTTTTATTTTAAATTAGCCATTTCCAATAATAATATTTCTAAAATTTACTCAGGATTTTTTTGTTGTATACGGATAAGCTAAATAAAAATCCCCGAGAATAATTTGGAACGCCTCAATCAATGTAACTTGCTTGCATTAGAGAAAAACTATTACTGCATCTAGTACATTTAATCAGTATGTTTACTCGAATTCATTCAAATTTGACGTGCAACGGCCACACCACAATGAAAACGCCAGTTCTCGTCCGATCACTGAAGCTAAGCATTGTCGGGCGCGGTTAGTACTTGGATGGGTGACCGCTTGGGAACACCGCGTGTCGTTGCTCTTTTTTACTTTTATTTTAAATTAGCCATTTCCAATAATAATATTTCTAAAATTTACTCAGGATTTTTTTGTTGTATACGGATAAGCTAAATAAAAATCCCCGAGAATAATTTGGAACGCCACAATCAATGTAACTTGCTTGCATTAGAGAAAAACTATTACTGCATCTAGTACATTTAATCAGTATGTTTACTCGAATTCATTCAAATTTGACGTGCAACGGCCACACCACAATGAAAACGCCAGTTCTCGTCCGATCACTGAAGCTAAGCATTGTCGGGCGCGGTTAGTACTTGGATGGGTGACCGCTTGGGAACACCGCGTGTCGTTGCTCTTTTTTACTTTTTTTTGTTGTATAAGGATAAGCTAAATAAAAATCCCCGAGAAAAATTTGGAACGCCTCAATCAATGTAACTTGCTTGCATTAGAGAAAAACTATTACTGCATCTAGTACATTTAATAAGTATGTTTACTCGAATTCATTCAAATTTGACGTGCAACGGCCACACCACAATGAAAACGCCAGTTCTCGTCCGATCACTGAAGCTAAGCATTGTCGGGCGCGGTTAGTACTTGGATGGGTGACCGCTTGGGAACACCGCGTGTCGTCGTTGCTCTTTTTTACTTTTATTTTAAATTAGCCATTTCCAATAATAATATTTCTAAAATTTACTCAGGATTTTTTTGTTGTATAAGGATAAGCTAAATAAAAATCCCCGAGAAAAATTTGGAACGCCTCAATCAATGTAACTTGCTTGCATTAGAGAAAAACTATTACTGCATCTAGTACATTTAATAAGTATGTTTACTCGAATTCATTCAAATTTGACGTGCAACGGCCACACCACAATGAAAACGCCAGTTCTCGTCCGATCACTGAAGCTAAGCATTGTCGGGCGCGGTTAGTACTTGGATGGGTGACCGCTTGGGAACACCGCGTGTCGTTGCTCTTTTTTACTTTTATTTTAAATTAGCCATTTCCAATAATAATATTTCTAAAATTTACTCAGGATTTTTTTGTTGTATACGGATAAGCTAAATAAAAATCCCCGAGAATAATTTGGAACGCCACAATCAATGTAACTTGCTTGCATTAGAGAAAAACTATTACTGCATCTAGTACATTTAATCAGTATGTTTACTCGAATTCATTCAAATTTGACGTGCAACGGCCACACCACAATGAAAACGCCAGTTCTCGTCCGATCACTGAAGCTAAGCATTGTCGGGCGCGGTTAGTACTTGGATGGGTGACCGCTTGGGAACACCGCGTGTCGTTGCTCTTTTTTACTTTTATTTTAAATTAGCCATTTCCAATAATAATATTTCTAAAATTTACTCAGGATTTTTTTGTTGTATAAGGATAAGCTAAATAAAAATCCCCGAGAAAAATTTGGAACGCCTCAATCAATGTAACTTGCTTGCATTAGAGAAAAACTATTACTGCATCTAGTACATTTAATCAGTATGTTTACTCGAATTCATTCAAATTTGACGTGCAACGGCCACACCACAATGAAAACGCCAGTTCTCGTCCGATCACTGAAGCTAAGCATTGTCGGGCGCGGTTAGTACTTGGATGGGTGACCGCTTGGGAACACCGCGTGTCGTTGCTCTTTTTTACTTTTATTTTAAATTAGCCATTTCCAATAATAATATTTCTAAAATTTACTCAGGATTTTTTTGTTGTATACGGATAAGCTAAATAAAAATCCCCGAGAATAATTTGGAACGCCACAATCAATGTAACTTGCTTGCATTAGAGAAAAACTATTACTGCATCTAGTACATTTAATCAGTATGTTTACTCGAATTCATTCAAATTTGACGTGCAACGGCCACACCACAATGAAAACGCCAGTTCTCGTCCGATCACTGAAGCTAAGCATTGTCGGGCGCGGTTAGTACTTGGATGGGTGACCGCTTGGGAACACCGCGTGTCGTTGCTCTTTTTTACTTTTATTTTAAATTAGCCATTTCCAATAATAATATTTCTAAAATTTACTCAGGATTTTTTTGTTGTATAAGGATAAGCTAATAAAAATCCCCGAGAAAAATTTGGAACGCCTCAATCAATGTAACTTGCTTGCATTAGAGAAAAACTATTACTGCATCTAGTACATTTAATCAGTATGTTTACTCGAATTCATTCAAATTTGACGTGCAACGGCCACACCACAATGAAAACGCCAGTTCTCGTCCGATCACTGAAGCTAAGCATTGTCGGGCGCGGTTAGTACTTGGATGGGTGACCGCTTGGGAACACCGCGTGTCGTTGCTCTTTTTTACTTTTATTTTAAATTAGCCATTTCCAATAATAATATTTCTAAAATTTACTCAGGATTTTTTTGTTGTATACGGATAAGCTAAATAAAAATCCCCGAGAATAATTTGGAACGCCACAATCAATGTAACTTGCTTGCATTAGAGAAAAACTATTACTGCATCTAGTACATTTAATCAGTATGTTTACTCGAATTCATTCAAATTTGACGTGCAACGGCCACACCACAATGAAAACGCCAGTTCTCGTCCGATCACTGAAGCTAAGCATTGTCGGGCGCGGTTAGTACTTGGATGGGTGACCGCTTGGGAACACCGCGTGTCGTTGCTCTTTTTTACTTTTATTTTAAATTAGCCATTTCCAATAATAATATTTCTAAAATTTACTCAGGATTTTTTTGTTGTATACGGATAAGCTAAATAAAAATCCCCGAGAATAATTTGGAACGCCTCAATCAATGTAACTTGCTTGCATTAGAGAAAAACTATTACTGCATCTAGTACATTTAATCAGTATGTTTACTCGAATTCATTCAAATTTGACGTGCAACGGCCACACCACAATGAAAACGCCAGTTCTCGTCCGATCACTGAAGCTAAGCATTGTCGGGCGCGGTTAGTACTTGGATGGGTGACCGCTTGGGAACACCGCGTGTCGTTGCTCTTTTTTACTTTTATTTTAAATTAGCCATTTCCAATAATAATATTTCTAAAATTTACTCAGGATTTTTTTGTTGTATACGGATAAGCTAAATAAAAATCCCCGAGAATAATTTGGAACGCCACAATCAATGTAACTTGCTTGCATTAGAGAAAAACTATTACTGCATCTAGTACATTTAATCAGTATGTTTACTCGAATTCATTCAAATTTGACGTGCAACGGCCACACCACAATGAAAACGCCAGTTCTCGTCCGATTACTGAAGCTAAGCATTGTCGGGCGCGGTTAGTACTTGGATGGGTGACCGCTTGGGAACACCGCGTGTCGTTGCTCTTTTTTACTTTTATTTTAAATTAGCCATTTCCAATAATAATATTTCTAAAATTTACTCAGGATTTTTTTGTTGTATAAGGATAAGCTAATAAAAATCCCCGAGAAAAATTTGGAACGCCTCAATCAATGTAACTTGCTTGCATTAGAGAAAAACTATTACTGCATCTAGTACATTTAATCAGTATGTTTACTCGAATTCATTCAAATTTGACGTGCAACGGCCACACCACAATGAAAACGCCAGTTCTCGTCCGATCACTGAAGCTAAGCATTGTCGGGCGCGGTTAGTACTTGGATGGGTGACCGCTTGGGAACACCGCGTGTCGTTGCTCTTTTTTACTTTTATTTTAAATTAGCCATTTCCAATAATAATATTTCTAAAATTTACTCAGGATTTTTTTGTTGTATACGGATAAGCTAAATAAAAATCCCCGAGAATAATTTGGAACGCCACAATCAATGTAACTTGCTTGCATTAGAGAAAAACTATTACTGCATCTAGTACATTTAATCAGTATGTTTACTCGAATTCATTCAAATTTGACGTGCAACGGCCACACCACAATGAAAACGCCAGTTCTCGTCCGATCACTGAAGCTAAGCATTGTCGGGCGCGGTTAGTACTTGGATGGGTGACCGCTTGGGAACACCGCGTGTCGTTGCTCTTTTTTACTTTTTTTTGTTGTATAAGGATAAGCTAAATAAAAATCCCCGAGAAAAATTTGGAACGCCTCAATCAATGTAACTTGCTTGCATTAGAGAAAAACTATTACTGCATCTAGTACATTTAATAAGTATGTTTACTCGAATTCATTCAAATTTGACGTGCAACGGCCACACCACAATGAAAACGCCAGTTCTCGTCCGATCACTGAAGCTAAGCATTGTCGGGCGCGGTTAGTACTTGGATGGGTGACCGCTTGGGAACACCGCGTGTCGTCGTTGCTCTTTTTTACTTTTATTTTAAATTAGCCATTTCCAATAATAATATTTCTAAAATTTACTCAGGATTTTTTTGTTGTATAAGGATAAGCTAAATAAAAATCCCCGAGAAAAATTTGGAACGCCTCAATCAATGTAACTTGCTTGCATTAGAGAAAAACTATTACTGCATCTAGTACATTTAATCAGTATGTTTACTCGAATTCATTCAAATTTGACGTGCAACGGCCACACCACAATGAAAACGCCAGTTCTCGTCCGATCACTGAAGCTAAGCATTGTCGGGCGCGGTTAGTACTTGGATGGGTGACCGCTTGGGAACACCGCGTGTCGTTGCTCTTTTTTACTTTTATTTTAAATTAGCCATTTCCAATAATAATATTTCTAAAATTTACTCAGGATTTTTTTGTTGTATACGGATAAGCTAAATAAAAATCCCCGAGAATAATTTGGAACGCCACAATCAATGTAACTTGCTTGCATTAGAGAAAAACTATTACTGCATCTAGTACATTTAATCAGTATGTTTACTCGAATTCATTCAAATTTGACGTGCAACGGCCACACCACAATGAAAACGCCAGTTCTCGTCCGATCACTGAAGCTAAGCATTGTCGGGCGCGGTTAGTACTTGGATGGGTGACCGCTTGGGAACACCGCGTGTCGTTGCTCTTTTTTACTTTTATTTTAAATTAGCCATTTCCAATAATAATATTTCTAAAATTTACTCAGGATTTTTTTGTTGTATAAGGATAAGCTAAATAAAAATCCCCGAGAAAAATTTGGAACGCCTCAATCAATGTAACTTGCTTGCATTAGAGAAAAACTATTACTGCATCTAGTACATTTAATCAGTATGTTTACTCGAATTCATTCAAATTTGACGTGCAACGGCCACACCACAATGAAAACGCCAGTTCTCGTCCGATCACTGAAGCTAAGCATTGTCGGGCGCGGTTAGTACTTGGATGGGTGACCGCTTGGGAACACCGCGTGTCGTTGCTCTTTTTTACTTTTATTTTAAATTAGCCATTTCCAATAATAATATTTCTAAAATTTACTCAGGATTTTTTTGTTGTATACGGATAAGCTAAATAAAAATCCCCGAGAATAATTTGGAACGCCACAATCAATGTAACTTGCTTGCATTAGAGAAAAACTATTACTGCATCTAGTACATTTAATCAGTATGTTTACTCGAATTCATTCAAATTTGACGTGCAACGGCCACACCACAATGAAAACGCCAGTTCTCGTCCGATCACTGAAGCTAAGCATTGTCGGGCGCGGTTAGTACTTGGATGGGTGACCGCTTGGGAACACCGCGTGTCGTTGCTCTTTTTTACTTTTATTTTAAATTAGCCATTTCCAATAATAATATTTCTAAAATTTACTCAGGATTTTTTTGTTGTATAAGGATAAGCTAAATAAAAATCCCCGAGAATAATTTGGAACGCCACAATCAATGTAACTTGCTTGCATTAGAGAAAAACTATTACTGCATCTAGTACATTTAATCAGTATGTTTACTCGAATTCATTCAAATTTGACGTGCAACGGCCACACCACAATGAAAACGCCAGTTCTCGTCCGATCACTGAAGCTAAGCATTGTCGGGCGCGGTTAGTACTTGGATGGGTGACCGCTTGGGAACACCGCGTGTCGTTGCTCTTTTTTACTTTTATTTTAAATTAGCCATTTCCAATAATAATATTTCTAAAATTTACTCAGGATTTTTTTGTTGTATACGGATAAGCTAAATAAAAATCCCCGAGAATAATTTGGAACGCCACAATCAATGTAACTTGCTTGCATTAGAGAAAAACTATTACTGCATCTAGTACATTTAATCAGTATGTTTACTCGAATTCATTCAAATTTGACGTGCAACGGCCACACCACAATGAAAACGCCAGTTCTCGTCCGATCACTGAAGCTAAGCATTGTCGGGCGCGGTTAGTACTTGGATGGGTGACCGCTTGGGAACACCGCGTGTCGTTGCTCTTTTTTACTTTTTTTTGTTGTATAAGGATAAGCTAAATAAAAATCCCCGAGAAAAATTTGGAACGCCTCAATCAATGTAACTTGCTTGCATTAGAGAAAAACTATTACTGCATCTAGTACATTTAATAAGTATGTTTACTCGAATTCATTCAAATTTGACGTGCAACGGCCACACCACAATGAAAACGCCAGTTCTCGTCCGATCACTGAAGCTAAGCATTGTCGGGCGCGGTTAGTACTTGGATGGGTGACCCCTTGGGAACACCGCGTGTCGTTGCTCTTTTTTACTTTTATTTTAAATTAGCCATTTCCAATAATAATATTTCTAAAATTTACTCAGGATTTTTTTGTTGTATAAGGATAAGCTAAATAAAAATCCCCGAGAAAAATTTGGAACGCCTCAATCAATGTAACTTGCTTGCATTAGAGAAAAACTATTACTGCATCTAGTACATTTAATAAGTATGTTTACTCGAATTCATTCAAATTTGACGTGCAACGGCCACACCACAATGAAAACGCCAGTTCTCGTCCGATCACTGAAGCTAAGCATTGTCGGGCGCGGTTAGTACTTGGATGGGTGACCGCTTGGGAACACCGCGTGTCGTTGCTCTTTTTTACTTTTATTTTAAATTAGCCATTTCCAATAATAATATTTCTAAAATTTACTCAGGATTTTTTTGTTGTATAAGGATAAGCTAAATAAAAATCCCCGAGAAAAATTTGGAACGCCTCAATCAATGTAACTTGCTTGCATTAGAGAAAAACTATTACTGCATCTAGTACATTTAATCAGTATGTTTACTCGAATTCATTCAAATTTGACGTGCAACGGCCACACCACAATGAAAACGCCAGTTCTCGTCCGATCACTGAAGCTAAGCATTGTCGGGCGCGGTTAGTACTTGGATGGGTGACCGCTTGGGAACACCGCGTGTCGTTGCTCTTTTTTACTTTTATTTTAAATTAGCCATTTCCAATAATTTCTAAAATTTACTCAGGATTTTTTTGTTGTATACGGATAAGCTAAATAAAAATCCCCGAGAATAATTTGGAACGCCACAATCAATGTAACTTGCTTGCATTAGAGAAAAACTATTACTGCATCTATTACATTTAATCAGTATGTTTACTCGAATTCATTCAAATTTGACGTGCAACGGCCACACCACAATGAAAACGCCAGTTCTCGTCCGATCACTGAAGCTAAGCATTGTCGGGCGCGGTTAGTACTTGGATGGGTGACCGCTTGGGAACACCGCGTGTCGTTGCTCTTTTTTACTTTTTTTTGTTGTATAAGGATAAGCTAAATAAAAATCCCCGAGAAAAATTTGGAACGCCTCAATCAATGTAACTTGCTTGCATTAGAGAAAAACTATTACTGCATCTAGTACATTTAATCAGTATGTTTACTTGAATTCATTCAAATTTGACGTGCAACGGCCACACCACAATGAAAACGCCAGTTCTTGTCCGATCACTGAAGCTAAGCATTGTCGGGCGCGGTTAGTACTTAGATGGGTGACCGCTTGGGAACACCGCGTGTTGTTGCTCTTTTTTACTTTTATTTTAAATTAGCCATTTCCAATAATAATATTTCTAAAATTTACTCAGGATTTTTTTGTTGTATAAGGATAAGCTAAATAAAAATCCCCGAGAAAAATTTGGAACGCCTCAATCAATGTAACTTGCTTGCATTAGAGAAAAACTATTACTGCATCTAGTACATTTAATCAGTATGTTTACTCGAATTCATTCAAATTTGACGTGCAACGGCCACACCACAATGAAAACGCCAGTTCTCGTCCGATCACTGAAGCTAAGCATTGTCGGGCGCGGTTAGTACTTGGATGGGTGACCGCTTGGGAACACCGCGTGTCGTTGCTCTTTTTTACTTTTATTTTAAATTAGCCATTTCCAATAATAATATTTCTAAAATTTACTCAGGATTTTTTTGTTGTATAAGGATAAGCTAAATAAAAATCCCCGAGAAAAATTTGGAACGCCTCAATCAATGTAACTTGCTTGCATTAGAGAAAAACTATTACTGCATCTAGTACATTTAATCAGTATGTTTACTCGAATTCATTCAAATTTGACGTGCAACGGCCACACCACAATGAAAACGCCAGTTCTCGTCCGATCACTGAAGCTAAGCATTGTCGGGCGCGGTTAGTACTTGGATGGGTGACCGCTTGGGAACACCGCGTGTCGTTGCTCTTTTTTACTATTTTAAATTAGCCATTTCCAATGATAATATTTCTAAAATTTACTCAGGATTTTTTTGTTGTATAAGGATAAGCTAAATAAAAATCCCCGAGAAAAATTTGGAACGCCTCAATCAATGTAACTTGCTTACATTAGAGAAAAACTATTACTGCATCTAGTACATTTAATCAGTATGTTTACTCGAATTCATTCAAATTTGATGTGCAACGGCCACACCACAATGAAAACGCCAGTTCTCGTCCCCCAGTTTTCGTCCGACTGTGAAATTGAATAGTTGTGCTTATATTAGTGTTAAGTGATAAATAACGACCACTCGACAGAGTCTGTCGTGTCAGCGTAATGAAAACCTTTTAGATAAAAAAGGGACTGATTTGTGACATAGTTTATTTTAAACACGCATCGGTATTCCGAAATCGAGTATAAACTGCAAAAATTTAAAATCGTGAGATATTAAGAAGATTAGGGAAAGACGGGGACTAATCCCCGAGAAAAATTTAGAACGCCTCAAGCAACAAAATGCTTTGAGGCGTTTGAAATCTACAGATGTCATGGTAGGACTACACAATGCTCCCAAAACATCTAAAAATCGAAATTATACAGGTTAGTCCAAAATAAGGACACACACAGACAGCAACAACAACCGCAAGCACACACAGAAATCATGGTACATCATGAAACAATTGCTGCAACAAATACAGCAATAACTACAACGGTAACAACTACATCAACAACAAGCAGAACAAGTACCAGCACTGCAGGTTCTTATATGCAGAGAGAAAGACCATTAGTCAGTGAAACAACTAATTCCATGGATATGGAAACAATATCGAATTGCGGTAGTGATAGAGACGAACCCGTGCAGGAAGTGTTGGTGCAAGCACAAATGCACGATTTGCCCACCAAACGAAAATTGGTTATAAACACATCTTCTGAAGAAGAGAATGAAAACCAATACAAAGTCCCTAAAATACCAATTCCGGTCTCACGCTTACCAAATTTAATGAAGCAAAAGTGCCAACCAATCAAAACAAATAACAGATTTGTACCATTAATTGAGGATGATATACAGGTCGTTTCACAAGTGACCCAGAAGGAAACATCAACACAGCCAAGACACAGTTCCTCTGACAATGGTAAGCCACCACCAATAGTAATAGAGGGTACTATTAAAGATGTTAAAGGTTTTAAAGACGAAATAAAATCCATGATTGAAAATGAATTTTTTCTCAAATTTACGAAACGTAGTACCCTCGTATTCCTGAAAGATAAGGCCGACTATAAGAAAATCACTGAGCAATTAAAATCAATTGAAAAAATAGAATGGCACTCATACACCTTGACGGAGGAAAAGCAACATGCTTTTGTACTGAGGGGAATAGACTTTGAAACCGACCCAGAGGAAATAAAAGGCCAACTAGAAGAGGAACATAAAATAGACATCAGCAACGTCTATAAAATGAATACCAATGGTAGACCTTTGTATCTGGTCACTACCTCAAATAAAATTACACTCAACTTTCTAGTAAATAACATTAAACACGTTATGAATACAAAGATATATTGGGAGAGAAGGAAGAGCGACCGAAAAATAATACAATGCAGACGCTGTCAACGATGGGGTCACGCAACGACTAACTGTCACAGAAACCCGTGCTGTCTTAAGTGCGTAGATGATCATTGGACGCGCGAGTGTCAGAAAACTCGTGATACTCCCGCAAAATGCGTAAATTGTAGCTTGGACCACCCAGCAAACTATTCGAAATGTCCCGACTACATAGGAGCATTAGAGATGACAATCAAAAGCACCAAAATTCAAACCAGCCCCGCAACCAACTAACAACGCCTGGACGAATCGGGGTACGAACAACGTCCCACCTGCTCCTGTAATCCAATCAGTCAGGGAGTTCCCACCGCTGCGAGGACAACTTAGCCAAAACAACACCAGGCCATTAGTGTCTGAATCCCAACCTTCTAGAGAACCCCCGCAGCTGCAATCCACAACTAGGCAAAGCAGCAACAGCCTAGCACAAATAGGAAACAGAAATATTCCGCATGTGATTGGAGGACTGGAACAGAACATTGACATTTTCAATGACCTATCTACTGAGTTCAAGATGCTTAACAGCAAGGTAAATCTAACAGGACTTTTACAGGCTGTCAGAGACTTGAACATTATTATGGATCGAGCTTCTGATGGTTCTGAAAAGTTCTTTGCTTTTTCAAACTTTATATCTTCCATAGAAAAATATAACATTTGAAATGGCGCCAAGTTGTGTTTTGTTTAATATTAACTCGATAAATAATAAAATTGCCGAATTAATTTACTTTTTGAACAAACATAAAACTGATATATGCATGCTTACAGAGACACAATTAAGGGAGACTCATAACCTGAAAGTAAAGGGTTACAATATAGAACGTAAAGATCGACCTGATCGGATAGATAGAAACCTGACAAAACAAGGGGGTGGTGTCGCCCTTCTTATAAAAAATAACATTCCTTATTCTAGGCTACAAACAAGACATACCTCTACAATGGAACATTTAGCAGTTAGGTTTGACAATGGATTGATCCTTGTTGTCATATACGTGCAACCCAAGACAGACATCAACTGGAGTGAGTTAGATCAGTTGTTAGCTCTTGGTAGTAGAATAATAATTGCAGGAGATTTTAACAGCAGGCACGAACAATGGGGTTGTCAATCAAATAACAAAAATGGTAGATATTTATCAAAATACATATAAGTAACAGAACTTGTCCTGATTTTTACTGACACCCCTACGCATTTTCCAGCAAATGGACAAACACCCTCAACCGTGGACCTTATAATCAACAAAAATGTAACCGAGTTGTCTGAGCCTTACACCGTCTGCGAAATGAGTTCAGACCATGACCCTGTGCTCTTTTCAATTGGAAATATTTCAAAAGAAAATGTTAACAAATCTCGATGGGATTATAAAAACACCAATTGGAATGAGTACAGAAATGCAACACTAAAAACAAGATATGTCTCTGATCAAATGGATTTGGATGATATGGTCTCTAGTTTCACGAATGCTTTACTAAGTGCTCGCAAAAAAACCACAAAGCAAATCACACAAACAGAGAAAGACAAACTGCCTGTCGAAATCATCGCTCTAATCCATTTGAAACACAAAACCAGAAAACAGTGGCAGAGAACAAAGAATGACGCAGACAGGATCAGGTTCAGGGAGCTCGCTCGACAAATAAGAAATAATATCACAGAGCACAGGTTCACAGTCTGGCAAGAAAAACTAAAAAGCCTAAAACCGGGTTCTAATGAGGTTTGGGGTGTAAAAAGAAAATATGAAAACATGCCAACTCTTAGAGAATTTGTCAACAACCACCAAAAAAGTGATTGTTTTGCAAAGTATTGTAGGGACAATTTCAAAACCCTACCAGACACAAACGAAGCCCATAGAGATACTACAACTAGAGCTCAACAGTCCCACTGTCTCAATAAACCCTGGAAACTTTAGTAAATTACACATTCAGAGGTTTTATTTTTTAATGGAATTAATTCAAGCCAATGAGAAAAATGGTCTATCAAAACCAGGTAACAGTTGTTACCAAACTCTAATATATCTGTCCCTACTTTGTTAAATCTAAGTTTTGGCTCTGAATGAGGCAAAAGGGGTTCTTTAAAATTGGCAGGCATGTATTTCTCACAAACACGGCACCTTTTTATGTACGATATAATATCGTTAGGTAGATTAGTCCAATAAAACAACTTGCGAGCCCTGTTTGTGGTTTTACTTATGCCCATATGACCTTTATGTAATAACTATCATATCTAATCTAAGAGATTTTGGAACTATGATTTTATTATCTACGAAAATTAATCTGGCTTCTACATATATAGAGTCTTTTAGTGGATAGTACGGTTTACAGTTTTCAGGGATCATATTTTGTTTTGGCCAGCCTTTGTAATAGAAATCATGAATTTTCATTAAGAGAGTATCTTTACTAGTTTCTATTCTAAACTGATTTTTCTTTTCATCGCTCATAGGCAAGTGTTTGGTAACTGTATGTACCATTTCAAACATTTCTAGGTCGGGTTTACCCTCATTACCTAAACTAGATCTTGAGAGCATATCGGCAAACTGCACATTTTTACCCGGAACATAGTATACATTAATAGAATATTTTAAAAGTTTTAATCGTAACCGTTGTAATTTAACCGATCCTATTTTGTTAATGGGTTTTTTCATAATGGAAACTATGGGTTTGTGGTCGGATTGTACATCAACATTAAATTTGTAAATAAAATCGTGAAATTTCTGTGTACCAAAGTGTATTGCTAAAAGCTCTTTCTCAGTTTGGCTGTAATTAACTCATTCATCGTGTGCGATGAGCATGCTACTAATTTTAGAATGTTATTATCATATTGTTGAAACATGCAACAACCTAACCCATTTTTTGATGCATCGCATTGTAAAATTATCTTTTTTGATATGTCAAATGAAACAAATAATATTTTTTAAATTTTCAAAAATTTCCTGGTGCTTAGGTAACCAAAACCACTCGATATTGTTTTTTAATAATTCACATAACGGGTGTATGAGCTCAGACATATTTTTTACATATCTTCTCACATAATTAAATGACCCAATTATTCTTTGTAGTTCGACTTTATCTTTAGGAGGGTTTAATTTACACAAAGATTCAGCCCTATCTGAATCAATTTGCATTACGTCCCCCGAGAACATTTGTCCCATAAATTTAACCTTACTTTGACAATATTGAAATTTATCTTTATTAAATTTGGCGTTTACCTGTTTTGCCCGTTTTACCACTTCGTCTACAGCTTGGTCATGTTCTAATTTAGTGGCTCCCGAGACTATCATGCCATCATGGCAAATTATGACATTTTTTAAATCTGCAAAGTTTCTTTCTTCTTGAAAGAAAGCTGTCAGTGTTAATTTTCAATTGGCCGCAGCTGTGTTGACGTTTATCAACTGCTTGTCACAGAGGTTAGTTAAATGCATTAAAAGTTGCCTAGTTTCTGGGGATTTCACCCTTTTAGAGCAACATCTACTGACGCGAATAGTCACGGCGGACAGGCCCCGTTTCCGGAACGGGCAACAGCAGCGTGTAGAGCACAGGTCCCGTCAACAGAAGATCGCTCAGCTCACTCTATTTATCACTATATAAGAAAAACTCTATGTTCAATTGATTTTATTATTTATTGATCTGCAGTGAAGGAAAATTATAGGTCTGATATTCATACTTGGGTAAAAACCTCCACACAAACCTGTGACCAGACTCTCGACGTGTGGCAGATATTGATATCATATTTTTTCAAAGTTTTTCAGTTACAAAAATAGTTCATTCGTACATTACATTACAATTTGTTCTTGGAAAATACAAAGTCACAATCAACCTTAAAATGTACTATGAAAATAGAGAATTTTAAATGTCTCTTTAAAGTTTCTTGTAAAATAAAAAATTGAAATCTATGTTAATAGTACACGTGTACAAGCATTAATTCTTTTTCTCCCTCTCTCTATGATAATGAAAACTTCAATATTAAAACTGTCCGCATAATAAAATATTAGCTGTAAGGGGTAGTCTCACACTATCGGGGAAGGGAAGAAACTTTACCCAATGTGCATAAAACATTTCCACCCGCCAAAAAAAAAAAGATTAGCTTTAGGTTAGATAAAAAAAAGTACGATACGTGTGACATTTTGACATTTGTTACATTCTGACAGGTGTCATATTTTGACATTTGTTCATTTTGAGATTAGTTCATTTTGAAGTTGTTACATTCTGACACGTATCACATTTTAACAGTTGTCACGTTTTAACAGGTGTCACATTTTGACAAGTGTCCATTTTAACAGTGTTACTCAACGTTCCTATAAATATTTACCTAAACCCATGATTTCTGAAATTGAATTGGCAACGTTGTATTTTCAACTTTGAATTTATGAGATGGCTGTCATTTGACAAGCAAATTATTTATGTCCGTCAAATGAACCTTTC
The DNA here is from genome assembly GCA_949320105.2 of Crepidodera aurea. Classification (NCBI taxonomy): domain Eukaryota; kingdom Metazoa; phylum Arthropoda; class Insecta; order Coleoptera; family Chrysomelidae; genus Crepidodera; species Crepidodera aurea. Next base: position 12,557,892 of record OX439472.1, read on the forward strand.
CTTTTTTATATAAAGCGGCAAATTTAAAATTGAATTCTTTCAGATTGAAACGCCAGAAATTAAATAAAGTCAAACCTTTTTACTACTATACTATACAGAAGAAAGGAGTGCAGTATTTAATTTGCAGAACGTAGTACAGGTTCAAGAGGTAGAAATTTTATTTTTACCTCATCCTTCAATGCTTATTTGTAGTTAAAATTTAAATTTTAATACATCTGATCGGCCTAATATAGTTTTTGTCTAAATTTAATCTTGTTTCCATGGTTTTTACTGTAATAAACCTGTTCTTTTGACTTTATTTATTCATAGCCGTATCGTATGTATTTTAATTGATTCAGAATTTTGTATTAATATATATTTCAAAATGGCTTCATTCTAAAAATATTATCAGTCCTCCGAAATCCTTGAAGGCAGAATTATTAGTAATAGCAAAGCAACATAAAAACAAATTCAAAAAATATATTATAGATGAGATGGCCAGAGAAAAAGGAATTAAAATTCTCAGATTGCCTCCGTACCACGCAGAGTTAAATCCCATTGAACTGATCTGGTCACAGTTATTAAAAGGTTATGTTTCTCAAAACAATAAAACATTTAAATTTCCTGATCTGCGAAATTTGTTTTTGAAGGCAGTTTCAGATGTAAATAGAGAACATTGGGGAAAATGCATTGATCATGTTAAAAATGTGGAAAATTCATTTAGGAAAGTGGATATATCAATGGATAATTTAATAGAACCTATAATAATAAACCTTTTAAAGGTAGTTCTACTGAAGCGTTACTTTTAATGCCAAGAGATTAAAAAAAGTTTAATCCCAACATAAAATCCTCCTTGTTATTTATTGGTTAAATTTAATTCGTTCAATATTAAAGTGTCAGATGCATAAGGTTTATTTTTATTTTTTGTAAATAATATAACTTCAAAATTTAGTCTACGAAGTGCGTATATATATTTTATATGCTGTGACCTTATTTATATTATAGAAACTTATTTTGCCTATGGAATGTGACGTTATATCCCCACTTTTACTACCCTCCTCTCTCCTTTATAGTATATATTACTATAGAAACAAGTCATATTATCCCTGTCGTTGCTAGGAAATAAACTAAAAGCTTAACTTTTCTTGTAAATATCTCGGAAGATCGAATTTTCACAGACATGAGACCTACATTTTTTGCCGATTTAGATAGGAATTAGTCTACCCTGAAAGTTTCATTGAATTCTGACGAGTGGATTTCGAGATCCTCTGGACACACACACACATACATACATACAAACCTTGCTCGTTTAATAGTATTTGATTTATTCTTTTAACCAACTTTAAATTCAAACATGCCTGTCCACCTAAAAGAATCTGATTTGCCCCATCTACGATAACAAAATCTTCATATATATCATTATTTTTATACTTACAATGTAGGTTACTAATACCAATAGGTTTTGCTTTTGAACCTTCAAACCCTTTTAATATGTACTCGGTAGGTCTAACCTTAAATTGCTTATTTATAGATTTAAAAATTTTATGTGGAATGACGCTAACATCAGCGCCAGTATCTCACCTAACTTTAAGTCTTTTATCTTCAATGATTAAAATTTCTTCCCAAACACTTACCGGTTCACGATTTTTTACTTTTACATTATTGACAAGCACATCTTCATTTCTGCTGCTTTCACTAATATACTCGTCTTGGGATGCTTCTCTAAGATTTCTTACTCTGCATGCTACCTCGAAATGGTTTTCAATCCCACATCTTTTACACTTCTTTCTGTAGGCTGGACATGCTCGAGGCCCATGCACGGTGTGACATCTCTTACATTTAAATGTATCTCTCTCTTGTCTTCTTTCATATTTGTTGCTATTATACTTGTACTTTTTATCACTGTTCTTATATCTGTTGTTTCTCTCTACATGATTCACTTCACTTTCCTCTTCTTGGAAATGCTTACTTTGGTGTTTACTCTGCTCACTTGTTCTACAGAAATTAATAGCTTTATCTAGGGTGAGCTCATCGATCCGGAGTAGTGCTTCTTTTGTTACCGGGTCCCTTATGCCCATGACTATTTTATCCCTAAGGGCTTTTTCCTCGCTTGTTTGGTTTGGGTCGATTACATTATAATTGCAACTTTTTGCTAAGTGTCTGCAGTCTGTTAAAAAATGTTCAAATGACTCACTTTCTTTCTGGACTCTTTTCAAGAACGAATAGCGTTCAAAACATTCATTTATACGCGGATTCACGTATTTTTCTATAACATTTAATATGTATGTATATTTGTCGTCCTCATCATTTGGTATTGAGAACGTGGACATAATCCTTGCTGAATCAGTACCAATGATGTTTCTCAGGATTGATACCTTCACATTATCCGCAGATTCGTTCTGGCCAGTGGCTACCAAATAATCTTCGAAAGCCGTCCTCCAAAATGTCCATTCAGCGGAAGCGTTGTGACCTTGTAGGTCAAAATCAGGCGTAGCTTCACAGGTCCCTAACTGCGCCATGTTTTACGTTGACTTTTATAGTTTTGAAATAAACAGAATGCAACTAATAAACTTTATTTAACACTTCTGTGGAATACATGTAATACTACAAAACTTACAAATCTATAACTTTGGGATGATGCAATAACCGGGATCCTTCACGCGGATGACATGACATTTACAAGTGATGTTAGGTGCGTTCACATGTAAACACCAAACATGCAGTAGAGTGTAGGTGGCGCCCTCTTTATCTAATCTCTTATGATTTACTAACTTAAAAATATAACCATACCAAATTTCAAGTCAATATATTAAATAATAAAGAAATTATTGCAAAAAAACGAAAAATAAATTTTATCTTCAACACCCTGTATCTTAGTAGTAAATATTAATATTTCAAGGTCCTGAACCTATGATTAAAATATTGACCATTCCTTATGATACACCCTGTATAAATATAAGTTGTATTTTATTGTTACTAGATTTCTTCTACATTTGCAAAAGTTTCTTTATATTTTAAATTACTGCAAAGAATTCAATTTAAGGCTATGTTCCTTTTGAAATGGTGAACTTTTTGTAGTCAAATTATAAAGTTACCCAAAGAGTTGTTGAATGTAGGTTTCTTGGAAAGTTTTCTGTTGGAATGAGCTAATAAACTGATGAGAAAATGTTATTTACTTAAGTTAGGAATTTGGTAGCGGTAACAGCGTTAAAAATCGTACAAATTTAAAGTTCAAAAGCGCTTTTCAGTATCGCGCACAATTAATCGAAAACATTCAAAAACTAAATAGTTGGCCAGGGCCCCGATGTTTGAAATATGTGAGTACAACTCGTCTGCGAGAATGTACCACGTGACCATCTCGAAATCGGTCAACGTTGCCAAATTTAAATTTAGACAGTTCAACAAAAAGTAGAGCAAAATATATATTTTAGTTCACTTGAAACCTTCGTGCAAGAAGAAATAGAAGAAGTGATTAGGACAGACAGCCAAATTATTGGATTCAGACCAATTATAAGCTCTTTAGATCCGTTATGGAAATATTAATTCTTTTATTAAAAATACAAAACATTTTTTAGAAAAATTATCAAAAATTAAAATGGCAATTTTTCAAAGCAAAATATCTATTTTTCAGTTATACGAAGAAAAAGCCTAATTTTCAATCGAAAAAAAAGTTAGTTTATAATAATTAATAATTTAATTAAATAATAATTAATAATTAACAATATATATTGTTTAAAAAAAGTATAATAATTATAATATTTTTTTTAATATAAAATCGAAAATTCAATGTTTTATCTTGGCAAAATTACAGGTTATTTAAAACACAAAAAAGAAATTTCCAAATGTTGCTGTCGATAAATAAGTCTCTTAATCTTATGAGAAAAAAGTAGACAAGTTATAACATTAAAATTATAATTGAAATTGAAAATATACAAAAATTACCGTTTCTTGATGTACTAATAAACATCAATAACAACCATGTTTTTCGTTCTTAATTTTTATCTCTTGCAAAAATAATTTTTTTATGAAACCTCTGGTGAAAACGTTCTTTTTTGTGTATTAAAGTAGTAATTTTTTCAAAGCAAAATATTTAATTTTCAAATTTATACGAATTTAAATTAAGAACAAGCCTAATTTTCAATCGAAAAAGTTAGTTATCACACGTTATCACTCCTCACTCTCTCAGCGTCACAAAATCGCTATGTTTGAAACCAAGAGAAATCATCTACAAGTTCGCATAGAAGTGCTCTACTGGGTTGTACCAGTAGAGTTGAGTTTAGTAAGAGAGGAAACATGCGCAATAGCGCCGTGAAGGCGTTAAGGGCAGTGTTGCCGATGCCAATTTATCATATTCCCCAATATCCCAAGTCAAATTCCCAAAATTTGGGGACAAAAATCTGCTGATTCCCCAAAAATTCCCCTCAATAGGTTAAGTACCTTACCTTAGGATTATCTTCTTTGTTTTGACCTTCTATTAACCATTTATCCATATTTGCACAAAATCGTATCGTTATTTCGCGACAGAATACAAAATCAACTTATCTAACGCAAAGCTAGCAAATTAGAAGCGTCTAAAACTAAGGGAATCACAGAAAGGTTTTCTCTATGTGTTCGCGTTCGCACCGCGCGGAGATAAACGAACTTACCCGATTATAATATGATTTATTATAACAAAAGTAGGTACAATGGACAAATGATTTGCTGCTGTGCAAATGGTCTTGAGTTCTATGCTCAATCTGAACTGTTTTTTTATTTTAATTTTAATTTTAATTCCTGCATGATTATTTATTATATTGTTTAACGATGAGATTTCAAAATCCCCGCATTTTCCCCGCATAATGCCAATCCCTAATCATCTTGAGATTCCCCGCAGTTTGGCAACGCTGGTTAAGTGTCGAGACTATCAAGTCAAATTTATATTAATTATAACCTATATCTTTGATATTAATAGTTTGGTATGTGATTTGTAGTTTGTATTTATTATATATATCATAAAAAGAATAATTATATAATATTTAAAATTAATAAAATCTATAAAATGAAAAAGTTCTATTTGAAAAACAAACACCAAATAAAAAATATATTATAACTTACCAGACTGAATCTACAAAACTGGAAAAATATTGGTAAACACAAAAAAATATATTTTTATTGGCTGCGAACTTCACTAAACACTATTTGTTTTAGGAATAAATAAAATATTTATTGGAAAAGAGAATTTACAGATTTCTTTCCCTTAAAGTAGGGGAAACCAGGACTATTTTTATTATACTAATTTCCGTGTATACAGATAAGCCATATTAAGCCATCACTGTTGTAGACTAACGCCGATTTACCCTAAAACAAATTTCAAAAGGTCCTATTTATTATAATCCTAAACAGATTTAAATGTACTTTATTGCCAACATATTCAAAGATTTCCTGTAATATACTTTTATGATCAATTCTGATGAAATTTTAGATATCAAAACCGGTAACCAGAAAGTTCTTACAAAAAAATACTCTTACATTATTATTATCTATATTAAAAAGACTTTTATAACTAACAGTTTTTTATTTAAAAACCTAAAATGCAACTATCTCATCAAATTTTTTCAGTCGTATACGAGATTTGCCAAAAAATATGAAATTTACTCAGGAATAAAATACTTTTATTTTTGAAATACCGGGTGTCCCAGAAGTTTCTGACCCATTTTAACTGCAAATATCTCGGAACTCAGAAATGATAGGAAGGTGCGGTTTTCACTGAACAGTTTCTTTTTATATAAAGTTTTTTTCAGTATAAATGTTTATTTAGTAAAATCTTATATAGAGTGTTTTAAAAAATCGGTCTTTTTAAAATGCAAATAACGTCGATTTTTTTAATGACACACCCTATATATTTTTATTCTATCTGAAAGGTGAACTCTTTCCCTTTCCGAAAATGTATAATATGTTGAAGTTTAGATGAAAAATAAGTGAGTTATATGATTTTTAAGGATAGGCAGTTATGTAGACATACCATTAGATAATTAACAAATGAGCTCTGGATAAAATTATAAATTGAAAATGTATTTACCCTAAAACAAATTTCAAAAGGTCCTATTTATTATAATCCTAAACAGATTTAAATGTACTTTATTGCCAACATATTCAAAGATTTCCTGTAATATACTTTTATGATCAATTCTGATGAAATTTTAGATATCAAAACCGGTAACCAGAAAGTTCTTACAAAAAAATACTCTTACATTATTATTATCTATATTAAAAAGACTTTTATAACTAACAGTTTTTTATTTAAAAACCTAAAATGCAACTATCTCATCAAATTTTTTCAGTCGTATACGAGATTTGCCAAAAAATATGAAATTTACTCAGGAATAAAATACTTTTATTTTTGAAATACCGGGTGTCCCAGAAGTTTCTGACCCATTTTAACTGCAAATATCTCGGAACTCAGAAATGATAGGAAGGTGCGGTTTTCACTGAACAGTTTCTTTTTATATAAAGTTTTTTTCAGTGTAAATGTTTATTTAGTAAAATCTTATATAGAGTGTTTTAAAAAATCGGTCTTTTTAAAATGCAAATAACGTCGATTTTTTTAATGACACACCCTATATATTTTTATTCTATCTGAAAGGTGAACTCTTTCCCTTTCCGAAAATGTATAATATGTTGAAGTTTAGATGAAAAATAAGTGAGTTATATGATTTTTAAGGATAGGCAGTTATGTAGACATACCATTAGATAATTAACAAATGAGCTCTGGATAAAATTATAAATTGAAAATGTATTTACCCTAAAACAAATTTCAAAAGGTCCTATTTATTATAATCCTAAACAGATTTAAATGTACTTTATTGCCAACATATTCAAAGATTTCCTGTAATATACTTTTATGATCAATTCTGATGAAATTTTAGATATCAAAACCGGTAACCAGAAAGTTCTTACAAAAAAATACTCTTACATTATTATTATCTATATTAAAAAGACTTTTATAACTAACAGTTTTTTATTTAAAAACCTAAAATGCAACTATCTCATCAAATTTTTTCAGTCGTATACGAGATTTGCCAAAAAATATGAAATTTACTCAGGAATAAAATACTTTTATTTTTGAAATACCGGGTGTCCCAGAAGTTTCTGACCCATTTTAACTGCAAATATCTCGGAACTCAGAAATGATAGGAAGGTGCGGTTTTCACTGAACAGTTTCTTTTTATATAAAGTTTTTTTCAGTATAAATGTTTATTTAGTAAAATCTTATATAGAGTGTTTTAAAAAATCGGTCTTTTTAAAATGCAAATAACGTCGATTTTTTTAATGACACACCCTATATATTTTTATTCTATCTGAAAGGTGAACTCTTTCCCTTTCCGAAAATGTATAATATGTTGAAGTTTAGATGAAAAATAAGTGAGTTATATGATTTTTAAGGATAGGCAGTTATGTAGACATACCATTAGATAATTAACAAATGAGCTCTGGATAAAATTATAAATTGAAAATGTATAAACTAATTTTTTCGATTGAAAATTAAGCTTTTACTTAATTTAAATTCGTATAACTGTAAAAAATAAATATTTTTCTGAAAAATGTTTTATATTTTGAATTAATATTTCCATAACGGATCTAAAGAGCTTATAATTGGTCTGAATCCAATAATTTGGCTGTCTGTCCTAATCACTTCTTCTATTTCTTCTTGTACGAAGGTTTCAAGTGAACTAAAATATATATTTTGCTCTACTTTTTGTTGAACTGTCTAAATTTAAATTTGGCAACGTTGACCGATTTCGAGATGGTCACGTGGTACATTCTCGCAGACGAGTTGTACTCACACATTTCAAACATCGGGGCCCAGTTTGTATCAAAATTTGATAAGGTGACTTCCCTACATCAGGGTTACAGATATTTATATTATTGGATGCATAATGCATAATCTGCACAGGGCTGGAGAAAATTGTGTTAAATAGATAAACTTGAATTATTAGAAATTATAAATAAAATAAAAACCATTTTCTCGATTTTGATGTAAGAATGACATTCTCGTACTAAACTTGGTTGTAGACTGAAAATCATTCCTTTACAGGTTTTGGTAAAATTTTATTTTTAAATAGTGGTAACACTACAAATGTCTATATAATATATAAATATCTGGTCACCGAGCTTCGCTCTTAATATTCAAATCTACATTTTTAAGCAGTCCAATGAGTATATAATTTAAGTATATTTATAACCTGACAAATTATTAATTAATTCGTGAAAATCACGGAGTGGGCGACATCTACTTGAACTACAGAAAGGTAGATAAATAGAAAGTTTATTGGCGATTGGCTTGAAAGTAGGCGGGAAAATTAAAAAAAGCTGTCAGTGTTAATTTTCAATTTGCTGCAGGTGTTGTTGACGTTTATCAACTGCTTGTCACAGAGGTTAGTTAAATGCATTAAAAGTTGCCTAGTTTCTGGAGATTTCACCCTTTTAGGGCAACATCTACTGACGCTTGGTCTTCGCGAATAGTCACGGCGGACAGGCCCTGTTTCCGGGACGGGCAACAGCAGCGTGTAGGGCATAGTGGTTTCAGTGGGGTGGTTTTAGTGAGTAACCGTAAGGGGTAGTCTCACACTATCGGGGAAGGGAAGAACCTTTACCCGATGTGCATAAAGCATTACCACCCGCCAAAAAAGGCAACGTTGTATTTTCAACTTAGAATTTATGAGATGGCTGTCATTTGACAAGCCATCAATTTATGTCCGTCAAATGAACCTTTTCTTTTTTATACTTTTCAGGTTTATTCTGGTTATAAATTGCTACTGGGGCATTTGTAGAATAAAAAAATGTGCGCAAAAATTTCTATTGCTAAGTATATTGATTTTATCATGTTTTATAGCATCTGCGAAAATTTCATGAAAATCCCAGCCGGTCCCATTTTCTTAACAATTAACCAGAGATGTGCGTGTCAGTAGTTGTCAAAATTTGTAGGTCATTATGGATAAAAAGCGGCAAATTTAAAATTGAATTCTTTCAGATTTAAACGCCAGAAATTAAATAAAGTCAAACCTTTTTACTACTATACTATACAGAAGAAAGAAGTGCAGTATTTAATTTGCAGAACGTAGTACAGGTTCAAGAGGTAGAAATTTTATTTTTACCTCATCCTTCAATGCTTATTTTTAGTTAAAATTTAAATTTTAATACATCTGATCGGCCTAATATAGTTTTTGTCTAGATTTAATCTTGTTTCCATGGTTTTTACTGTAATTAACCTGTTATTTTGACAGATAAGTCAGACTTTATTTATTCATAGCCGTATCGTATTCAAATACTATTAAGTATGTGTTTTAATTGATTCGGAATTTTGTAATAATATATATTTCAAAATGGCTTCATTCTAAAAATATTATCAGTCCTCCTAAATCCTTGAAGGAAGAATTATTAGTAATTCAAATTCAAAATTCAAAAAATATATTATAGATGAGATGGCCAGAGAAAAACTAATTAAAATTCTCAGATTGCCTCCGTACCACGCAGAGTTAAATCCCATTGAACTGATCTGGTCACAATTATTAAAAGGTTATGTTTCTCAAACCACTAAAACATTTAAATTTCCTGATGTGCGAAATTTGTTTTTGAAGGCATTTTCAGATGTAAATAGAGAACATTGGGGAAAATGCATTGATCATGTTAAAAAGGTGGAAAATTCATTTAGGAAAGTATATCCACTATCAATGGATAATTTAATAGAACCTATAATAATAAACCTCAGAAAAGACAATTATTACAGTAACTTTTTCAGATAGTTCTTGAACTAACTTTTTTTTGAATCTTTGAGTTTAGGTAAGTACTGAAGCGTTACTTTTAATGCCAAGAGATTGAAAACAGTTTAATCCCAACATATAATCCTTCTTGTTATTTATTGGTTAAATTTAATTCGTTCAATGTTAAAGTGTCAGATGCATAAGGTTTATTTTTATTTTTTGTAAATAATATAACTTCAAAATTTAATCTACGAAGTGGGTATATATATTTTATATGCTGTGACCTTATTTATATTATAGAAACTTATTTTGCAAAGTACGCCTATGAAATGTGACGTTATATACTCTCTCCTTTATAGTATATTACTATAGAAACAAGTTGCCGTTGCTAGGAAATAAAACTAAAAGCTTAACTTTTCTTGTAAATATCTCGGAAGATTGAATTTTCACAGACATGAGACCTATATTTTCTGTCGATTTAGATAGGAATTAGTCTACCCTAAAAGTTTCATTGAATTCTGACGAGTGGATTTCGAGATCCTCTGGACACACATACACACACACATACAAACATTGCTCGTTTAATAGTATTTGATAACTAGTTTATTATAATCTCAAATTCATAATTTTATTTTGAGTAAACATTAAAAATAAATAAGTCAAATAGGTCAATTAAATTATATTTAAGTAAAAAATATCAAACTTAAACTTAAAAACTAATTAGTTGCATTTATTGCAAAGTTTTATTGTAATGTTTGCATTATTTCCAGCATTAATGGAAATTCCAGGTAAATTTTGCATACAATTTATTGTGTTGGTGTTTTATTTGTTTTTTATTTTGCTTTCAGGATCTGCACAAGTTCTTACATCTTCATTATTAGCTAATAAATTAGCCACTTCTATTCGTTTCTTTTTAGAAGCTTCTACATAACCTTCTGACACGGATGAACTTTTCCAGCCTCCGTGATCAAATCAGCACCACTATTCGCTAAGTGAGAAGCTGATGAGCGTCGAAAACAGATTCCTGAATATTTTTCAGCATCTTTTAAATGGAGAAAATTTGCAATAATTTTGGGCATTTCAGCAATTTTATTAATGCCAATTGCCTGCACTGTGCAACGATTATTTCTATAATTTATGAAAAATCTCTTGTGACTTGTGTGACTCGGTCTCATATCGATATACTTTTTAATTAAATTGATCCAAAGTAAGTTTGTTATAGCAAATATTCGTGGATGATTTGTTTTAGTTTTCAACACAGTAATAAAAATTGAATCACTCTTGAATTCTATGTCATCAATTAACATATTTCAAAGTTCATCACGCCTACATGCTCCGGAATAACCCATTATTAACACAACCTAAAAATTAAATTTGTTATACCGTAATTTCACATTCAATTTATATACCTTTACCTTTACTATAAGATAATCTAAATCAGGTGCTTCATTGATAAATTTTTCTATCTCACTGTATTCCAAAATTTTTGATTTTTTGGGCTCATATTCTTTTCCATATTTTTTGAGGAGTGATTGTAACTTCGTAAATTTGGAAATGTCAACATTTTGTTGAATATTTAGGGTCGATTTAAGCATTGAATAAGTTTTCCACAGCGTAGAACTTTTATAAGTCACACTCAACATTTGAAAATATGCTATTAAAACAGTTTCTGTAATTTTTTGGACATTTTTATCAGTAGACCATTTCATAAATTTTTCATATTCTTTTTTATATATATCTTTAGACTTATCCGGCAATAAATTTTTAACAGCATTATTAGCTACCTCTCGCAGTTCTGGGGGTGTTAAATGTAACAACTCTTGTGACATTTTTCTTAATAATTAAACTAAAATTTTAAATTATTAGTCAACTGTCAATCTGTCAATATGTTACCAATTGTAATAGTTCACAACGAAAATTCCTAATTAACAATGGTCAGAAATAATTTTAAAAAAATCTAAATAAAAGCCAAAATCGAGAAAATAGTATAAAAGACGCGTTGCAGAAAGCTATTCTCGCACTCATTCGTTCGTCCACTCGCTCGTTCGTCGCTCGTGGACGAATCTCGAATTCGTGCGAGAATATGTAGCCTTCTGCAACTTGTATTTTAATATACTATTCTATTTGTTTTCTGTTTATTTTATAAAATAATCCATTTAAAAACAAAAAACATGCAAAATATGACTGAAACACTAAAGTGTCAAACGTCGGCATTTGGGCACCTTTCGGTCGGTACTTTTGATTATGACTTCTGAAGTTACTTCCATGTTGAAACTCATTGTTGACCGTAAAAATGAAATGATATTATTATTATTATTATTATTATTATTATTATTATTATTATTATTATTATTATTATTATTATTATTATTATTATTATTATTATTATTATTATTATTATTATTATTATTATTATTATTATTATTATTATTATTATTATTATTATTATTATTATTATTATTATTATTATTATTATTATTATTATTATTATTATTATTATTATTATTATTATTATTATTATTATTATTATTATTATTATTATTATTATTATTATTATTATTATTATTATTATTATTATTATTATTGTTATTATTATTATTATTATTATTATTATTATTATTATTATTATTATTATTATTATTATTATTATTATTATTATTATTATTACATAGAGATGCCTTCCTATCCTTGTTTTTGAAGCCAACATCTATTTGTTTATGTTTACATCAGTCCTCTGAATAAGAAAAATAGATAATACCGGTTCGTGTTTCATCGAGTTCTGATGTAACCGGGTTTTCGCGTTTCATCGGAATTATATTATTTGCTCTCATTCTTTGTGCTTGTTGATGGCGTCGTGGTTGTTATTCATTGTATAATTTTTGGAAGTTTTTGATGATTTGAGTGCATATTGACTGAGATATTGACTCTATAGTGTAAAAAGCATTATTGAAAATGGTTAAAACTTGTATTGTTTGTGGATTTTCGCAATTTTCTGATGATTAAATTAGAATGTAAATAGGTTTATATTATTAAACATTTTAATTATAAACCTTTTAAGTTCGAAATACCACACGTCCTCTCAAATTGTATAGATTAAATTTTTGGTCTCCATACTCAAACGCCTTTATTTTAGGCAAAACCACTCAAACAAACTGATTCAGTTCTGAATCAGTTTGTTTTCGGGGTTTTTCCAAATAAATTTTAAAAAAATATGTTGACATTTCACAGATAAACAATAAATTAACCATGGGCGTAGGTAACCCAGAATTTTGGATGGAATTAATATTTGATAGTCATACGAGTTTTTGATCATGAAAATATTGTTTATAGGTTTCCCTCTGATAAGAATGTCTCGAACTTGTGGTATGAGGCACTTCAACTAGTCAGGAATAAATTGAGGAATTACTCATACATTATTTGTTCCTAGGATATAGGAACGTTCTTTGTTAACAAAATCAATTTTGTTCAAAAACCTATTGGTTTGTATGTTGTAACGTTTAAATTCGGTATTAAGACCTTACTACATTAATTAGTTCCCATACCTTGTTTTTCTTGGGTAGGTGTGAGCCACTGTATGGATCGAATTATATTATTTAGGAACCATATATCACATAAGATATGTTACATTCAGCCTCAAGTTTTTGACTCACTTTATATCCATTTGAACGAGCTATTTAGTTTCGTATAAAGCATTTCGAACATCAAAACGGTGTTGTTTACTTTATTTTTATCAATGTCATGTTTCGATTTCTCGTTCCGGTCATTTCTTCTGTTAAACTTGAGGTACTATACGGATGTGATAGCCAGTCACCTGTTATATGATTGGTCAAGTCGTAGAATTTGACCAGTCATGTTATATGATTGGTCAAGTCGCAGAATTTGACCAGTCATGTTATATGATTGGTCAAGTCGCAGAATTTGACCAGTCATGTTATATGATTGGTCAAGTCGTTTTTAGTGACCCGTGGCGTTTAATAGGTGAATCTCTTTCTGGACTTGCGTGGTTGAATTCGTTCTAGAATGATTTCGAAGGAAATTTCGGGCCGGCTTTCTTTCTTTTATTGTTGGGTGATAAAGTATAACGTGGTTTAGACAAAATTTTGAGGAATCGGTATTTTATGAAAATTACCATTGATTGGGATAGACGAGTGATTCCCGTATTGTTAGACTTGCAGGGTGCCTATTTGATTTGGTGTGTTTACCCTGGTCTGATTCTCTTAAAGAGGAATTGATATTTGTGTTTACCCTGGTCTGATTCTCTTGAAGAGGAATTGATATTTTGTACCAAACCAAGCCACGTTCGTAACGACACCATTTTTGTAAGGCGTTTTTCATGAAAGTCGAGTATTATGTTATTTGGCAAGTGTGTAAGGCCTATTAATATTATAGGGATAGTACCTTCCACGGGAGACGATTTGATTCTCCGAGGATTCGCCTTCCACAGAAGCATCTGTCAGGAAAGTTCCCGATTCGCCGAGAATTCCCCTTCACTGTATAAAAGGGTATGTTGAGATATTTAAATGTTTTTATTGTATAAACTGTTAGAGTTAGGGGTTTAATGTATATTATTTTAGGGTTCTCGTGTTGGGCTGATTGATAACCACGTTCTCGTGTTGGGCAGATTGTTAACCACCTTCTCGTATTGGGCGGATGTTAACCAGATTCTAGTACTGGGCGGAGGTTACGTACATTCTAGTACGGTGTAAGCGTTCAGCGATCTTCTGACGAGTTAGTAGCTGCAAGTTGCCGCAATTTAATTTTTGAGTTGGTGGAAGAAAATCCACTTTTAAAAGCGAGGGAGTTCTGGAACAACCGCAAGTTTTTCATATTTTTTTTTGTTTGTTCATGTACATTTATTTGTTAATTAGTAATTTTTAAAGGTCTCTAAATTAATTTTGTAAGCGACTTATAGGGACGAGTGGTATTTTTTTTTACGCCCAATTCCAACGACCTTGAGAGCTCTCGCGGACGGTGTGACACCCCTATTGTTCGTAATTATTTAATTAATTTAATCATTTTTTTTTAAACTCACGCAATTTTCTTGCAATTTTAGTGGGATCCCTTGGGTTCCTTTTTCTTTTTTTTTGACCTGTGTAATCTTAATTAAGTGGAAATATTAAACCGTTATTGAGTAATTAGTTACTTTTCTTTCATTTACTAATAGTCACAAATAGTCTTGAGCCGAACTAAGATAAGCAAATTTTTGGTTGCGACGTAGTTTATTTTTTTTATTAGTGGGCTCAATTTAGATCCATTCTGGAGGTTGAGTGACTAAATTGACTATATTTTGGATGAGGGTAAAACAATCTCCTGGCGCCCATTTTTCTTTTTAATTAAGTTAACAACATTTATCAATCCACACCCCACTTCACTGTGGTTAGCCGGCATCCAAAGCGGATTATATAATTCCACGAAGGAATATCTTTAATCGAGAATAACTCGTGGCAATGTATTACAAAATGTACTACGATTTGTAAACAATTGCATGTATTCTAGTAAAGGTTTGTCTTGTAAAAGTTTTTTATTTATATATTTAATCAATTTCAGAACCCTCCAGTCACTATAAAATATTCAATATATTAGGACTATACCTAATCACAAAATTAGTAACTACGCTTTTCTGAATTCTTAAATAATGTCAAGAAATTAATTGTTTGTTACTCTTGAAAACAATATTGAATACATTCGGATTACAATAATGGTCTGATATCCTTTATTTTCCTCATGTTGTAAAAATTATAATATACCCCAGACACAATTTCCATGTAAGACCTAATCACTTAATTTGTCCGCGATATTAAATTATTGAAATTTTCAGAAAAAAATCACTCTTCGACCCTGAAAACACTTCGATTTATTTTTTTTTAATAGAATCTGACCTTAGATGAGCATGAATTACAAAACTCGTTCGCTATTTTAAATTTTGATAAAATTTAATAATCTCCAAGCAAACAAACTAAAAATATTTATTAATATTTCCTAAATTTCTTAAAATTCATATTTTCCGCACGCCTCTGGTGACACAGTCCTCTGGACTATTTGTAAACAATCCCCGCGGTCCCCTTGCCAACATTCTATTAGAGAGAGAGGCAACCAGATCTTGGTTGTCTACAAATGTATTGTTTTTGTATAGGCAGGGCATCTCTATGTATATTATTACTCTGAGATGCTTACAGTACATTTTTTCTAATTATTTGCTAATTACTCTTATCATAGGCTCTGAAGCTCGATTTGTGAGTAACCAAAATGTTCGAAAAATTTTATTCGTTCTGTTACCACTTTCATCGTAATATGAACGGTACTTTTCTTAAATAAAATAAAATCTGTGATTTCTCATAAGCTCTTTAAAAAATTTACTGGTTCATTATTATCTTATTATAATGTACCAATATGCCAAGTTTCATTAAATTCTAAACAGTAACTCTAATTTGTTTAAATATGTGCCATTTTTTTGCAGCTATATGGTCCTCAAGTTTGGTGGTTGCAGTCCTTGTGAGATTAATGAATAAATATACTTTGATTTTTTGCTTTCAGTCTACCAGATTCGGATATATAATACATCCGGCGCCAAAAAACAAAACCAATTTGTACTAAGTGTAGTGACGTTTTCACGTCTCTACATTTATGACACATAATGACAGTTGGTTAGTTTTTATTTATAACCTCACAATTTCTGGCACAGAACAATCAGCACCAAGGCATCGTTCCATAGTTAGGCTAATGGATTACAGAGTAATCCGCAGTCACTACTTTGAAATCACACCCCCCCCCCCCCCCCCCCCATAGTTCATCTCTCCGTTCCCTCGTCCCAAGATCGAAGTTTCATCACCCAGCGACGAGGGAACAAATGAATTGTTTATCATTCATTATTATATATTTTATTTTTGATATGCAGATATACACAAGCTTCAATATATATTTTTCCATCTTTAAATTTATTTATCTGCAACGGATCTTTAAGAGATTTTCTACAATCGATCTACTCATAGTATTCGGTCATGGACGCTCAAATACAAATACTAACCAGTGCCGGTCCTAGACATTTTTCTAGTGGATGCGAACAATTCACTGGCGCCTCTCACCACTGGCGTAGCTTGAGGGGGCGTAATACAAGGGGGCCTGGGCAGTGGCGGCGCCACGGGGAGCAAAGGGGGACCAAGGGGGCAGTATGAGTGAGTTTTACAGGATATAAATGGACCTAGAATCTACAAAAAAAATCCAAAAAATTATAATTTGGTTTAAGCAGAATGAATTTTGTATAAGAAACGATTGACAATGCCAAAATTACGGAAAAAAAATGTTTGGGCCATTTTTGGGGGGGAAAGGAGATTTTTAGGATATAAATGGACCTAGAATCTACAAAAAAAATTCAAAAAAATTAAAACTTGGTTTATGTAGAATGAATTTTGTATAAGAAACGATTGGCAATGTCAAAATTACCGAAAAAAAATGTTTGGGCCATTTTTGAAGGAAAAAGTGAGTTTTTTAGGATATAAATGGACCTAGAATCTACAAAAAAAAAATCAAAAAAATTAAAATTTGGTTTACGCAGGTATGAGAAATATCCTCTCATTGCGTAGATTTTTCTGTCGTACTGGACGAGTTTAAAAATATAAAAACAAGGCGTTTACTACTGTAAATAATAACATATATACTCTATTATTTATTATTATTTTTTTTATGATAAATGCAGTATTACTTTAAATACATATGCCCCTTTTACCGAATACTCGGCGCCTAGCGATGTGTGTGCCCCCCCGTCCTTAATTTCTAGAACCGCCACTGGGCCTGGGGAAATTTTTAAAATTTGAGTAGCCTAAAATGCTGGTTTGGACTACTTTTTATTACATTACATTCAGAAAAAGTCATTTTCCAGCTGTGGCGCCCCCTGGGCGCGGCGCCCGCCTGCGGCCGCATCTTTCGCGTACGCCTTAAACCGGCCCTGATACTAACCGAATATTATATTGGTGACCCCGACGTGATAGTCCACGCCCGACGTGATCCTTCTTCTGAATATTATATTGGTGACCCCGACGTGATGTCTTCAGTTGATCATCCACTAAATGGTTTGGTGGACATCATCCTTGGAGATACCGATGACTCAATGATGATGAGTCCCGATCCAGGCAGATTATCACGAACGTTTTTCTTGCTGGAAATTTAGTAAGTAGAGGTGACAGATAAAATAATTTCTTTCTAACTGTCATTATATTTATAGATACATATTTTAAATCATTCACTGACATTCCCCCCTTTTTTATTTCAAACGAATCATATATATCATTTAACTAATTTTTAGTACACATTTATTATAAATTTCGTACTATTGCTACGATCTTATTTTATTAATCAAAATTGACCTAAAATGAGTGAACCTAGTTTTTTTTGAAACGAAAGAATCGTTTATTAAAACTACACTTTTAGGTCATTCTAAAAAAGGCACGCACTTGTCAAAAACTGACACGTGCCAAACGCACGCTTAGTCAGAAACTGACACGTGCCAAACGCACGCATTGGTCAGAAACTGACACGTGCCAAATGCACGCATTGGTCAGAAACTGATACGTGCCAAACAGCCATTGGTGCAGTCCTTGGACAACTAGTCGACGGATCAACACAACCAATGGCATTTCTTTCTAAAATGTACTCTCAAACACTCTTATTTTAACTTTCATATTGACAAAAAATGTACTTACATTTAATAAACTTTTAGAAACATACCTAAGTACATACGATAATGCTTTTTCGTTTAAATTTTAACTTACGGCAGCAAGCCAATTTTTCATACAATTATTGTATAATTTTCTATACGAGGTGATCTTTTAATAAGATGCCTTCGTTGGAAAATATTCCTATTTTTCATTTCAGCTTGTTTTGCACTGTGTCCTTCATTTTATAGTAAGGCACTAGACAAGTTGTTATGCAATTTCACATTTTATTTTCATTCACAATATTATTTTCTTTGAAAAGAGGGGAAGTAGATGTAGTGACGTTTTCACGTCTCTACATTTATGACACATAATGACAGTTGGTTAGTTTTTATTTATAACCTCACTTACAAATTTCTGGCACAGAACAATCAGCACCAAGGCATCGTTCCATAGTTCATCTCTCCGTTCCCTCGTCCCAAGATCGAAGTTTCATCACCCAGCGACGAGGGAACAAATGAATTGTTTATCATTCATTATTATATATTTTATTTTTGATATACACATGTACACAAGCTTCAATATATATTTTTATATCTTTAAATTTATTTATCTGGAACGGATCTTTAAGAGATTTTCTAAAATCGATCTACTCATAGTATTCGGTCATGGACGCTCAAATAAAAATACCAACCGAATACTATATTATCGTATGTACTTAGGTATGTTTCTAAAAGTTTATTAAATGTAAGTACATTTTTTGTCAATATGAAAGTTAAAATAAGAGTGTTTGAGAGTACATTTTAGAAAGAAATGCCATTGGTTGTGTTGATCCGTCGACTAGTTGTCCAAGGACCGCACCAATGGCTGTTTGGCACATGTCAGTTTCTGACCAATGCGTGCGTTTGGCACGTGTCACTAAGTTCTGTACATTGAATTTTCGGCCGAATGACAAATTGGTTCTTTTATTTTAAAACTTGGATAAAGACCTTACAAAAAAATTATTTTATTTTAATAATATTCTAAACTGAATACTCATTTTACGAAAAAAAGATATTCTTTACAAAAGCTCCTGCAGTCGAAAACCTAAAATGCAACATCAGATATCAAATTTTTGCAGTCGTATACGAGGTTTGTCAAAAATATGAATTTTACTCAAGAGAAAAGTATCTTTATTTTTGAAATATGAAAAAAACGGTTATTTAAAAACTTGTTTCTAATGACATTCGTCAACATACCGCAATTGAACAAAATGTGCATAGGGACCTTATAAAACCCTACCAGTCTTACTTTTATAAGGAAAAAGTTAATCCCGATTAAAATTTTTGATTTTCCCTGTATACCTACCACTAAATATTTTGTAAATTTAATTCATGCTTATTGATTATAATGTAATGCAGAACTTTTTATGAAGAATATTTTTTTTGAACAATCAATAATAAGTAAAGGAATTTTTTATTTGTTGTCAACTTTTTCAGACATACTATAATCACAGCGTCGAACAACAACAAATTACCAAACATTGGTATGGAATTCTAGTCTTTTCGTTCCTTTTAAGCTTTTTCAATGAATTCAAAATTGTCAGTTACGGGAGTGAATTTAAACTATTTCACATTCAAACATACGTAAATACAGGGGTTGACTATTATGCTGCCGTACTAAGCGCAAAGGGAGTATCTGCATTTTTTCGGCCACCTTGAGATATTATTACCACAACTACCTAAGGTTGTGAAATAAATCACACTTGTTCCCAAGAACAAAGACATTAAATGTCCTACACTGCACCAGCGTCTGGACTTCAACAACTACTCCTTGGGCTATATGCCCCCCCAGGTATTGAATTACGAAAGTACAGACGTGGTTTGGCGCCCGACCAAGTCGGGGCTTTAAACCAAAAACTTTGATTTTATTATTAAAGGAGCTTGCCATTCTTAGACCGGTTTCGGAATTATTGCTCCTCTTCAGTAAGAAGCAGCCTAGCTCGAATTTCTATCTCTAAAGAAATTCTGAAGATCGCTTTGAACCCACCAACTCTTAGTACAAACGGTTAAGTCGAGAAAGAGGAGGTGAGTGCAACGCCATCTCTTCACTTTTATAATATTATATTATTCCTTTAGAGATAGAAATTCGAGCTAGCCTGCTTCTTACTAAAGAGGAACAATAATTCCGAAACCGGTCTAAGAATGGCAAGCTCCTTTAATAATAAAATCAAAGTTTTTGGTTTAAAGCCCCGACTTGGTCGGGCACCAAACCACGTCTGGACTTTCGTAATTCAATACCTGGGGGGGCATATAGGCCAAGGAGTAGTTGTTGAAGTCCAGACGCTGGTGCAGTGTAGGACATTTAATGTCTTTGTTCTTGGGAACAAGTGTGATTTATTTCACAACCTTAGGTAGTTTTGGTACGCCCATTGTCCTTTTTTAGTATTTTTATGGTCTCAAAAAATTCCACCGTCGTTACAGTTTTCTATAGTTTTGTAGGCTTTGATTTTATTATAAAAGTGAAGATGGCGTTGCACTCACCTCCTCTTCCTCGACTTAACCGTTTGGACTAAGAGTTGGTGGGTTCAAAGCGATCTTCAGAATTTCTTTAGAGATAGAAAGAAATTCGAGCTAGCCTACTCCTTACTGACGAGGCACAATAATGCCGAAATCGGTATAAGGATGGCAAGCTCCTTTAATAATAAAATCAAAGTTTTTGGTTTAAAGCCCCGACTTGGTCGGGCACCAAACCACGTCTAGACTTTCGTAATTCAATACCTGGGGGGGCATATAGGCCAAGGAGTAGTTGTTGAAGTCCAGACGCTGGTGCAGTGTAGGACATTTAATGTCTTTGTTCTTGGGAACAAGTGTGATTTATTTCACAACCTTAGGTAGTTTTGGTACGCCCATGGTCCTTTTTTGGTATTTTTATGGTTACAAAAAATTTCACCGTCGTTATATTATTACCAGATTATTTGTTGCTATTTTCTGCTCGTTTTACTAAGGTTTTTGTGATGCAGAATAAAATTACATTAATGGTAGTAATTTTTAGATGTGCTACCATCTATGTTTTAAATGAAGATCTTCTGCAAAGACAAAAAGTGAATAACACGGTAAAGCGAAAAGTTGTACTAAATTTAAATGAATTCATCGGGAATTGGCAGAACAAAATGAAACTTTAGACAGTGTAACCCTCAAAGTCGTTTTTTTGCTTTACAAATATTTTGTTGTCCGCAGTTCAAGTGTCGGATTATAGCATCAGATTACATTGTCCGCAGTTCAGAAGCACCGGTATCTAGATAGTAAATTGTACAAAGAACTTTAACTCTATTTATTGATTTGAAGAAGGCTTTCGACACAATAATGATGTAATAGGGAGTTACCTAGAAGAAATAAAAATTATATTACAAAGTGACAAAAAGTATGTATATAATAGTAGAGCTTGATTATTTTAAGAATACATTTCGTCATAGCAAATAGTACACTACAGATGCGTGTATTAGTAATAGTATATTAAAATACAAGTTGCAGAAGGCTACATATTCTCGCACGAATTCGAAATTCGTCTACGAGCAACGAAGGAGCGAGTGGACGAACGAATGAGTGCGAGAATAGCTTTCTGCAACGCGTCTTTTATACTATTTTCTCGATTTTGGTTTTTATTTAGATATTATTAAAATTATTTGTGATCATTGTTAGTTAGGAATTTTCGTTGCGAAATATTACAATTGGTAACACTTAGTTTCTATATTGAAATTATGAATTTGAGGTTATAAACTAGTTATAAAACGAGTAAACCAGTAAGGAATTTTAATTTATTAGATTCGACATCCTAAGACCGGTTTCTGCCTTTCGGCTTCATCAGTTAGGCTTTTCGAATCCAATAAATAAAAATTCCAAACTCGTACAAGTCAATAGCTATATCCGCTATAAGATAACATTTTTAGATGTGCTACCATCTAAGGTAAGAAGAGAGTATTGACATTAAATTTTGACTGAATCTAGTCAAGATGTCACTCTCTTCTTTTTTATCCCTTTCAGAGATTAATACAAAGTGAGTAAACCAGTAAGGAATTTTAATTTATTAGATTCGACATCCTAAGACCGGTTTCTGTCTTTCGACTTCATCAGTTAGGCTTTTCGAATCCAATAAATAAAATTCCAAACTCGTACAAGTCAATAGCTATATCCGCTATAAGAGTTTGGAATTTTATTTATTGGATTCGAAAAGCCTAACTGATGAAGTCGAAAGACAGAAACCGGTCTTAGGATGTCGAATCTAATAAATTAAAATTCCTTACTGGTTTACTCAAATGGTAGTAATATTTTTTAAATATTTAAACTTCAAAAAACTAAAAAGAATTAAGTTATAGAACTTTGAACTTCAGTTTCTCAGTTTTAGCCGAAATCCAGATACCTCCTTTGTGCTTAGTAGGGCAGTATGTTACTGAGAAATAATGATTCGACATCTATCTAATATGATATACTACAAGATTAGGTATGAAGTGAATTAATATGGAATAATGAATACCGGGAAGACATAAATCTTATATACAATAAATGATTAAACAAATAACGTACGTGATAAGGCATCAACCTTCCTATTTACACGTAATGTAACAATGTACAATAACATGACCTTAAACTATTACTAATAATTATATGAATGATTCTACTGGGCGATGTGCCTCTACATGCCACAAAGCAAATTTTTTAATTAAGGCAATATCAAGTGTAACCATTTTTTGTTAAATTGTCTATACGGTTCTATTTGTGTTAAAAATTTAAAATTATCTATAGCGTGTTCTTTTATTTAGTTATGGGATATTAAAAGACAGCGCATATCAAAGTAAGTAGGGCACATCCTTTAAAAGGTAAAAGTGTAAAGGTCGCTATAATCCGTATGCCCAACTCGTACCCGTTTGAAAAATATACCTGAGTATCCAATCTAATTTAAATCTAGGAACTAATAAATTCATAGATTTAAGTACATGCGAATCATTTCATAGCCATTCCAATAGTTCCTTTTATAATTCACATCCCTCATTATTTGTTTTTGTTGACGTATTACTAAAAATTCAAGAAGAGATCGATATAAAATGTCGAAGTATTGACCGTCATAAAATTGTAAAAAATTCGTCTTATAGAAAAAACAAGATTTTCCAAAATCTACCATTGATAATTTTAAAAATAAAAAAATAACGTTTAATTTTGTTAAAATAATATCATAGTAGGTATAATAGTACTCAATAATATTAAATTTTTATATTCGTATAAGTAATAAATTTATATCTATTTTTTTAGTAGTTTTATTTTGAATATATGAATATACCTTCAGTATGTCTACGTAATAACTTTTTTGGATGAAGATAATCGAAAGCATTTCCAATACTTTTTGTAATATTTTAATTATTAAGAAATAAAACCCTTGGACACGAGTTGGTTTTCTACCTGGTATTCGGTCGAGCACGAGTTGGTCAGTTATTTTCAGGAGCAGGTAAAGAGGGGAACGAGTTGGGAATCGCCGAAGTAAGTACAGTGCACTAGATGCCAGATACAAAAAGAAATTCTGCTACTTCGTATCAAAATCCCGACATATTTTTATGGAAATTTTACCAAACTTAGGACAGAATAGGTCTTTAACTAAAAATATGAAACCCAAAATAAAGTTCTATATTTAACAAAAAAATACAAAGTACAAATTCAGAACATTAAGTAATTAAAACTAAATAAAAACCATATAACTAAAAGTAACAAACCTACATTAATTGTAAAAATATACATATTTTTTATTTTAACCTCAAAAAACTGAAAATTATCATACAGAAAACAAATACATTTGGCATTTAGCGTTCTTCAAGCAACTTGAAAACTAGTATCACCACTATACCATACTAAACATTTTATGCTCACCGCAACCATGTCACTATCATAAGCAACAGATGATTAAACTAAACTTTAGTACAAACAACGGCTCAAGATGATGCCGAGATGGTCAGCGAAACGTAGGTCAAGTATAAAATGTTTAGTTTTGGTATAGTGGCGATACTAGTTTTCATGTTAATTAATAGTTATATACTAATTTAAACATTTTTTACATTATATTAAATAACAAAAATAAATTTAATGTATCATTCATTTATCTCAAAAACTGTTCTTCGCAATTAAAGGTTGTCAATTTTTCATACAAAAATTTTTGAAATACTGTCTGGAGTCATTGGGGGTCAACAATTAGCCGAGATAAACTATGTATACAGGGTGTTTCATAGTTAAACCGACATACGTTAACTGTAAATAGAGGGTACTTAGGTGATTCCAAATAACCTTGGTTACTGGGTCTAATGCCTTTAATAACCGAGATACAGGGTGTTTCATCCATTTAGGCCAATATTTTGGTAAGCCGTAACTTTAGAACCCCCCTGTAGATTTCTCTCATACTTGGTACAGGTATAGTGTGTTAATAGCCCAATCCTATAGTGTAAGAACTACAATTAAAATCCAGATCCGGATTAAGAAGAATTTGTAAAATTTGAAAATCCCCCAACATCCTGTATAACAGATTTTTTAAAATTGGGATGGATATTTGAAAAGAACGGAAAAGAATGAGTTAAAGTAAATTTTTTTTTGTGCACATCCCATTCTACTACTGGAGTTTTAACGTCAAATTATATAAAATGCATTTTTTTCATTTTCACAAACAGTAACTTTCGAAATACGTGGTAGATTTCTTTCATATTTGGTACAGGTATCATTTTTTAGTAGCCCAATCGTATAATGTAAGGACTACACTACAGTTAAAATCCAGATACGGATTAAGAAAAATTTGTAAAATTTGAAAATCCCCAACGCAACACGCTGTATATCAGATTTTTTTAAATTGGATCAGATATTCGAAATGAATGGAAAAAACTGAGATATTCTGACATATTTTTATAAATGCGCATCTCGTTCTACATATTACTAAACTTTTAAAGTAAATTCAATTAATGCAATACTTATTGTCATTTTCATAAGTCATAACTTTGGAAACACCCTGTAGTTAAAGTTAAAATCCAGATCTTTAAAATAGCATCCTGCATATCAGATTTTTTAAATGTAATCAGATACCTATTAAAAAAAAAGAAGAAAAAAAAAAGGCTTCTTTTTTTTGTTTCTTTTTTCAAAAAAGTATCCGATTACATTTTAAACAATCTGATATACAGGGTGCTATTTTAGAGATTATCAACTTTTACCAATTTTCCTTAATACGGCTCTGGATTTTAACTTTAGTTCTTGTATTGTACGATTGGGCCATTAAACAATCTACCTATACCAAATACGAAATGAAATCTACAGGGTGTTTCCAAAGTTATGGCTTATGAAAATGACAATAAGTATTGCATTAATTGAATTTTAACTTTAAAAGTTTAGTAATATGTAGAACGAGATGTGCATTTCTAAAAATATGTCAGAATATCTCAGTTTTTTCCATTCGTTTCGAATGTATGAACCAATTTAAAAAAAATCTGATGTACAGCGTGTTGCGTTGGGGATTTTCAAATTTTACCAATTTTTCTTAATCCGTATCTGGATTTTAACTGTAGTATAGTCCTTACATTACGATTGGGCTACTAAAAAATGATACCTGTACCAAATATGAAAGAAATCTACCACGAATTTCAAAAGTTACTGCTTGTGACAATGAAAAAAATGCATTTGATGTAATTTGACGTTAAAACTCCAGTAGTAGAATGGAATGTGCACTTAAAAAAATTTTTCACTTTAACTCATTCTTTTCCGTTCTTCTCAAATATCCATCCCAATTTTAAAAAATCTGTTATACAGGGTGTTGTTTTGGGGATTTTCAAATTTTACGAATTCTTCTTAATCCGGATGTGGATTTTAATTGTAGTTCTCACACTATAGGATTGGGCTGTTAACACACTATACCTGTAGCAGGTTTGGTTCTAAAGTTACGGCTTATCAAAATATTGGCCGAAATGGATGAAACACCCCGTATCTCGGTTATTAAAGTCTGTAACAAAGGTTATTTGGAATCATCTAAGTACCCTCTACTTACAGTTAACGTATGTCGGTTTAACTATGAAACACCCTGTATAAATAAAATATACATTTTTGAAGGGTTTTAGTCTTTTTTCTTCTTTGATTGAGATTTTATATAAATTGGCTATATAATATTAGTTACAGAGCCCAGCCAAAGCCGATGTAAGTGCAACATCAGAAGAAGCGGCTGTAGGTAGTTCGAGCCCCCTCTCCAACTTTTTCCTCTGGAGTAATTCCCCGCCGCCTTGCTGGAGCGCGCCACAGCCCTTTTCAATGGAGCCCTCATTGATTTCATAAAGTAGGCGGCGCTACGTCAGAAAATAATTTTACAGCTTTTAGGGGACCCGAATACCACAAAAATCACATTTTCTGACACCCCCCGAAAAAGAATAAATTAGCGATGATGTCGTGAACGTGAATGTTCACGTAACTACAAAGGAAATTGCAAATGATACATTTTTTGAGGAAGGGAGGGCAGCAAGGTCCCAAGACCTCATGACCTATTATCTGGGGATATGTTAAGGAATAGGTCGACAGCGAAAAACCAACAACGCTGAAGGAAAAATAGAATTAGATGAATTTTTCGCTGTACTACAAGATCAACTTTAACTGAAGTTCGAAAAACCATCGTAGATAGACTTAATGTATGCATAGCTCAAAATCGGAGATTGTTTGAATATGTCGTGTGAAATAATGGTTTTTTACATTTATTGAGATTATTTTGTTGCCATATTTGTTCATCATTGAGTACAAATATCTATCATTATTGCTTTTATTACATTTTTCATAATTCTTAAGAATTAGATACATTACCGGTGGAAATCAAGTAGATAAACAGTACATTTTCTGGAAGCTCATAGTGTGGACTATTTTGGTATGGCATTATATACAGGGTGTTCCATTTGAAAAAACTGAGAAAAAAATGATCCCGAGTTTTGGTTGCCCCTGTATGGGAAAGAGCCATTCGGTAAATTTATGAATATGAAATGAAAATACACCATTTTCGAGGATATTTGCTGAAAAGATTTTCTTATTCCTAATTATTGATTTTGAGATATTTGGTGTTGAATGAACCCATTTTGGGACATAAATGTCACCATAACTTCAGAACCACCTGGTATAAACCCATACAACCCTATATTTTTGAGAAGCACTCTTCCGAAGGAATTCAATCGAGTGAAAATATATAGTTTGTTTTATTTAAAAAACAACTTTGATTAGTCACACATTTATGGGACACCCTGTATGTTGGTAGTTATTTTTGGAACATAGCTTTCATTGCTCTCTACAACTTTTATTTGAAACATTTTTTCCTATCTTAAAAAGGGAAGCAGCTATCTTCCACCCACGCATCGTTGATACACCCGGTATGTAAAAAGTAAAAATGCAGTTTACGCAAATGTTAAGTGAAAGTGGCAACCCTTTAATTATGTACGAAAAATTCAAGTTTCGTAAATTTCGCGAACTTTAAACTACTGGTGGGTGGCCGTGATGAATAAAAAATACGTTGCAAAAGTATATACCAAGTAATTCATTTCGGAAGCTCATTGTGGTTTGTATTTTAATTTCTCTCTCTTTCCACTGGATTAAAACCACTTAGTTGTTAAAAAAGTTTTTTTATTGACGTTTCGGCTTTCCAGATCGAAAGCCGTTATCAAAATGACATAAAATAAATAAATTTACTAGAAACAGAACACTTGATAATCTTGCAAAAATATGACATCAACATAGTATACATAGAATAAGATTTTGAGATTGAAGATGTCAAAATCTGTTTCAATCATATTTTTGTGAGGTTTCTGGGAACGAATTTTTGAAAGGATAGCGCATTTGCATATTATAAGAGAATTTATACTTCGTCATAAATGAAGTTTTCTTATTAATATTATCATAAGAAAAAACCAGATAAAAACTTATGATACTATCCCGATATAGAGGGTATCCTTTTTGCAATTAACTCTTTTTGTAAAATAGGTATCCAAATTTTTGAAATATCAACCGAACAATTAGAAACACATTCGTTATTATTTAAGCATATCAATGCTGCTTCTTTAACTTTGCGGTTATAATTATTCGGTTCTTTTAATAATCTAGTTGAAAAATTCCATTGTATTTTATGACCAGAATCCCATGCGTGTTCACATATTTTGGATTTTTCGAATTGTTTATTTTTAATGGACGATTGGTGTTCATTAAGTCTAATATGAAAAGGTCTAGATGTTTCTCCTATATAAAATTTATTACATTCGCATGGAATTTTGTAAATACAATTTTTTGTGTTTTGAATTTCATTAAAAGGTTTTGTATTTACTATTAAAGATTTTAATGTATTATTAGTTTGAAAAACTGTTTTTAAATTAAATTTATTGCCAATCCTTCTAATTTTTTCGGATAATTTTGGAATATAAGGGATTTTTACTATATTTGAAAGAATTATTGGGGGGTTTAAATTTTGATCTTTAGTTTTGATGTCTCGGTAAAGTTCACGATTTATAAATTTACTTGGATAGTTGTTCTTAATCAAGACAGATTTAACAAGTGATAGAGCAAAAACAATTTGTTCAAATGACAATATCTTAAATAATGAATTATCACTTGTTAAATCTGTCTTGATTAAGAACAACTATCCAAGTAAATTTATAAATCGTGAACTTTACCGAGACATCAAAACTAAAGATCAAAATTTAAACCCCCCAATAATTCTTTCAAATATAGTAAAAATCCCTTATATTCCAAAATTATCCGAAAAAATTAGAAGGATTGGCAATAAATTTAATTTAAAAACAGTTTTTCAAATTAATAATACATTAAAATCTTTAATAGTAAATACAAAACCTTTTAATGAAATTCAAAACACAAAAAATTGTATTTACAAAATTCCATGCGAATGTAATAAATTTTATATAGGAGAAACATCTAGACCTTTTCATATTAGACTTAATGAACACCAATCGTACATTAAAAATAAACAATTCGAAAAATCCAAAATATGTGAACACGCATGGGATTCTGGTCATAAAATACAATGGAATTTTTCAACTAGATTATTAAAAGAACCGAATAATTATAACCGCAAAGTTAAAGAAGCAGCATTGATATGCTTAAATAATAACGAATGTGTTTCTAATTGTTCGGTTGATATTTCAAAAATTTGGATACCTATTTTACAAAAAGAGTTAATTGCAAAAAGGATACCCTCTATATCGGGATAGTATCATAAGTTTTTATCTGGTTTTTTCTTATGATAATATTAATAAGAAAACTTCATTTATGACGAAGTATAAATTCTCTTATAATATGCAAATGCGCTATCCTTTCAAAAATTCGTTCCCAGAAACGTCACAAAAATATGATTGAAACAGATTTTGACATCTTCAATCTCAAAATCTTATTCTATGTATACTATGTTGATGTCATATTTTTGCAAGATTATCAAGTGTTCTGTTTCTAGTAAATTTATTTATTTTATGTCATTTTGATAATGGCTTTCGCTCTGGAAAGGCGAAACGTCAATAAAAAAACTTTTTTAACAACTAAGTGGTTTTAATCCAGTGGAAAGAGAGAGAAATTATATACCAAGTGTCTTTTCAAGACAAACTGGTGCTCAAAGTCATGTTTTAAATGAAGATCTTCTGCAAAGACAAAAAGTGAATAACACGGTAAAGCGAAAAGTTGTACTAAATCTAAATGAATTCATCGGGAATTGGCAGAACAAAATGAAACTTTAGACAGTGTAACCCTCAAAGTCGTTTTTTTGCTTTACAAATATTTTGTTGTCCGCAGTTCGGGTGTCGGATTATAGGACCCCCAGGTCAAAATATTTTGTTGTCCGCAGTTCGAGTGTCGGATTATAGCATCAGATTACATTGTCCGCAGTTCAGAAGCACCGGTATCTAGATAGTAAATTGTACAAAGAACTTTGAAAAAGGCTTTCGACACAATAATGATGTAATAGGGAGTTACCTAGAAGAAATAAAAATTATATTACAAAGTGACAAAAAGTATGTATATAATAGTAGAGCTTGATTATTTTAAGAATACATTTCGTCATAGCAAATAGTACACTACAGATGCGTGTATTAGTAATAGTATATTAAAATACAAGTTGCAGAAGGCTACATATTCTCGCACGAATTCGAAATTCGTCTACGAGCAACGAAGGAGCGAGTGGACGAACGAATGAGTGCGAGAATAGCTTTCTGCAACGCGTCTTTTATACTATTTTCTCGATTTTGGTTTTTATTTAGATATTATTAAAATTATTTGTGATCATTGTTAGTTAGGAATTTTCGTTGCGAAATATTACAATTGGTAACACTTAGTTTCTATATTGAAATTATGAATTTGAGGTTATAAACTAGTTATAAAACGAGTAAACCAGTAAGGAATTTTAATTTATTAGATTCGACATCCTAAGACCGGTTTCTGCCTTTCGGCTTCATCAGTTAGGCTTTTCGAATCCAATAAATAAAAATTCCAAACTCGTACAAGTCAATAGCTATATCCGCTATAAGATAACATTTTTAGATGTGCTACCATCTATGGTAAGAAGAGAGTATTGATATTAAATTTTGACTGAATCTAGTCAAGATGTAACTCTCTTCTTTTTTATCCCTTTCAGAGATTAATACAAAGTGAGTAAACCAGTAAGGAATTTTAATTTATTAGATTCGACATCCTAAGACCGGTTTCTGCCTTTCGGCTTCATCAGTTAGGCTTTTCGAATCCAATAAATAAAAATTCCAAACTCGTACAAGTCAATAGCTATATCCGCTATAAGATAAAATTTTTAGATGTGCTACCATCTATGGTAAGAAGAGAGTATTGACATTAAATTTTGACTGAATCTAGTCAAGATGTCACTCTCTTCTTTTTTATCCCTTTCAGAGATTAATACAAAGTGAGTAAACCAGTAAGGAATTTTAATTTATTAGATTCGACATCCTAAGACCGGTTTCTGCCTTTCGGCTTCATCAGTTAGGCTTTTCGAATCCAATAAATAAAAATTCCAAACTCGTACAAGTCAATAGCTATATCCGCTATAAGATAACATTTTTAGATGTGCTACCATCTATGGTAAGAAGAGAGTATTGACATTAAATTTTGACTGAATCTAGTCAAGATGTCACTCTCTTCTTTTTTATCCCTTTCAGAGATTAATACAAAGTGAGTAAACCAGTAAGGAATTTTAATTTATTAGATTCGACAACCTAACTGATGAAGCCGAAAGGCAGAAACCGGTCTTAGGATGTCGAATCTAATAAATTAAAATTCCTTACTGGTTTACTCACTTTGTATTAATCTCTGAAAGGGATAAAAAAGAAGAGAGTGACATCTTGACTAGATTCAGTCAAAATTTAATGTCAATACTCTCTTCTTACCATAGATGGTAGCACATCTAAAAATAGTTATAAAACCTTTTAACATTTGTAGTGTTACCAATATTTAAAAAGAAAATTTTACCAAAATCTAATGGAATGAGCTTCATTCTACAACCAATTTTAGTACGAGAATATGTCATTCTTACATCAAAATCGAGAAAATATTTTAAATTGGAAATACTGGTAAATGAAAAATATAGTAAAAATCTCAAATAATTGTTTATTAAATTGCTGTTGAACGTTAAATAAAAAATTTTTTAAATAAATAATATATTTTAGAATTTTGTAATTGTATTCACATTTATGGGGAATCTGTGTGGTCATCAATTTGGTGTTCATTTTGGATGTAGGCATCCTTATATTTTGCAAAATGGTCAACTACGTTTGCCCATTACTAGATGGTTATGCTACAGAATTCTTCTCTTGCCAATTTTTCAATATCATGCAACTTAAATGTTACATTCTTATTCATTTCTCTAGTTCATAGTGGTATATTTCAAACGTTCTTCTTTTTGAACGTCAAATTAAAAAACATTTATGTTACATTATGTTTGCCCACCCTGTTGTTTACCGTGGCCCATATTTTTACAATGGGGTTTAATTTGGGTTGGTATGAAGGCCAACGTAACACCTAGTGTCCATTTTCCTCCAGAAGGCTTCCTAACGGAAATGTCGGGGGTGCTAGGAGGTCTGTGCATTTTGCTAATTATCTATGGTTCCGGTTTAGTCATTTTCAAATCATGCGGCATTCCGCCAACTAATCAAATCTACCTTTTTTGCCTTATTTATTAAATATAACACAACGGTATTTCTTCCTGTGCGTTCTTTATGTGAAAATGAATTACCAACTTCGCTTTCAACTTCATTCGCCATCGCCTGTATTGTTTGTTGTTTGTTTGTTAATTTTAACGTCTCTCTTCTGACCTAATGGCCTAAACTGGACGGGACCTACAGCTTATCGTGGACTATGCCTTTGTCATGCAGGGGATCTACCGACTAACAAGTGTGTAATTGTGTCACCAACCCCTATCAGTTCCACGAGATATCCGATCTCATCCGGCCTGTCCGGCGTGAATGAAACTGCGTATGACACAAATACCTTTTTGCACTTGCCAAAGTCTTATCTGACTTTAATTCCACTTGAATTCGGTAGGATTCGAACCTACTCTCCGAACACTGACCAAGCTGAATTGGCAGACACCTTACCAACTAGGCCACCGTGTCCGATATCGCCTGTATTCTAGCATAACTGCTCAAAGATATCCCTGTATCCCTGTGTGCAAAATATTCCAAAATAAACACAAAATAAATAAGTCAAAAAAGTTAACAAATTAAAGTTTATAAACCCAAATCGAAAGACAAGTAATAAAATTTGCTGAAAATGCAAGAAGTACCATGAAGTAACAAACTTACTACGCTATTGAATGGACCTTGTATATGCAAATCATTGTAACCACTGGCGGATCTAGGGAGTTTTTTAGGGGGGGGGGGGCATAATTTAATGGAAATTTGTAACCAAAGTGATTAAGTGATAAAATTCATAGGAATGAAATGATATATATATATATATATATATATATATATATATATATATATATATATATATATATATACATATTTTTTTTATTTGAAACAACTGAAACCAGTGATCAATATAAACAATAATATAAATAAGTTGGAACAAAATATGGCAAAACAAACAAAAACACAATTCGGCAATTATTCTAGTAAATAATAAACTCTCAAAAGAAAAACATCTGTTTGCAAATATACTTAAAACAACTGAAACCAGAGAACAATAAAATAAAATAAAATAAAAATGTGACGAAACAAACAAAAACACAAATCCACAATTCTAATAATAAACTTCCAAAACTAAAACACCTTCAACAAAAACTAGAATTATTGTTTATAAAACAAAATCCATATTCCTTTGGCCACTGTTGGCAAATCTATCAATAACTAATTGTTCATTGATCGCAATGTCCGGATGGGCGTTAATAATGGCTAAGCCAGATAGCCTATCTTCTGACATAGTAGATCGGAGCCAACTTTTTATTCGCCTCAGCGAAGAAAAACTTCTTTCCGATGAGGCAACACTGATCGGAAGTGTAATGAAAATTTTTAAAAATGATGTTATCGAAGGAAACATTACTTTATCACAGTGAGCAAGGGCTCCTAAAGCCTCGTCAGGAATAGGAAGTTTTTCTTCGGTGGCTTTTACCCATTTCGCCTTCCACAACATAAGTTCGCTTTTGAATTCTGTGAACAAAACCTCCAGATTTTGATCAAAAAGTTTATTAAATCTTTCCACTAAGGCCCGTGTCGTTGAATCCAGACAGGACATTTCCCTAATTACCGTTGGTATTATAATGTTCAAATTGAACAAACTGGTTGTTTCAGCAGTAAATCGGGTCTCCAAATCTGTAATTATACTGTCGAGCAAGGGTATATATATAATCTGCCTATAGTATTGTTCCAGTGATTCGCAACTTGGATTTGGTCTATGTCTCATGATTCCAGTGGTTCTGGGTTTGCTCAAAGTTGCCCCCAGTTCATCTAGGGATTTTCCGATATTGATGTAAATTGCGTTAAAATGGTTTTCAGCTTCTTGTCGGTTTTCTTTTAGAACTAGTAATGTATTTAAAACTGCATCACTGGCGGCACCTAAGTCCAAGTTTTTTTTCTGGAGCAACTTGCTGAGCGGCATCGTTACAGAAAAAACTTCAGACATACAAAAAAGACTTACAATGAAGGAACTATTTTTTAAAGCAGAAGCATAGTTTTGTGCCTTACTCGAAGAGTCTCTTTCTTCCCAAGACGATATTATATCGAGTGATTCAATAATTTTTGGCAGAAATACTCGAAATTGCAGGACTGAGTCATGTCGCTCCACCCATCGTGTCTCACACAGGGAATGAAGTTGGCCCTGAAGGATTTGTTTCAGGACATAATTTCTCTTGGAGGACGCGGTGAAAAATGAGACAACATCCTTCATTACTCCCAAAGCATTACGTACGGACTGTACAGAAGATGATTTAGAAAGGCTGAGATTCAATGTATGACTTAAAGAGGGACAACGGACGGCCGAGGTCAGCATTTTTTGAGCCTCTTGAACTGCACCATTCTGCTTAGAAGTCATGACGCTACAGCCATCCGTGCAAATTCCAACACAGTCCATGAATGGTAAATTTAGTTTCTTCACTTGGCTTGTGACTATTTGTCCCAGAATTTTACCTGTTAGAACAGGCTCCATGGTATTGGGGTCTAGGTTATATTTTTCGGTATGGCAGTCTATAAATCCTACAAAGTCTTCCTTCACTTCACTTCCTTCAAAGTATCTGATTACTAGTGACATTTGAGAAACGTGAGATATATCTGTGGTCTCGTCAAACATTACACTGTAAAACTTCGCAGACTTGATTTTTGATATTGTGGTATAAATAATTTCTTCACTGCAAAAATGTATCAATTGATTCTGGGTAGTTTTACTGATATAAGTTGCCTTGGACGAAGTCGATCTCAAATGCTCTTCTAACATTCCGTCTCCAGCTTCAATTCGAAATCGCAGTAGTTCTCTGAAATTTCGCTCGTTAACTTGACTGGTGTTGCATAATGCTCCATCATCCCTGTCCACGAAATGGAATATTTTGTCTTGCTAAGAAAATAACACTTCGAATTATTGGTACCAACCTTTTTCTATTTTCTTCTACTTGTCGTTTCCTGCCTTCCGATAATACATTCCGTATATCAAATGTTGGATTCTCATAACAATTAACGAAAATATTTGAACGCAAGATTGCTTCTTTATGATATTTATTGGAATCGTGAATATCCAAGACACCATCTTTTCCAAAAAGTTTGGCAAATTTTGTCACAGGCGTTCGAACCAGACTTTTGAGACACTCTGTCTTATTTCTGCCACTAACTTGGGCAAAGACAACACAGTATTTACAATAATAACCACACTTACTTGTTTGAAGAACAAGAACAAATGCCAAATGACCCTTTCTTTCATGTGCGGTTTCCGACAAAAGACAACGATTTTCTACTTATTCCTTTGTCTTTGATTCTTACCGCTCACGGCTTATAGTTTTTCAATTTTCAATTGCAGAAACAAAATTCCCAGATGTACCGACAAGTTGCTTTGATGGCTTTGGCGGCTTGTAGATATGCCGACAAGTGGCTTTGTCGATATTGGCGGCTTGTAGGTATAAAATAGGATCGTTTGGTTCTGCAATTGAAAATAGGCAAACTATACCGTTATCTGTTTTGAAGTCCTTTGAATTGCCCGCCTGTTTTTTGCACACATTCGCACTGCTTAGAAGAATATTTCGGTTTCATAATTATATTGGATGATAAACGAAATTTAAAAACGTGTCGATTTGGGATGTTTGAGTGTTTGAGAAAATATTCAATACAAAGCATAATTTTGGTTTGTATAACGTGTGTTTTCTTCTTGTTGAAAACCAATCAAAAGTTTACTTGCATGTCCAATATCAATATCAACTATTCAGAACTCTAGGGGGGGGGGGGGGGGGGGCATGGCCCCCATGGCCCCCTCCTCAGATCCGCCAATGATTGTAACACCTCTAGGTTTTAGGGTTAAGGCTTACTGGTTTATTTACCTGAAAGAAAAATCTAAGACCTGAAAAGAGCGTGTTCGCCGTAGCCGTAGTACGGATTACCTTTTTACTTACAGGGTGGGTCTAAACTCTCCAATTTAAGCTGACTTTACTGAATAAACTAGTTAAAGGTTCTGGGGGTTTAGGTGAAATAAAACAGTAGTAGAATTTAAAGCAATCTATTATCTAATAAAAAAATGAACAATCATTAAAAAAACAGACTTTTGACAACGTTTGCCGATTTGAATTATACAGGGTGGCGCAAATTTATAGTCTATTTTTATGTATGAGAGAGTATTAAAATAATAAAGCGTTCGTAATCCATAGGCGTACCACTTCTTTTAGTAGACAGTTAAAATATTTTGTGAAGTTATACCTCGAGTATTTTCGTATGAAATAACCTTTGTATAAATATAATAAATATATCGGGTATACACTTATATTTTCACCTAATTAACCTGCTTATAACTTCTAAGCAGCTGAAGGTAAAAAAGTGCAATTTTTTCTAAAATATTTTATTTTTCCACAAGGTATGTTAAGAACATTGTGTCAAACGGGCTATGTAGGTATAAGGGTTTAAACTTTGACTTTTAAACAACGTTACGTTCATAAATAATAATTTTAATATAAAAACTACTTCTTACCTACAAATCCAAATCAAAATCGAAATCAGAAGATGAACTGTCGCAACCAATATTTACAATGAGTGGCTCGATCATTTCATCAGTAATATTGTCCAACTTCCACATTTTCTCTTCTTCTTTAATCGTATGATTTACTGCCTTTTCCCAGTTTTCAGGCTTCACATTATTTACAGCCTCCAAAAACAACTGTTTAACATCACTCATTTTAAAAGAATTATTTTTTCCTGAAACTTCTCCCTTTATCTGTGCCCATATCAGTTCAATCGGGTTTACTTCGCAATGATATGGTGGTGATCTAACCACCGTCATCCCACGATTTTTTGCAATTTCATCAATTTCATATTTTTTTAATTTCTCTTTATGAAGGGAACACAAATGATACAGTTCTCTTCTCACAGAACCGGGATGGAACTTAATATTCTTTGAATTTAGCCAATTCTGTAAATCTTTTTTTAACCACTTGGTTGTGGGCATTTTTTCTGTAAGTCTCGAGTGATAACTTGCATTATCCATTACTATTATACAGTTCTGAGGAAGAAGATCTATCCTTTGTTCGAACCACTCTTTAAAGACATCAGCATTCATGTCCTCTTGGTAGTCACCGGTACGAGTAGATTCAAAAGTCAATAAACCACCTTTAACAAAACCGTTTGAACTACCGATGTGTACTATTATCAGTCTGCGCCCCTTTCCTGATGGTGGATTTAAACCAGTAGATAAAATATTTAAAAAAGCCTGTCTTCGACTTGTATCAGTTTCATCTTGCCAAAATTTATTTGGTGTATGTCCCTCGTTGATCCATGTTTCATCTAAATAAAATATATTTCTTCTTTGGTTTCTCATTTCTTTTATAGTCCTTAGGTAATTTCTTCTCCATACTACAATATCGCTTCTTTCTATTAAAACAGACTTTCTGGAATGCTTTTTCCATAGAAAACCTATTTCTTTTAAAAGTTTCCATAGTGTGCTTCGACTCATTTCAGGGTAATCCTTATCATCTCGAACCGTGGCAAGAACTTTGTCTACTGTCGGAAATTCTTTTCTAAAGAAGAACGCCATGCACTTTCCTTCGAAGTCTTTCTTTCAAATGATTTTCTATTTGAAATTTTGGTTTTCCTGGAGCTTTACGTGCTGTTTGAAATTCGCCACATTTCTCTTCTTTAACAACTCTGTAAATCGTAGATTTCCCAACACCAAGCGTACTACTAACTAATTCCACTGTGTCATCAACACTTTTACATAAATGTTTGTCTGTAAATGATTTAAAACAATTAAATATTAATGTTTTTTCATTAACTGTTAAAGGACCGATTTTTTGTCGTTTACGCGGTACTTCCAAATTTTCCATGATCACACCAGAATTCACAATAGACTGCACACTGCACCTTGCATGTTGCAACTAAACGACATTTAGGACCTCCTTACTAAATGGAAAACCTACAATCGCATTTTCGGTGAAATTTGTTGGTAAGGGATTTATCTACTTATAATTCGATTACTGTAAGAAATTCTTGAAATTAAAATAAAACAAAATTGGCAAATAGGTACTTATTGAAAATAATCTTAAGATACGGCTATGTTATCTTTAATACACAGGGCTTTTGGCCTGTCTAAACCTTTTTCTATTGTTCTGTACAGCTTATGGTTATAAAAGACCAATAAAAGACGCAAAACTTGTATTAGCTCAGGTACATTTATGACAATTTTAGGAAATATTTAGATTATTCCGTAAAAATATTTAAAATGACCGTACTAAGATTTGCATTAGAAATGCTGTTTTATTACTCTCTCATGCATAAAAATAGACCATAATTGAAGACTATTGGGATTTCATAAACCTTTATAGATACAAAGTTGATTAAATGGGGAAAAAGATGTGTATTTTCAAGACGATTTTATTGGTTTTTTCAAAAAATTCAAATATCTGGTGCGATTTCCGAGATATTCGGGAAAAACCGAAATTGACGAGTTTCGTTTTATTTAATTAAAGTCTTATTTTTTATAAAATTTATAAAACTTTTTTATTGAAGGCCAAATATCGCTTAACATAGCGTATTCAATTTTTAAAACAACGTTTCGTCTGTGAAGGGCTACTCTCAACTATTTTTTTAAATACCGACCTGTACTTTTTATTTTATTTCATTTATTGAGAAAATTGTCAAGAAATGTGCATGTAGGAAAGAACACAATTTAATCATAACAATGCATATCAAGATGGCTTTGAAACAAAAACTATTCTTTACTTATAATAAATTCAATTAAAGTTAGAGATAAACTTAAAAAGCTAGTCAATAAAAACAAACAAAACTTGGAGATTTTAAATAACTATAAAAATTATAGAAATCATTTAAATGAAATAATAGTTGCAGCTAAAACTAAATATTATGCCAATATTTTTGAAAACACAAAAGATATTAAAAAAATTTACAGTACCATAAAAGAAGCTGTAAATGAAAAAACTAAATCTAATGAAGAAATTGTTATAAAAAATCACATAACCTATGACACTTTTACTACTGTTAAAGAAATGGTAGATTTTTGTAATAAATACTATATTGAAGTTGGTAGTAAATTGGCAGAAAAAATTGATAAACCTTCTGACAAGTTTAAAGTAAATTATCCGTCTATCAAAGACTCTTGCTTCCTGAAACCAGTTGATGAAAACGAAATTGCGTCACACATCAAAAGTTTAAAAAACGGTTGCTCACCAGGAAGTGATAACATAACAACAAAAATGATTAAAAATAACTATAACCACTCAGCGGCGGCGCCACGGGGGGCAAAGGGGGGCAGTAACCCCCCCCCCCCCCCCGCCCTTTACAAAATGTCGTTTTTGGCGCCCCTTCGATTTTATAACTAGTGATGTAATTGCTGAATACCAGTCTTTTAGTTTATTATTTAGAGAACTTAAAGATAATGAAATTAGTGTAACAACTGAAGAAATATTACCATATATCATTTCAAATGATCTTGAAAATGCATTTCCGAATCTAGTCAAATTGTACCGAATATTTATCACCATATAGTTGCGTGAAATTAGACGAAAATATTCTGAAAATGGATGTAACAGCTAAGTCAAATTCGCGCTCATTTTTTTTACTGAATTGGCAATAAATAACCAAAGAATCCTCGAGTTTTCTTAAAAAATGGAGAAAATATGTATTTTTATGTCGGGAAGACATGGTAAAAATTTTTAAAAAAATTGAATTGGCCGCCATTTTTGGAAAAACCATAGTAGAGAAAAGAATTTTATCTTAAAAAGAAGGATTTTGTGTGTACTTTTGTCTAAGAAAATCCAACATTTTATTTATTTATTTAAAGTGGCCAATTTATGGAATAATAAAAAAATTAAAATTCGATTTTCATTTTTTTCCAATTTTTTTATCACTATATTTATGCTTGATTCTCTTAGAAAAACTGTATTTCAGCCCAAAAAATGTTTAAAAAAATAAAACAAATATTTCAGGTTCTAAAGTAAGATTTTTGCGAGGGAACGAATCAATATAAATCAATATAAAAAAATGAAAATCGAATTTTTTTTTATTATTCCCTAAGTTGTGCACTTTAAATAAAGAAATAAAATGTTGGATTTTCTTAGACAAAAGTACACAGCAAATCCTTCTTTTTAAGATAAAAATTTTTTCTCTACTATTGTTTTTTCAAAAATTGCGATCAATTCAATTTTTTTTTCGAAAAATGCCGATTTTGGCTGGACAAATACATTTTTTTTTAATTTTTACCATGTCTTCCCGACATAAAAATACATATTTTTTCCTATTTTTAAGAAAATTCGAGGATTCTTTGGTTATTTATTGCCAATTCAGTAAAAAAAATAATGTTCGCGAATTCGTTTTTTGAGGTTTGACTCTTAGAGCCGGAGATATTTAAAAAATAGTGAAGCCATCCACTCGAAAAATACCAGAAATGCCGTTTTTCGCGTAGCTCCAGCCCAAATTTATTAAAAAAAATTTTACAAGCTTCTCTTTATGTATAAAATCGAAAAAATTAAAAAAAAATTGACTTAGCTCTTACATCCATATAAAATTCTAATTTTACTTCACTAATAGGCACTAATAGTGCAACTGCTGAACGCACTTTTAGTAGATTAAAATATATAAAAACCTATCTTAGATCCACAATAGGTGAACAAATGTTGAACGATTTGGCAATATTAAGCATAGAATCAGATCATTAAAAAAACTTGTATGTGCCCCCCCCCCCGCCCTTAATTTCTA
Source organism: Crepidodera aurea (assembly GCA_949320105.2). NCBI lineage: Eukaryota > Metazoa > Arthropoda > Insecta > Coleoptera > Chrysomelidae > Crepidodera > Crepidodera aurea. The sequence continues at coordinate 12,599,168 of OX439472.1, forward strand.
GAACCGCCACTGTAACCACTTTATATACCCACTTACACATATAATAAATTTAATATTTCTGACCGGCCTTATACCTGAGCAGTTCAAAATATCAATAGTTGTACCTATACACAAAAATGGAAATAAAAATAATATAACTAATTACAGACCTATCAGTCTTATAAACACATTTGCCTAAATTTTTGAAAAATGCATTAAAATACGCTTGTATGACTATCTACACAAGAATAACATTCTCAGTGAAAAGCAGTTTAAATCAGGGTTTAGCACTAACGACGCAATGTTTGAGCTTGTTAACCGAATCAAACTTACTTTGGATAAGGGTGATAAATGTATTGCAGTGTTCTTGGATTTAGCAAAGGCATTTGATACAGTGCCTCATCAATTACTTCTTAATACTTTACAACAGTATGGAGTGAGGGGCACTGTATTAGATCTTATCAAAAACTACTTGTTAAATAGAAAACAAATGGTGAGAATAAAGAATAACTTAAGCGAAACGGAAATTGTTCAAATGGTAGTTAAAATCACAAATAAACGGTTCAATAATTTCATATGCGGATGATACGGTCATTGTATTCGAGGATAATAGTTGGGAAGCAGTCAAAGAAAAAGCCAAAACGGGTATAAGTATTATTAAAAACTGGCTTGATTTTCATAAACTATCTTTAAATGTCTCTAAAACCTCCTTTCTAGCATTTACGTTAACTAACGTTAATAGGCCTTCTTTCGACATAAAAATAAGTGAAAACTTTATAATTAAAATGAACAATACAACAAAATACCTCGGTATAATAATTAACCAAAATTTGAAATGGAGTGAGCACATTCAATAGGAAACAACCAAGGTTAGAAGATTTATTTTTAAATTTTACGAGTTAAGGAAATTCATGACTAGAAGTCTACTAATTACTATTTACAATTCGTTGGTTGAATCTATTCTCCGATATGGTTTAATAATATGGGGTGGATTATATGATATAGCGCTTCAACCTCTTAATATAATCCAAAATCGTATTATTAAAATTATTTACAAAAAATCGACATTATATCCTACCTCTCTCTTATACAGGGTGTTTCATAGTTAAACCGACATACGTTAACTGTAAATAGAGGGTACTTAGGTGATTCCAAATAACCTTGGTTAATGGGTCTAACGCCTTTAATAACCGAGATACGGGATGTTTCATGCATTTCGGCCGATATTTTGATAAGCCGTAACATTAGAACCACCCTGTAGATTTCTCTCATACTTGGTACAGGTATAGTGTGTTAATAGCCCAATCCTATAGTGTAAGAACTACAATTAAAATCCAGATCCGGATTAAGAAGAATTTGCAAAATTTGAAAATCCCCAAAACAACACCCTGTATATCAGATTTTTTAAAATTGGGATGGATATTTGAAAAGAACGGAAAAAAATGAGTTAAACTGAAAAAAATTTTTAAGTGCACATCCCATTCTACTACTGGAGTTTTAACGTCAAATTACATCAAATGCATTTTTTCATTTTCACAAGCAGTAACTTTCGAAATACCTGGTAGATTTCTTTCATATTTGGTACATGTATCATTTTTTAGTAGTCCAATCGTATAATGTAAGGACTATACTACAGTTAAAATCCAGATACGGATTAAGAAAAATTTGTAAAATTTGAAAATCCCCAGCGCAACACGCTGTATATCAGATATTTTTTAAATTGGATCAGACGAATTGAAAAAACTGAGATATTCTGACATATTTTTATAAACGCACATCTTGTTCTACATATTACTAAACTTTTAAAGTAAATTCAGTTAATGCAATACATATTGTCATTTTCATAAGCCATAACTTTGGAAACACCCTGTAGATTTCTTTCATATTTGGTACAGGTAGATTGTTTAAATAGCCCAATCGTACAATATAAGAACTAAAGTTAAAATTCAGATCCGGATTAAGAAAAATTTGAAAAAGTTGATAATCTCTAAAATAGCACCCTGTATATCAGATTCTTTAAAATGAAATCGGATACATATTTGAAAAAAGAAAAAAGATGTGTTATTGCCGAAGCTTACTGTTTAATAAGTTTTGTATCCGGAATTAATCCGAAAAATAAAATCTGAATTTTTTTTTTGTAGAACACTCTCGTGCACTTATAAAAATATTTTAGTATAAGACATCTTTTGTCTTTTTTTGTCTTTTTTAAATAGGTATCCGATTACATTTAAAAAAATCTGATATACAGGATGCTATTTTAGAGATTACCCACTTTTACAAATTTTTCTTAATATTAATAACTTTAGTTCTTGTATTGTATGATTGGGCTATTTAAACAATCTAACTGTACCAAATATGAAAGAAATCTACAGGGTGTTTCCAAAGTTATGGCTTATGAAAATGACAATATGTATTGCATTAATTAAAATATCTGGTCACCGAGCTTCGCTCTTAATATTCAAATCTACATTTTAAGCAGCCCAATGAGTATATAATTTAAGTATATTTATAACATGACAAATTATTAATTAATTCGCGAAAATCACGGAGTGGGCGACATCTACTTGAACTACTGAAAGGGAGATAAATAAAAAGTTAATTGGCGATTGGCTTGAAAGTAGGCGGGAAAATTAAAAAAGCTGTCAGTGTTAATTTTCAATTGGCTGCAGCTGTTTTGACGTTTATCAACTGCTTGTCACAGAGGTTAGTTAAATGCATTAAAGTTGCCTAGTTTCTGGGGATTTCACCCTTTTAGAGGGCAACATCTACTGACGCTTGATCTTCGCGAATAGTCACGGCGGACAGGCCCCGTTTCCGGGACGGACAACAGCAGCGTGTAGGGCACAGGTCCCGTCAACAGAAGATCGCTCAGCTCACTCTATTTATCACTATATAAGAAAAACTCTATGTTCGATAAATTTTATTATTTATTGATCTGCAGTGAAGGAAAATTATAGGTCCGATATTCATACTTGGGTAAAAACCTCCACAAAAACCTGTGACCAGGCTCTCGACGTGTGGCAGATATTGATATCATATTTTTTCAAAAATTTTCAGTTACAAAAATAGTTCATTCGTACATTACATTACAATTTGTTCTTGGAAAATACAAAATCACAATCAACCTTAAAATGTACTATGAAAAAAGAGAATTTTAAATGTCTCTTTAAAGTTTCTTGTAAAATAAAAAATTGAAATCTATGTTAATAGTACACGTGTACAAGCATTCATTCTTTTTTTCTCTCTCTCTCTCTCTCTCTTTCTCTCTCTATGATAATGAAAACTTAAATATTAAAAGTGTCCGCATAATAAAATAGTAGCCGTAAGGGGTAGTCTCACTCTATCGGGGAAGGGAAGAACCTTTACTCGATGTGCATAAAGCATTTCCACCCGCCAAAAAAAAAAAAATATTAGCTTTAGGTTAGGTTAGATCTTTGTAATAAATAAAGAAAAGTACGATACGTGTGACATTTTGACATTTGTTACATTCTGACAGGTATCATATTTTGAGATTTGTTCATTTTGACAGTTGTTACATTCTGACACGTATCACATTTTAACAGTTGTCACGGTTTTACAGGTGTCACATTTTGACAAGTGTCCATTTTAACAGTGTTACTTAACGTTCCCATAAATATTTACCTAAACCCATGATTTCTGAAATTGAATTGGCAACGTTGTATTTTCAACTTTGAATTTATGAGATGGCTGTCATTTGACAAGCAAATTATTTATGTCCGTCAAATAAACCTTTCCTTTTTTATATAAAGCGACAAATTTAAAATTGAATTCTTTCAGATTAAAACGCCAGAAATTAAATAAAGTCAAACCTTTTTACTACTATACTATACAGAAGAAAGGAGTGCAGTATTTAATTTGCAGAACGTAGTACAGGTTCAAGAGGTAGAAATTTTATTTTTACCTCATCCTTCAATGCTTATTTGTAGTTAAAATTTAAATTTTAATACATCTGATCGGCCTAATATAGTTTTTGTCTAGATTTAATCTCGTTTCCATGGTTTTTACTCTAATAAACCTGTTCTTTTGACAGATAAGTCAGACTTTATTTATTCATAGCCGTATCGTATGTATTTTAATTGATTCAGAATTTTGTATTAATATATATTTCAAAATGGCTTCATTCTAAAAATATTATCAGTCCACCTACATCCTTGAAGGCAGAATTATTAGTAATAGCAAGGCAACATAAAAACAAATTCAAAAAATATATTATTGATGAGATGGCCAGAGAAAAAGGAATTAGAATTCTCAGATTGCCTCCGAACCACGCAGAGTTAAATTCAATTGAACTGATCTGGTCACAATTATTAAAACGTTATGTTGCTCCAAACAATAAAACATTTAAATTTCCTGATGTGCGAAATTTGTTTTTGAAGGCAGTTTCAGATGTAAATAGAGAACATTGGGGAAAATGCATTGATCATGTTAAAAATGTGGAAAATTCATTTAGGAAAGTGGATATATCAATGGATAATTTAATAGAACCTATAGTAATAAATCTCAGAAAAGACAATTATAGTGATACCAGTAGTTTTAGTGAAGACAGTGATTTTTAAAGATAGTTCTTGAACTAACTTTTTTTTTAATCTTTGAGTTTAGGTAAGTACTGAAGCGTTACTTTTAATGCCAAGAGATTAAAAAAAGTTTAATCCCATTAACAACATATAATCCTCCTTGTTATTTATTGGTTAAATTTAATTCGTTCAATGTTAAAGTGTCAGATGCATAAGGTTTATTTTTATTTTTTGTAAATAATATAACTTCAAAATTTAATCTACGAAGTGGGTATATATATTTTATATGCTGTGACCTTATTTATATTATAGAAACTTATTTTGCAAAGTACGCCTATGGAATGTGACGTTATATCCTCTCTCCTTTATAGTATATTACTATAGAAACAAGTTGCCGTTGCTAGGAAATAAAACTAAAAGCTTAACTTTTCTTGTAAATATCTCGGAAGATCGAATTTTCACAGACATAGACCTACATTTTTTGCCGATTTAGATAGGAATTAGTCTACCCTGAAAGTTTCATTGAAATCTGACGAGTGGATTTCGAGATCCTCTGGACACACACACACACACACACACACACACACACACACACACACACACACACACACACACACACGCACATACACACACACATACAAACCTTGCTCGTTTAATAGTATTTGATTTACTTTAAAAGTTTAGTAATATGTAGAACGAGATGTGCATTTATAAAAATATGTCAGATATCTCAGTTTTTTCCATTCGTTTCGAATATCTGATCCAATTTAAAAAATATCTGATTTTTAAATTTTACAAATTTTTCTTAATCCGTATCTGGATTTTAACTGTAGTATAGTCCTTACATTATACGATTGGACTACTAAAAAATGATACATGTACCAAATATGAAAGAAATCTACCAGGTATTTCGAAAGTTACTGCTTGTGGTAGTAGAATGGGATGTGCACTTAAATTTTTTCAGTTTAACTCATTTTTTTCCGTTCTTTTCAAATATCCATCCCAATTTTAAAAAATCTGATATACAGGGTGTTGTTTTGGGGATTTTCAAATTTTGCAAATTCTTCTTAATCCGGATCTGGATTTTAATTGTAGTTCTTACACTATAGGATTGGGCTATTAACACACTATACCTGTACCAAGTATGAGAGAAATCTACAGGGTGGTTCTAAAGTTACGGCTTATCAAAATATCGGCCGAAATGCATGAAACACCCCGTATCTCGGTTATTAAAGGCGTTAGACCCATTAACCAAGGTTATTTGGAATCACCTAAGTACCCTCTATTTACAGTTAACGTATGTCGGTTTAACTATGAAACACCCTGTATAATAAAGAAGTGCTTAATATAAGAACATTATATTATCAGTGTTGTTGTACTTTTATTTATGGAAAGCCTGAACTGAGACACACTACTAAGCATTTGCACAACACAAGATCCAGATTAAATGAGTATCTGAGAACTCCAGCAGTTCAGCGAGATGCAAGTCAAAGATTTGTAACTTATGTTGCTCCCAAAGTCTTTAACACCTTACCTACCAATGTGAGGAATATAAAAAATTATAAATTATTTCAGAAGAAATCAAAACAGTATATCACTTCTAATATTGATGCATATGGAGATGTACTCTAGATAACTTTGTATTTTTTGCTACCTTATTCACATCTATTATATGTATACTATAAGTGTATGTATATATGCTATTACTTACTTTAGCACATACAGGTGCTTGCACCTAGGTGCTTTAATTAATTAATTAATTTGATTATTATATTAATTTAATTTATAAATTGTAAAATTGTAAATAAATGAAATGATTTTGTTTGATTTTTGACGCAGTGCAATTTATTAGTTAGTTAGTGTTATTTTAGTAATTAAGTATCTAGAAGAGATATACTCAATTTTCAATTAATTTTATTCAAAAAGGTTTATAAATATCTTCATCGAAAATGTTCATTGTCAAAAATATTAGGTGTTCTAGATGGTTGGAAAGAGAAAAAAATGGAGATTTCAAAAATGAAATAAAACTCACAGCTCCCTATTTAAAAAAAATATTTGAGAGCGGCACTTCAAAGACAAAAAGTTGTTTTAAAAAATTGGATACGCTATGTTAAGTTATATTTGTTCTTCAATAAAAAAGCTTAATATTTTTTATTTATTTTTCAAAATTAATAAATCGAAAATCGTCAATTTCGGTTTTCCCCAAATATCTCTGAAACCAGACCTGATATTTTAATTTTGAAAAAAAAAACAATCAATTTGTCTTGAAAATACGCATCTTTTTTCTTATCTAACAAACTTTATATGTACAATGGTTTCCGAAATCTCAATAGTGTTCAATTAAATTTGCGCCACCCTGTATATAAAGAAAACTATCTAAAACAAAGTAAAGTATGATATGTATCATATTCAAATTTATAGAATATCAGTTTTATACATTTCTGGAATAATTTTTTTCTAATATTTCAAGTAAAGATAGAGACGTTGTCCTCTTGAGGGGGGGTTCCAACCCCCAAAACCCCCCTTGCGCACGAGCCTGGTTGTAGGATGGGTTATAAATGAAATAAATATTAATGGGTATAATACAGCCTTTAAAGGATTACTCGCATGATCATTTAGATATGATCACCAATGACGTTATTTATGTGTCACGTCAGTTTAAATTCATGGAATTGTCTTACCCAATACCATTCGAACTCAGATTTTAGGCAGAATATTTTATAAGTTTGATTTCTCGTATTTACTTTCATTGGCAATTTAAGTGGTATTACCTCCGACAATTTAAAATTTTCTTCATGATCCTATGTTTAATTTATCATTTTGACATATTTTATTATTGCATATAAAACGTTTTATTATTTATTATGTAGGTAATTGTTTTTCTTGTGCTAATTATTCAAATCTATTGTAATAAGAAATAAGAATGCGAGGTACTGTATCTGGAAAACTATCCATCCTAGAGGCTTGCGGAAAAAAAAGTTATTACTAAAACGGCCAAGAGAAAAACCTGGAAAATATTTTCAAGTTTCTGAAATGGCCGCTAGGGGGCGTAACTGCAACCTTGAATCCAACAAAAAAATACCTGATATAAAGGTTTTTAATGCCCCCGTAAATGCTCTAAATGCTGACCATCACGCTCTATGCATTAATGAAGCCCCTCATGATATGTTACGTAATGCATTACGAATCCAGTTTTTCATATCTCATATCGCGCAGGCCATGGACACAGACTTTCTCTTCCAAAAATGAAAAACTCGATTCGTAATGCATTACGTAACATACCGAGAACCGAAATTGAAGCTGCAGTTTTGTCTACCCATGAGAGGATTCAGCAATGCATACAGCGTGATGTTAACGATCACAGTGGTAACATCGACTCTGTATAATTCTCTAATTAAAGTGGTTAATAAATAAATTTTATTAGTGAAATTTATACCCAACGAAAGAGAAATTAAATTTGAACCTACAGTGAGTAACTACATTTTATTTTTCTTAAACATAAAGTAAATAATGGAAAATTAACTATTATTACTTCTCAAAAGTAATAGTAAAATATATACAAACAACAAAAAGTTTCCTGATAAATCTTATCTGGTACTTGTTTTAAACTTATTAGTCTAGGAGCCAAATCCAATATTAAAATGGAAAAGAAATTTAAATGTTGCAAGAAGGATGCAAAATACTATGTTTGTATAGTTTGCTTAAATATTTTCCATCCCGGTTGTTTGGAAAGAAATAAAAAAGCAACTATGCTAGAAGGAATAACTATTTTATGCAGTACTCATTGTGAAAAAATTAAAAATAATAATAAATTGGAATTAGACACACTCCGAAAGCAAAATGAAGATTTAGAACGAATAAGGAATGACGAAAAAGTGCAGTTTGAAACTTTTGAAATAGATTGTGACAAAAAAATATATGACCTGCAGAAGGAAATTGAGGAATTGAAACAAGATATAGTAAATAGAAAAAATCATCTACTACGAGAAAAAACTAAAATGCAGGACTTTGAAGATGAGGTATTCGAGGCTGAAAAAGCCTTCAATGAAAAAATAAATAGTTATCTAAATAAAAACGTAGCTTTACAAGGTGAACTAAAAGAGATGAAAGTAAATACCGATAAACTTGAAAACGAAAACAAAACGCTTAAAGAAAAAATAATGATTAAGGATCAAAATCTAACAGAACTGGAAGAAATTAGCAGAAATATGGTAAACACCATAAGAATGTTGGAGACTACAAATGACAATCAAAAATCACCGGAAATCACAAAAATTGTAAACTCTATCGAAGGCGAACAAACATTTGAAGACAGCCCATCAAAATCTAATAATAGAAACGAAAGAAGTCTTCTATATGAACTATCTGATCAAGCGCTAGATAGTCAATCTGCCAATGAGAAAGAGAACATCTTGACAAAAGGGGAATCGTTAAGATCTAAGAAGAATGGGAAAACAGGAGATAAAAAAATATTAAATAAAAACACTACCAAAGAAGAGAAGCTTAAGAAAAATTTGGAAAAAGAAGTAACTAAAACTGTGGAAACTGAAACCTTCATCCGGAAACATAAAATATTGGTGATTGGTGATGAATGTGCTAAAAATATCTCTTCTTTTATTGACTACAATGTGAATAAAGAAAAATTTACTGTTGAAGGAATTGTTAAATCTTATACTAATTTTGAGGACTTAATCAAGGAAATATGTGATGTCTCTGTTAGCTATGGCCATAATGATTACATTGTTTTTATTTTCTCTCTCTTTCCACTGGATTAAAACCACTTAGTTGTTAAAAAAGTTTTTTATTGACGTTTCGGCTTTCCAGATCGAAAGCCGTTATCAAAAATCAAATTTGATAACGGCTTTCGATCTGGAAAGCCGAAACGTCAATAAAAAAACTTTTTTAACAACTAAGTGGTTTTAATCCAGTGGAAAGAGAGTGAAATTAAAATACAAACCACTATGAGCTTCCGAAATGAATTGTTTTTATATTCAATACGCTTAATGTTTCCAATTTTAAAGTTTTAATAAATGGTCTGAGGGTGTTGTTACCACTAAGCAAGGTATGTAATCTGATTATATGCAGCAATAAGAATGAATATCTTGATTATAAAATTGACAAGTATATAATAAATTACAATAAAAATTTTTGTTTAAAAAACAAGAATATATCTTTGTCATTTATCAGTAATAAGGGCTATTACTCTTCACTCTGTCGGTCAATTTTAAATACCATAAATAGTATATCTAAAACAGCAAATAATATAGTATTAAAATCCGTTGAAATTAATTGTCTGTGCTCTAACGCTGAGCCATTTTTTCGAGGCTCAACCCCAAATAACTAATAATATTTGTAGGACTATTAAAACTAATAAATTTACTTTAGTTCATCAAAACGTGCAATCGCTGAGCAATAAAACTACTAGGTTAGAACTTTTTCTGGATGATGTTGAATGTGATGTTTTATGTCTATCTGAACACTGGTGCAATGATGAACAAATAAAGTCAATATATATTGAGGGTTTTAAGCTTGGTAATTACTATTGTCGAAAAAAGAATCGAGGTGGAGTAGCAATTTACAACAGAAATAATGTTCAATGTAGAACAATAGATCTTTTTCAAAATATATTAGAGGAAACACAATTTGAATGTACAGCTATAAAATGTACAGTAGATAATTTTCCCCATAAATTAATAATATTAGTCATTTATAGAACGCCTGATAGTAACTTAACAATTTTCTTGGAAAAATTAGAAGAAGTACTAAAAATACTAACAAATAAATATAGAAGTCACAAAATTATGTTATGCGGTGACTTCAACGTTAACTTCTTAATTGATTCATTGCAATTAAAAAATTTAATAGATCTACTAGAATCGTACGGTATATTATCAACTATTAAGGAACCAACAAGAGGTAAGGCTTGTTTAGATAACATATGTCTAAATCAAGAGATACTTTTCACAAATGCGGAAGTTATCAATAATCATTTCAGTGATCATCGAGCACAGCTTGTAACTTTAGAATACCCAAATAGAGATGGCAAGAGATCGGTCACCCGTAGATATTTGCAAAGTGAGAAAAATATAAACTTATTCTTATCAATGATAGAGATGGAAAACTGGCAAGAAGTCTACGCATCAAAATTAAATACTAGTATAAAATTTGACACATTTTTTAACATTATTAATCACTACTTTGAAATAGCTTTTCCATTTAAAACTTATATCTCCAGACCTAAATGTTACAAAAGAAAACCATGGTTGACAAAAGGCTTAATTATTTCGGGACAAAAATTAAAAGATATTTACAGATTAACTTTAACAGATAATGTTGAAATTAAAGCATACTATAAACAGTATAAAAAAATATACACGCAACTTTTAGATAAAGCAAAAAAATTGTATAATAGTAGCAAGCTACTAAATGCCAATAATAAGACAAAAATGGCCTGGAATCTGATAAAGTCAACTAGTAATAATTGTTCAAAAACTCCGGTAATTACGTTAAAAAATCAGAACCAGTTAATTAAAGATCCTCAATTAGTGGCAAATCGGTTCTTAGAATATTTTAGCAACATTCCTTTGGAACTTAAAAACTCTGTAAGATGTCCTGAGCTGTCAGATAGGCCTGAGAATCATGTAAGTCTACATAGTAATACTTTTTTCTGCGAACCAGCCACAGAATACGATGTGCTAAGTATTATATCCAGCTTGAAGAATTCAAATTCGCAAGGTGATGATGAACTAACTTCAAACTTAATTAAAAAAGCTGCTAGATTTTTAGCGAAACCATTAACTTTTCTGATAAATGACTCTATTCAAGAAGGTATTTTCCCACATGCACTAAAAGTTACCAAAATTCGGCCTATTCATAAATCCGGAGATGAATCTTTAGTAACTAATTTTAGACCAATTGCCTTACTCAGTCCATTCTCTAAAATATACGAAAAATTTGTTTCAAATCAAATAATGAATTTTATGGTTAAATATAATCTAATAAACCAAAAACAATATGGTTTTCAAAAAGGTAAATCAACTATTACGGTCATAACACACCTAATTAATACTCTATATGAAGAACTAGATAAAGGAAATAAGGTGGTAGGTACTTTTCTAGACTTGAGTAAGGCTTTCGACCTGGTAGACCAAAAAATACTTTTAAACAAATTAGATAGGTATGGTTTCAGAGGTACTATTAATAATTGGCTCAAGAGCTATCTAGATAACAGATTTCAATACATTCAAATTAATGATAAAAAATCTAAAAACAATGTATGTTCCATAGGTGTCCCACAGGGATCTGTGCTAGGCCCACTTTTATATATTATATACGTGAATGACTTCAATACAAAAAAATCGTTTTTGTTTGTCGATGATACATCCTCTATTATAATTGAAAAGAGTTTAGGTCAGACAATCAATGCAGCTAATGCTGAAATTGAACAGTCTGCAAATTGGCTAGGAAGTAATAAACTTGTATTGAATGAAAAAAAAACAGTAGTTATGCGCTTTAGCCATATAAGATCTTCCTTAGATCATTGTATCCTTGTGAGAAATAGTAATTCTAAATCTCTTAAACAAGTTCCAACCACTAAATTTCTCGGAATTAATATATCGGAAAATTGTACATGGTCTAATCATATCGAATATCTTTCTAAAAGATTAGCTCCACAATGCTATTTAATTTATCAACTAAGCAAAACAGTAGAAAAATCTGTACTGTTAACATTATATCATGCATATTTTCATTCAATACTGGGTTACGGTATTGTAGCGTGGGGCACATCGGGAGAAACCCAAAGACTCTTTGTTTTACAAAAAAGGGCACTAAGAAATATTGTGAATGCTCCAAGAAGAACAAATTGTAGGGATATTTTTAAAAAATTGAATATATTAACTTTATATTCAACCTACATATTTCAAATATTGATATACGCAAGAAGTGAAATTATCACTTTTAAAGCACTCGGAAATAGTTGCTATACAACGAGAAATGGGCTAACTCTCGAAATTATGACTCATGGCTTGAGCAAAACAGAACAATGTCCGAAATATATGGCAATTAAATTGTTTAATAAACTGCCAGATGAATATAAGGAATTATCGATACGGCAATTTAAGATCATAGTAAAAGTCTTGTTACTGGACAAAGCTTACTATTCTATTCAAGAGTATCTGAACGATAGCAACCTCTAAAATCTCCATAAGATCATAAATTAATAATAATAATTGTGTTCAATAATACCTAAGTAGATATTTATTTTATTTTGTTTGTAAATGTTTATTAATTATGTGGAGACAACTATAATCTTATTTTATATTTTACTTTATTTATTTATTTACTTTTTTATACTATAATTGAACTTTTATATGTAAATGATATGTACTTTGTTAAGAATGAAATTCTTATATATATATATATATATACCGGTAATCTTACGTACTGGCACCAAAAACTAAATCGACGTATACAAACCCGGAATTGTAGAGATATAAGAGGTTCTACCGGCACCGTATATATGTTTTGACTGTATGTGCTGTCTGGCACCATATATATTATTTCAGAATACACTTTTCAATTTTATCTTGGACATACATATTCGCCTCGAACGCGTAAGGAGGTTGGGGCGTTAGACAAGAATAATGAAAAATCTGAAAAAATATTTTTTAACAAATTAATGCGTATGACAAAATTTTCTATAAAAAAAACCTAAAGTCAAAAAGTTAAAAAAACTTTTAATCCTACATATAGCATACAAACAGTATATTTTTATTCGAGCAAATAACCAATAGCCCAGTTGTCAAAGAGTTTGAACTCGTCAAAATGTGATATCGATGAAACTTGGCAAAAATCTTTGCTGCTCTAAAGTGTATGCTAACTTTACAATTTCGAAAATAAAATCGTAAATTTGGTTTTTCCATTATATCTCGAAAAAAAAATTCGAAAAACTAATAGCACCACGTGAAAGAGCGGAAAATTTTACTAAAAATTATATTATAAGTTATTTTTAAACAGAATTTGTATTACTATAAAAAATTTTATTTTATATAAATCAATTTCTAAATTATTTTTAACTTTGTTAAAAAAAAATAATTTCTGATTTATATAAACACTATTTTGAAAATAAAAATTGCGTCGAATGAACATTGTAAAAAAAAAAATATTTTAAAACGAATTTTACTAAACCCAGATAATGTTCATCATTTTAATTATATTTAAATCAAAAGTAAAAGTATAATAATGATAAATCTACAAGGATTTTTTTTTGTTATGCCTCTATATCTTCACTTTTATAAAAAGCAGTGAGAATTTTAGAAATTATAACGTCCGATCAAATTTTCTATAAGAAAACAAAAAAACAATTAAAAATTAATGGATTCCTGAGAAAGCTTAGAGTCTCCTCTTTAAAATGTTTCCTTTTTTGTTTTTGTGCTTACAATTTACACAAAGATACTTTAGTTTTTCCGAACGTCTCGCCTGAATATTTGAATTCAACGGCTCGGCGCGCGTCGAGTTTTCGAATTTGCTTTCTTATTTTTAATAATTTTTTACAGTAATACAATTTTTTTTAACTAACTTTAACTTTTTAACTTTAAATATAATTTTTAGTACAATATTCCGCTCTTTTGGTGCTATTAGTTTTTCGAAATTTTTATTTTTTTTTCCAGATATAAGAAAAACCAAGTTTTCGATTTTATTTTCGAAATTGTGAAGTTAGGATATACTTTAGAGCAGCAAAGATTTTTTTATCGTTTTCTACACCCATTCAAGTACTTAAATGCCAAGTTTCATCGAGATCACATTTTGTGCGAGCTGTTGGTCAATATCCTTCTCTGGCAATGCGTATTTTAATATTTATTCCAATTTTATAATGAGACTTTTAATTAATAAAAAATACTATTAAACGTTCGTAAACTGTTGAATCTGTCTTTTTAATTAATAATTTCTATTAAGTCATTTTAATTTGAAGTCTTGTAATTTTTGCCAAAATGCTCTAGGTTAGAATATACAGTATATCCACAAATGGATCGAAAAGTGGAAAAAAATATTATTTTAGTTTATTCTTTAGAAAAATCTTACTAAAGTCCATAAAATAAGATCAGAATATCAAAATCTTAGAATACCTGTACGGTGTGTTAAAAAGTAAAAATGTATTAATAGAAAACTACCATTACTTATTATTATTCACAAAATGTTTAGGAATTGAAAAAATTGTATGCATCATTTAAAATAAAATATAAATATAAATTTTCAAATTAAAAATTAAATTTCAATTTTTAAAACATAAAAATTAGTCTTATTGACAAACAAGATTGGCAAATCCAAATTTTAGTTCATTTGTAAAAACACAAATGTACTAAGAAATTAATTAAATGAGAAAAATTATCGAAATTATTTATTAATTGACACAAATTGCACAATTGTTAATATTTTAAAATGAACCACATTGTTTAAACAAAATTGCACTATTTAATATATTCTAAGTATAAGTGAACAATTTTTATATTATTTCATTTTGTTATGGCTTTCTTTGCAAAAAAATAAAATTTTAGAGATTCCGTAGATATTGATATAAGTAAAGGTTCCATTTGAGGGTTTTTGATGTAAAAATTTGTAGTTTGGACAACAGCTTACTTATATAAACATTTTGAGTAAAATACTAATTAATCTTAGTTACTTTTTAATATTCTTACACATTTTCTTAATTTTCTACATGTAACTTAAAATTGTGATATACGAATCTTATTTTTTTTGACAAACATGATTTTTTTATAACGAATAACTTTTTCGTAAAATTAAGATTTTTTAGTGGTTCTTGATAAAAGAGGGGTTTTTAATGCCCAAATGTTATTATCGATATAATTTTTAATTAAAGAGCTTGCACCGCAATCCGTTAAAATACCTACCAAGTTTTTACACGGAATTCACAAAACGCTTCTAAATGGTGCCTGAACGTTCCTTCGTGCGTGGTGCCGCAAAGTTTATATAATATAATAACTTGAAATATATATCCTTTTGGCACCATATATTATTTCAATTTTATTTTGAAAAGAAGTATTCGCCTCGGAGGTTGAGTCGTTAGACAAAAATTGTTTTTTATTAATTTTCCAATTTTTTAAAAACTTAATTTTACTTTAAAGTGTTTCTAATTTTTTAAAATTATTACCATTTTTTATACATAAATTTATAAATTGCGGATATTTACATAAATTTAATTTTTTTATTACTAAGTTAGGATAAAAAATTCAAAAGATTCAATGGATCTAAATAAGTAAATAATTATAATCAATGGAGTGGCGAACAAAAAACTAAAACTGTTATTAATTAACCAACTAGTTGACATTTAGAATTATTATTTGTTTTTTAATATTACAATATTTTTGATTTGTGAAGTTTTGAATATGTAAAAACTTGAATAATATTTTTCATCATAGTTAAATATTAATAATAAGGATTTAAAACTCTTATTAAAAATGGCAAAAGGTCTTAGATATTATATTTTTTAATAAATATAAAAAAAATAATCCGTTTGGTTGTTATTAAAATAATTGATTATTTATGGATATCGTTATTATAATTTAAAATTAAAATCTAATTTTAATTATCTAAATGTAAAAACGTGAAGTGTAAATGTAAAAATGTAAAGTGTAAAATGTAAGTGTAAATGTAAAAATTACTCTTGAGAAATGAATTGGCGTTCTATCGAAATTTTGTAAAAACACAAACTAAGAAATTGTACATCTGAATCGTTTGATTTTCTTCTCCTTTTTAATAAATTAAGTTTTTACAAACCAATATTAAGACCACGTCAACTAATTCGACATTCATGGCAAACCTTATTTTTTTAAACAAGTATGGAATAAAGAGTATCTCTAGTGATAGAATGAAGTACGTATAAAATACATAAGAGACAAATGTTTCAGAATTTTCTTTCAATCTCAAGAGCGAGAATGTTTCTTTTCTGTTATTATAAGTGGTTTCAGCATAACTACATTCAGTAGTGGCCGTGGAGAAAATTTTTTAGTGATTCTTGATAATTCCCAAATATTATTATTTATATTATTTTTAATAAAATAATTTATGAAAAATTATAATTCTACCTATTAAAGCATGAGTCGCAATCCAAAAGCAAGATTTACCTCTTAAGCTTACACCGCAAATATCAAGTTGTTTATTTTTACATCGCATTCACAAAACACGACTAAAAGGTGCTTGGACGTACTTTTGTTCATGGTGCCACAACGCTTCGATCGCGTCCTGGTGCTTGTACGTAGCGTATGCTATAGGCGAGTCGGGGTGACCCCTGGAGAGTATACGGATTAACTAAAATCGGGTTTTTACATATAAATGGTCCAAGTGGCACCTTCCTGAAAATTGCTGTGGGGCATCCTGGGGTGCTCAAGATACCAAAAATGACTTAAAACGTTGTGGCACCAAAAATTGGTGCCACAACGTTTTATATGGTGCCACAACGTCTATATAAGGTCGTTTTTGGTGCCGGAACGTAGGGTTACATATATATATATATATATATATATATATATATATATATATATATATATATATATATATATATATATATATATATATTTATTGAACTGAATTGACGTGTTCTATATCATTTTGTATGATCTAAAGAACTAATAAAGATGATTATGATTATGATTATGATTAAGCATTTAGAGCATTTACTGGGGCATTAAAAACCTTTCTTTTTTAAATCGGTCCTTTTTACATAATAAAAGGAATTAATTAGTTTAAAAAATAAAAATTTTAAGTATTTCCGTATAAAATTTTCTTTGGCCTAAATTTTAGATTAGGAACAAGATATCAGCGAGCTAGTTTAGGCATCATTTAGCTACTTTTTGAAAAAGAAATCATACCAATGTATTTAATTTTTTTTGAGAAAATTAACCATTTCTGTCGAGATGTCGGAAAAAAAGTCCTCTAGCGGCAACATGTGAAACTAACAAAACTTCAAATATTATAGCATTTGTAGCTCAAGAATAGCTCTTTTCAACTAGCCCAAGTTTGTTAAAATCGGCTCAGCCGTTTCGAATGTACAGGGTGTTTTTTACTGAAAGCTTTGAATACCCCCCACCACATTAAAGATTGCCACGAGTTATTCTCGGTTAAAGATATTCCTTCGTGGGATTATGTAATCTGCTTTGGATGCCGGCTAACCACAGTGAAGTGGGGTGTGGATTGATATATGTTGTTAATTAAAAAGAAAAATGGGCGCCAGGAGATTGTTTTACCCTCATCCAAAATACAGTCAATTTAGTCACTCAACCTCCAGAATGGATCTAAATTGAGCCCACTAAAAAAAAAATAAACTACGTCGCAACAAAAATTTGCTTACCTTAGTTCGGGTCAAGACTATTTGTGACTATTAGTAAATGAAAGAAAAGTAACTAATTACTCAATAACTGTTTAATATTTTCACTTACACAAAATTGCACAGGTCAAAAAAATAAAAAGAAAAAAAGGAATCCAAGGGATCCCACTAAAATTGCGCTAGTTAAAAAAAGTGATTAAATTAATTAATTAATTAAATGACGAACAATAGGGGTGTTACACCGTCCGCGAGAGCTCTCAAGGTCGTTGGAATTGGGCGTAAAAAAACATACCACTCGCCCCTATAAGTCACTTACAAAATTCCAAAAATTTAAAAATTTAGAGAAAATATATGAAAATATTAATTTAGAGACCTTTAAAAATTACTAATTAACAAATAATGTATGTGAACAAATATAAAAAAAAATGAAAAACTTGCGGTTGTTCCTAAATTAAATTTCGGCAACTTGCAGCTACTAACTCGTCAGGTCAGGACAGCTCAATACGAAAATCTGGGTAACACTCTGCCCAACACGAGAATGTGGTCAACACTAGAATGCGGTCCACAATCTGCCCAACACGAGAATGTGGTCAACACCAGAAAGAAATTTACAAACTCTAACAGTTTATACCATAAAAACATTTAAATATCTCAACATACCCTTTTATACAGTGAAGGGGAATTCTCGACAAATCAGGAACTTTCCTGACAGATGCTTAGATGCCTTAGACCCTGCACTTGCCTAAATCCATCGAGATCCAACATCAAACGTTAACTACCCTCGCGCAAATCAGCGTTCCACAGGGCAAAACAAAACCTAAGTGTCATCCGATGTTCAAGACAATGTTGTGGCCATTTGGTGGGCTCCTACCACCCCGATGGTAAATGCTCGGGTGGAACTATTCTTCCCCCGCCCGTTCCACATGGCAAAACAAAACCTAAGTGTCATCCGATGTTCAAAACAATGCAGTGGCCATTTGGTGGGCTCCTACCACCCCGATGGTAAATGCTCGGGTGGAACTATTCTGCTCCCGCCCGTTCCACAGGGCAAAACAAACTTACCTACACATTAACAAAACTAAGTCCAAAATAAACAAGTAGGCTAAAATTTTCAACCTACCAAGTACAAATATCATTACCTTACACTCACGCTTGATAAAAATACAACAAACAATCATCGTTACCACACAATTACTTAAATTCAATCGAACTTGACTTGACAACGACACAACAAACAATAGTCAACACCGAAAGTTTTGGGAAATACGTGCCACGTCAAATTTCGTACCATCTTATCAGCCTCTGCATTCGGGACGCCATCCTAATTCAATACATACACAATTGACAAAACCAAAAATATATCACAATAACAAGTCAAGTTCATCTTACACTAAAATAAAAAAATTACCTGTGACATCCAATCCAATATCAAAATCAAATCTATACAACAAAGTCAAATCAGGTTTACCTTTTACACAAAAAAAACAATTACCTTTGATCTCGCTAAAATACCCACAGAGATCAAAATAAGCACAACAGTAAATTCAACCATCAATAAAAACAATTGTCAAGAGATAGTGACAAAAAGTATCAATATTATAAGTTCAGTTAAAATTTGTGCCGCAATCAATATACCATACAAGAATTCAATAAATTTTATCAAAACAAATACCTTTAATTTAAAAAAAAATCTTCAATTACTAATGTCACAAATTAAAAATCTGATTTATACAAAGTGCGCAAAAAAAATAATGAAAACGAGTCAAGGTAAGCAAAAGTAATTAATTTGCCCCAAAAAAAAAATAAATGATGTAAAACAGGCAAGGAATAAGCGTCAAAATATGGCTAAGGCAAAATGAGCAAAAACAAATTTATTCCCGCCAAAAAAAAATATTAAGGCCCCACGTTGTGCACCAAAAATAATGCCACGAGTTATTCTCGGTTAAAGATATTCCTTCGTGGGATTAGGTAATCCGCTTTGGATGCCGGCTAACCACAGTGAAGTGGGGTGTTGTTAATTAAAAAGGAAAGCGGGCGCCAGGAGATTGTTTTACCCTCATCCAAAATACAGTCAATTTAGTCACTCAACGTCCAGAATGGATCTAAATTGAGCCCACTAAAAAAAAATAAACTACGTCGCAACAAAAATTTGCTTACCTTAGTTCGGGTCAAGACTATTTGTGACTATTAATAAATGAAAGAAAAGTAACTAATTACTCAATAACTGTTTAATATTTCCACTTACACAAAATTGCACAGGTCAAAAAAATAAAAAGAAAAAAAGGAATACACTAAAATTACGCTAGTTAAAAAAAATGATTAAATTAATTAATTAATTAAATGACGAACAATAGGGGTGTTACACCGTCCGCGAGAGCTCTCAAGGTCGTTGGAATTGGGCGTAAAATAAAATACCACTCGCCCCTATAAGTCACTTACAAAATTCCAAAAATTTAAAAATTTAGAGAAAATATATGAAAATATTAATTTAGAGACCTTTAAAAATTACTAATTAACAAATAATGTATGTGAACAAATATAAAAAAAAATGAAAAACTTGCGGTTGTTCCTAAATTAAATTTCGGCAACTTGCAGCTACTAACTCGTCAGGTCAGCTCAATACGAAAATCTGGGTAACACTCTGCCCAACACGAGAATGTGGTCAACACTAGCATGCGGTGTCCACAATCTGCCCAACACGAGAATGTGGTCAACACTAGAACCCTAAAATAATATACATTAAACCCCTAATCGAATACCCCTCGGCCCAAAAAGAAATTTACAAACTCTAACAGTTTATACCATAAAAACATTTAAATATCTCAACATACCCTTTTATACAGTGAAGGGGAATTCTCGGCAAATCAGGAACTTTCCTGACAGATGCTTCCGTGGAAGGTGAATCCTCGGAGAATCAAATCGTCTCCCGTGGAAGGTACTATCCCTATAATATTAATAGGCCTTACGCACTTGCCAAATAACATAATACTCGACTGTCATGAAAAACGCCTTACCTGACAAAAATGGCGTCGTTACGAACGTGGCTTGGTTTGGTACAAAATATCAATTCCTCTTCAAGAGAATCAGACCAGAGTAAACACACCAAATCAAATAGGCACCCTGCAAGTCTAACAATACGGGAATCGCTCGTCTATCCCAATCAATGGAACGAAATAATCTTCATAAAACACCGGGCGATTCCTCAAAATTTTGTTTAAACCAAGTTATACTTATCACCCAACAAGAAAGAAAGACAAAACCGGTACGAAATTTCCTTCGAAATCATTCTAGAACGAATTCAACCACGCAAGTCCAGAAAGAGATTCACCTATTAACCGCCACGGGTCACTAAAAACGACTTGACCAATCATATAACATAACTGGCCAAACTCTGCGACTTGACCAATCATATAACAGGTGACTGGCTAACACAGCCGTACAGTACTTCAAATTTAACAGAAGAAATGACCGAAACGACAGATCGAAACATGACATCGATAAAATAGACGTAAACAACAAACTATTTTAATGTTCGAAATACTTTATACGAAACTAACTAGCTCGTTCAAATGGATATAAACTCAGTTAAAAATTTGAGGCTATCTTATGTGATATATGGTTCCTAAATAATATAATCCGATCCCGACAGTGGCTCATATCTACCCAAGAAAACAAGTTATGGAAACTAATTAATGTAATAAGGTCTTAATACCGAATTTAAACGTTACAAGATCAGGTATTTTTTTCTTAGATTCAAGATTGCAGTTACGCCCCCTAGCGGCCATTTCAGAAACTTGAAAATATTTTCCAGGTTTTTCTCTTGGCCATTTTAGTAATAACTTTTTTTTCCGCAAGCCTTTACGATGGATAGTACCTCGCATTCTTATTTGGCCACCCTGTACCAACTATTCACAACCAAAGAAAAAATGATGCCGAAATATTGAAATTGCGTAAGCAAAAAACAGGTTGGAACATGAACAGAAAATATATATTATTATAAGTTAAATCCTCCCCATGACCTCGTTCCTATTCTAAGGTTTTCCAAGAGTATGAGTGGCATATATTTTGCCAACTCCCTAGATAAACTAACTCTAGACTCGAAACTGCAGCAATATGGAAGTGTCAATGTTAAGATTAATAGATAATATTTACTTTAGCATGGGGTATTTACTCAATGACCAAAAATATGCTGTTTTAGAAAATCTTTTTTAATTATCTATCGAACAATCTCGATTTTATTTAATTAAAATATAGAGGTTGATAAAAATTTGAAAGTTATCAGGTTGCAAACATTATCTTTAAGAAAAGTTATTAGGCAATACTTTATTATTTACCAAGATTTTCTAAAACTTTAATTTGTCAAATAAATTTTATTATTGACTAAAAATATTACAAAGTTTTCGATCGACAACGTTTTAAATTGCATTTTAATAAAGCTCAGCTGCAGAGAGCACTTGACTCGTGGCCCAAGGGTTGTGGATTTGAATCACACCGAAGGCAAAAATCACTTTCTCATTTTTAATTAATTAATAATGTATCTGGTTTTCACAAACCTGGTGTGATTCTCCACTCGGCCATTTACTACTGGATTCTAACGATTGGAGTTCAGGAGCGCGGTTCTATCCGATGAACGTGCATAGAGGGCAGCATATTTGTCATATTCCCCATAGCCCAGTTGTCAGAGATTTTGACCTCGCACAAAATGTGATCTCGATGAAACTTGGCACTTAAGTATTTAAAAGGGTGTAGGAAACAATAAAAAATCTTTGCTGCTCTAAAGTATTGAGACAAATAATTACCGATGGTGGCGCCACTTTCCTCGATCAGCTGTTCAACGAAACGCGTAATTTTTGATAAATAGTGCATTAAGTTATACAGAGTGAATGGTTTATTTGTAGTATTTTAAGGCTTTTTGTGATTGTTTGAGGTTTTTGATTTGGAAATTACCATAATATACCTGTACATGTAAGTATTTAGACTCAATTGAACCTGTTTTTTGTGTCGTTATTCTAAAATCGGGGTTATTTATTTAGCATATCTTACGTTTTTCAGAAATTTATTGTTTACTTCTGTTTCTGTGTGCTTTTTTGTGTTTCAGGATGAATATAGCCTAGAGGTATTATCATCTTCACCTCTACTAATATAGAATGATATTGGAAGGGAGCTAAATCATATGCCAAAGAAACATACAACAGTTTTCTGCTGTTAAATTTTATTTCAATTTTTTCAGGATAATAATTGTAATTGTAAAGTGATTTAAATAAAAAATGATTTCTAAGAACCTAATTTTGATTGATTTATGGTAAAATATATCCTATTCCTTGTTTCAAAATTATTTGTTAAATCAATATCAAATTAAAATATAAAAAATTAAGAAATTTTTTTCTTGGCTTAAAACACTTCATAGGCCATCAAATGTATCTGTTGCAAAATTTTTTATTTCGTTTATCTACTTTGTTTTTTTCAAAATAAACACAAAATGTATATTTGTTAATCCTTTATTTTAACATAAGTTCAAAGCTAACTTTGAATTATTCAGTTTTAGTAGTATTTAACATTTTATTATAATAATTCATTACTAATTGTAACTGTATAATTATTGAAAACAGGTGTTGTACAAGAGGGGAACATAATAATGGTATTTTTAAAATTATGATGTGACAAAGGTTCTATTTTACTGAATATTACCTTTAGAAAAATGATAAGTTGAGATATCAGCAATGATGTGCACACCTAATTAGATTTTAAGTTTACATATATAAAAGTACAACTGTACACAGTTTGTAAGGACAAGTTTACTTAGTTTATAGGCAACACTTTGCTGTCTTCTAACTAACCATCATTCCTTGCACATTTAATGGTTTTAACATCAAGTGGCTTACTGGGCAAATGATGTGATGGCCCACCCTTTTTGCACTACTTGGGTGCTATTTTGTTTGAAAGAATTCCTGCAAACATTTCAGTAGTAATCAAGAAATAATCTCAGAAATGCTAATCTTTATCTTACCTGATTTTGTAATGTAATCTTCAGATTTAAAATTAATTACACTTTTCACGGAATTTACGACGATCAACTTCCTCGATAACACCTTTTTTGTTGCTTCTTGGGTGGATCATAATGGAAGTGTAATTCCGGATTTTTAGATTTCCTAGAGGTATACCCATAAACGCAATAGTTTGTATTATTTTTATTGGGCATTTTTAACGTTTAACTAACAAATAACAACAAAATACACGTAGCACAAAATCAAAACACACGTTCGACTTGCAGGTAAACAAAACAAAATTATGCTTTTCGTGAAGGTTCAAATTAATACCGGTGGTGTCGCTTCAAAGTTGTGCTCGTCTCAATATGCTAACTTCACAATTTCGAAAAAAAAATCGAAAATTTGGTTTTTCCATTGTCTCAAAAAAAAATCTCGAAAAACTAATAGCACGTTAAAGAGCTGAAAATTTTACTAAAAAATAATATAAGTTATTTTAAAAAAGAATTTGTATTACTATAAAAAATTATTCAAAATAAGAATGCAAATTCGAAAACTCCACGCGCGTCGAGTCGTTGAATACAAATATTCAGGCGAGGCGTTCGGAAAAACTAATGTATCTTTGCCTAAAATATATGCAAAGAATAAAAAAGCGTTTTAAATAGGTGAGTCTAAGCTTTCTCAGAAAGTCATTAGTTTTTAATTTTTTTTTGTTTTCTCATAGAAAATTTGACCGGAAGTTATAATTTCTAAAATTCTCTCTGATTTTTATAAAACTAAAGATATCTATTAATAGAGGCATAACAAAAAAATCATTGTACATTTATCATCATTATACTTTTACTTTTGATTTAAATATAATTAAAATAATGAACATTATGTTAAAAATCAGTGAGAATTTTAGAAATTATAACTTCCGGTCAAATTTTCTATGAGAAAACAAAAGAAAAATAAAAACTAATGACTTCCTGAGAAAGCTTAGAGTCTTCTCTTTAAAACGCTTTCCTTTTTTTCTCTTTGCGTACATTTTAGACAAAGATACTTTAGTTTTTCCCAACGTCTCGCCTGAATAGTTGTATTCAACGGCTCGGCGCATGTAATAATAATTTTTTATAGTAATACAAATTCTTTTTTAAAATAACATATTATTTTTTAGTAAAATTTTCCGCTCTTTCACGTGGTGCTATTAGTTTTTCGAAATTTTTAATTTTTTTTTTCGAGATATAATGGAAAAACCAAATTTTCGATTTTATTTTCGAAATTGTGAAGTTAGCATAGACTTTAGAGCAGCAAAGATTTTTTTATTGTTTTCTACACCCTTTCAAGTACTTAAATGCCAAGTTTCATCGAGATCACATTTTGTGCGAGCTTTCAAGAATTTGATGCAGTTCCTTGGACACGAGGTAGAGAACGAGCAACGGATTTCTTTGGCTGCTGAAGGTTTTGGGCTGCGTGATAATGCGTCTTCTGTCAAAACCGACGCGGTGCATGCTAAGAGTAAGAAGTTTTCTAAATTTTGTTCTGACGTTCCAACAGCTACAGGGCTCATGAGTACCGAGGTTGCCGGATGTATTTTTTGTGAAGGATCCCATGACAGTGAAGCATGTTTCAAGGCACAGAAAATGACTTATGATAAGAAAAAGCAGCTTGTCTCGAAAAAACGGGCCTGTTTCCATTGTTTGAAGGTTGGTCATCAGGCAGCGAGGTGCAGGGGGCGTTTGAGGTGTATCTTATGTAGCCGTTCACACGTAGTCTTAATGTGTCCCGAGTTACCTACCAAGAAGTCATCAAGTCACCAAGACAACAGAGGTGTGATATCAGATAATGTACCAAAGGATCAAGCTTTAGCTAATCAGACGAGTACACATGTGTTCCTACAAACTCTGCGTGTGACCTTGAAGGGGGTGAATACTTCGAAGACAGTGAGAGCCTTGATTGATAGTGGATCCCAAAGGTCTTACATCTTGAAGTCAACCGCAAAAGAGCTTGGTTATGTATCTAAATGTTCTGAGAAGCTTATCCATCGTTTATTTGGTGGAGTGGAGTCGGCAAACACCTATAATTGTTATGACGTCACAATTATTGGTAAAAAGGGTTCGTACACGTTTGAAACCCTAGATCAGCTTGTCATCTGTGGTGATGTGGCACCAGTTTTTTATGGCCCGTGGATCGGAGAGGCGAGAGTCCTAAGGATTGAAATTTCGGATGCTCAACAGCCTGGTCCCATTGAACTGTTGCTTGGTTGGTTGGAGAATTTACACCGGAGAGCATCGGGAATTGCCCTGTGGATTGACGGCACTTAAAACTCATATTGGGTGGACTCTGATGGGGAAGGTGCCAACGAAGAATGTGCGCTCAGACTTTGTTACGAGCACCTTAAGTCTTTTTGTTAACGATGCTTTCAAGGAGCCTTCTGATCAGCAGACTAAAGAAGAAATGCCTTCGAAGGGTTGCTCTCCCAAACAGTTATACGAATCAAAATGGTGGGAGGATCACAAGTGGTTATATGAGAATCCTGAAACATGGCCATTGGTGACTATGTAATGCAACGAGGATGAAATCGAATCAGAACGCAAAAAGAAGTTAGTAACTACACTTCTGAATGTTCAAGATCCTTGTGTGTGCCATCTTAATTATTTTTCAAAATATCCAGTTCGGACAATTATTGGTGAATTGATAGGCAGGAGAATATTGAAAATGCGTGAGGGCCTCAGAGGAAGACCACCCGAAGTGGTCGTGTTTCCAAAGTGCCGCGGCGGTTTCTTTAGTGTTTAATAATGTATTTGTATTAATACTGTCTCTTTAATTTTTTGAGAATATTTTGTTGTTCAAATATTCTCAGGTGGGAGAATGTTAGAAATATCAGAGACTTTGATTTTTTTGATTTGATCGTTTTTGGGTAGAGACTGTCATTAGAAAAAAGTCACTGAGAAGTGTCAGTGTGAAGCGTACGAGTTTTTTTTTTTGATTTTATTTAGTTTTGTTGTTGTCATTTTACCAAGTTATTGTTACTATTAAAACGAAGAGTAAACCATTTGCCTGCATTATTTAGAACCGTCGCAGCTTCCCAGAACGGGTAGTTCTCTGTTTGCGCGACAACAAATGGGTTAGTAGAATTAAAAGAAATATTTCCTTTAAAAATTGTGCTGACTTTAAAATAATTGGGTAACCTTGGCATAGGTCCACAGAAACCGGCCAAATAAGTATTCAAGTGATATCATTCAAATGATCATCCGATTATTAGTTTCATTCGAATACAGAGAATCGGACTATGAAAATTCATCCGATTATCCCATCACTACTTGAGTCGGCTTGTCGCGCCGGCGTAGTATGGTCTGGAAAAGGATCCGAACTTAACATTGCTGATTCGAATACTAATCCTTTATGATTTCTTTGGCGAATCCGGATCACAAATCCTTTTTTTTAAGAATTCGAATCACCGGCCTCGGATCCTCAAAAAGGATTCCAGGATTCGAATCCTATGTGATTCGAATCTTCCCCAGCTCTGCCAAGTGCTAGAAAATTTCCTTCTCTTCCTTACAAAAATTTTGTTCTCAATATTTAGTTAATTTTTACAATAATAAGCTTTTACAATGTGACATTTTTCGGAAAATAGTATATTATATAAACACATAATAATGAAGCCTTCTTCTCCGAGTAATATATACTATTTTTTCTTCAAGCGTAAAGATAATTCAAGTTATACGTAGCAAAAAATAGAAGGCATTGTTTATGTCTCAACTATTTATTATCACAATTGAAAAAAAATGAAAAAAAAATATATATGTCTTATCTATTCCTATTTATTAATAGTAATATTAAAGGTGCAGTTTTGTATACTTTGGGGTCGAGGACAGATCCTCTGTCGCCGAGCTATCTCGGCATTTGTATTTCATGTTCGTAATTCTTGTCAAGTTAAAATTAGTATTTGGAAGGATATTATTGTCAACGATTTAATAAATATAATAATAATAAACAAAACAAATAATAAAGTACGTACCTTTGTTGCTAAATAAATATCATTCGGTGCATCCTGAAGAAATTTATTAAATTGGTCTTTTGTCGATGTTTTTGATTTTTTCACACTATGTTTGATATTTAATTCAGTCTTAAGAGGGGCATCGCGACAGGTATGCCAAACTACAAACACCAAAAATCCCCATTTTTATCTTTATCTTTTATCACTGTCTTTCTGCAATAATGAAGAGAGATAGATATCTTAAGACTTCAGTGAATCTCCTGTATCCTAGGTGGCGCTGCTAGTATTAAAATTTAATATATTATTTGGGATATCTAAGGAATCTGAGAGAATAAATTTTCTTTACTTTCACGATTGGTCTTGTCGCAGAGAGCGCTAATAATCCATTTGTCATGAGTTCGATACCTGCTTCAGCCTCGACAGAAATTTTATTTTTTATTTTTAGGAAATTTCATTTTTTTTGTTTACTATTTTTTTTCTAGCATTAAAATAGAGTTTATATTTTATTAATTTAATTAATTTTCAATTATTTTCGTATAAATCCGTTTATTTTAATATGAATAGCGCTGCCACGCGACTAATCTCATTAAATACATCAGATAGGAATGGAGCTCGGAAAATAATATTTCTAACATAAAAAAATATTTAAACATCAATGGATTCATACGAAAATTGAGAATTATATAAATGTATAATCTTTAAGATGAAGCAAGAATTTTTTTAAAAAATGAATTAATAAATAATTGGCGGCCCCAAACGCAAAATGTTTTTATCAATATCTATTTGTTTAAACAATTGCAGAATACATGAGTTATCGACACAAAAAACTGCGTTCTATGAACAAAATGCAACATTGTAACCACAATAAATTATCTGCAAGTCCTTTTATAAAAAAAAATTGTTAATGTTGGAGCATTAATTTGTATATAACAATTGAACGGTTACAGATAAAAAATCGCTGAAAGTCTTAAACCATGGGTTATGATAAATTGTTCATGTTTCATCCCTTGAAATTTTTTTTGTCCGTGTCACCATTTTCGTTAAAAAGTCCAAAAAATAGGGTTGAAAAATTAAAATGCTCACAAACGATCGCTTTTAACAATGAAGACGGCTATTTATAAATTTTTTAATGTCACCATTGTATTCAGTGTGATTTTTCATATAAGAATAATATACAACAATAAACCTACTTTAAAATTTTACCCAAAAAACCAGTGACACGTATTTAGTATCCATACTAAACTTTATACTTTATTTATTTACCGCAGCATCAGAACAGTGTCGAAAATACCTACCTAGATATTTCTTTATTATCAATATACGATATGAATTTATATGAAAAGCGTTTTTATATTACATTCCAAAATATTTTAAATGGAAAATATAATATGTACATTTATTTTAAAAAAGCTTTTTAGTCATTGATAATTTAGAGGTTGCGGGCATTACGCCAACATTGGTGTGTTGTAATTGTGACCCTTAGTAAGTACATTCAAATAGAATACTTGCATTTATTAATCATAAATTTATTTCAGATTTTTAGTTCTAATATACTTGCATGTATTAATCGTAAACTCATTTCTATAATGTTAACTTTATTGTAAATCATTAAATATTATAAAATCATTTTTGTAATAAAATAAATTGAATAATTAATAATTATTTCTTTATTTAAAAGTACCTAATTACAGTTATTCACTAAAACAAAAACAAAACAATACACTATGAAAAAACTGCATTGCTTTTTAGCAATGGACAAAAGACATAATATCAAATAAAATGTGTAACAAACCTACATCAAGAGTCCCATGGACGGTTTAATATGTGAGACATACTGTAAATATTAATTTCTGCAAATGTCTGTGATTCCCAACTATGCAGACACTATTTTGAATGCACGAATAAACATCACAAAAAACTGTTATAGTTGAATTGCACATTCTCCATATCACTAATTTTTAACACTGACGACTTCCTTCGAATATGCATAAAAATTGAAGATTTTTTGAACAGCCTCTCGAGAATGGAATTTTTGTTCGTGGAAATATTTTTACCCGTTATAGCTTACACCTTGGAATAGGACATCTCCATTTTTCAACAAATTTTAAAGAATAATAAACATATTAATCATTTAGTGGAAGGTGTGCTTTTGATCACCAATTTTAAAGTGAAACATGCCCTACATGAGGTATACGGCATTAATTGAAATACTTTAAACTGAAGAACTGGTTTTAGTTAATACTAATTTACTCATCAAAAAAAAATTGCAAAACACACGAATAAATAATAAATTAGCCAACATAACCTAAAATGTCAGTTCTAAACATCTAAACTTTCTTTATTCGTATTCGTAAAACTGGTTGCATACATCGTTCAAAATAAAACCAAAAAGCGCCACTGTCTCAAAGTGTGAGGCGGAAAACGCCTGAACTATGGAAAGAGAAAATCTTACTGGGATATAGGCAACTTACATAAATTTTTTTTTTCTGGAGAGTTAATCTCAAAAATTATAAAGTTTTGCGAATTGGTATTCTCGGAAATTAATTCTGTATCCTTCATTTAGGACATCTCCTTTTCACGTTAAAATTGGTGTTCACAAATTGTCAAAACTGTCAAAAACACACCTCCACTAAATGGCTGATATCTTTTTTATTAATCCTTAAAATTGACTCAAAAAAGGAGATGTCCTATTCCAAGGTATAAGCTATAACGGGTATATATATTTCCACAAACAAAAATTCCGTTCTCGAGATTAACTCTCCAAAAAATCGTCAAATTTTTATGCATATTCAGTATTGCCAACTGAAAACGAGGTCGGCAGTGGCAAGGCCCCTCTTAACCATTGAGTATTGTGCCCATAATGTTGAACTTTTGTATTTTTTTGACAAATGCGTGAAGTAAGCGATCATAACATTTTCCGTATACTTTTGAACATTATTTTCTTTGGTCCATTTGAAAAATTTTTCATATGCAAAATCATATACTTTGCACGACTTCGTTGGAATTATTGTTTCAATACTGGAATTAGCTATTTCTACTAATTTCGTAGGCGTACATTGCAATTCTTGAGACATTTTTCAACAAAGTTTTCAAAACAGACAAACGTCAAATTAAATAAGTTTAAAAATGACAGTTCCTACCTACTTGATTACAACGCCCCATCCAAGCGTTTCTCATTATTATTTTACTAGTACAATAATGAAAATTCATTTTTGTACTAGTAAAATAATAGTATATTTCTACGATCTGTGTTGCAAAAAGTAATATAGTTATTATTATACGCTTGAAGAAAAAAACTGTTTTTTGATATTCACTTTATTGCATTTTTAACTATATGTCAAACGCTATTTGTGTCAACAGATAAGCATTTAAAAATGTTAATTTTCTCCTTTGACAATTTTTCCCAAAAACCTAAACGAATTAATCTGACCCATACATTGCACGTAGAAGACTTTTTCAACAATGACTATCGATTTTGCAATAATGTTATACAAAAGCACAATTTTTAAATATCACCTGTATATAGCAGGGTTCCCACAGACCTGGAAAACAGGAAAAAGTCAGGGAATTCATAAAGTGTTGACAAAGTCAGGGAATTTTGCATTTTTCAGCAGAAGTCAGGGAATTCAACCAATGTATATGGAAAACCAAATGATTAATTTTTTTGGTATATTTAAATGGTAAAAACTTTAATTTGTGGAGGAAAAATGAAATTTATTTCGAAGTTCAGAATCAACTTCCTCAACACATTTATTTTTTGCAGTTTCTTGCAATAAAAATAGATTCCATCGTTCCTAATTAATCTGAAAATAGTTTTTCTACTTTTTTCTCGTCTGATACATAAAAAATACATCAATGGGTTTTTTCTTCCTTTTACATTCCATTTGTGAATTCAAAGATATTTTGTATAATTTATCCCATCAACAAATATGCACACTGGTTATATACAGGGTGGTCCTTAAGTAATTGTACATAGAAGTATGGTAGATTCCTCATTTTAAAATATTACGATTTGAACCAACTTGCTCTAATAAAATGTTGCTAATAAGGAATATAAAGGTTAAATTTTAAGATTTCTTTTTTGCAATATAACTTTAGCGTTTTTGGATATGTATACATAAAAATTTGGAACTGGGGGTTTTTGGGCACGAGAAATCAAAATCTGGTACTTATTTCGATGTAATTTGTAGAGGGCGCTAGTTACGCCAC
The DNA here is from genome assembly GCA_949320105.2 of Crepidodera aurea. Taxonomy (NCBI): domain Eukaryota; kingdom Metazoa; phylum Arthropoda; class Insecta; order Coleoptera; family Chrysomelidae; genus Crepidodera; species Crepidodera aurea. Next base: position 12,631,196 of record OX439472.1, read on the forward strand.
ATTTGTCGCATAAATGTGCTATAAACTTTTTTGCTCTTTAAATTAGCGCTATTTTTGTAAAAGAATATTAAAGCCACGTTTCTTTAGTAGAAAAGAAGTATACTTGTTATTTGTTTAATTTTCAATTCTAAAAATTAAACAAATTCAAGTCGTTCATTTTTAAAATCAAATTGGCAACTGCGCCAAATATGCCAAATATCAGGCCAGCCGCATCTGTAACAAAGAACAGCTAGCAACGCTGCATGAAGCAACAAACAAATATCAATCTACGATTTAATAAAATTCAAAGTCAAAACCTCTGTCTCCAACAGTAGTCGGTGCTTTTCGTTTCCGGGCAGCCTTTAGAATATCCGAAATACATACGTATCACGATTAAAAACTAGCCAAATACAGGGTGTTTCACGACAAGCTTACACTATCTGTATATTGGAAACTACCTGCACGATTTTTATGAAAATTGGGATATATGGGTCTCAAGTTATGGCGAATTTATTGAAAATATTTTGAAAGACATGACATTTCCGGTTATACCGGAAGTGAGCAGCAACTTTGTTATTTTAAATGGAACACCCTGTATATTATTAAATTTTCGAATTCTAAATTAAAATTTAATGTTACTTTGTGTAGAATACCCTATACCTAAAGTTTATACTTATGGAGATATTAATTTTTTTAATAAAAAATTGACAGGTGCAGACCTTCATATTGAAAATTCTGTGTGAACATCCCCAATACCATATAAAAAACATCTTGTCTGGTTGATTAGTAGGACGATCAAGGTAATTGGTGACATTTCGAAAACTTCTTTTTTGTATACAGGGTTGTTAAAAAAATGATGAAAAGTTCAAGTTCAAAAATGTCAAATATCTTCATTTTTTTAAATGAGACAACCATATTTTTATTCTTTTACTTAATTCTGAGGCCAAAAATAAGGGCAGTTTATGTTCACTTCCCTATACCCAATCTTAAGCGTTTTTGAGATATTAACATGTATTTAAAAATATTAATTATTTCAGCCTTATTATTGCGTCGGCCGTGTTATTTATTCTGTTATTTTAGCAGGCTGTGTATTTACCTGTCATAATTAAATAGTATTAATTATCATTATTTGAAGTCAATCGCATCGTACAGTGGCTCGTTTGGAATTAAACAATGAAGATTATCTAAATTTACTTTTAATACATGGTGAATGTGACAGAGTTGTTACTAGAACATGTTCTTTGCAAAATTAGAACACATTTAGTCAGTACGATTTTTGCCGCGCATTAAGCGTATCTACTCCGTCGTCCCAAATACGACGTAAAGTCAATTTTTCTCCGACAAATTTTCATTCTGCCTCATAGTACGGCAAATTAGTACACAATTGGTTGATTAAGTGATCAGTGCTCCGATAAATTAATTTTTATGTCTTTTCTACAAAGATAAACTTACAAATAGTTTCTGGGAGCCACATAAATCATTTTATAGTTATTTATGTGTAATATGTAAACTTTTCCATTGTTAAGTTTGATCATTTCTCATTACAAATTTAAATAAACAGTGTTAAAACGTAACATGTGAGTTTCAATGGGAAGTTTCTAACAAAGTTTATCAATTCACCTAAACTACAGTCCACAAGTTAACTCTAATCCAGACAGGGTTTAGAAAGGCGGCATTTCAACGTAAAGAATACATGGGCCGGCGTGGTAAACCGCTGCAACAGATCTTCTGCGCAACCTTAAAACTTAACGGTTTACGAGATAATCGCATTTTAGGGATCAGCTGCATTATTACACTGTTCGGCAAATTTTTTTTTCTGGCCCTGACACCATTCTTGCTGATTCTTGTGTAAAATGACCTCCTGAATTCGAATACGACCTAAGTTTTCCCCCATCACCCAAGGTTAATAACAAGTATACTTTTTTTCCACTAAAGTAACGTGGCTTTAATATTCTTTTACAAATATAGTTCTAACTTAAAGAGCAAAAAAGTTTATAGGACATTTATGCCACAAATGTGGCGTAAGTAGCGCCCTCTACAATTTACATCGAAGTAGGTACCAGATTCTGATTTCTCGTGCCCAAAAACCCCAAGTTCCAAATTTTTATGTATACATATCCAAAAACGCTAAAGTTATTACAAAAAATAAATCTTAAAATTTAACCTTTAACATCCTGCATATTCCTTATTAGCAACATTTTATTAGAGCAAGTTGGTTCAAATCTTAATATTTTAAAGTGAGGAATCTACCATGCTTCTATGTACAATTACTTAAGGACCACCCTGTATGTAACTCATAAATTCGAATTCTTTTTAGGCATTCCTTGCGAATTTTTCATTTACTTATTTGAATTACTCTATAAAAGGTGGATTCTTGTCCTGAAAAAAAGTTTGTGCATGGTTAGGGAAAATCTGGAAAAGTCAGGGAAAATTTTCTCGCTTCCATTGTGGGAACCCTGTATAGGTTTAATAAAGTGTGTTATATCATTTGTACATATAGCACACAAGAGAATAACAATATTATTTAAAGCACTCTACTACTCTTTAGCTCTAAATTCAACTCCGAAGTTCCCTTATAAAAAACACAAAGATAAACATGTTCTAAAACATTAATTAGACTCGCGATAACGTGCGATGTTGAAACGTGGATGCTAACAAAGAAAAGAGAAGAAATATATTAACCACTCTCAAAAGCAATTTAAAGAAAAGTTTACTGACCAACAAAAGGGGAAGGTTGATGAAGTATTAGGAAAAAAATGAACTGTGGAAGCTGTATTGGGAAAAACTAATGAGCAAAGTAGAAAATGTGGATAGGCTTCTTGTGAAATAGTTTACAGAGAAAACAAATCAATTTAAATATTACCAAATTTTTGTGTGTAACTTTGTTTGTGAAAAAAAAGCATCGAAGTATTTTAATAACTAAGTATTTACCTATTTCCATCCTATATTGTAGCTTTTGATATTCTTTTTATATTCCTTTACTGCTTTATTTCATGTATCTAACACTACCTAGGCGTGCAGTTAAGATGCACCTTTTTTTATTTCTTTTTCTACTTTTTTTTTGTTTCTGGCTAATAATTTTTTATGCCTAGTAATAAATCACTTGTGAATGTAAGCATATACTGGCGTGAAAGTTTAACTGGCGTGCTTATTGGCGCCCGCAAATCCATGCATATGTAAACCCGCCTGTCCAGTACTACTCTACGATCCAAAGTATAGTCGAACCCACTGCTTTATGAGAATGAAAAAACGCTATAAAAACAGCAAAGGATACCGCCAATAGAAGAAATGCTGATGGATCTGGACATTTTTGAGTAATTTAATGTCGAAAATACCGTACACTGTCCATTTACATAAAAATAAAATAATATTTTGGCTATTAGGACCACTGTGCAAAGATTCAATAACCAACTTAACTAGAGATCGTAATATGGGTAAATGGCGTAAAATTTATATATTGGGTCGGACTCGTTATATAAGAATTTTCTTCTTTGATGACATATTTGATTTTTCTGCCAATCATCAACTGAAATCTTGTTAATTTCTTCTTTTACCAAATTTGCAACCAACCCGTCAAATTTGGGAAACACGTTATGACGCCTTATTCTTTTTTTAAGTTGTCTCCAAATTAATTCTATGGGGTTAAATATACAAAAATAGGGCGGAAGGTGTAATACCTCGTGGCACATTAATGCCATTTCATCAATAAAGAATTTTTTTTCAAATGATTGTGACCCTAATACTTCAAGCAATTATTTTTTTTGTATAATTTTCTTCGACATAATGTTCATGATTTCTTAAAAATTCCTGAATCTCCGACATATTTGAGTTTGTATTGCGAACAGCGGCGGCGCCACGGGGGGGCAAAGGGGGGCAGTATGCCCCCCCGCCCTTTACAAAATGTCGTTTTTGGCGCCCCTTCGATTTTATAACTAGTGATGTAATTGCTGAATACCAGTCTTTTAGTTTATTATTTAGAGAACTTAAAGATAATGAAATTAGTGTAACAACTGAAGAAATATTACCATATATCATTTCAAATGATCTTAAAAATGCATTTCCGAAGCTAGTCAAATTGTACCGAATATTTATCACCATATAGTTGCGTGAAATTAGACGAAAATATTCTGAAAATGGATGTAACAGCTAAGTCAAAAAGGCGCTCATTTTTTTACTGAATTGGCAATAAATAACCAAAGAATCCTCGAGTTTTCTTAAAAAATGGAGAAAATATGTATTTTTATGTCGGGAAGACATGCTAAAAATTTTTAAAAAAATTTATTTGTTCAGCCAAAATCGCCATTTTTTGAAAATAATTGAATTGGCCGCCATTTTTGGAAAAACAATAGTAGAGAAAAAAATTTTATCTTAAAAAGAAGGATTTTGTGTGTACTTTTGTCTAAGAAAATCCAACATTTTATTTATTTATTTAAAGTGGCCAATTTATGGAATAATAAAAAAATTAAAATTCGATTTTCATTTTTTTCCAATTTTTTTATCACTATATTTATGCTTGATTCTCTTAGAAAAACTGTATTTCAGCCCAAAAAATGTTTAAAAAAATAAAACAAATATTTCAGGTTCTAAAGTAAGATTTTTGTATATATAATAATATAAATAAATATAAAAAAATGAAAATCGAATTTTTTTTATTATTCCCTAAGTTGTGCACTTTAAATAAAGAAATAAAATGTTGGATTTTCTTAGACAAAAGTACACACAAAATCCTTCTTTTTTTTTCTCTACTATTGTTTTTTCAAAAATTGCGATCAATTGAAAAAAATTGAATTGGCCGCCATTTTTGGAAAAACAATAGTAGAGAAAAAAATTTTATCTTAAAAAGAAGGATTTTGTGTGTACTTTTGTCTAAGAAAATCCAACATTTTATTTATTTATTTAAAGTGGCCAATTTATGGAATAATAAAAAAATTAAAATTCGATTTTCATTTTTTTCCAATTTTTTTATCACTATATTTATGCTTGATTCTCTTAGAAAAACTGTATTTCAGCCCAAAAAATGTTTAAAAAAATAAAACAAATATTTCAGGTTCTAAAGTAAGATTTTTGTATATATAATAATATAAATAAATATAAAAAAATGAAAATCGAATTTTTTTTATTATTCCCTAAGTTGTGCACTTTAAATAAAGAAATAAAATGTTGGATTTTCTTAGACAAAAGTACACACAAAATCCTTCTTTTTTTTTCTCTACTATTGTTTTTTCAAAAATTGCGATCAATTCAATTTTTTTTTTCGAAAAATGCCGATTTTGGCTGGACAAATACATTTTTTTTTAATTTTTACCATGTCTTCCCGACATAAAAATACATATTTTTTCCAATTTTTAAGAAAATTCGAGGATTCTTTGGTTATTTATTGCCAATTCAGTAAAAAAAATAATGTGCGCGAATTCGTTTTTTGAGGTTTGACTCGAAAAATACCAAAAATGCAAATGCAAATTTATTAAAAAAAAATTTACAAGCTTCGCTTTATGTATAAAATCGTAAAAATTAAAAAAAATTGACTTAGCTCTTACATCCATATAAAATTCTTATTTCACTTCACTAATAGGCACTAATAGTGCAACTGCTGAACGCACTTTTAGTAGATTAAAATATATAAAAACCTATCTTAGATCCACAATAGGTGAACAAATGTTGAACGATTTGGCAATATTAAGCATAGAATCAGATCATTAAAAAAACTTCTATGTGCCCCCCCCGCCCTTAATTTCTAGAACCGCCACTGATTGCGAACTGATGTTCAAACCAATCTTCAAAACTTTCTCCAGACATATTTTTGTGGTAATCTAAATTACAATCTTCCAAAGTTTTTCCAGAGAGTTTGAGGCAATTTTGTACCCTCCCTGAGTCCGATCAACAGTGAAGAATTATAAGTCGAGTTCCTTTGTTACAAGGAACATTTACTGAACAAATAGTATATTTTTCTGTTACTATTTCGAGATGCCTTAGTTTTTTCCAAATATTGTATCCTCCATTTTATGATCCTCTGGCTTTTCATTATTACAGTCCTCTTGTTGTTTGGTATTTAAATCCAATTTTCGATATCCAACGCTGAGTTGTGCTTTTAAAAATTCTGAAATCTGGCCTTTTACTTTTTAGTAAAGAAAATATACTATCATCCACTGTTGGGAACTCATTTCTTTGGTAAGATTCATAAATAATACTATTGAAGGATCTAAAGTTTTAACACATCCTTTATCACACCTCTCTTTACGATTTTTTATAATTCTATAAAGAGTGTTAATGGGAACATTTGTTAAAAAATATGTTTTTTCAATGGCTCTCCTTTCACTTTCGGAAGTAACAACATTTATACATATCGTTTGGGCATCTTTACATAGATATTGTTTGGGTGGACATTTCTTGATACTCTGAAGTTCTTTCACCACAATTGTCCTCTTCCTCATCGGAGCTATAAGAATCTTTGGGACTACAATCTGACACCAGATAATCCATTGGAATATCATTTAGTGATTGTTCCGATTCTTCAGATCCACTATCCACTTAAAGCAACTGTATTTCCCCAAGGATGAAACATTGAAATTGACACCGAATAAATAAATAAGAAGTATACTGTAACAATGATTCAAAATAGAAAAGAGTATGTAATACACGAAAGCCAAGAATAATGTTAATTGAAATAAAGTAACGCCACGAATCACCTCCCAGCAAGCACATAGCATAACTGGGCCGTTTTGCGATATTCTATTTTGATAACAAAGAAACATTCATTTGTAATGTAACTTTAATATCACTTGCACGTAACTGCAGTACATTGAATGTCACATGTATATCATTATTTAACATTTGTTTGTAATATACCTGTGACATACAGAACATGTGGAAACGTTATGTTTTGTTTAACATTCTAACCTGATGTAGATCGGACACGGTGGCCTAGTTGGTGAGGCGTCTGCCAATTCAGCTTGGAGAGTAGGTTCGAATCCTGCCGCATTCAAGTGGAATTAAAGTCAGATAAGACTTTGGCAAGTGCAAAAAGGTATTTGTGTCATACGCAGTTTCATTCACGCCGGACAGGCCGGATGAGATCGGATATATCGTGAAACTGATAGGGGTTGGTGACACAATTACACACTTGTTAGTCGGTAGATCACCTGCATGACAAAGGCATAGTACTGGGTTTAAGGTGATTGAGGACCGTGGTTCGGAGCCCACGATAAGCTGTAGGTCCGGTCCAGTTTAGGCCATTAGGTCAGAAAAGAGACGTTAAAATTAACAACCACAAACAACTAACCTGATGTACACACAATGTATTTTTGTGAAGTTTCTACAACAGAATATTTCCAACTTCACAGAGCAGGAAGGAGGAACTGAGCTGTCGAATTGATTGTTATATTCTTAGATCATATATGCTACGCTAGATACGGTATTCAGGTTATTTGTTGTGGTGTACAGGAGGGAGTTAGAGTACCATCCCACTGATTGGTCGACTTCAAATTTCGACGATACCCGCTCATATCGTAAATTTCGACAGATGTCAGATATTCTGTTTTTTGGGAATTATTGTGCCAATCTTGTGTATTTTCAGTGCCGGTCCTAGACATTTTTCTAGTGGATGCGAACAATGAAGAATATCACCAACTTTTGATTTTTACCCTACAATAGACTCTATTAAAAATACAAAAATACCGTAAAAAATTTTTTTTGATACGTCTGATAGTTTCCGAGATATTTAATTTTTTAGCTAGGCGTGCGACGACGCGGAGTCATCGGCTGCTGTGACGTTATTTTACAACGCGTGCTCTGCTCTCGACTTGTGTAAATGGACCAAAATTTACCTGAATCGATCCCCCTTCTTTTTTGAGGATACTGAACACGATAGCAATATCAGAATTTTTCTTTTCGCCAACCGAACCCCTAAAACTGCCAAAAACTACCCCCTATTGTGGTTAAACGGACAGCATATCATTTCACTGTAAAAAAACATCTTTCCCCCCGTTTTCGAGGATACTGAGCACGGTGGTGGTGTTGAAGATTACTTCCGACCCTCACCAACTCCTCCACCGGCCAAAACTTACTCCCGACAGGATTTTTTTTCTTTAACAGCGGCAAAACGCCTATTTCCCCGTTTTCGAGGATGCTGAACACGATGGTGGTGTTGAAGATTACTTCCGACCCTCACCAACCCTTTCAAAAGACCAAACCCATCCCCGAAGCCGCTGATATAAAGTAAAATTCACCCCTTTAGGTGATGAGTTTTGGCCAGTGGCGGGTTGGTGAGAGTCGAAAGTAATCTTCAACAACACCACCGTGCTCAGCATCCTCGAAAACGGGGGGAAAGGCGTTTTTTACAGGGAAATGATGTGCTGCCTTTTTAACACCTGTAGGGGATAGTTTTTGGCCGTTTAGGGGTTGGCCTGGCCTAAAGAAAAATTCTGATACCGCCATCGTGTTTAGCATTCTCGAAAACGAGGTAAATTTTTTTAATCTGTGGCGCCCCCTACCCGCGGCCGCATCCTTCGCGTACGCCTTAAACCGGCTCTGTGTATTTTTATAGTTTTTTGAAAGTTTTTGCTAGGTACAATTAGTTTGGTCGAATTTCTCAACAAAATGCCAAAGCCTTGTTAAGTGTACAACATCATATTTGAGAAAGGTGCTGTCATCGGTATGTATTCCATAGGCATGTTGTTGGATAGGACAGAAAATAAGAACTAAACGTAAATTATGTATACTTTATTTGAATTGTTTAAATATCTATCTATTGTATGTCAATTTATGTTTTATTAAAATAAACCATGTTCATCAGTAAATTTTTCATTTATTACTCAACCTAATCTATATGAAGGTTCATTTTTGACGAAGGTATCTTTTGTATTAATATACCTACTAATTTTTCATTTTGTTTTTTCTATATTAACGAGTTTATAATCAATGGGATTTTTAATTTGCTATAAAAAAATATTTACAGAAGCGCAAGATGATGGTATTCAACCTCTCAGATTATTCCCATTCCAAACAATTTTCATATGCATGCTATTTTATTTATTTTCGATTCACATTAATTCCCATTTTACTGTAACCTACAGTCACTTAATCCTTAGAAAATGAAATATGTGTTGTATAAATATAACAATATATTACACTGTACCAAAATATTCCGAATGGTACGCCACTGTATCATGGTACGCTATTCCCTTCACCCCCTCTCGTCTTTACCCCTCTAGAGCCAAACAAACACTATAGGATGCCGTATCTAGCGAAGCATATATGATCTAAGGTTATATTGGGTTATGTGATTTGTGATGGGGTTATCGCCATTTTTATGCGGGAGTTATTAGTAGCGGTAGCGTCTAATCTTCTGTGGGAAATTGAGTGCAAACTATATATAGTGGTAGAGAAGGTATTTACGGTTTTTTGTTTAAGTGTAGTGCATCAAAAGACAAAGTGTAAAGTGAAAGAATATGAGGAGATTTTGAGTGAGTGGCTTCGTCACAGAGACGATTGAGAGAAACTGCCTAAAAAAAGTACCTAAAAATACATAAAAATGTAATAACAATAATAGAACTTTAGAATAAATAGTAATGGATTAAATAAAACTCTGAATGAATTACGTGTGGTGTTTTATTGGTATGACTTCCATGAAAAACAGAAAAGATGTGCATAGAGGCGATTTTTGAGGTGTAGTGTGATGAAATTTTCCTTTCGTTTTTGTAATTCCCGTTTTCCTGAAAGTTGATTTTACAAAAAAAACATCTCACTATATCTCAAAAATCAATCTTATGCCGTCTAATTGGGTATAATATAAATATCAATATTGAAAAGTAACATTGAGAGAACATTTTATAGTGAGGATCACTCATTTCACTTAATAACGTAGTACCTACATTGCATTGTTCCTTAAAAATAACTTCTCATGGTTACATTTGGCTACATCACATAGAAGTTATGTGGCGATATTACTGGTATGTAGTGTGAACGTTCTGTGTTGCGGAAATTTAGCGGTTGCAGGGAGCTCCTACGAACATTTAAAGTACATTACATGGGTCGTTCAATGTCTCGGTGTAACGTTTATGTTACAGACAGGTAATGTTTTTGTGCTTTCTGGGCTACTACCTACTATTCACTAAATCAAAAATCAAGTGCGAACACAAGCACAGTGTATCAGTGTATGAACATGTACCTAGCCCCCACTACTGAAGACAATATTTGTCTAACTCCTACTTCAATTGCAGAACAAAATGATCCCGCTTTATACAAGTCGCCAATACCGACAAAGGCACTTGTCGGCACATCTACATGCCGCTAATACCGACAAAGCTACTTGTCGGCACATCTACAAGACGCCAAAGCCGATCAAAGTAACCTGTCGGCATATCTCAGAATTTTTATTCTGCAATTGAAAATGGAAAAACTATAACCACACTTCCATTGTCGCCTCTTATGAGTGTAACCTCACACCCCACAGTTTAGTTAAATTAAAATTTAAGACAAAATTTTAATTAGTAACGTTTGTGAATCTGACAGGCCAGGTGGAGTGGTCAACTTCTATTCAAATCTAATATGCGTTATAGAAATTAAAATGTGAATTAATATTAAAGAAAGTTAACCAATATAGAAATTTTACGCCATTTACCCCTATTAGGATCTCCAGTTAAGTTGGTTATTGAATTATAACACAGTGGTCGTAAAAGCCAAAATATTATTTTATTTTTATGTATATGGCAGTGTACGGTGTTTTCGACATTAAAGTACTCAAAAATGTCCAGATCCATCAGCTTTCTGCTATTGGCGGTATCCTTTACTGTTTTTATGGCGTTTTTTCATTCTCATAAAGCAGTGGGTTCGACTATATCGTAGAGTAGTACTGGACAAAGTTCGATGTAAAAAAGTGTCTGATAATATACTTCGTAAAAGCTGCAGAATAGTTGCGCATATTATAGTGGAAGAGATGATTAGTGATTCGGAAAGAAAAAAGAAACATAAACGTAAAGGTCGTCTTTGTAGGAAACCAAACCTGTTTACACAAAGCGTGAAATTTAATAAGTTACACGCCAGCGAGAGTTTAGCAAATCTTACTTGGGCGTTCGGAAGGGGTATGCAAGTATCGGAGTGGGGCGTGCAAGTAGTCAGTGGCGCCAGTAAACGTTGGAAGGCAGCCAACTTTTTCGAGACGTTTCTAGTTTACTGGCACGCCAATACATTATGGCGCCAGCGAATCCATGCATGTGTAAACCCGTCTTAGTTCCATATAGATAAGTATTTCAGTATAAGTAAAAAAATTAAAAATACCATTTTTTGCAGATCCTTGTATTGGTAAACAAAAATACAAAAAAAATGTTTTTCTAAACCATGACAGAAAAAATACGAATCCAAGACTTCTTTTTTTAAATAAAATTAGATACCAACATGCAAGGCTGAAATAGTCCAATTTTAAGCTGAAAAAGAAATAAAATATTAGATTAATTATTATTATATATTAATAAAACAAGACGGTATATTTTTTAAATATTATTTTACTGTGTTGATATTTATGGATTGCATTCTATTTAAGTCTTTGTTCTTTTGTTTTAATTGATAAAAGGGATTACATAAGTACATTTTTTTAAATCTTAAAATGGCATAGATTAATTAATATTTATAGTATAATAAAATAAATGTTCCTTCACTACAAAACGATGACGAATAAAATTCTAGTTATAAGAGGTAAAGATAATAACTAAATCATTAGAAATTTATAGAAATTTCACCAAATAAGTAAGTATGTCTTAGTAAATTGTTGCCGAATATAAAAGAGTGTAAAATTTCACATTTTTACTTGGTGAAAAGTCAATAACGGGAACTTTTGGGACTTAAGGGCGCGGTCTTGTACGTCAAATGTCAGCGAAATTATGTCAAATAAGGTGCTGTCCGGGAGGTGCTGGTATCTCGTGATAAATGCTTAAATTAAACAAAGTAGTTACAGAAACCTTCCTTTGAAATTTTCTCATTACAGAAACCATTCGAGAAATTCATTGTCTGCTATATTTAATACAAGGGGACAACAATATTTAGTATTACCAAAATGTATAATCTTAACTTTTTATTATTCATTTATGGGCAGAAGGACCTCGGTTGATAGCTCTTTGTAAGTGGTTAGCTAACAATAAAGAACATAATGATAAATAATTATTCATTTATTTTCTTTGTAGGTATATATTATTTATACAGAGCCTTTCAATGAAAACTATTCATCCATAAAATCTTTCTTTTAATTCTTAAAATTAAAATAATTTGTTACTGGGGCATTGATAATATCAAAATAACATTTTCTTTTCAGTTATTTATATGAAGTGATTTTGTTCCTCGTTATGAAGTATATGAGAAACGAAAGAAAAATTTACCACGCAAACGATTTATTTATTTATTTATTACGATGAATTACGATTTAGGTAAACATGTCAAAGATATTTACAAGTAGGAAACAATTTTTTACTAGGGTATAATTGGTATTAAATTTTCAAAATAAAATGCCCCTTTCAAATGTATACAGAGTGATGTTATTGCTCATTTCAAAGTTAGTATATAGCTATGACAACTACTCCAGAATCGACACGTGTCAAGTTGCGTCGGCGCTTCTTTGTAGATCAAAGACTTATAAAGAACGATAGACCCATAAGTTATTTAGAAGCGCCTCGGTGTTCTCCATCTACCTTTTCTGTATGCGCATTTCTCAATGAATTACCCCGTATAAAGTGATTTTGTTCTTCGTTATGAAGTGTGAGAAACGAAAGAAAAATTAACCGCGCGAACGATGAATTACGATTTAGGTGAACATTTCAAAGATATTTAGAAGTCCCAAACAATTTTAAAATAAATATATCTCTATAATTTTCAGATTAATGAATTTGAATATAAAATATGAAAGCTTACATATTGATCGACATCTACCAAAATCAGAACTTTTTTTTAACCAATTTGACAACAGGAAGTTGATGTTTGAAAACAAAACAGAAGTGAAAATTTACAGTTCTATGCCTATGCACAAAATTATTACATTTTTTTTAATTTGATAAATTAGAGTTCCATGGAAAGTAATAATTTGACACATTGACAATTTAATAGTTATTATAACTGATTAAAAAAGAAAAATCATGATTCCGACACATACTACCTATTAAAAAGTAAAAATTAATTTATTATGAAAGTCATACAACATATCAGTTATTTTGAATATATTCTTATCTTTTACTTTATAATATTCCCTAATTCTTTTCTAAAATACTTTCTATATTTTTATTCTAATGCATAACATACACAAATAATTTTGAATTCTTTTTAAAAATTCCCGTTATGACAGTTAAACGACATGCGCAAAAAGCATCTAGTCCTCAAGTAATAAAAAATATATCTATAAATACTCTAAAATCTCGTCAACTTTCAGACAAAACGTTGCCTAACCACTGGTTCGACGTTGCCAAATGAACTGTTATCAACAACAGCTGTGAGTTCCTGCGAAAATTTAAAGTCATGATATATTATTATATTCGGCGTACTTAGAATGTTCCTTTCTGATTAAAGTTTTTTAAATGTTTGGAGAGCAAAAACTTTACTTTACTTTATTTACAAAGACAATAAATACAATTGCAGCGTTCTTTTTGTGTTTTGAGTGCATGTTTCTTTTATTATGTGCCAACATTGCTATATTCTAAACCATAACAGATAGGAATACGATGAAATGGGAAAAAATTGAATTTTTGGAAAAAATTAGAGATAAAAAAATCTACAGAGTTTATTGATTTTCTTGAGTTGTACAGTAAAACCAAAAATGGCATTTTTATAGTTTGAGATAAAATTTGCTATAAGTGACGTTTATAGTTTACAAAATATCAATAATTTATTGTAGAATAATGAAAACAATTCAATGAATAAAATGAAACAGTTAACAAACAAAATATAAAATTAGCAATATAATTTGAAAAGAAATATTTAAGTATATTACATTAAAATAAAATTTAAAGTGAACAAATGTTATCTGAAATATAAATAATAGTAAAATTTTTTGCTCTTTCACGTGGTTGTGCTATTAGTTTTTCGAATTTAGCATACACTTTAGAGCCGCAAAGATTTTTTTATCGTTTTCTACACCTTCTAAAGCGATATCACATTTTATGAGAGGTCAAAGTCTCTCACAACTGGGCTAATTATGGTATCACCCCGCTAAATATCTCAGCTGATCGGTTGGCATCCATTGCAAATTTGATTTGCTTCGGACACCATCTTTCTTACAGTGTTAAAACCTATATGATCTATATATAATTATATATATATATACTGAATACCTATGGGTAAAGAATTTTTAGACGCCATTGTTTGACCAAACTTTCAAATTAATTTGAAATAACTTCAAAATTTCAAATCGACTGATTTCATAAATTAAAGTATTTTGATGTATTCTGATTAAACCACATTGTAGATAAAGGTCTAACTTAGGTCAAGTTAATGTTTATTTTTCTTATTTTTTCAGAATCGAGGATATATAGATTGTTAAATGCCACTTTTAAGGTTAAAAAAATTGGATGATTTTGAAGCTGTCGTTTTCATAGAAAATAATAAATTTATCGATTTAGAATAGTAAGACTACCTAAGTTAGACCTTTATCTTTAATTTGTCTGAAAATTATATTTTAAATCCCATTACATTCGGAAATCAGTCGATTTAACTTTTGGTCTGCAGCATAGGATTTTATACACAGGAAGACCGCGCCCTTAACAGACAAATAAATAAAGATATAAATGTTTCAAGGACATTTCTCTTTAAAACACCCCCATTTACCCGCTTTAAAATAATAGATATAAATAAGAATTTACTAAAAAGGCAAAACTTTTTGTGTAAAATTAGTTTAAAAACAATCAAATACTATTAAACGAGCAAGATTTGTATGTATGTATGTGTGTCCAGAGGGTCTCAAAATCCACTCGTCAGAATTCAATGAAACTTTCAGGGTAGACTAATTCCTATCTAAATCAGCAAAAAATGCAGGTCTGATGTCTGTGAAAATTCGATCTTCCGAGATATTTACAAGAAAAGTTAAGGTTTTAGTTTATTTCCTAGCAACGGCAGACAACACAGATAATATCACCTGTTTCTATAGTATCTTTTTTATTATATATTTTGTTGTCATTCTGAAAACGACTTTCATTCAAGAAAGTCAAAACGTCAATTAAAGCCCCCATTTTCTTTAAAATAAGCGGTTTTATTTCCATTGGTGGAGTGATGATGGAAAATCGGCATAAGAAAATAGCCTATTTTTGTAAATATCAACGTCAAGGTTTGACTTTATTTAATTTCGCCATAATAACCTACAAATTTTGACAACTACTGACACGCACATCTCTGGGTAAACGTTAAGAATATGGGGCCGGCTGGGATTGTCATGAAATTTTCACAGATGTTATAAAACATGATAAATTCAATATAACGATAGAAATTTTTGCGCGGAAAAATATTTTTCACATTTTTTTAAAAAGAAATATATATTGGGATAATCACTCCCAAGACAAACAAACTCAGTGCGTTGAAATGATTATTTAACATATTTCTCCAACACAAACGCATAGACACCTACATAACTTTTCTACAAATGCCCAAGTAGCAATTTATAACCAGAATAAACCTGAAAAGTATTAAAAAAGGAAAAAATGTTCATTTGACGGACATAAATAATTTGCTTGTCAAATGACAGCCATCTCATAATTTCAAAGTTGAAAATACAACATTGCCAATTCAATTTCAGAAATCATGGATTTAGGAAAATATTTAATGGAACGTTGAGTAACACTGTTAAAATGGACACTTGTCAAAATGTGCTAAAAATATGTGTAATAGTTTTGGTTTTAATCATCTTTTTCTGAGTTAAATAGTCGTAGGTATGTCTATGCTAGATTTTAATATTGAAACTCGGTTTGTTAAATTTAAGGGCGCGGTCTTCCTGTGTATAAAATCCTATGCTGCAGACCAAAAGTTAAATCGACTGATTTCCGAATGTAATGGGATTTAAAATATAATTTTCAGACAAATTAACGTTAAAGGTCTAACTTAGGTAGTCTTACTATTTTAAATCGATAAATTTATTATTTTCTATGAAAATGACAGCTTTAAAATCATCCAATTTTTTTAACCTTAAAAGTGGCATTTAACAATCTATATATCCTCGATTCTGAAAAAATAAGAAAAATAAACATTAACTTGACCTAAGTTAGACCTTTATCTACAATGTGGTTTAATCAGAATACATCAAAATACTTTAATTTATGAAATCAGTCGATTTGAAATTTTGAAGTCATTTCAAATTAATTTGAAAGTTTGGTCAAACAATGGCGTCTAAAAATTCTTTACCCATAGGTATTCAGTATACATATATATAATTATATATAGATCATATAGGTTTTAACACTGTAAGAAAGATGGTGCCCGAAGCAAATCAAATTTGCAATGGATGCCAACCCATCAGCTGAGATATTTAGCGGGGTGATACCATAATTAGCCCAGTTGTGAGAGACTTTGACCTCTCATAAAATGTGATATCGCTTTAAAAGGTGTAGAAAACGATAAAAAAATCTTTGCGGCTCTAAAGTGTATGCTAAATTCGAAAAACTAATAGCACAACCACGTGAAACAGCAAAAAATTTTACTATTATTTGTATTTCAGATAACATTTGTTCACTTTAAATTTTATTTTAATGTAATATACTTAAATGTTTCTTTTCAAATTATATTGCTAATTTTATATTTCCTGTTGTCAAATTGGTTAAAAAAAAGTTCTGATTTTGGTAGATGTCGATCAATATGTAATCTTTCATATTTTATATTCAAATTCATTAATCTGAAAATTATAGAGATATATTTATTTTCAAATTGTTTGGGACTTCTAAATATCTTTGAAATGTTCACCTAAATCGTAATTCATCGTTCGCGCGGTTAATTTTTCTTTCGTTTCTCACAGTTCATAACGAAGAACAAAATCACTTTATACGGGGTAATTCATTGAGAAATGCGCATACAGAAAGGGTAGATGGAGAACACCGAGGTGCTTCTAAATAACCTATGGGTTTATTGTTCTTTATAACCAAGATACAGGGTGATTTATTAATTTTCCCCATTTTTTCAATTAATCATAACTTATGAACGACCCTATACGTTTTTGTAATATTTGGTTCGTATGTTCTTTGTCTACAGTGGTGTCGATTAACATATTCCAAGTCCGGCCTTAAAAAGTTAATGAGTAGGTTTCGAATCGAAACAATACCCAGTATATTAATATTTTAAAATTTTATTTGGAAAGAGCAGAAAAAAATAAGTAAGACTAAATATATTTGGTGCTTCCGCTTACAACTTTTTTACTTATTAACTTGACTTAAATCTAGATGTTTCGATGAGGTGGTACAAAAATAAAAAAAAAATTCTTCCCCAAATGGTACTTTTCTAGCTTTAATCCATAAAATCATCAACTATTTCTTATTCTCCTAATTTCTGGATCCCAACCTTATTGAAAAATCAAGAAAAAATATTATAAAGTATATATTTATAAATTTATTTTAAAATTATTCATTTATCTGTTTAAGAATTTATTAATAAACAAATTCATTGATAAAACATATAATTTTTGTTTTCTTCTGTGTTTTTAGTACAATGCTTTTTGTGATCATTGTAGGCCCTTTCACTATTTATTTTTTATTATCCGATCGCTGGATTATAGCGATTACTTAAACTATAATCGCGATATGCCGGTACGTTTTTTTGGTAGCAACAAAGGCGCCGCTTTAAAGCTGTTAAATTGGGGCAACTTTATGTATCACATGAACTATACGCGTATTGCATTTGCCTTAGCGACCCGAGTTAAATAACGCCGGCGCCGTCCGATTGTTCGCGAAATCTCTTTCGACATAACCTATTACCGTGATTTAATTGGAGATTTGGCATTTTTTAATTTTTTACAGTTTGTACTTTAATTCTTGGTTTTTATAGTTAAGCATTTTGATAAAACTAAAAATACAAATAGAATTGCTATAATTTTAAAATTAAAATTTCTTCAAAACACAAAAATATAAGTAGATCATAAAACGCACTTTTTATTATATAAAATCAAGGATCTCGGGTTTAAATAGTCTTCAAGAAAAGTTCGGTGAAAAAAAATTGCTAAAGCGGCTTACTCCTTTGATGCAATTGCCTAGGAGTCTAGGGCCACCGTGAGCTGAACCAAAGTTCAAACGATGCCTGCCCGCCTTGACTTAAAAAAACGAGTCTTTGATCTACAAAGAAGCGCCGACGCAACTTGACACGTGTCGATTCTGGAATAGTTGTCATAGCTATATACTAACTTTGAAATGAGCAATAACATCACTCTGTATACATTTGAAAGGGGCATTTTATTTCGAAAATTTAATACCAATTATACCCTAGTAAAAAATTGTTTCCTACTTGTAAATATCTTTGACATGTTTACCTAAATCGTAATTCATCGTAATAAATAAATAAATAAATCGTTTGCGTGGTAAATTTTTCTTTCGTTTCTCATATACTTCATAACGAGGAACAAAATCACTTCATATAAATAACTGAAAAGAAAATGCTATTTTGATATTATCAATGCCCAAGTAACAAATTATTTTAATTTTAAGAATTAAAAGAAAGATTTTATGGATGAATAGTTTTCATTGAAAGGCTCTGTATAAATAATAATTAATCATTATGTTCTTTATTGTTAGCTAACCACTTACAAAGAGCTATCGACCGAGGTCCTTCTGCCCATAAATGAATAATAAAAAGTTAAGATTATACATTTTGGTAATACTAAATATTGTTCTCCCCTTGTATTAAATATAGCAGACAATGAATTTCTCGAATGGTTTCTGTAATGAGAAAATTTCAAAGGAAGGTTTCTGTAACTACTTTGTTTAATTTAAGCATTTGTCACGAGATACCAGCACCTCCCGGACAGCACCTTATTTGACATAATTTCGCTGACATTTGACGTACAAGACCGCGCCCTTAATAAATTTTCGGGCAATTATCGTTTTGGCGAAGAACATCGTGACTTTTTTTTAAATGAAAAATGTAAATGTTTCTTATCGTTATACAAAATGCATGGTAGAATCAAAAAATTTTGTAGGTCCAGATATTTTTTTTATCCTAAACTAACTCATTTACAGGGTGTTCCGATATTCGACCGACAACGCTTTACAGGTGATAGCCCTTGACAAATGATGAAAAATGAGTTAGGTACATAAGCCCCTAAGATTCTTAGTTTACGAGATACAGGGTGTTAAAGTTGAGAAATTAAAATTATTTCGACGCCACTATTTTTCAAGACACAAATCGATTTTTTTTTCATTTTATTTAAATCTTTGGTTATTTATGTTACAAAAAGTCATTAACTTTTATTGCGCTAAAATCAACAATTTTGGAGATATTTGACCTTGAAGAGAAGTCTACAATTCGCCTTTTCTATCGTCGATGTTAAATCTGGAAAAGACTAATTGTAGACTTCTCTTCAAAGTCAAATATCTCCAAAATTGTTGATTTTAGCGCAATAAAAGTTAATAACTTTTTGTAACATAAATAACCAAAGATTTAAATAAAATGAAAAAAAAATCGATTTATACAGTGTCTTAAAAAATAGGGGGGCCGAAGTTACCACTACCCATTATTGTGCGCCACTGGATGAAGTACTCCAAGCATATTTTTTGTTAAATTCTTAAGTTTCTAAAAAGTAAATCGACTGCCAAGTTTGAACAAAAAATTTAATAAGGTAGGTGAAATATCGCAAAAATAATTTTAATTTCTCAACTTTAACGCCCTGTATCTCGTAAACTAAGAATCTTAGAGGCTTATGTACCTAAATCATTTTTCATCATTGGTCAAGGGCTATCACCTGTAAAGCGTTGTCAGTCGAATATCGGAACACACCCTGTATACTTCAAATTAACATAACTACTAAAAGACAGTGGATACAACAAATAAATGCAAATAAATAAATGATTAAAAAATGGAAAAGAAAGTTAAACTTAAAATGTACTAAACTCAAAATTAACTATACAGGTCTTAAAATCACGAAAGTACCTACATTTTATAATAGATAAAAAAAATTATCAAATGATAATGTGGCAAAAATTTGAAACTTCAATCGGTCAAAAAACTTTACAACCCCTAATGCAAATTGGGTTTGCAGATTTAGTGATAGATGATTGTGAACCTTTTAAAGTAATTTTAATTACTTTATACTTTTATTATTGTTCTAATTATTTATTTTATATGTGCCTTTCATTACAATTTCTTGTGTTTATTTAATTTTTAGTTAAGTATTTTATAAAAATAAAATGTATTTCATACTAGTAAAATGTGAACATGAACTTAATCATTATATTTCGTATGATTTATTACTTTTAGTTTGTAATAATTTGTAAATGAAATAAACAAAAGATAATTCTTCAAAAATTAATTCCTTGATTATTTAACAAAGTGTTTCTAAATGGGCAAAGATACTTTAACACTTGTCGCTAATCAGCTTTATTCATTTGTGAGATACCTACTTCTTTGTATTTATTGAATAAAGATTATTATGATTATTATTATTATTATTATTGGGTTAACCACTAAGGTAAAATTTATATAAATTCTATAAAAATCCAGGAATATAATATTTATGTAAAATATATACATATTTCTGATTTATTATAAAAAAAAAAGGAAAAACATTTAAAGTGGTAAAAAACTAACCTGTTTTAATCTTATTGAAATGAACTACATATTTAGGGCAAAACTCATTATCATCAAACTTAACAAAAACCCTAGTTCCTTTACCAAGAGCAGTATCAGCACCAGGTGGTGGCAGTATAAGAAACTGATTGCCTCGTGAAACAGTTTTAATAAGTACATCTGCTATAATTATAACACCCTTTGAATATTTATCACAGAACATTCTTGAGTAAATTGGTTTGTCAGAGAAATTTACCCCTTTTCCAAATTTAAATCCCTTTTCAAACCCACTATATCTCCAATTAAAATTAAATGTACATATACTATCAATATACTTTTCTTTGGTTCCATGATATAGCAGTAGAGGATTTAAATTTTCATAATGAAATTTTCTCTTAAGTTCAAAGGATTGTTTTATATAGGGATTTATTACAGCTTTTGCAGATGTTACTAGAAGTTTCTCCTTTAAGAATATATTCTGAATTTCCTCAAACTCTTTTGATGTTGGAACGATATTTCTATAAGAAAGTATTTCATTTACAAATTCACATTCCTGGCCAGTGCCCATTAGAACAACGTGAACCAAATCTATGTTCATTACACTTGGATTATTTACTATCAATATATAGTTATTACTAGTTTTATTTTTGGATTTCTTCTTTTTAATAGATAATTTATTTACACTATCAATTATGTCTGACTGCATTATTAGGTACTCTTAAAATTATAGAATGAAAATAATCTTATCACTGCCAAATCACAAACGAACTAGCAAATTTACTAAATAACACATATAGACATTTTTGTAAAATGGTTCTTGAGATCTTTAATAATATTAATATACACTTTTCACTTTTGAAACAATTCTAATTTTCAAAACAAAACTGTTACGCTAACATAACAATAATGGCAAAATAACATATGAGACAAATAATTACCGATGGCGGCGCCACAGTCGCCGATCAGCTGTTCACACGAAACGCGTAATTTTTGGTAAATAGTGCATTAAGTTATACTGAGTGAATGGTTTATTTGTAGTATTTTAAGACTTTTTGTGATTGTTTGAGGTTTTTGATTTGGAAATTACCATTATATACCTGTACATGTAAGTATTTAGACTCAATTGAACCTGTTTTTTGTGAGTAAACCAGTAAGGAATTTTAATTTATTAGATTCGACATCCTAAGACCGGTTTCTGTCTTTCGACTTCATCAGTTAGGCTTTTCGAATCCAATAAATAAAATTCCAAAC
Organism: Crepidodera aurea; assembly: GCA_949320105.2. NCBI lineage: Eukaryota > Metazoa > Arthropoda > Insecta > Coleoptera > Chrysomelidae > Crepidodera > Crepidodera aurea. The sequence continues at coordinate 12,653,144 of OX439472.1, forward strand.
TCGTACAAGTCAATAGCTATATCCGCTATAAGATAACATTTTTAGATGTGCTACCATCTATGTGTCGTTATTCTAAAATTGAGGATATTTATTTAGCATATCTTACGTTTTTCAGAAATTTATTGTTTACTTCTGTTTCTGTGTGCTTTTTTTGTGTTTCAGGATGAATATAGCCTAGAGGTATTATCATCTTCACCTCTACTAATATAGAATGATATTGGAAGGGAGCTAAATCATATGCCAAAGAAACAGAACAGAACAGAAACAGTTTTCTGCTGATAAATTTTATTTCAATTTTTTCAGGATAATAATTGTAATTGTAAAAGTGATTTAAATAAAAAATGATTTCTAAGAACCTACTATTGATTGATTTATGGTAAAATATATCCTATTCCTTGTTTCAAAATTATTTTTGTTAAATCAATATCAAATTAAAATATAAAAAATTAAGAAAATATTCATGCATAAAAGTAGTAAGTTCACATCATAATATTTTCGTAATTTTTAGTTTTTAATAACATAACCTCATTTCATTTGTATTTTTAGAGAAATAATATAATATTCACGTAATATTATTAAAAAAATATATATGTGAATAGAACAATATTAAATTTACTATTTGATATAGATATTTTAACAGTCAATCATTATTCTAAATCCGTTTAGTTACAAATTTCACATAAATCCTTATGTTAAGTTAATGGAGAGAGGCCTCAAAGAGTTTTCAAAATACGCCACTTGTTTCGCTGGTGTTCCACAGTGTTACCCCCACTTAGTAGTCTGCACGAGGCCTATTGTTACAACTGTCTCTTCCTCTCACTTTGCTAGTGATGGGCAGAATCGAATACTAATCCGAGTACCGGGTATTCGAATTCTTTCAATACAATCGGACTTTTTCGGTCGTCTATTTCCGTAAGCGTAATGCGAATGCGTTGTTTATTTTGTCGGCCGATTCCGATACCTAATACCGATACCCATACATCGCGCATCGAGAAAGAGAAAGAATCACGGATTTGGAATATGAATATATCGCGCCACCGCTTTGATTCTGACAATATTCGAATACACCGATACTTTTCAGAATCGAATACTTGTCGATTCTTGGTATCCGAGTCCCCCATCACTACACTTTGCTATTTGGCCTTGGTCACAACTCTCATAGAGCACGAAACAGTACTGCCAATTTAAGATTACAATGCCATCTATTATTGACATTGAAACCACTCAAAAAAATATTTTTACTTAGTTTTCATTTGTTTGTGTATTTTTAAAATGTTTTTATATATTTTACTTTTTATTGTGCTGTTTAAGTGGAAAAAAGACATATTTTGTCCAGAATTAAATTGTTATTAATTTTGAGTGAATAAACTATTGAGACGAGCACAACTTTGAAGCGACACCACCGGTATTAATTTGAACCTTCACGAAAAGCATAATTTTGTTTATTTACCTGCAAGTCGAACGTGTGTTTTGATTTTGTGCTTCGTGTATTTTGCTGTTATTTGTTAGTTAAACGTTAAAAATGCCCAATAAAAATAATACAAACTATTGCGTTTATGGGTATACCTCTAGGAAATCTAAAAATCCGGAATTACACTTTCATTATGATCCACCCAAGAAGCAACAAAAAAGGTGTCATCGAGGAAGTTGATCGTCGTAAATTCCGGAAAAAGTGTAATCAATTTTAAATCTGAAGATTATATTACAAAATCAGGTAAGATAAAGATTAGCATTTCTGAGATTATTTCTTCATTACTACTGAAATGTTTTTAGGAATTATTTCAAACAAAATAGCACCCAAGTAGTGCAAAAAGTGTGAGCCATCACAGCATTTGCCCAGTAAGCCACTTGATGTTAAAACCATTAAATGTGCAAGGAAGGTAATATTCAGTAAAATAAAACCTTTGTCATCATAATTTTAAAAATACCATTATTATGTTCCCCTCTTGTACAACACCTGTTTTCAATAATTATACAGTTACAATTAGTAATGAATTATTATAATAAAATGTTAAATACTACTAAAACTGAATAATTCAGTTAGCTTTGAACTTATGTTAAAATAAAGGATTAAAAAATATACATTTTGTGTTTATTTTGAAAAAAACAAAGTAGATAAACGAAACAAAAAGTTTTGCAACAGATACATTTGATGGCCTATGAAGTTTTAAGCCAAAAAAAAAATTTCTTTATTTTTTTATATTTTAATTTGATATTGATTTAAAAAAATAATTTTGAAACAAGGAATAGGATATATTTTACCATAAATCAATCAAAAGTAGGTTCTTAAAAATCATTTTTTATTTAAATCACTTTTACAATTACAATTATTATCCTGAAAAAATTGAAATAAAATTTATCAGCAGATAACTGTTGTATGTTTCTTTGGCATATGATTTAACTCCCTTCCAATATCATTCTATATTAGTAGAGGTGAAGATAATACCTCTAGGCTATATTCATCCTGAAACACAAAAAAAAGCACACAGAAACAAGTAAACAATAAATTTCTGAAAAACGTAAGATATGCTAAATAAATAACCTCAATTTTAGAATAACGACACAAAAAACAGGTTCAATCGAGTCTAAATACTTACATGTACAGGTATATTATGGTAATTTCCAAATCAAAAACCTCAAACAATCACAAAAAGTCTTAAAATACTACAAATAAACCATTCACTCAGTATAACCTAATGCACTATTTACCAAAAATTACGCGTTTCGTGTGAACAGCTGATCAACGTGTGGCGCCGCCATCGGTAATTATTTGTCTCAATAGTAGCTTTGGATTTTTTTTTTAGTTTTCTCGTAAATCAAATATATGTATATTTTTATTTGATAAATTTTGTTTTTTTTAGTTATTTCTTCTTCTTCAATCTTTTTTATGAGCTATGTCCTGAGGGACAATTACGTAGCTTATACAAAGGGGAACTATATGGAAAGCAATAGTGCCCCATTCATAACTATTATTTGGTGTCTTCATTTATCAACTATTTATTATATTTTCTTCAATATAAAATGGGTTTTCACTATGTTGATTCATTTATTTAAAAGATATAGAGATGTCTTGGGTTTTTTAAGTTAAATGGACAACTTGACCATCCTTTAACGACATATCCGGAAGTCTCTTGAGTTACTTTTATTCGCTTGTTAATTCAATATATTTTTGATAAAATAGTAGTTACTCTATTTTTTGTAAGATGTTTGATGTAAGGATGTCTAATAGAATTTTTGAAGTATATTGATGAAACTCAAAATGCTAGAAAAGTTATTCCTTATCCTTCTATGTTCGATGCGGAAAAAGTGAATTCAGTGTTCAGTGATAAACATATCTGTACATGCGTTCTCCACGCAAGTGCCTGTGTTTAAAATAACTTAATATTCATTGTATTTATTTAATAAATAAATATATAATAAAAATTTAATTTATTGCCTTTATTATTAAATAAATTATTTCAAATCAAACACTTCTCAACCTAAAACACCATTTTTTAATAACATGAAAATGAAATACAAAATGTCAATGTCAAATGTATCTGTGTTCAACTAGCGTCTAAGTCCCAACCGTTTTTCGAGTGTCCACGGTGTTGCCAAATGCCAATAGAATATATTTACTTGAAATATTAGTTTGTACATCATTTTTCTGAGTTGAGCTGACCTGACGTACCCTTATCTTACCTGACCTCACCCTGTAAATTATAAATGTTGTTAATTTTTGATAACATGTTTTGTGCATTAGGTTATACGATAAGTTTGGCAACAGCGTCTTCACCCGAGTTGCGGTTGAGACGTAGACTTAAATAGGTTTTTTTCGCTAAAACTTAAAAGTGATGACTGGCGCGCTTTTCCGATGACTTATAGCATGCGATAAAGTGTCCAAATCATGGTAGTATTTTGACAATTACATGTTCCACGTTCCACATGTAGGCTACATATAATCGCGTCTAGTGACAGGTCGGTAACTGCCAAACACGAGTAAACGCCGATAACATGTTGCCAGCTGCTCTCGTGTGTTGGTTTGTGGACAAAGCTGAAGTTGGCTATTGCTAGTGATATGCATCGATTTTTTGTTATCGAATTGTTGTAGAAATCGATACCTATTATTCAAAACGGCATATAAGATATGAGCATATTTATAATTTCTTTAATAAGTATTTATTTAATAAAAATTCCATTTATTATGTGCAATTACCGAAACAGAAAATTAAAATTCGACTCATCCAGTAAAGACGTCAAGTTCACACGAATTTAAGTTAATAGAAAGGCATCTGTTGTGTCCTGAAAAGGTAAATTGTTTAATGAAATGTTAAATATTATTTACTCAAGAATATATATTTATTTATTTTAAACCTTAAAACCATGGTGTCATACTCCGATGCGCGAAAGGGGCTTAAACCTTTTCACAGAAATATTCTGTCATGTCTTCTAACTATTCTGTCATAAAACTGTCGGTTGTCGCGCTGTCTCGGACGAGTTGAGTTGAGTGGGGAAGAATTCCATTTTCTAGTGTCTGTTTCATGTTTTATTTAGTGTTATTGTTTATGGGACAAAGTTGTTATTTTTGTTGAACTTTTATTCGAATGTTTCAGTGATTTTTTACTTAAATAAAACAAAGTGATATCGATATGGAATATATACAAACCCGATACAACCCAATTTCACATCAGCAGGTGTTAGGTTGACACTACCGTCAATTCAAATCTGTTTTGTATAAAATATTTTCTGTTCTATAACAGATTGTAATGGTAATTTGGACAAGCTATTTATACCTAGGATATGTTTATACGACATGCAGGTAATTTGTTCATAGTAATTTTAGTTTTTACGCTTGTTTTTGTTCTTATATGCTAGGTCCTTGTTCAAGCTATTCTGTCAAATTAAATTTCTTTGAAGCAAAGAAGAGTTCTTTTTTACTTTTATCTTAACTTATATTGATTTCAATTTTCATAGACAAATGTTTGGTTAAAATGTTTTCCTGCATATTTTAATTAAATGTTTGTTGTGATTAAAGTAGCGAAAGGGAGTGCCTACAATGTATAAAGCTGTTTATACAAACACTAAAATTGGGTGTTTAAAAAATGTATTGTTTTGGCTTTTCTAGAAACTAATTATATTTTTTTAAGAAACAATATGTTTACTAACTAATTTAACCAGGAATATATTTCAATATAATTTTCACAATAAATATGGTTACAAAATATTTTTAAACACTAAACTCATTATTGGTAAGTGTAAATTACTGGTAATTTTATAGTGTTACAAAGAATTTTCAGTATAATAGGCAAGATGTATATTAGGAAATTATTAAAGTTCAATGGGGCAGAATAGTCTCATGTATAGCATTTTAAAGAACAATATGATGTTAAAAATAAAGGCCTAGAATCTTATTAGAATACTTATACAATAAGAATCCCAAAAATATAATAATTTACTAAGTTAGAGTAGTGTGAAAATAGCTCCTTTGGATCAAGAATTTGAATATATAGCATCAATTTTCATTAAATGTGGTTAGTAGATGATAAATATCAGCACTAGACAACATAGTTTCTATTTGTTTATTTTATGGATTAGGTCTTTTTACAACAGTAATATTAAATATTCTGTCTCTTAATTTAAATGACAATTTTACTTAAGAAGAAAATTATATGTATACTTTTGTTTTATCAATGGATTGCTTCTTTATTAAAAAAATCATTATTTAAATCAGTGCTTTTGAATTTGCTAATTATACTGAACTGGAACCCTATTCCCACTAGGCTTTTAGCTTTTTAGCTTGAGAAAATATATCTATTATACAAAAAATGGTTTCAAAATTGTTTAATTATGAAATAATTGAAAAATATGTACTGATAAATAGTAAAAGTAATTTAGTGTTTGTAAATATTTCGAACAACTGAAATGAATTTTATTACATGCTAATATTTTAGTTACTCATTTTGAGGAAATATACCCTTTAGGCTTTTAGGGTAATCTAAGTGGGTAAACAATATTTTCGATATTTTCAGAGACATTCGTTGTTAAATCTTTAATTGTCAATAATTAACACAACAATTATTTTTGATTTTACTTACCTAATAGAGAATTGAAATAATATTGAGAAGGAGATTGAATTTGACAAAACTTCTTTACAACTGTGTCTATGTATTTTTTAACTTTCAATGCTATAATACAACAACTGTCTTTGAAAAAAAAAAAGAAATTTATACTTGTATTTGTTACGTAAGAATTTATTGTATTTATTAAATTAATTTGGGAATACATATTCGAGCTTAGACAATAAAAACGGAGTTATATAAGTATAACACTCAATTTTCTGTAATGATCTCATAGAAGATACAAAATGTGTTTAATTGTGATTGTAAATGAACTGTCTGGCATCTGGTGGACTGAGTTATAACAAAGACAGAATTCAATGGAAAATGGTGAGGATTTCCAAAATAACTTGGTTAAATCAAGAAAAGAATATTGGATATTTTGAAAAGTTTAATGCTGATATTGAAAGTTATGATTATTACTGACAATGCTGTTTTATCTTTAGTAGAATTAAGGGTTCGAAGGATATTTAGAAACTGCTAGTATTTTAAGAAAATGAATAGTCTTTGATAAAAGTGTGCTGTACGATTTTGACTAGTGAACATTCTTATAGCTGATAAAAACTGACAAAGATTTTATTGGAATTGAATTTTTGCTTGATAATTTAATAAAAGTTTTTCATATCATTCCACTCAGAAATAAAATAAATAGAAGATCAAATTGTTTTTACAATTTGCAAGTGGAGACCGAATAAATTGTTCTGTATCTGAATTCAATCTGTGTGTATGTATGTTGATTCTTTGTCTTTATGAATTTTAAAATTCTGACTTCGATTTTGATAGAGCATCAAAAAAGTAAGCTTAGGGTTTGATGTGCCCCTCTGTACCACTTCGGGAACTCTTTCAAAATGGGGTCCAAAATATAAAAATTTTTAAGTTTAAAATGACATTGAATTTAAAGTAGACGCCTAGTGAATGACTATTTTGGTAAAAGCGAGTAGACTGTGGCTGTTGGCTGCGTTGGTTAGAATGAGAACTGAGAACTGTCAATCTACAATTTTATTAATAATGTCATTACAATTTGTTCGGTTTACGGCAATGCTAGAAGAGCATTCTCAACTCGTTTAAGTTTATTGTCTCTTATTTTTAATAATAGTGAATCTGCTGGTAGCAAAATGATTCTTTTTGGATTATTATGTTTGAATTTGACACAAACAACTTTACTGCTACCTATATGGCTTTACGGTGGATGTAAAATCAATAGTGAAAATAGCTTCTGGATCATTAAATTCTGATGCTATTCCATTATGCTATTTATTAAATTATTTTGCAACACATCATTATATACATGTAAATTAGATTCTCATCTTATTAAATTTTTTGCAAAAAATAGACAAAAATATGATGCATTAAAATTGCAATATTCATTTTCAACGGGAGTTGAAATTAAAGGAACTTTAAAATTATGTCAGAAAATACAATATTTTCCTTTTCTTTTACAGTTCAACTGCAAGGTGAAAATAAGCTCCAAAAGAGAGCAATTGGCATGCTGTTACAATGGCAGGAAAACCTGAGTTGTCAACTGCCTCTGGCATTCAAAATGTCATAGTTTATGTATCAGATGATAATTTTGCCCAAGCCTATTCTCTAGGACAGCAAAATGTTCAAGAGGCCACCCAAATTGTTCAAGGTGATGGCTATGACATCATCTCGGCACCTAATGCTTCATTGGTTGGTGCTGCAAAGTCTTATAGGGAAAAATCAACCGTTAAATTGGTTGATTATCCTTTAAAACAGTCACAGGTTAATACCATACAACAGGGTGATTTCTACACCAATTCAATACCTCAAAGTGGATTCTCACATGGTCTAGTAAATGATGTAAGTTTTCACAATGGAAACTGTGAAAATGGTGAGGTATTGCAGGAAGATAAACACCCTGGTACTATCTGCAACACTGTCAGAATGCGTGATGACTGTAATAACTGTGATGGTTATGAGGACCAGGATTACACAAAAGTAATGGGAACAGAAGTACCCTTACAAGGTGCCTGTTATGACAATGTTCGTTTGGAGGCTGCGGATTCAAGCTGTAGCAGTCTTAGTTCTTCAGATGATGGAACCCACGTCTTACAGAATCAGGCATCTGAAATGGTAGTGTATGATCCTAATGTCAATGTGCAAGCTACAAATGTTGTATTGACTGTTGGACCTCAACAAGCACAACCGCATCCCCAGGTTATTGAAACTTTTACTGGGCTTCAACGGCCTACTATTACTGTCCCACATGGTTGGAAGAGACTGTTGAATAATGGATCAATAATTTATGTAAGGTGAGTAAAAATTGTTTGGAATTATAATATCCTAACCTACCGACTTGTTGGTATTTGCGATCATAAACTCATCTGGGGGTTTGTACAGGTACGTCAATACATTAAGTTTGTAGATATGTACATGGGGTCATTGAAATTTATTTTGTTTTTACTTTTAAATTTCTAAAATAAATTGAAGGTTTGTTACAAAATTTAATAAGCAGCTAAATAATAAGTGTATATTTATATCATAAAACAATACTAATACTAACAAAATAAAAAATAAGAAACACGAAATGTCTAAATTATGCACAAAACTTGAATTGATGAAACACCTTCAATATTCCTCAAAAAGCTGTGCAAGTAATATTAGCAATCATAATGAAGCATTGGATTGGAAGTTGAGAAATACAAAGCCATCAAGTACTGACTAGTAAGCCTCATGAGTTGCATCTGTAAAATAATGGAAAAAATAGTTGAGAAAGACATCACTGAATTTATGTTACGACACAAAATCGTTCCAGATGAGCAACATGGCTTTGCACTTAAAATGATCTGTGACAAAAAATATCCTGGCAAGATAGCAATCAACCTATGGATATAATTTACCAGGACTAAGAAAAAGCGTTCGACAAAGTGCCACACAGAAGATTACTAAGTAAATTAGAACATTTTAGTATTAGAGGTAACTTGTTGTGTTGCATCGAGAACTTCCTAACAAATAGATACTTATGTGTGCGTGTTAATAGCCAGCTATCAGCGAATTACCAAGTGAATGGTGGTGTACCTCAAGGAATATTTTTAGGTCCTCTCTTGTTTATATTGTATACAAGTGACCTAGACAAATCAATCGCTTCTATAAAAGCCTCATTTGCAGATGAAAAAAAATATATCGCAATCCCCTCCAAGATGTCATAACCATGCAAAGTGACATATATACAGTGGCCAATTGGTCTCAGCAGTGGCTAATGCCACTGAACTCTGAAAAATGTACTGTACTGCATATGGGATCCAACAATTCCAGAACTCTGTATAGTATCAATAATGAAACTTTAACACCAGTCTTGATCCAAAATAAGCTTTGGGATAATAATAGCATAAGACCTAAAATGGGAATCACATACAGCCACTATAACTAAAAAAGCAAATATCCTCTTGTATTTGGTGAAAAGAGCATTCCAGGATCACTCGGAAGAAATGGTTGTAAAATATTGGAGTTTGCTCAAACCGTATGGGATCCATATTTTGTCAAGGATATTGAGATGTTGGAGAGGGTTCAAAGAAGACTCACCAAAATTTCTCCTACTTTGCAGAACATGGATTACACTACTACACTCGGCGGTAGAGCACTGGACTCATAACCCAAGTGGTTCCTCCACTCGTATTGAATTCTCATTCCAACCTTGTTACAGAATATACTATTCCTATATACCAGCGGTTATCAAATTATCAAACAGAAAAAAATTAAATATGTGTAAAATTGCGCTCCTTCAACATTTTGTTTTAATCTTTATTATTCAGAAATACATATATTTTTCAATTTATTGATTTTTAATGCATATTTTTTTGTTTCATATATTTATGTGGTACAAAATTTGAAAAGTTTGAAATCCGCTGCTATATACCTTACTGATGCATTTAATGACAGGGTTATATTGTAACTTATGTGAGACTTGTAAACGTTTTTTTTTTCAAATTTTACACTACAATGTAATTTAGTTTTTTAAGGAATGATCTTTCATTATTAGGTAATTTTGTAAAAGACTTTTAGAAATGTCCTCTGAATTAATTTCAAATAAGTAAGGTAAAAGCCCCAAATTTTTAACATACCTCCAATAGTTGACACTTTTGGCGAAAATAGTCTTTCATAAGATAATATCTCACTCATATCCCTGAATATCAACATTTTGGTGACCACTAATGACATCTAGTGCTGTACAACAAATTTGAAAGATCGTTTTCAAGCATGCCAGGACAAAACAAGTTTCCTTAATATTCTTGACGAAAGTGTTTAGAAAATATACAAATTAAATATTTCAGAAATAGTTTATTTGCTGGTGTTTTTGTGTGAGATTTGGTATAGGAGGTGAGTAACGTATTTTGTAGGGAAATCCTTGTAAATAATTACATAATTAATTTATATAACGGTTTTATAGTGATTGTCAAGTAATGGTCCCTAAACTTTTATGGTTCACCAATAGTTCTGTATCTGTAGAGTAGGGAGGGTGAGTTAGTCCCACAGCACTTAGGCCACATTTGACCCATTGTACATCCTCCTAGGTCATCGTCCATCCTGTCCTTTCCAGGAAAGTGGACAAGTCACTAGAAGACATCTCCTTTATATCGGCAGGTGTAGGCCAAGACTCACCGAACACGCACTCGTTTCTTGACGATAACTCCGGAAAAATCGGGAACAGGACATGACATTGACCGTTTCGTCTTCCTGTTTTCACATCCTGCATAGAGGTGTGTCCACGAGCCCCATTATATAGAGGTGTTTCCTTAGTTGACAGTGGCCAGTCAGAAATCCTACTGCTAGACGTAGGTTTGTCCTGGTCATCGCCAAGTATTTCTTCGTCGCCAGCTTCCCAGGGTCGCCCAGGTTGACCTTGGCAAAACTGCATCCTTTGATTTCATCCCATCTCTTTAGAGATTGAGCATGGGTGTAACGTTTAGCTAGTTCCGCAATTGCCGAAGTCGTCAAGCCGTAGGTGTCTCGCTGGGTCCTAAAAGTCTTAGTCCAGCCGCTTCCCTTGCTAAGGAATCGGCAATGCGGTTACCTTTTCTCCTGTCGTGCCCTTTAACCCACCTCAGGATAATATTGTTAACTACCGAGGCGTTAGCTAAAGCTTGATGACACTCTAACAGGGTGCCCACCAACCTGGAAAACCGGGAAAAGTCAGGGAATTTTAAAATGGGACCTTGAAGTAAGGGAAAACCCCTAAAAGTCAGGGAAACGCGTTTGTAAAAGTCATGGAGAACAGGGAAAAATAATTGGAGTAGGCTATGAAATTGGGTTGGTACTTTAGCATGATATTTTATATCATTTTGGGGTTATAAACTACAATGAAGATATCAAGTAATAAATGTCTACAGCACCAGCCGAATTTCATAGCCTACTCCAATTATTTTCTTTTATTGCATGTTCTACATTGACGTTTTTTCAATATTACCTTATTTTTAGTTCCGTGATATATTTGTACTTTTTTTCTACAAATTAATGATGGATCTCTTTTTCGTGTTGTGATTGTTGCTTTAAGTTCTTAGTTTTTTATTCAATAAATAATCTTGCTATACTTTTAAGTAAAGTTATTTAAAATTTGTTATTTTTTGTAATGTAATACAATTTTTAATTTTTAAAAATAAAATTATTATACCTGTTTTAAAACCTACCTAGGGAATGGGTAGTAGGTATTTAGGGGCTTTGGATCTGGCGATCACTGTTGCAATAAAAAATAAAACTTAATTTTCATTAGACTGTAATTCCCTACTCGAGCATTAACTAAGTAACAGTGCTGTACCTATAGTGGCGCAGGGAGACATTAACAAAGTCTACAATGAGGCTAATAAAATAACCATATTAATACCACTAACACCCAATTAAAAATTAAAAAAAAAAAAAAGATAGACACTGTTATATATAGGTCAGGGAATTTTTTCGAAATGGACCTGGAAAACCGGGAAAAGTCAGGGAATTGAATTTTACTAACTTGGTGGGAACCCTGTCTAATACTAGGCCTGATGTAACACGCTGTCTATTCAATAGTTGACAGGGGTGTCTACTAGCGGTGCTAGGGTTGGTATACATTTAAATGAGGGAAAACCATTTCTCTTCCCCTCGGTCACAATACAAATCCTCTGATGAAAATTTAACGGAAATTGAACAAGCAGGACCAATAGGTGACACCAATATCAACTATTGTTATCGGTATGTCAACGATTGATACCGATATGTCAACTATTGGGAGTTTGCAAATGACGATGATGAAAACGTCCCTACAGAACAGAGAAATCTTGAAGAAGTTTTTTTTGGTATGTCAAGCATTGGTAAAGGATATGCGTCAAACATTGGTGATATTCAAAATTAAAAATGTCAATCTTTGGGGTTATTAATGTGTGTATTAATTCAATTATACATATTAATATAACTTTCTCAACATGAATTTGTTGTAAAATCTGAAAGAAATTAAGGGTTAACGTTAAATTTTGAGTAGGTTCAAAATTGAATTTTATTAGAGGAAATAACTACAGAGTCTTTCCTTAAACTGTCAACTATTGGGGTTTTTACCTTAGTGTTTTTAAGAATGATAAACATATTTTGTTTTGTTTTATAGTATTTAAAAAAATGAAATTTACTTCGAAATACTTAAATCAGGAGTTTTATTTAATGATATTTTTATTGCTATAATAAATGTTTTGTAATGTAAACAAATGTGGATCCAAAAATTCTCTTTTCTAATTATTTGTTTTATTATTAAACTTCTAGTTAACCATCTTATTCGGATAGAAAATTAAAATAGAATTAAAGATTATAAAATTTTATACAATAGTGATTTTGTTTTCGAAATGTTTAAACCCATTTTACTTTGGTTTAGCATAAACATTTCAGGGTTAAATCCCACATTTTTTGAAACCTTGCTAAAGTCCAAAATTGTACAGAATTTTAATAAAAATGGTCAAAGGTACAACTAGAGCTCAGATATTTTTCATAAGTGTGATGTAGAGTATTTACATGGAAATTTAACGAGATTTGTGAAAAAATAACGAGACCGCCTGAATTAAATTGCCTATATGAAAGTAAATACGAGAAATCAAACTTACAAAAAATATCCTGCCCAAAATCTGAGCTCGAGCTGGTATTTGGTAAGACAATTTCATGAATTTAAACTGACACATAAATAAATAACAAACACACGTCGTTAACCGGGCAACGTGGTATTATCGACTTTTTATCCAGTTATATTTTCTCTTTCTCCCTCATAGGCTAAATATCCGATAGCAAACTACGATTTTTGAAGTTTCATGACATTTTTTACATATGACTGGAATTGTCATTAAAAAAATGAGTTAGGTCAATTTACATAATTATTCTTTTTAGTTTTACTTCTTTTTATCAGTATGATGGATGATTAATAATAATATTAAATACGATGTTCAATTTTTAACTTACAGCCCCAGTTGTACAGCATTAAGGTCTCCAGAACAAGTTAAGGAATATTTATTAACTGCTGGTACTTGCAAGTGTGGCTTAGAATGTCATTTTAAACATGACTCAGTATTCAATTTTGATCCTAAGGTAAGTGAAAACATGTTTTTTTTTAATTTCTATTGGCAACTTCAATCTAATTCTGAAGGATTAAACTGATAAGTCAGTCTTAGAAGTGAGTTGTTTTGACAACTTTACAAAGCAATGAATTCTAAGCTTCATTTATCAGTTTTACTGATAGATG